>OY728127.1:1321618861-1322253861 GCA_963277665.1 Viscum album | reverse complement strand
CTAATATATATTTGAAAATATGAATTCAAAAATGATGTCTATTTTTCAAAATTCAAATCATATAATTTACATTAATTAATTTAATAATTAATTCCCGTTGTCATGACAAATAGCGTGTTTTTATGAAACAATAAGTATCAAAAGATTGACACTAGTTTAAGTCCAATTTCAAAGTGAAATTGATTCCAATGACCACCATTGGATTAAATGGTAATAATATATTCTAATTTCACATTAAAACCAATTCAAAAAAAATATAATCATATAAATAAATTAGATTAAAAATAGGTTTTGAATTAAAATACAACATTTTTCACTATTCATTAAAAATGAACTTTATCGGAAAAATACCAAAAATTCACACAAAGTAAATTTTGAGGTCCCAATCATAAAGAATAAGTTTATTTTGACCAACATAGCTTATAAAATTGTCAAAATATAGATTTAAAAATGGTTTTCCATTAAAAGGTAGTAAAACAATCTTTTAAAAATATTAGTGTATTCCATGCTTCAGATTGGATTTATTTTCATTTTAAGCCTCTAAAAGACTATTTAATTCATAAATAGACATAGATAAAAATATCTATTATTCATTACTTACTTTGGATGTTACAATAAACTTGTAAATAGTTTGTTTTGATTTTTAAAATTGTGTCTGAGGATCTGATGTCTATTTTCTCACCTCACTAATTTTTGGTTTTGTGGTCATTAATTTCCTCATGGCCATGTTTTCTATCACTCTATGTTAATATTTATACATTCTTTTTTTCATCTATAACATTATTTTCACGTCTTACTAATGTTCTCCTTATCGGGTAACCTGATTATGTGATATTTCAGGTTACCATTATGTTTCCCACTTTCTCTTTTCAATGGATGTTTTATTATCTTATTGTAAAATGTGGGGTTTTGAAAAAAAATGTTTTCAAATATTTAACATTTTTTTAACCATGTAAAAACTATGAGGGGGAAAATTATTTATAGTCAGGGTAATGTAGTGCCCCAAGAATTAAAAAATATTTGTCATTAAAGAAAGTGCAAGTGTTTGATGACTTGCATGACACACAACCTCAAGTATATATGAGTCGTTCTATAGTAAACCATTATAAGATTTCCATTATATTTGAAGGTATTATAAATAATAACACAATTATTTAAAAAAAATTATAGTGATTTTAAATAATTTAAATTTATTAATTAATGCGTAATAAAAAATTAATAAAATTTTTATTAAAAACATTTTTATGATTAAAAAATGAGCTTTATTTCATTTTATTCACATAGAAAATATAATTAATTAATAAAATTTTCTTGAAATTTTATTTGAAGAAATATATATATAATTTGAAGAAGGAATTTCAATGTATCTTAGGGAAAATTTGTAGTAATTTTTAATTTTTACTTATTTTTCAATGAATAATGAAAAATACAGCTTTTTATGAAATTTATCATTTATTTCTATGTAAAAGTACCAGTATGTTTTTAATTTGATAATAAAGTTAAATAAGTGTTATTTAATTATAAATATTATATTTAATTACATAATAATCATTTTAATACATTATTATGGTGCATGTTTATGTGTAGGATTAAAAACACATTTTTATACAAATAGTTTTTTTTGCGCACAAAATGTTTTTATCTTAAAAAATTAAATTAAACTATAATGAAAAATAGTTTTAACGATAATTAATAATTATATATTCAATAATATATTTTATCATTCATTTTATGGGTATTACAAGGAAATTAATGTAGGTAAATATTGTTTTACGCATAAAGATTCATTTATCTAAAAGAAGTTTATATTATGCATTGCATGCTTATTTAAAATAAAACTCTAACAATTATATAAATTTAATCTTTTAAAATGGATTCCATATTTGGAATAATAATTATTAATATAATATCATACGGTTAACTTAATTTCTTTTTATTGTGAATAGTAAAAATAGTAAAATTTTGTCACCACAGTTATGGATAAAAAAGGTTAACCTTGGGGATAAACGTAGAGGAAAGTGTTTTATTTCATCCCAAAACTATATAATTATTATTTAATGAAGATAATTAAAACGTATATTATCATAACTTTTAATAACTATCTATTTGGTGCCATTTTCCAACAAAAGGGACTTTATATCAACGAATTATTTTATAAGATTACATGTGTGTACCTCCCCACACTTTTAAAACGGAATGTCTCCTCCACCCATATTAAATCCATTGGATTCTTATATATTATAAAATAACAATTCAAAAGAATTCATATATTCTTTTTATTTATCTTAGATCATTTGGGTTTCTCTTAAGAATAATCCTTTAAGGTGTAATATGTAAGGCAATGGAGGTCTCCAAAAGAAGAGGCAAAAATCTTAACCAGGATCATTCAATTTTCATCTTCTTAAAAATTAACTAAAATTATTGCATCCAACAAAAACTTATGAATAAATTATCATAAATATACTAAAATTTAATTTTTTTGTAACAACCATTTAAAACCTCCTCTGAATCAAATGGGAGATGAAAGTATCGCTCATGCATACATGTAGACTACCACCACCATGTAGCAATAAAATATATTTTTCAACACAATATTTAATGTATTATAACTATTTTGGGTTTAATGTTAATATATGGTGTTTAGAACAGAATTATTCTTCCTTAATTAAAATATCATAACTACTTTATTACCTTTCAATCAACTGGTAAATGATAATGTCACTCGTGCATATGTGTGGTCAATCTCCTCCATGAAGTGATGCAATTGGTTTATCATTTTCACATTACATGGATGGTAAAATGATATATTTAATTAAAATATATTAATTTTATGATATATTAATTATTCTATGAAAGTGAATTATCATTTACCATTCTTTTGTTCCATCCATCGATAAGTGGAAACATCACTCATGTGTATGTAGAAATTACCATCTCCAATAAGTGATATAATTCATTTTCAATATAAACTAATATTAATTTTAATAAATATGTATTAAATGAATATATATTATATTAAAATACTTATTAAAATTATAGATATTTATTAACCAGGATCAATGTGCAAGGACCATAACTGATGACCTAAAATAGTCATGAAAAACAAAGTAGTTAGCACCCAAAATAATGGCTTTAATAATGAATTATAAATAAAAGCGTGTTGAAATGACATAAATGGATAATATATTATATTATATGTATGAATATTGTTATATTCTATAATTTCTATGAATTTAAATTTACTATACTTGAGGTTAGAATGCTTATGAAGCAATACAGACTTGAGGTTGGGGTTTTCTCTCAATTTCTCTTAACTAAGAAATTTTGTAATGTTATGAACCAATTTTATACATATAAGGTGTATATAATATAGAATAATTTATTTTTAAATAATATATGATTAATTTAAATGTATTAATAGAACCATTTTATTTCAATTCTTCTAAGGACTTTTGTTTAGAAAATTACTAATGTCATAAGGTTCTTCATCTCAATTTTGTTTCATTGAGACATGATTAATGTTATACACCTATATTTTATTATACAGTGTATCTAAAACACAATTGAAATTTTTTATCATTAATTTAATTTTTTTCATATTATATAATATTTTATTTGAAGTTATTTTATTCAGGGGTTATGATTACAACGTTACCACAGTAGTAATGAATTTACATTACAATTTCATTTTTACCAAGATTACTTATGCCTAAATTATCTACTGAGGAAATTATAGGATCTATCTCTACCAAATATTATGAATATTATTACCATGTATTTATTTATTATGATTTCATTTTTTCCTTTCATTTTCCTCTCTTTATTTACTCAATATATCTTTAAAATGTATTTATGTGAAACAGAACATATTTTTCCCTTTGGCAATTCAGATAACACTATTTAAGTCATTTTTCTATATATATATTTCCTTACCACAAGTTTTAAATTAATATTATTATCATTTTCCAAATGAGGTACTTTGTGGGTTTTACCGAAAACAAGAATAGAATTTTTGTTTTAGTTTACACCGCATGAACGGAATTCCCCTCATCATAATAATTTTTTTGAATATTCCTTTTTATTTTTCCTTGTTTATTTTATAATAAAAAATTTTCATTAATATTTTATAAATTTTTAAAATTTAAATAAGTTTTTTCAAAATGAATCGTGTATTTTCCTCAGGAATGATTCTAGTAATCTTTTAAAGGCATTTTATATATAACAACATCCTTTGATGTTCTTTATTATTTACTTAGAATATGATCCAGTTTGACAAAATTTATTCCTTATCTAGATAGTTTATGATTATTATCATGAAATTTTTAGGAATCCTTTTTCCTTTCTATGGGTTATGATATGATGATATGATAAATGAATTAATAATTGTGAGGTACACATATGTACGATTTTCATTATGTGTTGGGTTGTTTAATTATATACCAAGGATGTATGGTTAGATTATAAATCAAGGCTTTTGGGTTGGTCATATCCCTCCAATGAATTGGGTAAGGTTGTATATCTCATAAGATAATAAACACATGAATGGGGAGTGAACCCAGTTATGAAGTGGACATTGTCCAACAAGATAGTATTGGGAGAGAACCTTGACTATGTAAATTATAGAATGTGGATTTATCCTAATTCAATATGAATGAATTGGAAGTGATACTTTACTATGTAAATGATTTTATATACTTATGTTCATGTCATAATCTTATGTATTATTCTTATAATATGTTTCCATGGATTATGTTTGATTATTGATGTTTCCAAACTATTATTTATTATTCCTTTTGTTTGAAAAAACATTATTCCATGTTTCTTGATTATGATATATGAATTTATGGGTATGATTTTATAATGTTTAGATCATGTTATCATAAAATCATTCTTTTATTATTTTCACTTATGATCATTTATTGACATCTATTTTGTTTAATCTTACTGAGCTTATAAGATCACCCTATATTGTGTTTCCCTTTTTAAGGTTATGGAGAAATGTCTTCCATATAATATGTCTATAAAGTGTTATAGTTGTGAAGAAATTAATAATAAATGGTGTATATCTTTTATGAATTAGTTTTTACATATCCTTGTTTCAAAATTTAATAAACCTCTATGGTCCCCAGGGATGTATTATTGTGAAACGTATTGAGTATTCATATTAAATGATAAACTATCAATATATAAAATTAATGGGTTTATATATGATGAGCTTATATGAAATTAGTTTCTATATATGTGATTCCATGACATCCAATTCTATGGTTATCCATTTTGAGTAATATATTAAATATGAAAATTTAATAAAGTAATGGAAATTTTAGGAAACTCTAGGGGATGTTAAATAAATGTTTAAAGCTCACTCCTAGTTCGTGTTCAAGATCAATTGAATATATTGAACTAAAATAAAAAATGAGACATGCTGAATTAAAAATTAAAAGAATTAAATCAAAATTTATAAAAGGATAAATTATATAAATGTTTAGAGAGGTTCAAAAAACGAACTCCAAATTTACCATATTTTATATCATCTATATGTTACTATACTTAAAAACTTTTTCAGTTTTAACCCAAACATAGAGGGGGATCATATGCCAAAATCTGGATAATACAGAATAATAATTACACCTACTTTACAATGATATGAACATGTCCTTATCCTTAAGACTTCCTCAATCATGGATATATTGGTGAAAAATTCCAATACTAATAACTCATTTTATTAGAGACGAATATATGGAAAAGTCTCTTTTCCCATGTCTTATTTGAATTGGTATTGCTAGAAATTTAGAGTGAATAAAATATAGCGGTTACTTATGTGTTTATTAAGTAAATAAAAAATAGATAAGGTATGAATGATGTGAAAATAAAGGCTAGAAATACGAGAATAATATGAGCCTAATATTTGAAAGTGGAAAAGGAAATAGACCTGGGCGATGTTTCATTATGCATAATATCCTTCTAAAATTTCCCCTTTTTTCTCAATGGGATATATTTTAAATCTAAATAGTTTTTTTTTCTAGAAAATTCTAAATGAAATCTCCTCCGGAATTTATAAACATTTGAAATCTGACCACTAATAAATATAGTCATTAAATATTTTACATGGATTATCAACAGATAATCACTTATTTAAACATTGAAACTATTTTGGATTCATTTTTGGTCATACATTTTTCCATCCATTATGATGAAAATGATTATTGTACTAATATTTATTTGATTATAGAATGTAACTTAATTTATATTTTTATTCGTATGTTAAATATGATCATTGAAGATGTGATAGTTAGATAAAAATTATTGCTTTTATATTTTTATAATCATTAAAGTATTTTTCATTATTTTGACCTTTATGATATGAATATTTTTGTATAAAAGTCCTTGTAGTAGTGAAGTATCAGAATAAAGTCTTATTTTTACTATCGATTCTCCAATATTATTCAGTTTAGCATTGTCATGGGTTTTTATTTAGGGAAAGATATGTCTAAATAATGAGGTTCATTTCCTAAATGGTACCACTTATCTATTGTGATATTTGTTATAGTATATCCTCTATATCACCAGATTATTTCTATTAATACCATTTTATTAAAATCATGCTACTTTTAAGTCATCCATTTATAACCTCATCCATTAATTCCATAATATACCATTGAGTTAGTAATTTTTCCAATGTTATTCTCTTCAACAATTTTTCCTTTACTATTATATATGAATTTTTTTCTTCTTATCAGGTTGTGTAATATATTCTTAGAATTTTCTAATTATTAATTAGTATACTGAAATTCATTATATGATGTTTTATATTAAAAAATTATTTCCTTATGATCATTAAACACATCATTTTAGAGGATTCAAATTGTGGTATTCATAGAAAAAATGGAATATTTGGAACTTTGAATAATCTTATTATAGCCAAATTACTTACCTTTTTTAATGAAAAAATTTACCTCGTATTTTCATCAAGACGAACATTTCATGATCATGATTCCTAATTCAATAGATAAATAGAACATTACACATTTCATACTATTTTATCATTATTTAGTGCCTCAAATAATTATTCTTATGTCTTGTATATGTCTTAAATAAATTTAAAATTTAGAAAGGAAGATTCAGTATCCATTTTTAAAATATTTTTATAATGGAAATATGTTATTTATAATATAGTTTTAATTAATTTCATCAATGAAACAATTATTTTTTTTATCATAACCAATTACTGATATTTTTTAAAATTCTTAGAATCCAATATTTATTTATTTTTATTTACTTTTCTACATATTTACATTTCATTTTTTAATATTTATATTTACCAAATGGGTAAAACATTATCTATAATGTATACCAAATTCTAGACATCATTTTCATACAATGAATCCATTTTTGAATTCTTGGATCCCTTCTATTAGAACATTGTTTTCTATCCACTTATCCCTATATATATGGTATTTGTTATATTTTTTCAAGAACATTATAATACATCCTTTTATATGAAATAATAAAATATAGGATCCATGAGTAAACTAAGAAAACCACTTTGATTCTTATTTTATTAAGAACCATTAAATCCATGTAATGCACCAACAATATTGAGAGGCCATTGTCAAGGGAAAGAACCTTGAGGCACTTATTAAAGTGTATAAAAATACATAAAAACCAACATAAGAAACCAAAAATAATCATATAATCAGAACCAAAACATGAAAAAAAACCAAACACAAAAATGATGTAACCACCATCTAATATGTTGTCTATAAAAATCAAATACAAAAATTATAAACCACTTTATAAAAAGGTGACCACATAACTTCAGATGTCATTAATCATATGATCCTTCAATTTACAACAACATGGAGCACTACCTATCAAAAACTAACACCTATTTTCATCGACTATTCACATGTTGTATACATGACCTTGGTTGCTTCCTAAATCCCCACAAAAACATTAATGCAATGAAAACATCAAATGCTATCAACCTTGAATTAAATAATCTATATCAAGGAATATTATCCCAATAATATGAAACCAAAATAATAATAAAAAGGTGAAATTAAAACCAAAAGAATATAATTGGATGAAACATATACCCATATCCTCTGTGTCCTGACTGATTAAAAACCTAGTTGAACAATGTTTAGTCTTCCCCACTTTATTCAGATTCTTACAAATATCCACGAACAACTATACCGTCTCCAAAATTTAAACTACTACTAAGTAGTGTGATTTTATTTATTAAACCTAGATAATGTGAAAAAATATAAGAACAACCATTAAAAACAATAAATATCTAAAAAAGTTGTTCATTGACCTCCCAACGTCTGTCATGACCTAAAATAATTTACCAACAATAGGTCCAAATACTTTCCCCATTATTCCTTTTTGTTGTGTATGGGATCCCTACTAACTGTACCATCTTCTAATTTTTATCTTAATAATAAATATATCATGATAGAGGTTACTAGTATATATCAATAAAAAATTTGAAAATACTTATTATGATTCAATTTTATGGGGAATAAGCGTGAAACATGTTAATAATGTGATTACATTGAAATCCCATTATTTTTTGAAAAATAAATCAACTATTTATGGGGCCTTATCAACCATACAATCTCTCCAAAATCACCTGACCAGAAAAACATCACAATGGAAGATAACAAAATCACACCAAAAATTGTTGAAATAACATAAAAAACTCTATTTCACCCTACCAAATAATGAAAAACCATATTAAACACATACTTCCCCAACAAATCTAGTATTTAAAATAATTAAACATGGGGACTCTATATAATGTAACTACATATGATCAGGTAAAAAGGAAAATTAATATTTAAATTTGAATCCAAACAAAACATTTGTCAAATACCACAGCCTAATGGCCTAATCATAGAAGGTTTGGCCATAAGATGTTGAAAAAGATCTTATAACGGGAAAAAGGAACTAGTTGAAAAAAATTGAAAATAAAAAATAAAAACATAAAAATGATAATAACACTAGGTGATGGAAAGTCAAAATTAAATCCCACAGGGAAAACCATGATCACCAATGTCATAAGCGGATATTAGGATGCACTATCCTCTAGGATAATTATAATATGAGAGAAAACTCATCTTGTACATCAGGTTTTATAGTGTTTGTTTTCATTAAAGAATAATCTTCCACCAAATTTAGTGATATGAAATCCATATCTATCGTACTACCCAACCTCCCTAGCCGACCAACACTATACTAGTTTGTCAAGAACAATTTTTACTAGTTTTTATATAGTTATCTCACATAAAAAAACTGTGTATCATGATATTTAACTTCAAAAATATCTACCTTTATGCCATGAATTTCTTGGGAAATGATTCCCAACACTATAAATATGGAATTCATTTCAACTATTAATTTTATATATAATAGTTATTATATTTAATTTAGTATGGTTTACTTATGATATCCTATAATGATTTAGTTTTTTAATTCACGATTCATATTTTTTATTTATAATAGTCTTAAAAAATGAATCAAAATCTCATACATGTATATATAATAATTTTTATTTCCTTCCATAACATAATTTGTATTGAATCCCTTCTAGCACTTATGTTGATAAAAATTAAATTCCAATTCCCTTGTTTTCATTGAATATCACAAAAAATGATAATCAAAGAGTTGAATGATTCATCATTATTATCACTAGGTTTAGAAATGTGTGATTATATATTTCAATAACACCATTATGATAAAGTGTATTTGAAGTATTGAGTTTTAAAATAATTCCACACTTCTTTAAGTAAATAATTAATACTTATTAAAAATATTCACTACCTTAGTTGGTGATATGTTTAGTTATTTTTTAACCTTGCTGATTCAAAAACTACATTTAAAATTTAAAAAAAATGGAAATGTAATTGGGTTTATACCACCTTAATTTGACATATCAATATCTACCAATGTAAATGGTAAAAGTAATGAAGCACAAGAATTCACTCTATTTATCTACTAGAAATTGTCTAAAAACATATATGTGAATTAATTCAAATTTTCTATGGATATTCCTCCTTTAGCACTAAAAAGGTTTTGGTCATTTTAATTTATTAGAAACCCTGAAATAAAATCAATGTAATTTAATAAAATGATTCTAAATTCCCAAATTAGTGTATTTTACATAATAATTTTTCAATTACATGGCCAAGTATAATCTATCACAGATCAGTGGTATACGAGTCACACACATGTTATGAATTAATAATTTCCAAAGATATATTTTTTCTAGTTCAATTAAGAATTAATCATTATTTCAATAATCCATACCACAACATCGATGATAACATGATTCAATGTATATCTAATTAGTCGTTAAGTTTTATTCTGTATGATTCCTTTTATACCTTACATGCTCCTTGAGGAGGCTCAACTGGAATAAGGGAATCAAGCACATATCTTGAATTTTCATATAATTTTCCTCCAAAATTACACTGTGATAGATATTAAAGATTTTAATGTGAAAATATTTTTTAATTCACCCTTAAAATTCTTAATAAAACACTTAAAATAAAGAATGTCACCCTCAAATGTGGTTGAAGAGAACATTACAATATTTTCATTCATAACATAAATGATGTAAGGTGTTAATGATTCAATTTTTTTTTGAAAAATTAATATTTTTATTTTACTCAGTTTAAGGAATATGATTATATTTAATGTTTATTTTTTATTTGTATCATGTGATCTATTTAAATAATTAAACATGTAAAACATTGAATAATTCTCATATAAATAAATACTTTTTATATTATAATGGTTGTTACTGATCCTATGTGATCAATCTCATCCTTATATTCACATAGTTGAATATAATAATATAAAAAACAAAAATATAATTGATTATGAAGATTAAAAAATGGTGAGTTTTTTTTCGAGGAATATAAACAAACCAATATATAAGGTAAAATCCTTGAACTATAATAGACTGAGTAGAAGCATCCAACAAGTCCTTTTTAAATTATATTATATGACTTCACACAAATTCTCAACATGAAAAATCTAATAAGGAGGGTATCCATGCTTTAAAACATTAAACTGAAATACATGTGAGGGAGAAATTGGGATTTTATATTACCAATATTGATTAAATATTGAACAAAGAACTATTATACAATTTAAAAATAGATAGAAGATTCATAGAATATTTAAAAATAAATTTTGTAATAATTATTACATACCAAGTCATATACCATTATTTAAATTAAATAATCAAATAAACTTGAACATAAGTTATGAACATTATAAAATTGTATTTTTTTGTGAAGAGTTTGAGTACGGTGCTCAATGATTTGAATAATAGGAATATGATTTTGAAGTCATATAATTATTCACACTAGATTACTTCATATATGATACTACCTAAAAGAGATAAGATGGACGATTTAATTAGGTGGTGACATAATGATATAATAAAAACTACATAGAGGCATAATGAGTTTGGTGAAACCCTAAATGTTTATAAAACATTTTGCATGTTCTGGTTGTATATAATATGATATATGAGGATATGAGTGATTTTTTATGGTTTTTTAATTCTTTTAATGTATATTATGATTAAAAAATGGCATCATGCTAATATAAAAGTTAGCGTCAAATATTTTCACATTTTCTACATATATTATATGAATTAACCTCTCAATATTGGAATTTAGTTTATTCATAACTAATTTCCATCACAGTATATTATAGGTTGTGATTATTTAAAATGGATTGGGTTAGTAGGATTTTTTTTAGAGATACATAATATTCTGATAAGGATTTAAATGAGTTTCTTATGCTGGATGAGCTCCAAGTATACCACATGGAGTTCCATACAATATGTATTTGGTATTCTAACAATACCTTAGGTTGGAGATAAACCTAGCATGATAGAATTCATACATTTATAGCATTATTATTAAATACATGAGGAATAAATAATCAGGGTATTGTTGGGTTATTGGTTATCAGGTCATTATATGGAGCTTAATAAATATATGATTCCCCCATGTATGATGAGTATGAAATTTGGGACCTTCATTAAAATAGATAGGGGTATTTTATGATTATTCTACCATACCAAGGTATTATATATTATGTGATTATCAATTAGTATATGGCAATGTGATGTGATCATCCAGAATGGTGAATTATAGAGGTTTTATTCATCTTCCATGTCAATATATACTATGAGAATATAGAATATACATGTAACAATATTTTTTGATATACTTTATGCCCCATGGTATCATGATGTCTTGGAAAAAGGGACTATATGAAAATTATTCTAACATATAATTCACCTAGTGGACATAGGTATGGAGAAATTTTTTTGAGGGAGATCATGGAAAAACCACAAAGAGCTTGAGTACCATTAATGCTTTAACAAAGGATTATCATTGATTAAATTTTTTAATTTGAGAATTCTTACTTATAACCATTATAATATAAATCCATGTGGCTATACATTTGGTTGAATTACTGAGGATTGTGTTTTACTCAGATAGATACACTAAATCAGTATTATAGTTGTTCTAAAAGGAGTTTTGGATGGATATTCACAAACTATAATATATAAATGATACATGGTGATTTTAATGATAGATTTTAAATTTTTTGAATGCTATCTAAAATGCATTATGTATATGTTTTTACATGTTTTAGTATATGGTACTATATAAAGTGTCACAACACTACATCTATAAACTTATAGTGAAAGTGTGATATGGAATGGAATATGTGTTTATTCATATGTGAGTGTGATGCATTTAGTATAATAGGTATATAAAGATTTAATGGGATCAGTTTGTATAATATATGTGTATTAAAATCATATTTTATTCCATATGGTTATATAATTTAAAATGATATAATAAAATGGTACAACTATATCAAATTCCCAAAATATTTTTTTATATGATGTTCCTTGGGTATTATAGAATGGTATCATATGGTTGAAACTATTATTAAAAATGTGTCCAAGTGTTAATGTGTTAAAAATCAAATTACCATCTGCATAATCCATCATTGGTACATGTTGAATCAATTCACATAATAGTTATGTTCATAGATAAAGAAACCATCATAACTACATCCCATTTACCTTTTCACTATGTAACACAAGAGTAAATGAATGGGGGATCAAGGAGTGTCTATAATGACTACATGGGAATGAAAAATCCATAGAGATGTATTAATTTATGTATTCTATGGATTTTCCCCCAAATCTCTCATACACATTTTTTGATTAACTTAACTATCACTAAAAAGAAATGATAATAGATGAGGATCCAACCAATTTAATGGGATATTCAAACCATCTTATGGATACACCACATATAAGGGATTACATTGGCTACCACATAAAGATATTCATTAAATTGATGGAGAAAGATGGTGGCAGTGGTGAACCTTGTTGTTTGGTATACAAAAAGTTCATAATTTTATGTTGTACATGATTTTAGACATCAAGAATGAGAGATCATGGGAAAAGATTATTTTTTTTATGATGTTTTAATGATATTTTAGTCAATCCTTAGAAACACATCACTCATGAACCTAATAATGATGTTGGATCTATAAATAAAAGAGTGGAAGTCCGGGAATAATTATTCTGGGAGGCCGATACTTGATTTCTTTTTATTTTCCTTTATAAACATCATTTTATATCTATATTCCCTCCCCATGTAAGCTATCTATCTCAATGTTAATAGAGAACTAACCCAGACAAGGGTGGAATAAGGGGGAGAATCCTTTGTAGTATAACCATGTTTCAATATAACTTCTCTATTATTATTTCAATTTTAGAATAATACATAAATGCGTGTTTTGAGAGTGTATAATTTTTGTGTCTTCATTATTTATATTTTATTTTTCAATTATATTTCTAATTTCATTGGATAAAATAAAATGTTTCTATTTTTTTATTTTTTCATACTATAGTGAAGTAGAAAAATTTAGGGAAGAATGGTCTGGTAATTTTTGGTAATAAATAGTGGGGTTTCTCTTAATGGTTAGGCCAACTGAGATGATTTTATATGGATTCATACTCAATGATGAGGTATGTTGTCTACCATTGTTCATTGATAAATACATGTGGACAATTTATTTTTTTGTTGTATTGATTTATTATAATTATAAATTGTTAGAGATGGGCAGATGATAGATAATGAGTTCTCCATTGAGGGATGTTATGGAAGTTTGAAAAATATTTAATAGAAATTAGATGATACATGCCGATGAATTATCTGAGGAATACACTGCATGATTTTTAACATAAATTTCATTAAATAATTATATGATACACAAACAAACCCCCTTCCAATTCATGGATCAACAAGAAAATTAAAAAAATATTATTAAAATGAATAATTGTAGTAAGAGATATTTGAGACTTCTATGATGAAAACTGTGAAGGGAAAATACTAGGTACATTCATATCGAATATTTAATAATCCTAATGAATGATCAAAATCCATTGAAATTGTTTTTATCTATTCACATATACATCACCTATTTTACTTCTACTATAGATGAATCTCAATATGATCATGGATACTCTCAACCAAATATATCTAATACTCCGTGGATAAAGGCCCACTATCTCCCTGTAAAAAGGAAGGATGATATGAATCGAAATCCTTGTTAGAATTTTCAATGAAATAATTGTCTCCCTGAGTTACTCAATTAGTTATTTTTATAACTCATTTGAGACTCGCCTTGATATGATCACCCACCAATTATGAAGCACAAAATCTTATATTTCTATCTCAAAAAACATGGAACTTCTACTTGTGGTTCATGCTCATATATAGATTTTGTGAGAACAATACATTTATGATGTAATGGAACAACAATGAAAACCAAATATCATGATTGATATATACATCACAACTCATGTATCACAAATATTTAAATTTGTCATAGTTAGTATATCCCACTACCTTAAACTCTTCCATATCTACACCGAGGACTAATATTATATATATCTACGACCCCACCTACCCATTTTAGTGAAAATAAACATACACACTCAAACATAAGTTTTTCATACCCCATAATTTTAGAACTCAAGAACATGTCTTAGTTGAGTAGAATGTCACTAAGAATATATACATGAAGAATTATATAGTTTTTTGTTGAAATATGTAACTAATAAACCTTCATTTAAATATAATATAAAAAATCTAATGAAACCAAACAAAATATATTTCCATATGTAAAATAACCATAAAATTAAATCCATTTTAGAAATCACAAAAATATAATATAAAAAGTCTAATGAAACCAAACAGAAACTTGTATCATCGGAATATTCTTAAAATAATATTTATACACACCTATATATGATTCCCTTCTAAGTTCCATTTACATTAAAAATATATATATCATACTGAAATAAAAAAATACTACTCTAACACCATATTTTAATGTCCTTAACCTTGTCAACACAAATGTATTTATGTTTTCTGATTCCATGAGACCTAACGAAGGATTCCCCATACGTATAATGTTACCAACTATAGTTGAGGATCTATATATAATTATTGGGAGACTATACACTCTGATATAAGTAACTATAACAAAAATGAAAACAATATCAATAATAGTAAACTTAAAATAACAAAAACTAACTTACCACAATGCAAGGCGTGATGAATAACTATAATTTCATATGGGTTATATAAAGTTAAACAAGATCATTTGTTGGATGATCAGGCACATCATGACCAAAATTTTAAAAAATAATTAATTACATAATTTGACAAAAAATACACCAAATCTATATCATTAAAACATAAACATATCACATGTAATCCCATCATAGCCCCCATCATCTAGGAATCGTTCATTAGGCCCTTTACCTATCATGTGCTATGATACAAAAATCCTTCATGTGAAGCTTGATTCCCCTATAAGGAATGAGTATAAGTTTAGTAGTCCGCTAAAAATTCAAACCATAAATAATATCCCTATGTATATTGGTGGATGAAAAGTGAAACATATGATAATATAATTGATTAAAAATTCTTACTCCACTCGATAGTCAACTAGTCAGGCTTCGATTGCCTACCAATTGTGGATATTACTAGAATGTTATGGTGTACCCATTATCTGAACACAATAGGATGCCCTCAAAATATCAAAAAATATATCAATCACATGATATCATATAAATACACCTGTCACATTCATCCATAAAAACCAACAAACACTACAACATTCTACAAAACATTCTCAATGAAAACCCTCATACAGTGAGAAATTTCTCCATGAATGTTTATCACAATAATCAAAAAATTCCAAGGAAATATTCTATGTCATATACCTATATTTATATGACGATAAACATCAGTAATATTTGCTAAATTTTTTTGGCGGATCCTACCATAAAAAACAATAACTAATTGACCCTCCCATAAGGACATGATCCTATGATCTTATCCCCTTTGGTGCATGGTAACGCAAACCTACTGTCACTACAAACCACACCCCCTAATCAATGAATGATTTATGACTATAAAATAAAATAAAACCTTCTAGGAGGCTCATATTTCCATCCAATAATGGTAATCGCAACAATTGTTAACACATATACGAAAAAATTAATAAAAAAAATTTCGTCGATATAACACAACAAAATATCAACTTATTTTAGCACAATGAATTAGAAATATTCAACATACTAAAATCTTATAGGATTGTTCCCATGAAGAAAATAAGAACTCCCCTAGTCACATTACCAATAATTAACACACTTCCACCCACACCCAAAATTCACATGAGGTGATAAAACTTAAAAACAATAGAAATATCATGGAAACAACTACAGGGTAATAGGAAAATATTTTTCACTATACTTTATGGACAAAAATATCCTTAGGAAAAAGAAATATGGAATCCTGAGGAAGTACCCTATGATAGATATATATATTTTTTAAAAATATACCATAGTGACTGCAATAAAAATAAATGAAGGAAAGAACTATGCATTATCTATGGTGGATCCTAGTGACAGATGGCACATAAAACACACCCTGAATGGAGGAGGTATAGATTTATTAGAAGAGGTGAATGAGAAAGAGGCTAACGATTAAATCCACTTTCTACTAGTAATTGAATGAGAGACTCATCCAAATTAAATTATTTGTTTAATGAAAAAGTAAATTAAATTAAAAATTAAATAAAAACAAACCAATGTGGCACCAAGTACCTGGTCCTGTTTCACTAGGCTCGTAGTTCCCTGGGGGTAACATTACCATGTGAACTAGGGAGTTAGTGGACCTCACATAATCACCCCTACACCTAGAAATTCTAGGAACACATTACCATCCCACTAAATACCCATTGGAATCTGTCCTAAGGTCAGAAGTCCAAAAATTGGGACTAACTCCCTAAAACCTAGCTCCTTGACTCCACCAATAACTTCAAAAACTCAAATAATCCAAATTTTTTATTGTTCAAGATATTATAAAACTTGAAACTACTCATGTAGAATATTCATACAATTTTTCTACCATTAGTTAATTAATTTGATATATATATATATATATATGGTAGCTAGGCATTTATTAACATATTAAATAAAAATATATTTTAAAAAATATATCATTATTTATATAATTTGGGATGGGGATTTATTATTATAATAGTATTATTAAATTAATTGTAATGGGTATTTTTATAATATTTTATTATGGGGTTTACCTATTTTTGTATGGATTAATATTAATTTATAATGAAGTTTGATATTCTTATTTAATGTATATGAAATTACTAGAAGGGGGAGAAGGTTTCATAGTTTAATTTATTAACTATAAGACATTTCTTGTGAATATTAAATATGGATAGAATTTTTAACTATATTAATAAGAGAAAAAATAGAGTGAAAACTAATTAATTGGGGGAATTAATATTATAGGTTTAAAATTCATCTAAATAAATGGGATTGTGGCACACAATTTTCTCATTTTAAATCTCTTCTGTTCATTTGGATATTTTATTAATAATTTAAGTGTAGATGTGGGTTGAACCTATAATTTTTTTAATGAATTGTGGTCAAGGGGAGAATATCATTGAATAATAATTTATCACAGATTCTTACAGAAGGCTACATTAAATATTTTTTTTCCGTTCCATTAGGATTAAATCATATAATTATTACATCATGTGTATGATTAAATAATGGAGGATGAGAGATATAATTCTTTGATGACATATATTAGTAATTTTTTTTCAATATTCTGTGGGATTTGGGATATATATTATTATTTATTTTTAAATTTGATATTTATAAATTTATAAATCTTACCATAATTGTTATTTTGATATTTTGGAGATATTTAGGGGGGTTTTAACAACAAAATATTAGAGGGAAAATATTTCCTAGAGTTTTTTTGAATTTTCTTCTTATTTATTTTCACTAGATGGTGATTTATGATTCTAATGAAAAGTTGATTATATGGGGGACATGTCACTATTTCATATATTTTTTTAGTTTTTTCCTACAGTAACATGGGAATAATGCCCAATTATAACCAGTTTTGGAAAAAAAATTCCTTCTATGGTTATTATCAAAACTTGTTATATTGTTAGGACGAGGTAGTAAAAAGGGTTGAAGAGCCCAATTGAATTTATGAATGATAATACATTTTTTCAATAAAATTCAATGTTCTTAAATGTTATTGAGCTTGTACTTGGAGCATAGATAATGGTTTTGAGATGTTTCTATGTTAATATAGAATCTATATGTGAATTTGAGAAGTTTATGTGAGTGATATCAATATTATAAAATCCAGTTTTCCAAAAGATAGAGTGTCTGAATAATGGAGAAGTCTTCAAGGATCCATGTACTTCATAAGGACCATCATGAGAATCTTGGAGGATAATAGGAAATTGAATAGTGACCCTTGAGTTTCATAAGACCAATAATATAAATTTTAATAATAGTTTCAGATTTTATAAGAAACCATTAATATTTTATAAGGGTTAATACACATTTATAAGGGTTAGAATATTTTTTGTATGGGACAGAGAATAATTTTAACTGGCCATTTTATGATTCTATAATTTTCATTCCAAAGTACATAAGGGTCATGCGAAAAAACATAATGGTTATCTACTCTTACAAAAATACATTGTTGTGTGAAAATTTGAAAATGGAGTAAACTCGGAATAAAATGTGTTAGGGTGACCATAATGTTATATATGAGTCACCTAGAGGAATTTTTTGAAATATTTTGGGATACAAGAGTTCGAGAGGAAATTTATTTCAATTAAATCTGGAAATTCAAGTGAAAATATACACTAAAATAAATATCCCAAATTAAATTGTGTTGCATGAATGTTATTGATAAAATTATCATTTAAAATTAGAGAATATGATCATAGAATTTGTAAATGTTTTATAAAATTAATTTAATTTGAAGTGGTGAAATTATATATAGAATGACACTAGAAATTAAATGAATGAATTGATCTTTAGTGGATTAGTAATAATAAATGAATTTATTAATTATGAAAATTGATTATATAGAGGTTGTTTACATTGAGAAGAAGCAGATCACGTTGTGATAAAATATGAAAATTAAAGATTTATGTTAAAGAGTATACTAGTATCTCTCATATTATTACAACATACATAGTTTTCCCCAATCACAATATATCACTTATGTATGTTTTTCATGTATATTGGGAGTTTTGTGAACTTATGTTTTCCACCCCTAACCTAGGAACTTGAGCCCACCCATGGAATACTCAAGGCATGTTCTCAATCTCTTAAAACTAGAAACTAGTTCCATGGAATCAAATATAAACATGTTTGAATATATTTAATAAATAAACAAACTAAAATAGACTATATAAACATTCCATGAATTCATAATAACCAATCCACTGGTCGAACGTTCATGTGAATCAAATAGATAGTTTCATAATGAGATACAATAAACTAGAAATACACAAGAATAAAAAATAAAAATTGATAATAACATTAAGGAGAAAACAATTCTAAAAAAATATTAAGATTAGAAAGGATATAAAGGATAATACAAACAATATTGCCCAGAGAAAAATAAAAACAAAACACCAAACTACCATCATCTGTGTGAGTCATGGTCTCATATAGTCAAATCACTAAAACCACTCCAAGAGAAACCAAAAATATAGATTCCATAATTTTGAACACCTCTCAATCCCAAATTTAACATTAAATGTTAATATAGGCATGTAGACCCATTTTTATTATGACTTCCAAAAATTAAACAAAATTCATTCTCTTTAATATTTAAATCCACTTAATGTAGTTTGAAAATAAATTCTATATATAAATGGCATAATTTTAAAATTTGAAAAAATAATGACATATGAGAAAAAATGAGGCTCATTTTCTATAAAAATGTAAACATTTTAACCAGAAAGATATTGTTCTTTAAAGGGAACTCCAAAATCATTTGGAATCCAAATATGATAGAAAAATTCCGTTCAGAAAACATATTTATATTAGTTTAACAATTAATAATTCAAAAAAATTATTTACATATATTATTAAATTAATGAGATGAGGATGAAAAAAAAATCACCATGAATTTAATTAATAGATAATAAAGGCCAAAAACAAACTATAAAATTGTGGCAGTAGGAAAATGTAGATAAATTAATAAAAAAATATGTAAAATGGGAAAAATAATGAATTAAAAGTAAAAATATTCATGGGGTATCCCTAGAGAAACTAAATATAGGATTACCTAGTGATAGGATTTCAAAATATAAGGAGGATCCCCCAACAAGTGGATAAATTCTATTGATTATCTAGCTAGAGGTGATACCACATATATAATTTCACTAGCTAGTTGTGACATAAGGAACTACAGGAAATAACCTCATCCTGATCTAGTTTATCATAACCAATCTATTGTATTCCTATCAACAACCATGTAATGGTGAGTAAATAAATCAAAAATCTATTCAAAAAATTCCAAAACATAGAAATTTTCATTGACCTCCATCTCATGAAAGTACTTTAATAAATTTCCAATAAGGCCTTTATAGTTCATTAAAATAACCACGTAATGTAGTTCATTTGTAAAACCAAGAATTTACAAAATATTTTTAAAGGATATTTTAATCTTAAATGAAACCCAACTCCATAATAAAACACTCTATTTGTTATTGATACAAAATAATCAAAACACCACTTTAAAACATTATTTAGAAATCAACTTAAAAAAAGGTGGACATCGATAGAGTATCTCAATTATATAAATAATTATAAAAATAACCTCCAATTAACCCAAACAAATCCTTTTTTAAATGTGTACCATTCACTATGGTTTAGAATCCAAAACAACCATCATGTCTTATAATGCAATTTTGAATGGACAACCATGAATTCAATTAGATACATGGACTGTGTGAACCATTAAAATCCTATTTGGGCCTTAATTAATTAAAGAAACCATTCATTTACATGACACCCAAAATAAGTCAACTTCATTCTTCATATATGTTAAACATAAAAATTAATGTTCATAGAGTAAAATTTAATCTCACATTAAAAAATCCAATAAATCACCTTTTTATTTGTAAAGACTAATGTTTAGAGGAAACTTACCTCAATATATGTGTGGATTAAGTAAATTTTTTGAATACCATAAGAGAGGGACCTGTAGAACCACAAAAACCCCTAATAACTAAACAAAAAAATTATAACCCAAACCCAACCTATGTTTGGTACATGATTAAACCAGGACACGATATATTGAAGAAAATAAGAAGTAAGGGAAATAATGATGAAAAATATATTCATAACTTAACAAATATACATGAAATCTATAGAGAATACAAATAATCCTTATAATAAATAGGGTGAGGCTCCTAGGTATCACTATCAATTAGATCACTAATATGGGTGGATTGGTGGTCAAAAGGGTGTCTTATTTGGAGAGGGGTACAATAGGGTTTTCATAAAACATAAAATATGAGAATGGTGAAAGATTTATATCCATGGTTTTCTAAATGGTGAACCAACATTTAACCCTTGTATAGAACAACCTACTAAGATTGATGGTTTTTTATGGTATTTTAAACCGTTCTCCAACTTCTTGAAACCAATATATTAAAAAGTACAATCATTTTCACTATTAGCTTTACAGTTACAACTAACAATGTAAAAACCATATACCTGATATTGAATCTCAAAAAATCTAAAATTTATTTTCAATTTGACACTGAAACTATGGATGGGGAGATATATTTTTAAATAAATATATTTATAATGATTGTTAGGTTGGGGTGTGGAAAAAAGCCCCACTATAAAAATTTATTCCCCATAAAATATCCATGTAATAGAAAAAGTAAAAGGTTAACTAGGAGAACACAAGTAATAAAATTACCAAACCAAAATTAGAAGAGAACGAAACCTAAACATGAATCATGATTCAAAACCACATCTATCCACAACTCCCAATTTAAAATTTCAACTAAAATGGAAATTTGAAATTAACCTACATCTCCAAATCCACTAGCATCCCTAATGAATGGATCATCATTCAAAATCACTACACATGCACAATATCTATAGGTCATAACTGAAATGATATTTTTGACTGATATATTTCTTCCCATCTGTAAGAATTTAATTAATATGTATGATTAAACACTATGGATAATACTCTAAGGTAAAATGTTCAGCAACTATAACATCTTAAATCTAAAAACCTCAATCGAAAAAATAAATCAAGGGTTCATCTATAATTATATATCACTAACCATATAGGTCTCCTAATAGTCTTGAAAAGTGTATACCAAATTAGAGGATAATAAAGGAAAGAAGAATATTATAAAGGGGTGAAAAATGAATACAAAAATAGGGTCACTCAAGCTACCACTCGACCCAAAATCCAACACCCCAAAATACAAGGCTTCCAAATATGTCATCGATGATAACAAAATTCCATGATATATAAAAAGGGAACATAAAATATCTAATCCAATCATACTATTGATTATAAATGAGTTTATCCCCATAGGATAGAGTAACATTACCATTGTCAAAAGATTTAGGGTCACAACCCATCCTTGAAAAGATCCAATAAATAAGAATCACTAGTATGGACCCACTAATCAAATCCAAAAATTGATCCCAGTCTCGTGAGAATACCTTTAAACTGGGTACACATTAGGGAATATTATGAAGACTAAATATTAATCATGTCCTTAACCGGTGACTTGAGAAAAAGAAAATCATTTTTCAAGATGTATCTAGACGGTAGTCAAGAACTCTCTAATAAATCTAAACCACCAAGAAGGGTTGATCATCACAATTCCACCTAGAGTCTTGGTGAGTTCATCAAATAAAAAGATCACCCGACCCAAACCCTGAGGAGCCCAAACATAAAAACATCCCAACACATAAACATCCAACAACCCATTAGGGAATTTCTAAGAGTTTTACAAGTTAATAAAGTAACACAATATTTAAATAATTCATTTTGAGAAATCAACTGATCCTAAATTTAAAATACTAAGGTAAAAATGGATAACAAAAAGAAACTCATCACAACCACCTCTTAAAGAATTGAAATACTAAAAAACAATAGTTCCATTTTAAAATTCATTCAAACCCAATATATTTTCCACCAAAAAAGATTTTCTATCCTCAAAATATTCATTAAATTAGTTATCACATCCTAGCATAAAAAATAAATCTCATATCACGTTAAAATAGATCTCTATAGATCTAAATGTTATACTTACACCGTTATAAACTAATACCTTCAAAAACCTCAAATCAACGCACTTTTTATTGATTAAAAATATTTATAAAATCAAAAATTAAAATAACAAATACATGTTTCAAAATGAAATTTTTTTTACAATAAATCTATGTTTTTTGTAGTTCCCAAATAGATTATTTTTGAAAATATTAAAAACGAATTTCATTCAATATATCATAGAAAATTTATTTATTAAATTTTATCTCTAATTAATGGAACTGTTTATTTCATAAAACCATAGTTTAAACAATTTTGGAAGCTGAAACAACAAAATCATTATAAATCATTATAAATCATTTAAAAAAACGAATTTATTACTTTAAAAAAATGCCATATATCAAGGGAGAACAAAATTTTCAACTAAATTTGTTAATATAATTCAACCAAATAACATTTAATAATCATAAAACATACTATAATTAATAAAATTAAATAAGAAATCTCAAAATAAACTGATTCTACAGTAATATATGGTCCAAAATTAGATTAAAATAGGGGTTAGTGGTTTTTCATAATGTGGTCATATAGTGTGGAAGACCCTAAACCAACTATAAAAATTACATTTCAATAAAAATAGGCCAATTTTTATGGACTCTGTATAGATTTATAAACTATGCTGGTGAACCATGAACCATGGTTCATCTGCCATATTAACCCAAAATCATTAATGAGTTAAACATTTCCCATTAAACCTCACTAACATTCAACATATCACTCATCCAAATCAAAAAAAAAATCAAAAATGAATAATGAATATAAAAAGTCAAGAATATCACCCAAACACCAATGACAACTTAATGCTTTATATAGGTACTTCCTAGCTAGACTCTTCCCACACTAACCACTTATTCTAAGACAGTAATAGTATAGTTCCCTAGCCGTTAAAATAACATAATCGGGAATTAAGTTAATAATTCACATTGAGGATATTTTCAGGTTTAGTGATTTAGAGAATTAGGTCACAACTTATACATAATAATATGAATATTACAAGTAGAAACTCTTATTCACTATCCATTTTTTCATAAAACAAAAACTCTTTAAGAAAAACATGTATCATTACATGATTTAGACAGCATGACTTTTCCTTGATCCCATACATGACCCTATTCATATTTAAGTGAGGTGAAAAACATTTCAATATTGGGATGAGCATAAAAACCTTAGTAAAGGATACATAAAAAAGGAAAACTCTTAGTTTTTAAAAACAACATGTAAACCATGAATACTTTATCATAATGTAATAATTTTCACCTTAATGATGAAGAAAAAAGACATCAATGAATATAAGCTCATTTATTGCCCTTTTTGTAACCATAATATTACCACAAATCATTTAAAATTCGAAATATATAATATAAAGTAAACTTTGTACATAAACATACTTAAATGGAAAAACCATATGGTCAGCTTCCACACATATCACTAAATGGAATAGCCATACGACTGACTTCCATACCCAATTAATTTGAGGTTATAACTTAACCACCCATCCTTGGTTTATCACAAAACCACCAATAATTTGGTTTATCACATAACCACCTTTCATATGTCCAAGTATCATTATATAATCCTTACACATAAAATATTGCAAATATCAACACTTTAATCGTAAAATTTCATTTGCAACCAGAAGAAATAATTTCAAGATATTGAAATAGTAAATCTATATTCAAAACCATTTTCATTACCAAAATATTTAAAAATGGTATATGATATTAATATTTGATTTATAAACATCACAACCAATTATGAAACAAAAATATCAAATAATTCTTGCAGTTGTAGAACGGTCGTGGTCGCCGCATACATAAAAAACATTTTTGTTGTCATTTAGTAGAAAACGTCTTAAAAAAATACTCCCTCTAAATTAAAGTAAAATTAAAATTTCTTTATTATACAATATTTAAAATAATGATGTTTATATTATCAATACACACCTCATTAAAAGGAGATTGAGACTAAGTTCCTTGTCTCGAGTCTGACTTGTCTGGTATATTACTTGTTTTTTCAAAATAATAAAATTATATTAATTTCTACTTGATTTAGAACCTTTTTCAAGTTTATTATTAATATTATATCACACAATACTTTTCTATAAAAATTATTTAATTATTTCAGTTCATATCTGACATATTTTCGATGTTTAGAACTTGAGTAATAAAATGAACTTATTATAATTACAAATTTTCCATATAGTAAAATGTACATTATATCCAGAATTATATTAATGATTTATATATCAAATATATAATATATATATATATAGTATATATGTATTTATAATAGTCCATATCATTCGGATATAAGAAATGTAATTCACCATTCATGGAGACGGTAAGCCATACGTACAAATGAACACTACTTACATTCATTATTTCATATTTAAAGGAATGAAAACTGAATGATACCTAGGTATATTATAATTATATGATAATATATATGTTATATATGTTACATAAATTCTATAATTATTTCCTTTATTTGTTCCATGTATATCTTGAACGAGTCATATCACTTTGAGGGGGCGGTAGTCCACACATCCGCAAATGAAATTATTTTATTTATACAACATTAAAAGAACAATGGGGTGTTTTAAATTTGAATTAAATAATCATAGAGATTACATAAATGTCATATATATCATATATAATTACATTTCCATCATAATTTCCACAATTAGATATGGTATCAGAAGATTGAACAATCATCGTTTTTTGAGGCAGTAGTTCACTGTCCACAGAAACAGTATGTTCTATACCCATTAAAAGGTTGTGTGTGTAAGTGTATTTAGAATCCATATCATCAAAAAAAACATAGAATATGGAGAATTATGGTTTTTTCATATAAAAAAAGAATAAGATGCACATGGGGAGTGGAGGAGGAAAAATAATGGAAATGAACTTGAGAGAAGACATTACCTCAAATCGGGTAACTTTTTTTGAATTGGGCCAATGGGCTTTCTAGAAGTGCCTTATTCCTAGGGGAATGATTATATGAAGGAGAGAGGGATGTTGGAAGCTTATTGGACCTGATTTTGGATGGTTAAAGTGGAATTAGTGGTGTGAGTAATGGGTTAGAGGTGGTGTCATTTTAAAAGCGAGAGGAGGCGCACATTAGGAATGTATTGAAAAAATATTTTATTATTAATTTATTTTCGAATTATAATAACAAAAAGGTTATATATTTAGAATATAAGATGATTATTGGTTTAAATTATCTCATACATTTGTATTTAGACATGTTTTTGTTATAAAATTAACAGTATCATTTAGCTTTAACCCTTAGTAAACTTATTTAACTTTAACCATGTCTTCTTGTATATTCATACTATATGGTAAATATATTTACTATAAAATGGAAATAGACCCTCTAGTGGTTCATTAATTACATTTTTAACAATATCTAAGTCATTTTTATGAATCTTAGATTTTTAGGAATATTATATCATTTAATAAAATAGTATTTTTTTTAAAACTCATTTATGTCAATTTATATAATATTTATATCATGACTTTTAAAAATCCATAACAACCTTATTATTCTTCAAAAACTTTATTAATTAATATATAAAAATTAATAATCATCGATAATTTTTTCATGACATAAAAAATATCAATATCAATTTATTTTAATATTTATAATCTCATTTATTTAAATAATTCATTAATAAGGTAATCACTACCTAACCATTATGTCATAAATATATTTTTTTATTTGATTTATTAAAATTATAAATAAAATAAAATGATGTAGGAAATAATTTTAAATTTTTATTTACTATTTATAGTAAAAACTATACCTCTTATAACCCCATATAAAAATTGGTTTACAAAAAGATACATGTTTAGGTTATATTTTCCTTAACATTAAATTAAAAGTAATTTAATGCCATTTTCACACAAAAGTGGCCCCATGATGTCCTAAAATATACCCAAGAATGACCATGGTAGGAAATATCTCATTAAAAAGGGTTAGAACATGAGTTCGGGTAATTTAATATTATTATAATATTATTTTCACCAGTATTTACTGGATTTACCCTTTTTCCATGGTAAATAAAATATTTATTGATGTTACTATTCAAAATGTATGAAAATAAAAGTTAGATATTTAAACAATTTTGACCTCCTGATTCTATATATGGAATAAATTTTTCTAAATTCAAAATACAGAAGTTTCGGAAATTATTTTAAATTTAATTATCATTGTCAAAACCAAAAAGTGGGTTTTTAAGAAGTAAAAACTACCAAAAGATTGACATGCGTTTATGTCCAATTTCAAACAAAAAGTACTTCCAATGAAAAAAATTGGTTTAAATGACTAAAAAATAACCCAATTAAACTTTAAAACCAATTAAATTTATAATCTAAAAATATAAATAAATTAGATTAAAAGGCAGTTTTGAATTAAAATGCCGATTTTTTCACAATTCATTAAAAATGAACATAAGCATAAAAATACCAAAACTTCATACAATATGAATTTCGATGTTATTATTCTAATTAAGAAGTTTATTTTATCAAATAAAACCTATAAAGATGTCTAAATGTAAATTAAAAAAGGGTTCTCCATCAAAATTTGTTAAAACTGTAATTTTAGAAGAATGCTTCTTTAATATGAAAAGAATGAATTATTCATATATTATTTCTAGAAAACATATAAGATGAATTTAAAACCTTACATTGAATATATATTTTATTTTTTCATTAAATATAAATCAATTAAAACACAATTTTTCTATTCAAAATAATTTTAAATAAAAACACATCCATTATATTCAATTTGTTTTTATTTCCATTTATAATAAATTTGGTAATCAATGAATCATCTATTAAACATTGTTAAACCATATTTCAAAATCCAGTTGATAATATTCATTCCCTCTACTCCAACTACTAGGCGTTAACTGCCATTTAAAACAACAATAATATTATTGTATTATTTCTCAGTATAACTCAATAGTGTGTGCAAGGTAAGATTTCGGTGAAGCCCGTTGTTGCGTTTCGAGTACACTATCAGAAAAAAACGTCCCATTTAACATAAAATTTATAACTTATTCATATGTATTAAAATAAATAAAAAATTATTATTCTATAAATAGCTATGTCGTTACATCCTTCTCCCCTTTTGGAAATTGTGTTCCTGCAATTTTAAAATTGGGCTCAAGAACAACATGGAATGTCCCACATCAGAAAAAGTGTCAATTAAACTATTACTTTAAAATAAATAAGGAGAAAAATAAAGGTCACCCGAGATAACACATACTAGGATTACATGGAAACATGGATATGGAAGAAAAAACTAACCATCATGTTCTGATAGAGAGTGATTAAAAACATGATTAGGAGAAAGTTAACCGCCATAAAACATCAAACTTATGATAGGTTAAATGATCTTTGATTCCCAAGTAGGAAATGTAAACATACAACATTTTTTTTATGCTACCTTTCATAAATATAGAGAATTTATTTATGAGATTTATTAACATAGGGAAATATAGCAAACATTTCAAGTGGAGTTTCATCCTTTAATATATTTCTACCACAAACTGATCCTTTATCCAGAAGATGAGTATTTATAATGACATGGTCACCCCTAAAGTTCTAGAATCAACTTATAGATAATAAAATAATCCAAAAAATATGAACTATATATTTCCCATATCTTTAGAAATTTACCCAAACCAAAAATGGTTATTAATAGATCTAATAATCCCCAAAAGGATAATAATTTATAAAAAGGAATACTACTCTTAGTCTCCAAAATTCTACAAATAATACCCAAAGTGAAAAAAAGATAGTTCAATACACAATTGTCCTTAAAATTATTCAATATAATCAAAACTAACACTAAAACCCAAAACTCACAATAATTTAATCACATAGTCTTCCATAGTAAATATTATCATTTATTTCCAAAAAACATCGACTACTCTTAATGTATCATACTGATGTGTTATTAACCAAAACACATATTATCTATGATAGGTTAATCATTTCCATCACCATATGTACACAATAAAAACGTAGATTCTTCCCAAAATTAAATTCCTCCATTACTTCTCAAATGAAATCCCATAGTATTCTATTTTCCGTAGGCATACAATGTTCTCCAAAAGAGAGAACGCCTTAAAAAATAACACTTATTACTTAATCACCAAATCATATTCCTATACTAAATATATCCATTTGATAAAACATAAGTTCCCAAAATCAACTTTTTCTTGATCTATAAATAATTTAACTAAATAAATTAGTCATACTAATCAGGGAAATCACGTAGTCCAGTGGTAGGTGATAAATCCCAGTTGTAGTTTGGTTGTGGGTTCAATTCCTATAGTTTAGTCATATGCAATGGGTTGTCACACGGTCTGTATGTTATAATTTTTCTAAAACATTATAATTATAATAAAATTAACAAAAAGAGATAATTTTTTTTAAAAAATACCCATGACATGTTTTATCCTCAATGGTTATTTCATACCTCACATTTTTCATCCCAAAAACTAATAATCCATAATTTCCTAAAAAAAAGATCACATGAAACCCTAAGTTTATCCATTATTTCCACAAAAGAAAAGATAATTATTCCTTGAATAAAATTCTCACATATTAGACTTCAGGGTTACACATACTATAACAATTATCCCAATGTAATCCTTCCATTAATACAATTAAACATATCATCATCCATAGATCCAACACAACTCTTCAATTCCTAGACATCTTAATCATTAAACATTCTTCATGATCCTTTATACATGGTTTTCCATCTTATTCTTTTATACTTACTTCTTAAAAAAATCACGCATAATGTTATAATATTTCAGTAATATAAAAACATGATCTATGAAATTAACCATACCTTTAATGGGTTGTTTTCAGTTTATTTATCTTCAATTGGAATGGAATTAGGAATTGATAAAAATATATTAGTGTGATCTTTCTATTCCCATTACCAAACCATCTTCATATGATGTCAATTTTTATAATGAACATGCACACCACATTTAAAACATTCAATGGATCTCTCAGAAAGAACTTCATTCCCATTCCTAGAGTCAACTAAATGAATCCTTTTTCTGTGGAAGGTTAATACTTTATGACCTTCATTACCACATTTGAAGCTTCTTCCCATCCCTTTGAATCATTTTCCTTGGTGTTTCTTTTCACATCCTCAACACATAGGTTTCTTAATATAATTACCCTTATGAATCTTACCTGAACATCCACTAGGATTAGTTTCTTGAAAATATGATGCCTTAAAAATATCACCAAGGTTCACGTGGTCAATCATCACTCAAAATAGTTTGTCAAAAATAACCACAGGAGTTTTCATTGAAGCTCCCATTTCATTAGTTTGATCATTCATAAAACCTCCAGAGTATCATTCACATCTGTTGTTACTTTGGTGCATGCTAGATCCATCCATTTAGAAAAACCAAGAAGGTCAGTGCGAGTATATCTGTAATATCATCATATAATATATTATGAGGAGGGTAAATAATAAAATATACTTATTCATGTCATATTAAACTCATTAAATTTGTGTTAAACAACTATGAATATTTATACTATTCTAACCATTATGGTTATGTCACTTATTCTTAAATGACACCCAAACCTCTAAATATATATAAACTGATCTTTGATACCAACTATAAGGCCCCAACCTAAAACATTACATAATATTCCATTAATATAATAATCCAAATCAAGGATCCTTTTAGGATTCGAGCATTGGATAATTAGGACATAACATATACATAACAAATTGAATATTACAACTAGACACTCCTACTCACTATCCATTTTTTCATTAAAAAACACTTAAAAAAACATGTCTAGTTCCATGTTTTAGACAACATGAATTTTCCTTCATCCCATCCTTGATCCAGTTCATATTTAAGTCCTATAAAAAACATTTAAAACTTAGTATGACCATGAAAATTTAAATAAGTGATACATAAATAAGAAAAACTATATGTTTTTCAAAACAACATGTAATCCAAGAATGCTTTATCATAATGTAATACTTTTCACCTCAAAGAAGTACAAAAAAAGGTCACTAAAAATACAAACATTTATTACCCTTTTTGTAACAAAAATATTACCATAAATCCTATAGATAGAAACATATATCATATAATGGTGACCTAGGACATAAACATACTTAAATGGAATAATCAAACAGTCGACTTCCACAAATATCACTAAATGGAATATCCATAGAACTTACTTCCATACCCAATTCATTGGATGTTATAATTTAACCACCCATCCATGGTTTATCACTAAACCACCCCTCATTTGGTTTATCATGTAGCCACCAATCAAATGTCCATGTACCATTATATAATCATCACACATAAAACATTTCAAATATCAACATTTCAATCATAAAATTTCATTTATAATCACCAGAACTAATTTCAGGATATCTTAATAGTAAAACCACATTCAACACCAATTCAAATACCAAAATACATAAAAAGGGAATATGATTTATTTTTTACTTATAAAAACAGCACCACTTGTTAAGGAATCCAAATATCAAATAATACTCACGGCGGAAGAAATGTCATTGCCGCCGAATAAGTTAAAAACATTCCTTTTGTCTTTTAGTAAAATGATTCATAGAAAATATATTCCATTTTAATTAATGTAAAATACAAAGGGATTTATTATAATCCATGTTGAAGAATATGGTGTATATTATCAAAACCTTCCTCAATTAAAGGAGAGTGAGATGGATTCCCTTACCTCGAGTCTGACATGTCTCGTATGTTCCATGTTATTCCTGAATAATAAACATAAGTTAATTTATAATTGATTAATAAAATTATTCAAGTTTATTATTACTTTTATATCACATATTACCTTTATATAACAATTAGTTAATTTTTTCAGTTCATATCAGACATTTTTGCAATGTTCAGACTTGAGTAAAATGAACTTTTCATAATTACAAATTGTCCATGTGGTAAAAATTATGTTAGATCTATAATTGTATTACTCATTTAGATATAATATATATAATATATAACCAGTGTATATGTATTTATAATAGTCCATATCATTTGGATATATGAAATTAAATTCACAGTTTAGGGAGATGATAAGCCGTACATACACATGAACACTACATTCATTCGTTTTTTCATATTTAAAGGAATGAAAACTAAATGATACATAGGTATATTATAATTATAGTATAATATATATGTTAAATATGTTACATAAGTACATTGATTCCATCCTTTATATGTTCCATGTATATCATAAATGAGCCATATTAGTTTGAGGGGGCAGTAATCCCCACTTTCTCAAATAAAATTATCGTATTTATATAACTTTAAAAGCTTGAATGTGTGTTCTAAATGTTAATTAAAGAATAATATGAATAAAATAAATTTTATATATATCATATGTAATTTTTTTCCATCATAATGTCCACCATGAGATGTGGTAGAAGAAAATTGAACAATCATCATTTCGTGAGGTAGTAGTTCACCATCCACAAAAATAATATGTTCTATACCCACTAGACAGTTGTGTGTGGAAGTGTATTTCAAATACTTATCATAACAACAACCTATTATATTAAGGATACTGGTGTTTTTATGTAAATAGTGAATAATAAGATCATAGGTAGTGGATAAGGAAAAATAATGAAAATGAACATGAGAGAATACATTACATCAAATAGGGTAATTTCTATTGATTTGAGCCAAGGAGAATTCTTGAATTTCCTTCCTCCTTAGGGAAGGATTCTAGGAGTAATAGAGGGATGTCGAGATATTATTAGAGAATATTTTGAAAGAACCAATGTTATTGAGATATGTGAGTAATGGGTAATAGGTGATATCGGTTTATAAGATGAAGGATAGGAACCTTAGGAATCTTTTGAAATATTATTTTATTATTAATTGATTTTTGAATTATAATAACATAAAAGGGATATATTTAAAATATCAGATTATTATGGGTGGAAATTATCTCATGCAATGAGGTTTATACTTATTTAGGTCATTAAATTAACCTTATCTTTTATCTTTAACCCTTTGTAAACTTATTTAACTTTTACCATGTCTTCTTGTATATTCATACTACATGGCTGATATATCTACAAAAAAATGCCAATATAACCAAAAGTGATTGATTAAGGACACATTCAACCTTATCTATGTCATTTTTCTAAGACAAATATTTTTATTACTATTATATAATTTAATACAATAGTATTTGTTTTAAAAACTCATTTTTTTCAATTTATATACTATTCATATCATGACTTTTAAAAAATCCATAAATTTTTTATTATTTCTAGAAATTCTAATTAATTAAAATATAACAAGTAATATTCATCCATAAAATTCTTGGATGACATAAAATGTTTTAAAATAAATTTATTTTTAAATTTATATTCTCATTTATTTAAATCATTCATTAATATGGTAATCACTACATGACCATTGTGTAATTCATATTTTAATTAATTAATGTCTAAAAATTATAAATAAAATATCATTACATAGTAAATCATTTCATATTTCTAATTACTATTTATAGTCGAAATGATAACTCATATAACACCATAGAAATATTGTTTTACTAAAAGATACATGTTTAGGTTATAATTTCCCTAACATTATATTAAAAGTAATTAAATTTCATTTTCACCCAAAATTGGCTCCATGGGGTACTAAAATCGACCCAAGGATTCCCATGGTCATAAATATCTCATCCAATAGGGTTAGGAAATGTGTTAGGATAATTTAATATTATTATAATATTATTTTTTACCATTATTTACCGGATTGACCCTTTAACCATGGTAAATAAAATATTTACTAAAGTTACTATTCATATTGTCTAAAAATAAAAGTTACTTATTTAAACAATTTGGAAGTTTTGATTCCAATTATGGAATCAAATTTTACAAATTCAAAATACAGAAGATGCAGAAATTAAATTTAAACTTAATTCCAATTGTCAAAACCAAAATCCTGTTTTTAAAAAGTAAAAACTACCAAAAGACTGACATGCATTTAGGTCTAATTTGAAAGTGAAATTAGTTCCAATGAAAAAAAATTGAATTAAATGATAAAAATAAAATCCAATTACACTTTCAAAGTAATTAAATTTGATATATATATATATATTAAAAGATATTTTTGAATTAAAATTCACTATTTTTTAATTTTCATTAAAAATTTTACTTTAGCAGAAAAATACAAAAATTTCATCCAATGTAAATTTTGATGTTCCTCTTCTAAAGAAGAGGTTTATATTGTCAAATAAAACATATAAAGGTGTCACAAAATATAATTAAGAAGGGTTTTCCGTCAAATGTGATAAGACTACATTTTTAGAAATATACTTTTTTTATCTAAAAATAATGAATTTATTCTTATATCAAATCTAGAAAACATATCATATTAATTTAAAACATTAAATTGAATATATATCATATTTTCTTCATTAAATAAAAATACATGAAATAAAAATGATTCTCTTTTAAATAGGTTTTCGTAAAAACACTTCCATTACATTCAATTGGTTTTTATATCCACTTCTAATAAAATTGTTAATCAATGAATCATCATTTAAACATGTCTTAACCATATTTAAAAATTCAGTAGATACTATTCATTCCTTCCATTCCAACATCTAGGAATTCACTACTATTTAAAATAATAATAATAATAATATATTATTATTTTTTAGTATTACATAATGTTCTTTGCAATGTAAGATTTCGAAGAAGCCCATTTATTCCTGTTGAATAAGCTATCAGAAAAATCATCCCCTTTAACTTAAAATTAATATATTTCTAATTATTATTAATAGAAATCAAAAGGAATTATTCTAAAAATACATGGGTGGTTACAACTAGATCTGATATACTTGAATCAACCAAATAAAAAATGGAACTCTATAATTGAGGAACTCTTAACATTATAGGTTATGATACAATTTTTTCACAATCTAACTCTAATTGGCCATGAAATAGGCACCCGAGTCATCCTGTGACATAACCATGGCATGTTCCTGATAACCATATGTGGAAAAATAGTGCCAGAGGATCAGATATAAACATTTAGTAATTGTTCTACCTTGTATAAAAAAATAATACAAACCATATAAACCTTTTAAGAATAACTAGTGGACTGTCAGTAGACTAGTCATCTATGTAGATAAAATATATAGTTTCAATAAAAGAGAAAGGAAACCAAGAATAATCGTGAATAAAATTTAATAATGGACATAATATAATAGATAAAATGAGCCCATAATATCCGAATATATATAAGGATAGAAAGTCTAATTCATACAATATACCGAAGATGAAAAGAAATAATAAACACAAAACTACCAATATCCATGTTACCCATTGTTAGCAAAAAACATCATCATAAAAAATTCTTCGAGAGAAACTAGATTGAAGGATTCCATAATTCCAAAATCCACTATAACTAGAACCAAATGTGAAATGTTAATATATGTGCGAGCATTAATTCCTATTAGGTATTTCAAAAATCAAACCTCATAAATTCTTTTTAAATGAAAAACCATATGAAGATAGTTTTAAAATGGATTCTCCAAAAAGTTGTACAATTATATAATATTAAAAAAAATCATTTTGTGAAAAAACTCAAGATTTCCATTTGATAAGAAGTAGAATCACTTTGACAAAAAAGATACATTTTTTAAAGACATCATTAAATGTCATTGAAAACAATAGAATATTGCCATATTTGTTTTTAAAAAAGTAATTTATACTAAGTTTCCTTTAAATCATTCCAAAAGATTATTTAAAAATATTATTAATGAAATTACTCAACATACAAAATAACATAACAATTATTGTAATAAAATTTAAATAAAAAATAAATTAAATATAAAAAATTCTAGTAGTAAGAGAAATGACTATCAATATAAATAATTTACAATTCCCAAAAGCATGAACTATAATAAAATAATGTCATGGGGGATTTCTTAGGTAATTTGAAGCTTAAAATACCTAGTTAGATGAAATCATAATTCATGGAGGATCCCATAAGAAGTAGATAGTTATAATTATTTCTCTGTCTGGAGGTACCACATATATTACATTACTTTTATATATTGACAAAGTTATCTAGTTGAAATGACCTTTTCTTGATCAAGATTCTTATGCCCATGCTCTTGGCTTCCTATAACCAACCAAGGTAGTGTTGAGTATATAAATCACAAATCTAATAATATGGATTCTAAAATATAATAACATCTCAAAAATATACTAAAAAAATATTGTATCCATTTTTCATTTCCACGATTATAGGATATATCCATGAGAAGAGTTTTTACAACTATGATGATCATATATACAATTTTTTACCTATAGAATTTTCTACATAGAACCTGGTCCATTAAGGTCCAATAGAAATGGACATGGGGATCAAATCTATAAACTAATCCAAATTGTAAATATATTAGTTCTATCATCTAACCATGGTAATTGGATATTTTTCCAAATAATTGTGTGGAGGGAACTGAACCCACCACACAGAATAACATTCAATTGACTCTAAAACTTTGCTGAAATTATTTATATTTTGAACTCTAACTTCTATAGAGTTAATTAAATACAATTCCACTTTTCTAAATTGTCTATTTAGTTAATAAATGTAAAACTAAATAGAAAAACACACACAAGAACTGTATGAAAAATTAATAACTTGCAATGAATTTAACCAGAGATATGATTCTTAATTTCGTACTAAAATTCTAGAAAACATGCTTTAAATCGAGGTAATTTACATAAATATATATATTTATATATAAATATAACACTATAAAACATGGATCACAAATTTTTATGGATATAGGTTCAATCCCTATGTATTTTTTCCCATCCCACACACATTCCCATCGTATTTTTCCATTCTAACGACTCTCTATAATCATAAAAATCCATTCCCATTGATATTTCCTATGAATAGAAGTTTTTTTTTCAAAACCATCCATATAGGTCTATTACTATTTCTCTTTTTTATAAGTTAATTCCCCACCCTTTCAATAAAACACTGACATAATTTTCTAACTAAACCTTGATATAAAAAACAGAATTATTTATTTCATTTATACAACAATTTATTATTCAAAATATTTGAAATGATAATTTTAAACTAAAATTAAACCCAAATCCATTATAAAATCACTATACTTAATCTTATTACAAATTATACCAAACAAAATTTCAAAATACATGTTTGGAAAATAATTTTAAAACTACAACAGTTAGACATCAATGTGGTATCTCAATTAACTCAAATATCATTAAAATAGTTTCTAATGGACCCAAATAAAACATTTATTTAAATGAATAAAATTCATGATGGCTAAAAACTAAAAATATCCATGATGGGTGAAAAATTATTTTAAAAGTATCAATCAAAAATTTCATGAGACACATGGAAGGTTTGAACCTTTAAAAATATATTTCTAAATCAATTACAAATTGAAACCATTCTACTTTCCATTAAATACAAAAAATAAATCAACTATATTCATTAAAATTATTAAAAATATATATTAATTGTATTAAAATAATTTAAAATAATTTTTGAAAATTAAATAAATAAAAGTTATATATGTAAAGAGTAAATCTTGGAGCCTGCCTATCAAAAACCAAGTGTGGATTATGTGAATAATTTGCATAATTAAGAGGGGGAGTGAAAGAACCACACCAACACCCAATGAACTAAACAAAAAATGAATTAGAACAAAAAAATATTTAGTGTTTATCCATGGACAAAACAAGAACATATATTATTAATTAAACAAGAAGATAGGTAAAGGATGTATGAAAGGATCCTCAAACCTCATTAAATCCACCCAAAATCAATAGAGGAAGCCTTAGATTCCATAGAGGAAGGAGGTAGAGGTTCCTAGGTCTCTCCGTAAATATTCTCATGCATGTGTGGGGAGAGGGGTTCTAATGGGAATCATATTTCAAGAGGGTTAAAAAATAATATTCCTAAAACTCAAAATCTTGGTGACATGCATGGTTTCACCAAAGTGATTTCCAAATCATGCATCAAATATGTTCTCTTCACTATACCCACATTAATAGTAGCATTGGTTTTCAATACAGTTTGGTAAACTATGTTCCATCATTGTAAATAAGATCTATTTAAAAATTTATGAATTTCGTGGTTAGTCAAATGATTACCACTAACCATGCACTAAACTATGAACCCTACATCAGATCACCAAAAATCAAAATATTCTATTGGCTTTAACCCAAAACTCAAAAATAAGGCAAAAAATATCTAAATAAATACTATAATAATAAGATTTAAGGGTTGTATAAAAACATATAGATTATTTATTTATTATGTTTTTGTAATTATCTTTAAAATATGAATACTATGACTTTTTAAATAATTAAATAGATATATAATTAAATTGTGATTTAAATGGGTTCTAATTAGAAAAATAGAATTTCTATATATTAATTAGGGATAATCAGTTGAGTAAAAATGAGTATATTTTCTTTCTATAGATATAAAAACTCGTTATAGAATTTAATATATATTTTAGGGATCAATAGATTTAAATTTTTAGATATCTTCTATATTTAAAATATATAAAAACATATTTTATGGTTTGAGAAATAGTATAGGTTGTCAGATTCAAGTGTATGTAAGGTTGAACCAATGATTAAAAATGAAACCCAAACCATCCTTAAAGAGGAATACCTCTCTATGTTTTAGTGAATAATAATAATAATAATAATAATAATAATAATATGAGATGATTCTATATATCATGTATAATTATTTAAAGAAAATTGAGAAATATAATAAGCCCTATGATAGCTAGTATTATAGATCATATAAATAGTGAGGAAGTAGGACAAATAACATGAGTTATATAAGAATGATAATCCTACAGTTTTAATGATTACTCATTTGGAATATGGGATCCTTGAAGTCTATGTTAGTAAATGGTAGCTAAATCAATTTTGAAAAAGATATCTTTATTTTACTATTTCAAAAACATGAGTTTCATACTATTAGAATATCATATATTTGAAATATAATACTCTAATGAGGAATATTATTTGATCATATTTAGAGTTTCATCCTAGAACATTTTTGTGATCTTTTTTATTTGGATGTCAGGAGTGTTTTATGATAGAAAACATCATTATAATGTAGTGAGACACTATGAATCCAGGTAGATGTTTTGAAGAATAGTGTGATATTGTATAAGTGTGTCACATTTTGTGTGTATTAGATGTTTCCCATTTTAACCAATTTTTTAATATATTAGTTGTTCTGAGTATTGAGATAATAAATGAATACAAGGGGTAGGTTTCACACATTAGGTCTGAACCATATAAAAATATCATGTTATGGTTTTTAATATAAATTATACATTGTATTTGGGTGTTTTTTATTTGAAGAAACATAAAAGACATTTAGTTTTCTTAATTGAAAAAATAGGTTTAATTATCAATGAATGTAATTGTTTATAAGAGTAATTGTAATTTGGTAAAAATTGGTCACACAAAATTCATCCAACCTCTTATGTGACTATAAAAATTATAAGGAACTTCAATTGGTATTATATAATGGTTCCTTCTGGATGAGTCATGTCCTAGTATATTTTATAAGGTTAATATGATGTATATATTTGAAGATATTTTAGAAGAGACACAGATAAAAAGCTCAGTTTCTATCCAAATTTGAGTAAATATGAATGGTTTGGCCAAGAATCCAAAAAAATGGAAGAAATAGTGGTAAAGAAGTTGATAGGGACTTCAAAAGAAAAAGAAGAACAACCACTAATGAATTCTTATAAATGACATAAGGGTTTATTTTTTAAAACCATTAACAATGACCATTAATATTAATCAAGTCACTGTTGTGATGATGATGTACGCATTGAATCACTTACTGAAAATTATTCTAATGTTATGTATTTTATTTAAATGATTCCTATTGAAATTTTCACAAACATATTTTCATATATCATTGGTAGATATGATGAAAATTCATAAATATAGTTATAATCTGATACTATAGATGGTGTCTTGTATTAGAAGTTATGAAATATTAGAAAACTCAAAAAATGATAATCATATGGAAAATTTTACTTTGTAATGAAATATTTTCACCGGTTTAATAATAATTGAAAAATGGTTTTTTATGTAAAATATTTGTTTTTTAAAGAGTTTCCTAATGGTCTAAAACTATAAAATCCCTTTATGTTTATCAAAGATTCTAATATAAAATTATATCTAAATGTGTGAAGGATCATGATAATTCTATAAAATATAAAATTTAGGTGCATGATGATCATATTAGAAATGTGGAAATAGATTATGATGATATGGTATGAAATTGATGAGCAGAATTATAATCTTAATCAGAAATGTTTGGGGATAGTGGATAAATTGAGAAATCATGAAAACACCCATATAAAAGCTTCCCAAGAAACTGAGTCAAATAATTATTATGCTCTATTTTTTAATTTTAAAGAGACATATATTGGTGAAAAAATGAGCATTATATCATCCATTGAAAAATCCAATACAACCTTTTGGAATAATGTAACCCATTCTCCACCTAATGTTGTGCATAAGAATTTACTTTTATTGATATTGAAGGTTAAAATTTAAAATTTGAAAAAATATTAGTGGATAAAAATTCTATGAAATCCACCACATCATTAATGGTAGATATTGGAAAGTATAGAAAAATCATCTCCCAAGGTGGTTTTAAAATATGGGTAATTATTTATAAAAATAGAATGGTTGAAAATCTATCAAGATTACATCTGGGAGAAAATAAAGATATTCATTGTAAATTTTTTTTGAGGTTCACGAAAAAGGATAATGATTTTTGGTATAGTATTTAAATATATAGAGATTATAGAAGGCCTAAATTTTATTGGATAAAATAATAATAAATAAAAATAATACATTTAGAATTATATATTATTGATCATGTAAAATCTATCATGAAAAAACATATCTAATTTCCATTAAATTTATATTATACCAAAAATATAATGGATTATATGAAAGTGTAGTGTCAATAAATGCTGACTCCACACAAATAATATGTTATTGTGGGGAGAAAAATTATATCAAGTGAAGAAAAAAGGTAGAAAAAGAGAGAATTATTCCATAAGGAAGAAAGAAAAGAGGAAATCTAAAAAATTAAATTAAGAAGAATAAATTGATAGATCTAAAACCCAAGTGGAGTTCTTTCTAGTATGGGAGAAAATAAAAGATCATGAACAAGTGAAATGATTCCATGGAAACCTGTGTTAAATGAATCATGATGAGAAAAAGAGATGAATAAATTGAGTAGAGGAATAGTAGTATTGTTTTTTATAATACTTCTATGATTAATAAAATAAATTTCATGAGAGGTTATATAATAGTTATAACCCAAATGATAATAAAAATTAGTGTGGAGGGCTAAAAATGTATGGGTACATGGATAACAAATATATGATATTTTTTCCATGACCAAAGAAGTCATTGAAAAAATATGTAAATTACCAATGTCTCTAAGAATCGAGATTAAAGTTAGAATGAATGATTTTAAACAAAAAATAATGTTGATCATGTACCTAAAGGGGGAATAACTAGAATGATAAAATAGTTTGAAATTTATTTGATGATGGAGAATGGATGAAATATTGAATGTGCTTTTCTTATGGAAGCGACGAAGCCAATTCTAGGTATGAACAAAACTGAAGAAGATCAAAAGGACATGGAATCCATACAACCTATACAATATCATATTTTGATAACAAAAGAAATTTTTACAATGAATATTTATCTCCATTTTTTATTGTTAGGGAAGACAGTATTTTGGTTGAGATCAAAGTATTATCCATGGTTGTCTCATTATAGATTTGACGGAGACTCACCATAATTATAATTTTTTTAATTTTTACTACATTGTATGACCAATTTAATTGAGTAATGAAAAAGGATAACTAATATAAGTTTTGAATCACTAGAAGTATAGTAATTCCATCCATCATGAATAATTTCAGCTATAATTTTATTTATTCCTTTACACATGATAACTAGTATCAAAATAATTTGATGGGAGTTTATTATTATATAAAACTGGCCATTATGATGTCTACTTAAGGGAATCCCTTGAAGGTGAGATAAGAATATTAATATTATTATATATTTTAGTTATTCCATTTGACAATATAATTATATAAAACACAGAATGAAACAAAACGTTGAGGAATAATGATTAATTTACAACTTATTTTTTTGAATTTGTAAACTTTGGTTACCATGTGGGACTGATTATTAAAATTAAATTTGAAAGTGGAGTAACAAATTATGATAGTATAATGTTTTTATGGTTTTTATTAAATATGAGAGGGTGTAATATAATTTACTTTTAAAAAAATTGTTTTTACAACCCCAAAGAAGTGAAATCAGTGTTGATATCACATTATGGATTGTTGATGGACACCTTTATGGACCAGAATATTCACTATTGTATTATATGCTGATAATTTCTCAAATGTATGTTGAGTATATTATTCGATAGATAATTAATATTTAAAAAACTTATAACATAATTCTATCAATAAATTCATTTTTTATTTCTCTCATTGGATATCTCAAAAAATGGGAAAGAACAAAAAGGGGTAAAATAGAAGGCGGAAAAATTTATTTTCAAATCATGTCAAAAAGTAAAAGATGATATGAGAAAACTTTTCTTAAACTATTGCAATTAAATTTATTTCCAATTAGTGGGAGAAGTAAAGGATTGAACATTTATTTAAAATTTATTTTGATAACAAATCAAGGGGTTACTATAAAACTTTCATTTTTTAATTTTGAATTTGATAGTGTGGTTAATACAAATAAGGGGTATAAAATTATGTTTAGATCATGGATTAAGGAGGAAACAATCTAACTCACATGCATGAAAATTTCTTTAAAAAAGTATCAGCTTTAATTATTTCATGTTGATAGGTTTTAAACATTATAAAGAGCAGTTATTTTGGACATAATATCCAAATGGAGGGATTTAATATCCTAATGAAATTATTGATGGATTGTAGTTGTTTTTTCATGTTTGAGAATCATTATATTCTTTTGAACTTTTTTTAAAACAGTGCTAATGTTTTTGAAAGAAATTTAGGTGAATTTATAATCTATACATTGATTTTATAATCTATTGTGAGTGCTCTCTAAGATACATGTTTCATTCTTCCATAATATGGGGTGGCTATAAAATGGAAAATTCCCCGAGGTACATTTTATTTCAAAAGGGAAATCTAATGAAGCTTGCATGATAAATGGAAAATATTTAGAGAAACCCAAGAATCATAAGAGTAATATATGACTTCATAAGGGTCTTTTAAAATTTTAAGGTTAGTTATATCTTCATAATTATATAGAGACATTTGAAAAGGGTCAAATGAATTTTCATATGGATTATTAGGTAATTTTATAGTAATAAGTCCTTACATAAGGAACCTATAGAAAAATGAAATGATCATTTACTTGTATGAAAATTCGTTTCTATCTAAAAAATTAACAAAGGATAAAACACTCAATATAAGACACACACATGACAAGGATGTTATGTATGAGATTACATATGGTCAACAATTATAATGATTTGATGATGGGGTAATTATGAAGGATAATTTTACAAATTAACATAGAAAATGCCTGTACTAATATTCATTCAATTAAATATCAGAAATTAAATTTTGATTCATGGTAGTGATTTTAAGGTTAATCATTTGACTTAAGTGTAGAAGATAAAAATAGGAGAAAAAATAATGAGAAATAATATGATTCTAATGTGAAGAGACTCTTTAATTAACCATTCTTGAAATTAATCAAATGATTTTAAAATACATATTTAGTGGATTAACTATCAAAATTGAATTTTTAATTCAATATGAAGGACTAAGAAAAGGATTTTCATATTAAGAAGAATAAGATAAAGATGAGTGGTCATTAATTAATTAAATATTGATGATTAATCATGTAATAATATCTCAATGTCTATCACATAGTGAAGTGTTGGTCCACACCAGAATATATTATTATTTTTCAGTTTTTATAAAGCTAAAAAAAATTGTTCATTTATAGAGTTAATGGAATTATTTTTCTTATGATAAAATGATATCATTTTAATATAATTAAATAGATATTTATTTTTTTGGATTTAAAAAGGATCAAATGTGAATAGGGGTGTTACTCTAAAATAATTGGAGACAAGTAGTAATGGAAAAATAAAATCATTGTATGGTTGTGGGGACAGACCTACATGAAAGAGTTGGGAAATTATTTGAGAGATTAACATATTGAGATAGTTTAATATTTTCTACATTTATTTTATATACAAAAACTGTATTTTTTATTGGAGATATATTAGAAGTTATAAAAATAGAGAAGAATTATTGGTGGACTAATGAAGTAGAATATGACCTAATATTTCCCAAAGGAGGAAAAATTCATTGGGTGTCAAAGATGAATAAAAATAATAAGAATATGACATGAATATATTGATAAGATCTAGATAGTTTTAAGTATATGGAGAAAAAGAATACTCCCTACAATACATTGTATTATAGAATTTTGAAATAATGATGACGAATGGGCAAGAGGAGGAGTTTTGGAAGGTAAATTTTCACAATGTTCTTTAGATTAATTATTGGTTGTTGAGATGCTTAAAGTATTTATAGCGAGTTTCCATTTAACCCAATTTTGAATAATATTTAGCCATTTGGATGTTTATAAAGACTGAGTTACATACTATTATTAGACCATACACAATAATGTGAAGAAACTATTGTGGAAGGGGACTTATTGATTTGATACATAATTTATACCAAAATAAATTTTGTGAAATTGTTCTAGGGTTTGGAGGAAGTGTTGTAAAACTGATGAATTTCAGTATAACCAAGTTATTTTTTGTGCATCTATTAGGATATTAGGAGGAATAGTGAGATATTATTTATGTTTGTGACTTATTGTGGGTTTGAGATTTTACCCATTCTCTTCACTTGTGATATATAGTGAATGATTAGTGTCTAGGGATAATAAAAGGACACTGTACAATATAGGTTTCCATCATTGGGATTGAACCTTATAAATACATTGTGTCATGAACTTAATGTTAAATGTTTTAGTTCATGAGGTTGTTGTGGGTTGGGTAAAAACAATATATATGTATTAACTAATAATAGTGTAATAATAAAAAATGGTAGTAAATGTTTATACGATTAATTATAATTTTATAAAAAGTAACACTAAATTTCTCACCTCTCTCTAGTGACATCACCCATTCCTGGTCACTTTAAGGGTATACAAAATATTTTCTGGTTAATGTTTTTTTTCCTTTAGTGTATTTTTGAATAAAATTCTCCACGAGACTATGTAAGGATGGTTTTTGATAGAATGACATAGTTAGGAATAGAATAATTTATGGTTTGAGATGGAGATAAATTTGATGATATTATATGGTTGTGTTATAGGACATGGTGACATTATATAATAGATATTTTATCAAGATTTTTTGTGGATAATTTATTATAAGTTTTAATTCTATTTGAGGATGATACTTCTTAGATAGTTATATACGTTTAAATTGTATTTCTCATCGGGTTACTCATTTATGATGTATTAAAATTTTCCAATTAGTAGTTATTATGAGTCGTTATAACCTTATATTGTGTAGTATGCAATATTTTATAACTATATTTATAGAGGAAGGACTTTTAATGTTTTTAATATCTTCATAAATGGTATGTGTTAATGAGATACACTATAAAATAGAAAACTATTATCTCCCAAGGGGTGGAGGTGTAAATACATATTAAATTTGGAAATGTTTCTTGATGATGGTTATCCATGGTAGTGGCATTTGTTGAAATTTATTTTAAATCAGTTTTTTTCTCTCTTACAAAATGGTTACATAGAATATTATATTAAACCATCTTTAGGTGGGTAATTTTATGTAAAGTAATAAATGATACATCTTATTAATGTTATATGGTTTTCAGAAGGAAAATATATGATTAATATAGGATAAATTATCATGAGGGTAATGTGGTAGTTGATACAATAATCTTTTGTATCTTTATAATGAATTTATTATATTACTTTTAAAATTAAATTTTTTATAATAATACATTCTCCAATTACACATGTAGTGTTCATAGGGAAAGATCCAACAATTAAGTGTTTATATTGACTCTTACTTTTAAATATTATTTTCCCTTATATTCAATTTACTAGTTACTAATGTTATTAATATATATAAGTCAGAGATGTTTTATGGTTTTATCATTTATATTCATGGTTCTAATATAATTAATTTTTATATAACAAGGTGTTTATTGACATAATGCAATAATTATTTATTCAACAATTTTTAAGTGAATTATATATAGTTACTTTACTAACATATTTCTGATTCAAGTTTTTTTACATTATATATAAGATTTATATTTTTTGGAATGTGATATTATAAGTTATATTATTAGGGTAATGTCTCATATTTAAGGGGATTGTATCCTAATAAAATTTTATAGGATGTTTTATCATTAAAGAGGGCATGGGTGTGACACTAAATGTTATCACTATCATAGAGTTGGATCATTTCTAGTTATGAAATTGAAAATAGTATAAATATTAAAAAAATAATTCTTTTAAAAATATCCATATATAAATATTATAAATCACCTAAAAGTATATCATAATTTTTTTTTTAATTTCCTTACTAACAAAAAATTCAATTGTAACTCTAACTTCAATATCAATTTAACTAAAAGATTTAAAGATCATCCCCAAAGTATCATATTAATCAACTTTTATACTTCTCCTATCATAAATATTTTCACTAATATATATAAATTTTAGTAATACACCTCTGGATTCAACAATGATCAATTATTTAGCTATTTGAACCCCCTTTTGAACCTGATCGTGGAAAACACTAACATGTGAAATCATCTATATTATAAAAATGTCATCTTGAATTTTATATGTCAATATTTTAGTAGTTTTAGAATTAATAACTATATAAACACCCATAAACATAATCAATTTAAAAATGGTCCATTTCTCTTTAAGTAAAAATATCCCCCATAATATTGATTTAATTAATAAGATATCTCTCCTCTACATTTACTCGTGGAAATTTTTGGTAATCCTTTTCATTACACTATGATTCAAATTCATATAGAATAGGTTTCACTATATTATAATAATAATTCAATATACATATATTATTTTCAATTTTCCTTAAGAAGAATTATTTTGAATAAGTAGTTTCATACTATCCTCAAAATTTTTTAGTAATTCATTCCCTTAAAAACAATAATGAAAATATTCTCCCATTTTTTCAACTTCTTCCACAAATCAAAATATTTCATTGTATATATCTTTCAAAATTTATATATTTTTTCAAAAAATAATGTACAATGTAACACCCTATATTCAATTTTTACAAGTAAGCCTTTCTTTCTAATGAAATAATATTAGAATGCACATAGAAATATAAACGAAATTTCAGAAAAAAATATTTAAAAATTTTGATAATTTAAATTTCATAAAATATATATTATTTTTTAAATCATCATATCAAAATTATCTAAGGATGAAATTTTGGAATTTTTCCAAAATAAATGATTTTTCAATAAAAAGGAAAAATAATGATTTTGTAGAAAATTTTATTTTCCATTAATGTATTTAAAAATCACCATTCTATTTTTATTTGATTTTGAAATTTCATTTATTCAAATTTAATAAAAATATTAAATTAATTTTATTAAAATTTTTATGCTGTTAATTTTTTTTATAGAAATAGTTTTATACATAAAAATTCATTTTTTTTGGAGTACAATTTTTTGTCTCATTTCGAGAAATTTTGTTAACCAAAATTTATTTAACTTACAGTAGTTTAATGATGTAAAATTAATGAAATATTTGGAATCATCATAATTAATATTAATTAATATGATCGAATTAATTTTTATCATAATTAATTTAACCATGGTAAATATTTATCACTTTATTTAATGGTAAAAAATATTAAAAGTGTTAAAAACAAGGGTACAAGGCGTCATAATAACACAAAAAAATATGTAATCCTAATTTTTTAGTTTTATTTAGATCATAACATGATCAACTTCAGTGATATGGGATTTTTGATCAATATGGATACATTAATACATTAATAAATTTTATATTCTTCAAAACATCAACGTATGTCCCGTCCCTCATTTATAGAAGGACACAACTTCTCCTCTATTCCTCATTCATTGGGATACTCTTATTTCAAACAATACCTATAGAAAAAATTTATTAAAATACATCCACATGTCATATATTTCCTTTTTTAGATGAATACCATCTTAGGAAGGCATTAGGTGTAAAACTAAGGAAGTTTTCCAAAGATGAGGTATAGTTCATAACAGAGTATCTTCATTTTATTTTTTACTTATAGAAACATAAAATATTAATTTAACATGACCAAATAAAAACATAAATATATTAAATGTACTTAAGGTTTATAATTCTAGCTACTAAAAAAATATTTATCTCTTTTCCATCTTACAGAAACTGAAAACACTACTTGTGTGTATGTACGACCTACCATCTCCACCCATTATTGTATTTAGTTTTTCATGGACACATTTTTTAGATGGTTATAAATAATTAAATAATGAAAATATATGAACATTAGGACATAAATTTTCATTCATATTTATATGTTTCCCTTTTCCATCTCAGCCTTTCACTCATTAAAAAACAATAACATTTCTCATGTCTATTTTTGGACTACCACCTCCATGAAATTATGCGATTCATTTTTCGTATATACCTTTAAATAATTGTTATACATATTTTTAATAATAATATATATTATATTTATATCATTATTAACAATCTAGAGAATATTCCACCACGATTAAAAAGCAAGGACCTAAACTTACATGAAAATTGAAATATTTAACATTTGGAATCAATTTTTTTAAATATGAATTATTAATAAAAGGATATTTAAATTTTATATGTGACACATATATGATATTATAAGTAGGTATATTATTATCATATAAAATTATAATAAATTTAATTTTTTTATACAATAGGGAAAATGAACCTACAAAATAAGTTGGACCAGAGTCAGTTTTTTGTTTCAAAATCTAATCCTTATTCAGGATTTTTTATGTTTAAGATTCCATTAGAAGAAAAATATAGTATATTATATCTTAAAAACAATTTAAATTATTATCTTCAAGTTATTTTTAGGTTTATAATGTATTAGTTCCATTTTTCCTTCATTTCTACTGAAAAAAATAAATTAATATTTTTAAGGAAGACAATTTGTTTTCATATTTCGATCAAGAATATTTTTCTTACAAGAAAATATTTTCTAAAAAATTTCATAATGAATTTTTTATCTATTCTCCAATTATTTATTAATTTAATTTTTACATATGTTTTAATTTATATAATTTTTTAAATGAAATATTCTAGTAATTTTCTGAATGACGTGTTTTTTACTAAATGCATGAATGAAATGTTTATTTTAAGGCTTACCACAAAAAATAAATTTCCCACCTCCACAAATATTATTTCCTTGAATATTAATTTATATGTTTTGAGGGATATTTTAAAATAAAGTGGTTTCCCAAATATTATTTTTTTATTTAGATAATTTATTTCAAAATAAAAAGGATATATTCCTAAACAAACATTGTGACGCTCTTTTTAATGTATTTTCATATATGTCAAAATCCTTCAATAAAACATATTATTTAAGGAGGATATACTCTAATGTTACCATTCACCTAATTTCCTATGATTTCTTATGCTATGTTATTATATTTATTTATTTAGGGAAAATATTAGCATTTTGTATGTAAGTATTTCAATACGAATGTTTATATTGATTGTGTATTGAACTGTTATTCACTAATTTAGGGTAACAAATAGATTTGACTTTGTTAGGGGCAGAAATGGCTCATTATATACCCTCGATGCATTGGTGGGTTTGATGATACTACCTAGTTTGGTTATTTGGTATAAACCTTACCTATTTAAATATTATTTATTTGAACAAGGCCTTGATATTGAGTTTATGAAATCTAATAATTTGAATTCTATCGTTCTGAAGACAGTTTCTATTATCTATATGATTATTTATGTTATTAATTCATCCATGGATTTAGTCCAATTTTTATGATATTATTTATATTTAATACATTATAATTATTTATCTCTTCAATATTATTCATGATTTATTTATGTCATGATAGATTCTGTTGCATGATTTTTATTTATGAACATCTAAGATCACACATTAATTTATTTCAATTTCTCTTGGATACCAAATAATGGATCTATGAATGAATGTAGAGATTTAACATAATATATAATATAGATCTAAAAATAAAATTTTAGTTTCATTTCATGATTTTAGATTTCATATGAGAATCATATATGTATCTAATATCACAAAATTACTAAACTATTTGATCTTTGAGATATGATCTCTTGTATTTCATGGAAATATTGATAAATAACCACCAGATCTAGTTTACTAGATACAAGGGGTTACATTTTGTATTAGAGTAAGATTAGTATACAGTATGGGAACAAGATTTTTGAAAGACTAGAATAGAGAAAAAAACTGATCTTAATCTATGAAGATAAGTCTAAGTATATAATAACATCAAAATGTTTTAGTAGATTCGATAATATATGGTTTTTGAAGAAAATAGATCCACTTCTTGATATAGGAAAATGAATGTGTTTGTGGCCTATATTCCAAAATAGGTAAAAACTATGAAAGGGCTGTATTTGTTGTTAACTTGATTATCATGGGTGCATAATGAGTTTTACTAAGACCAAACGCCTGACAGGACACTCCAAGGGTATATGCTTTGGATTATTTACCCCCTCTTTACAAACCATTGTAAAGGATTTGGAAATATTACTATTATTTGAAGATATTCATAAAGATAAAAAGTTAATGATTCTATGATTTTTTATGAATAAATTCTCAATTTATGTTAATTATTACACCATATATTGAATCATATACTATGATTTAAAATTTATAATTCTGTGAGGATATTCATGATATGTTGTTGTTTTGAAATGACGCCTAGTAGAAGGAATATAAACCGTATCAATTCACTTAATTTATAAATCTGTTTCCCTACTAGGAAATATAAAGAAACAATATTTGGAGCTGGATCTGGAGTTGGAAATAGAAAAATTATAATTATTTTAGGTAATATGACTTATGTTTTTAATAAGAACATTGTTCACATAGAGCCTTCTGTGGATACCCAACATGGTGCAATAATACCAGACTACTTCATGAGTTAGAAACCTCCATAATTCAATGGTACAACTAATCAATTAGTATCAGGTAAGTGTATAATGTAACTATAGATATTATTACTCAATTTGGGAAGTATAATAATGGATTAATTTATCATGAAGTTTTATCATATTAATGTATATGCTGATTAATGGTACTTATTATTCCTGAAGTGTCCGGATCAGTGTGAATCACTGAGAGGGAGAGGGGTTGAATCAGTGATCCCTTTAAATCATTTTATTAATTTATTCTTTTCAACTAAACCTCTACAGCTGGTTGAAACCTTAATCCACAATTCTTGTATATCTTATCCTTACCTAGAATGATTCTATTAATGTAGTTCCACTGAACATGAGGATTTATAAGGTTTGGTTTGAAGACTTACTCCTTGATGTGTTGGTTATTTTCCCCAACAATGATTCTCTACTATAATCTTATCAATTAAAATGGTCACTACAGAGTCCCATTATATCTCTCCTAAGTCCCACATGAGGTTTTTTATGCTGCATCCCATAATGTTTCTAGAGTCCCACTGTCCTGCTCCAGAGTCTTATTGGAGTCTTCTTGTCCTCCACGAATCTCACAGGGTTCTTCTAGCTCTCAAGTCACATGAGCAGCTTCCTTCTTTGTTCACTCTTGATTCAATGTAGAATGATATTATGCTCTTCCCACACAGGATTTCTAAATCACACTTTCTTGTCCATCTCTTCATGAATATTCAATATCCTTTGGTATGGTTTGTGGGCCTTGATCAATAACTCTGATTAGTTTTCTGATCCATCCTTTATTTCATAATGCATGGGAAATTATTTATTTTTCTAATGAGGACTTAGCCACACTTAGATGTGTTCCAATAGTTCACACAAGATATTTAGAATATAATATTAAAGAATAATTCTGAATACTATTACCTCTGTTTGCCTTCTTGGATTCTCAAATAATATCCTCTCAGATACATGATCTTCTTTTAATTATATTTAGTTTCAGTCTTAGTTCTAATCTACTTCATGAATGGACTACATGGAATCCAAATATCTTGTTTTGGATATCTCAATGACTTCATACATATCCTAGTGATTATGCAGGATTTTATGTATGCATATTGTATTTCTTGTAAACCCAAACACACACAATTAACTTAAATCAATATTTCAGATTCAATGTGATTGGGTCATGCTTTTTCACATGTTTTATCAATTCAATTCCTCTCCATTATGGGTTTATGGACATACATGAATGGATTCTATCTTCCTTTTCTTCTTTCAGACATACTTACCTCTTCTTTTCTTCACATAATATCACACACAATTTCTTTTCATTAGTTCTTTGAACAAACACACATATTATCTAGTTTACATTCAATATAATTTTGTGTTTCTTAAAACCTGAATGGTTGTATTCATTTGCGTGTGTTATTTATTATTTCTTCCTTATCCTTCTCCTAACGTTCACTCACTATTATGGCTTCTACAAATCATGCATTTATATTCATATGTGTATGAACCTTATTCTCTTCTTAAAAATATTTTATGCATGCATGATCATGCAAGATTGTATACCTCGACATGCACTATCCTCTATATATGCTCTTCTAAAAACCCGAATGGGTGTGTATAATTATTTATTTTTTACAAAAATAATACCTCAGTTTTATTATTCTTCTTCTATCATGATGTATCTCTAACAACCACAAGAAATAGAGAGGCTTTGTGATTCTATATGTTTTACTCAATCAAGGGAGGTGAAAATCACTATCCCTATTTGGTTTTCTCAAACCAGATTCTTCATCAGGAATGAAGAGGGATTTCATAAACTAATCGTGTTTCTATGGGTTTCCTTCACATAGGGGGTGCATAATCTTTTATGAACCAAGGTGTTTTGCTGTTCTCCTTCACTTAAGGTTGGCACATGACCTCTTCTTCATAAGACACTTCGAGTGTACATATAAATTGTTGAAGGATAGCATGATAAGTGTTCACATATGGGTACCAAAGTAACGTGAAAAAAACTTCTCATCATTCACAAATCAAGAATGGAGATGATTTTTTTAGAAGGAAGGACTCTCGGGTATGTGAAAAAAAATTATCTTGGTCTTTAGGCTTCCCTATTTATTGGTTAATATCACCTCTCTTTAACACATTTAAAACCATTTTGAAATTACATGGGATTCATACATTTGAATGTACTTGATCTTTAGATTTGATATATTAAAATGCAAAAAAAATATATGCCAAAATCTTGGTTTGTTTTTGTTCAACGTGGATTCACTCTTTAATGCTAAAACATCATGTGCATGCATTTATGAACACATGAAAGTATTATCTTTGAGTGCTCGAGTGGAATGACATGGCCTCAAAAATTCAATTACTTCATCAACATGGGGTAATCAGGTTTCATAGGATGCATGAATATTTTAATGAATCCATGATATCATGGCCATCTAATGATCCTTTTTCATTGGTTTTCATCATCAATTGTGGAAAGATTCTTAAATGTGGTGTATAGGCAGTGGTGATGGTGCACTGAAGTTTTTCTGGTGGTCAGAGGTTGAATATGGCCCTCGGGCGAAGATTGGATGACTCCAATTCAATTAGGAGAGAAGCAGGAATAAATGAGCAGTTGTGGTTAGAAGCTTAGGTCTAGATTGAGATGTGCTGTTGAGATCACACATGAGATCAAATGGATGGAAGTGATTGATTCTGTGGGTTAAAATGTTTCCCCTCATCGAAACCCACACACATGATGTGACTCCATTACAATACAAGGCATGACATCCTTAGCTCAAAATTATCCCTCTCCCCTCACAGTACCTCCTTGTACCGTGTTCACCTTGCGGGAATGCTCTGTTCCCAATATCTGCTCTCACCGCATAGGTTCACCGTCGTGCACTTACCTTCAGGATTATACACAGCCAATATTCCCTACGCCTCATGAATAAGACTAGTGCCCAGCCACCTACTTATACAAGGTCAATGAATTCTTCCTTTATTCTTCATCATCTTCAACCACCACGCTTTTTAAATAGAAAATCCATGATATTAAATATTCCTCCTTTATCCAACCATGTATAATGTATGGATTCTTCTTCATTCCTCATGAATTAATACTATTCATGGCATCATTGTAATAAATAATATATCCTCATTTAACAGATTTATTCTTCGTTGAAGATCAAATCTATCAATCATCTGATTGGATTAAATATAGAGAATTTCTCAGGCATGGCATCCAATGATATGAATCCATTACAGTTCTCCCAAAATCATTATCTTTTTAACAACTTCATCATTGATACCAATGATATTTTCCCATCTCATTGAACTCCATTTCTAAAAAACAACTATTGATATTACTTTCCCCTAATTTAATTCATAATCAATGTGAGCTTTTCTCTGGGTCAAGAACATCACTTTATGAATCACCACATCAATTATCATCACCACTTCAATAATGACCATTCCATACACATAATTAAACCTTATTCACAAAAAATGAAACAATATGATCAACAATCTCTTCTTTTTATTTTGCTTTCAATATCACCTAAGAATAGTTTCAATGGGTACCAATGTGTAAATATGTGTGACAATATTTTATAACCCTTATTTACTACCAAATGCAATGGTTTAGTGGGGGTCTGTTCAAAAAACATTTCTCCTGCCTTTAAAGAATATATTTTTCAACATTTTTGAGAGAGGGATAAATTGACATGGTTATCTTATTAAGGAGAATTTAGTTAATCGACTCTAAGTCTACATAGGCTAATTGGGTGTATAAAATAGGGGAGATATGAGCATGTTTTTTAATTTTGTCCATAAACATCCATACATGTGAAATCATGTTCATAGTGTGTCAATTCATAACCAAGGGGTTATTGATAATCATACTTATCAATGAAAGGAAAAATACTGCACATAAATCACCATAAATTTAATAAAGTTCATGTGAAAAGATATATATCCCCCTTTCATCCAATCTTGTCATCAATAAATCACTCCCTCTTAGTTGAAATGTTAAATACAATTATGAATATCATATGAATGTGTGAATGGAATACCTCAAGTTTCAGCTTCTTGAGGTGATATTAATTTCATGATATGTCATGACATAGTCCTTGATATCATCTCCTTCATATTTTATCCACCTCATGGTGTTCAATCCCTTTGATTAATCAAGGTGGAAAATATCATCACATAATCATCAAGATATTCATGTAGATAATATTCCACTGTGGAACATTTCATATAATTATCAAATCCTGAATAGTGATTCCAACATTATGTTCTCCCCATTGATCATTCCATTCTCATCTTGATAATGACCTTCACCTTGAATTCCCTATAATGGAAGCACGCATATTAAAAAAACATAAGTTAATATGAGGGAACGCATGTGAGCATCATAATAGGAGAAAAAAGGCTGAGAAATTCTTCTCATACCAAGAACTCCATCCATCATAGCTCTAATGTGTCTGGTACTCTTCATACAGGTGTATTGTCTCCATTTTACATTCTAATCATTCATTGTCATCATGTACCCTTTTCAACCATTCACCGTAAACTTATGTGGATTATTTATCTTTACTTCTGGATGTAGTGAAGTAGCTTTAACTTTTGCATGTTTTTCAATTCAACAACTCCATTTAACCAAGTAAAATAGTTATAAATTTTATTTCATGATATCCATCCAACTTGCACCTTCCACAACATAGTTGTGAGGCACTTGAGTTGTCATGTACTGACAACCTCTCATGAAATTTGAACTCTACTTCATGTAGAATAACCTGTTTCCAATTATCCATTGATTTATCTAGTACGTCAACATCATCTATTTTTAGTTCTAAAGAAACATGCAATTGATTAGGCCAGATAGATAAACCCTCCTTAATATTTTCTGATTTAGAGCCTCTACAAGGATTCTTGATTGTCTTCAAGTTTCCATTCTTAGTTAACTTATTAATATTATCTTCATGAATTCCTCCAGACAATACCATGTTCTTTTGGATTGGTTATCCTTTTAGTTTCCGCATTATTCTATTCATCTCCATGAATTCTTTGCAATTATCCATGGTATGTACTTTTTCTATGATAGAAGCATCATTTCTTGGTTATGATGACACTCTTGGAATATGTCTTGAACTTATTCTTAGGAATAATTTCTTTCACTTTTTTTGTGACTTAATTGGTTTTCATATTACCAATGGAATACATTTCAACTCTTCTTTCTTTATCCTACCTTTTTTGGGGTTTATACTTCTTATCAACATATGCATGAGGCATAGTATGACTAAACCAACACTCATCCTAACTGTGACCACTTTTGTTTTAATTATCACAGAAGCCTTCAAGATATTCAAATAATTTCTTGATAAATAGATTCTTTTTATCTCTTTTTTAAAACATTTCTTTACATAAAGGTTCATTTCTTCACATATACATTCCCTAAATGCAGGCATTCCATAATTTTCATATGCTGACATATTATTCTATAAATCGTTGTCCTGATGTGAAAACTTTTAGCAAAACCAACAGTGGCCCAAAAATCTCCTTCTTTTTTATTTTTCTATCACAATGTATAAATTAAGTTCTTTGTTGTTTCTTGAATAGTCTTTCTTTCATTTAAGCATCCATTTGGGAGATGTTCTTATAAGTCATCCCAATATCCCTCCTTGATGTTTTGATGGTTGTATTAAAAATTTTATCAATCCAAATCTTCCCACCTTTTATATTTGAACCTGTACTTGCAGATTCTCCTACATTAGTAGAAACCTAAATAATTGGGATATGGGATACCTTCTTCTTAGAGGATGTTTCAATTAGATTAGAGTATGATCAAATTTTATTTTTGGAGTCATATTTCTCAATGAAAACTCTAGTGGAAGAATCTATTCTTCCTGCTGTTTGAGAGGTTTCTTCTTGGAGTGATTACTGATTCATAAATATCACCTATATCTAAAAATAATTCATCCTGAGGGTGTTGTTCTCATCCTCAACTAATAACAGTTTACCATCCCAATTCTTATTCAGCCACTTCATTTGTTATTCAGGCACATTTCTTAATTCTTGTGAGGAAATTGAAGCTCATTTAGCTTATTGGAATTGTCTTCTAGTTGAGGAGCATTGAAAACCATATAGACTGTGTGTCGTAGTTCAAATGCATGGAAAGATTATACAAATACTATCTCAAATAATTATTTCTCACAAATAATTCCTTTCAATTCACCAGTAACATTAGCATTTCATTCATTTTAAATAAAAATTGATTCTCCCTTTTCCTTCACTAGTTTTGCGAGAGTGTTGGATATTCCAACCCTTTTATCCAATGCTTCTTCCATGGAATTAGCATCTTCTTCTAGATGTAGTTTTTCATTTTCACGAACACTAATTCTTGAAACAATGTTCCTTGCCACTCCTCAAAAGATTTTCTTTATATTACATTTGAGTGTAGACTGAATATCCCTAATTTATCTATCGTCATAAAAACTTGAACATGCTTCATACGAAGAGTAATAATATAAATAATTATCACATGTTTTACCTTTAATATTACCTTCTGTAGAAGGTGTCTCCCCATTAGCAGTAAGCTTCTTCTTTATCTTCATTGACTATTTATTGTTTATATTTTCCTGAGTCATTGATGAAATATCCCTTTGAGGATGCTCAGTAATTTCATGAAATCTTCACTTCATAAAGACCCCCACTTATCTTTTAGAGGTGAACTTTCTATGATACCAATTAAAGTTCCCAGATCATTTTGAAACACTAAGAGGGTGAGTTGTGAATGAATGACCCCTTTAAATATTTTTACTAATTGATTTGTTTCAATTAAACTACTAGGGCTGGTTGAAGCCTTGATCCACACTTCCTATATCTCTCAGCCATACCACAAATGATGCTGTAAATGTAAAGCCCCAGAACATAAAGATTTATAAGGTTCAGTTCAAAGAACTAATCCTTTTTGTGTTGGTTATTCTCCCTAATACAGATTCTCTACTATAATCTTATCCACTCAAATAGTAAATACAGATTACCAATGTATCTCTCCTGAGTCCCATATGAGGTTATTTATACTACATCCAACAATTTTACTAGATTCTCACAGGTATGCTTCATAGTATCACTGAAGTTTTCTTCTCCTCCATGAATCTTAATGGGTTCTTCTATCTCTTGAGTCACATGAGAAACTTCTTTCATTGTTCACTATTGATCCACTATAGATTGAATTTATGCTCTTTCAACATTGGATTTCTGAATCACACTTTCCTGTGTTTCTTTTCATGAATCTTTAATATTCTTTGGTAAGGTCTGTTGGCTTTGCTCAATAACTATGATCACTTTTCTAATAAGTCGTTAGTTTCAAAATGCTTGGTTAATTCTATCTTCTTTTGATTAAGACCCGTACTCACGTAGATGTGTGATAATAATGCACAAAAACTCTTCAGTATATAATTTAAAAGAGTAATTATGTACAATATTATCTCTGTATGCCTTCGTTTATTGTCAAATATTGTCCACTAGGATAAAAGATCGTATTTTAATTCTGTATGGCTTCAGTCTTAGTTCTGATCAACTTCATGAATGGATTGCATGGCATACAATCTTCTTGTTTTGGATATCTCCATGAATTGTTACACATGAATTTGATTATTCCTGATTACATGCATGCATATTATCTTTATTGTAAACCCAATCACACACAATTCACTTAAATTAATATTTTAGGTTTAAATTGTGCTGGTCATGATTTTGCACATGTTTTGTTTTTTCAATTCCTTCTTCTTTATGTGTTCATGGACATGCTAGAATTTAGGCTCTCTTCCCCTGCTTCTTTCACACAAATAGTCCTCTTCTTTTCCTTACATAATATCACACGCACTTTCTTTTATTTGGTTCTTTGCACACACACACACACGCACACTTATTATCTAGTGTTGGTTTAATATAAGGGTGTATTTCATCAAAACTGAATGGGAGAATTCATTTGTGTGTGTTCTTTATTATTTCTACCTTATCCTTCATCACTTGTAAAATCACTATTAGGGATTCTTGAAATCATGCATATGTGTACGAACCATCCTCTCTTCTTAAAAATATTTCATGCAAGAAAGAGTGAAAACCTCTACACGCACTACCCTATTTATATTTGATCATCTAAAAACAAGAATGGTTGTGTATCTTTCTTTCTTTTGTATAGAAGCAGAACCACAACATTATTATTCCTCTATATCGAGGTATCTCAAACAACCACACAAACTAGAGAGTGGTTGTTCTTCTATATGTTTACTCAGATTAGGGAGGTCAAAAGCACTATCCTGGTTCAGTTTTCACAAACTATATTCTTCATGAGGCTTGATGAGGGTCTGTTAAACCGATTGTGTGTCTGTTGGTTTCCATTGCATAGAGGGTGTTGAATCTTTCATGAACCAAGGTGGTTCGAAGTTCTCCTTTATGCAAGGGATTCATGAGACCTATTATTCATGAGACACTTCATGAGTGTGTAGAACTTATCGAAGGTCAGTGGGATCTATCTTATCTTTCACGTAGAAATGCTGAGCTGAAACCTCTTCTCATCCTTTGAAAATCAAAAAGAGAGATGCTCTTCTTTTGAGAAAAAAGGACTCTTGGGTTTGTGAATGGTAGCCTATCTCGGTCTTGAGGCCTCTCTATTTATAAGTGAATATCACCTCTCTTTAATGAGTTCAAAAACATAATGAAATTCCAGGGGATTCAAACCATTGAATAACCTTGATCTTCATATTTTAAATATTCAAACTTGGATAAAATATATGCTGAAATATTGGTTTGTTTCTCTTCAAAATAGACTCCCTATTTCATATAAAAACATACCTTTCATGAATTTAATAATGTATTAAAGACTTCTCATTAAGTGCTCGAGTGGCATGATGTGTCCTCACACCTTCGGTTGCTTTAGCTACACAAGTACTTTATGTTTCATTGAATGCATCAAACCTTTAATGAATGAATGATGTCATGACCTTTCAATGATCCATTCAAACTAGTTTTCTTCATCAATAGTGTTTGAATTATTGATCATGGTGTAATGGAAGTGGAGATGATACACTGTAAATTGTTAAGTGGATGGAGGTTGAAGACGACCCCCAAGCGATGATCGGAAGGCTCCTATTCAATTAGGAGAGAGGTGGAAACGTATAAGAAATTGTGGTTATAAGATCAGATATGTATTAAGATATGCGGTCGAGATCTCACACAAGAACAGATGGGTGGTAGTGATTTCTTCCATGGGTTAAAATGTTGTCCCACATCGAAACCAACACATAAGACACATCTTCTTTTATAAAACAATTCTTGATAACCATGGCTCAAAAATTTTCGTCTCCCCTCATGGTACTGCCCCTGTACTGGGTTCACCCTATGAGTGTGTTCTAGGTCAAATCCCTAGTCTCAACGCATAGTTTCACCACTCTGTGTGCACCTATGGGCTTATACATGGCCCACATGCCATACACCTCTTGTGGGGAAGGCCTTGAGGCTTCCTGTAGGTGTGGTTGACCCTCAGGTCACACATGTTCATGAGGTTGATGACCTCAGATGGCCTTACATAGTTAGCCTATTTTTTTAATGTAAGGCCATGAGAAAATATAGTTTGTTAAAAACCAAGTGTCCTGTATAAGATTAGTGCATGGCCACCATCGCTATACTAATCCCATACATTCTTCCTTTATTCTTCTTCAACTTCCAACATCACCCTTCAATTAATTTGGTAATAACAAATCCAAGATTTTCAATAATCTTCCTTTATCCAAACATGGATAGTGTAAGGATTCTTCTTCATTCCTCGTGCATTGGCTCTATGCATGGTATCATTGTAATGAACAATGTGTTCTCCATTAACACATGTATTCTACTTTGAAGATCAGATATATCAATCTTCTGATTTGATTTAATATAGAGAATTTCCCAAGCCTGGAATCCTATGATATGAATCCATATAAATTATCCATGCATCATTATCTTTATAAAAAATTCATCATTAATAACAATGAGATATTCCCATAACATTGAACACCATTTCCAACCATTAACTATATCCTGTAGTTGTCTACCAATATAATTCATAATCAATGTGGTATTTTCCCTATGTCAACAACATCACATTAAGAATAACCACTTCAATAATCATTAAAACTTCACTCAATACCATTACATACACATATTGAAACCTTATTTACAACAACTAAAAAACTATGATCAACAGTTCTAGAATACTAAAGAGTCATAGGATATTAATTGTATGTTTTTCAATACTTTCATTGAAATATTCTTCAAAAAATACTTTCCTCTGAAGTAGCGAGATGAAATGAAGAGAAAATTCCTAAATATAATGTGAATGGTTGGAGAAAATGTTGTTGAATAAGTTGATAACTTCATAAGGTTAGAAACTCATGTTTCATATAATGTATGAAATCCATCGAGTAATATTTATTTTCTCATTGATTAGATGAATCCTAGCATTTAATTTGAATTAACCTCTCAGAAATTTTCTTAATATGAGGATATAATATCATGTGGAATCTAGAAAGAAAATGAATTATCCATGTCCATTGTTTTGAAATTAAAATATCAAAATAAGTAGGGATTGAGAACTTGGGAAAAGGAAGTATAGAAAAAGGGATGATGGGAAGTGTCTAATTTCCAACTATTAATAATCCTAGAAAGACACATCTTGGCACATGTTTGTTGGGAATGAGATTTTTCTTCAAGTGTATATAGAGATTCTACCAGGCCCATGATTTTATGGGGAAAATAATCAATAAATTTCCAATTCAAAAACAATAAGGAGATAAAAAACAATGTGAAAAAATTCCCTAATAATAAAATTAATTTTCCTTATAAAATGCCAATGTATCATGGCCAATATTATAGGATCACTGCAATTGTGTTTAATGTTTCTAATGATATATTATAAGGTATGTTCATTGGTTCAAATTTAGTTAATTATTTATTTGATTTTTTTAACTTAACACTATTTTATGTATTTCATGTTATCCAATAAAACTATACATTTACCTTGAACCTTAAGAAGATAATATTCAATCAATGATCACATTGGAAATATTACAAAAACAAGGAAATTTCATCTAGTTCACATTTTTACACATTGACTTACCCCATTTGAAAAATTGATTACCATAACTTTGGTTAACATTGATATAATCCATCACATGGATTAAATTTCAAATTATAATGTGACATTTTATTATTAAGATAATAATAATTCAATGGGTGAAAGAGATAAGGAATGCCTTGTCTTTTTAGGGGAGACTACGTTATCTAAACAATTTCTAAATCCACCTCTAAAAGCTATCTTTAATGAACTTATTCACAGAATAAGAGTAGAACAAACATATGAATGTATAAGGTTACCTTATAATTTATGATGTTCGTCTTGTTCATGAATTAATGAATGTTCTTACTAAATAAATACTTGGAAAACCACATTAGTGTGATGTTTAGTTTTCTATTATTCTCAACCCTAAAAAATCTTTAAGAAAGACTCCCTATATTAGGGATACAATAGATTTATTGGAACTGAATAAATAAAAAAGAATTTGTTTAATAAGGGATTTATATTTCTAGTGTTTCACAATGGGGAGCCCATATTCTTTTTGTTAATAAAAAGGTGGGTGTCTGACGTTTTGAATTGATTGTATTAATGTAAATTCCTTCACTATAAATAAAAATATTCATATACCCTAAATTGATGAGTTACTTTATCACATTCTAGGAGGTCAAATATTTGGAATGATTGAAATCTATTTTGGTTACCATCTAATTCCTGTAAAAGATGATATTCCAATGATGTCATTTCATAAGAGGTATGTCCCTTATGAATTTACAGTATTTTCTATTGGATTAACTAATTCACACTCTTTTTTATGGATCTAATGAAAACTGTATTCAAGGAATATCTTAATAATTTCATTATAATATTTAGTAATTATTTCATGGTATATTATAAATATTATGATGACTATAAGATTCATTTTTCAATCATTATTAACACACTTAGTGCAAATGAGTTATATGGAAATTTATTCAAATTTAAATATTTTATTGGTAATATTATGATTGAGTGTAAAATAAAAATTTGTCAATCAAAAAAATGGTGGTGATTAAAAAGATAACTCAAATGAATATAGCAAGGGCATGTAGTTTCTTTGGATTTTAAGGTTACTATCCATGAGTTTTTATAAAAAAATTGATTAGATAACCTGTTTACCAAGTTGACACATAAAGGGTTGATTTAGTATGGTAATCTAGATACAATGAATGATTTATGTAAATTAGGTTGATATTCTCCAATTCAATGATATATAATTTACCATCAGGAAGTGTTGAATTTGATATATTTTTTGATGCATCAAATAACGGACTTGGATGTGTTCTTATATATAATGATATAGTTTTTTCGTATGCACAATCGCAGTTATAGATTCAGGAATCTAAAAATCCAACCCATGATCTTATATTTGAAAGCTATTTTTTCCATTAAATATATAGAGGCAAATCATTTTTTTTGAATTATTTGAAATATATGAGGATCAAAAAAATTTTAAATACAACTTATGATATAAAAAGCTCAACATAAGGAAAAGATGCTGGTCCGAACAACTCAAATATTATGATTTATAAGTACACTACAATCTTGGAATGGAAAACATAGTGGTTGATATATTGGGTAGGAATTATCATATAGTTTTTTTCTAAAATGATTATTTAAAAAGATCTTATATTCATGGATTTAGTAGTGTTTTATATGGGAATCATTAATGAAGGGGAAACATAAAAACTATTGTGAATCATTACTAATCTATCCTCATTAGAGAAAATAAAATTTTCTTTACGTGGTTTTGGGAATATTTAGAAGAAAATAAAATTCATGAATGATGATAATTTGATAGAAATCATAAATGAATATGGTATTTTGAAATTTGGGAAGATGTTATGTGATATATCTATTTCAATTCTAAAATCTGAATAATTATATGATTTCCGTTGGTCAAATTTATCTATAAAAAATAATATCACCAAAATGAATCTTGATATGAAAGAACAATTCTAATGGGATAATATTAAAAGTTGAACATAAAATTATATATAAATATTGTTGGTTTTTTAGTAAGTAAAGGCCAAAAAATAACATCCAAAAGGAATCATGAAACATGTTCCTATTCAAATTGGGAAATGGAATGATATTAAAATATAAATCATAAACTAATTTCTAAATACACTTAGAATGAATGATTTAGTATGGGTTATTATTATTATCCTTACCGTCAAAACACGTTTACTAAATATAAGGGAAGATCTAAATCTTCATCATCTCAAATGGATCTATATCAATTTATAGGCGGAACGTAATGGTTAACCTATTTCAATGGTATCTTATAATTATCTATGGTTTAAATCAACATTCAAGAAGAATCATTAGAAGGATATTAATACCGATCTACATTTGAGAACCACCTATCATCCTCAAACTATTTGGTAGTCTGAAAAGTCTATTAAAACATTAGATGATATTTTGATATCAGGAATGATTGAATTTAAAGGTATATGGGATCCATATTGACCATTTCGGGAATCTTCATATAGTAATAGCTTATATTAATGAATTAATATAGAACTATATGGGAAATTGTATATAAATAAGTATCATACTCCATCTTTTTGGGATGATGTTGGTGAAAGGAATCTTGTAGGCCCATATATCATGGAGGGTACAATATTTAATTTTAAGACTATTCACAATTTGATTAATGATGCTTATATTAAAATAAAGTTTCTTAATATCTAAAGAATGGATTTAAATTTTCAAATTTTAGGTCATGTTTTAATTATGGTATATTTATGGGAAGGTGTTATAAGATCCAAAAATAAAGGGATACTTTTTCAAATATACATCTGTCCTTTTTAATTTATGCAATGAATTGGACATGCAACATACCATTTGGTATCATCTTTGATCCTTCATATTGTTAATGATGTCTCAGATATCCTTCATTAAGGAACTAAATGACATACATAATTAATGTTATCATCTTTGATGAAATTGTATTGGAACATTACTTATCTAGTAGTAAAGAGAATATCAAGATTCGGTACACTAACAAATATGTGTTGGGGAATCAGATGACTCAACAAGTAAATGTGCATTGGAAAAATCATTATATAGAAAAGGTGATATGGGAACCTAAAGAATTTATGATGAATAACTATGCACATCAATTCATGAGTTGATATTCTGGAAATTTTTAGGATGAAATCATTAATTGGGGTAGATTGTATCACCCATGAATCCATTATAGTATGAATTTATTTCTAATGAAAAAATAGTGTAATGTACAATGAATTATTCAAGAATGTGAAGAAAAGATAAATTATAAAAATCTATAAATTAAATTTTATCAAAATGATATAATTTTTCAAATCATCATATCCAAAGTATCTTAAGGTGAAATATGGTGTTTTTTATGAAAAGAATATTTTTTTCGTTAATAGTGAACAAAAATTTATTTTATAAAAAATCGTCTTTCCATTCAACCATCTAAAAAGTAAGATTTTTTTGAATTGATATTAAAATTAAATTAGTTTATTTTTATCAAAAAAATATGTCTTTTTAATAGATATTGTACTTAGTTTTTTTATAAAAACATTTTTATAAATACGAATTCATTATTCGTGAAAATGACAAGTCATCATGTTTTGAGAACATAAATTAAAAGAAAATATATAAAAATTATGTTATTTGAACCATGTAAAAGTGATTAAATTTTTTATGAGTATAATTATTTTATGGGAATAAGGAAAACATATTTTTTCATAATGAATAGTGAATGTTTTAAATATTTATCAACACAATTAAGGGTAAAATAGTTTTAAAGGGTTAAAAATAAAGGGATTAGGATTTATAATAACACAAAAAATTTTATTAAACCTCATTGGTTGATTTTATATATACCATACCATTATAATATTAAAAAAAATTATTTTGGATCAATTTTTTTGAGTAAGACATTAATATATTTCAATTGTTTGAAAAATTACATGTTTTTCATCTCCCTCTCCTATAAAATTACACGACATATCGTTTCATCATAAAACATCAAGTTTCCCTTAGTTCAGCAAAAAAATACCTAAATAATTTCCCAACATCTCTCCCCACATTATTCTTGCACATGTTTTATTAGAATACCATCCTATGAAGAATTTAGTTATAAACCGATAGAGGCTGTCCGAATAAGTGCAGTAGTTCTTAACTAACTGTTTTCATTTTATTTCCTCTTCTATCACATTAAAATACTCTATAACCTTTTAAATATAATAACATAATTATATTATAAAAGAATAAATGTAATTATGATGGTTTCAAAACCCTAATTCATTTTTTCCATCCAATAGAAAATTAACCAATCTCTCATGCATACGTACAACCTACCATCTCCATGTAACAGTGCAATTACTTTTTCACAATCCCTTATAAATGATGTTTTTAATGATAGAAATAATGAAAATATAAGATAATTATTAAATAAATAATATTATCTAATTATAATATACCATTTAATTTCATTACCTTCCACTTGTTAAAAAATTACAACGTCGTTCGTTCACACTTATAGACTACCACATCTACGAAGAGATCGGATTCATTTTCTATATCTGCCCTTAAATAATGAATCAATATATATATAATGAATATATATTTTTTTATGTCATCATTAATAATATGGATATTATGAAACAATTATAATTATACAGGTACTGGAACTACATAATCAAAACCTGTATGAAAATTTAAACAGTTAGCACATGGAAACAATTATTTTAACAAAGAAATATTAATAAAAAGCCATTGAAATATTATAAGTTGATAATATATGATATTATAAGTACAGATATGTTTTTTTGAATTATAATAAAGTTATATTTATTATAATGAATTTTAAAAGAACTTATGGAACAATTCAATAATGTGGTAAGGGTTTATTTCATATTATCACCCACATTCAAGATTATTTATGTTTAAATTTATATTGGAAGAATTATATAATATATTATATATTAATCCACATATATTTTATTCTCCTCCCGTTATTTATATTTAATTAATTTATGATTTATATTTTAAACTTATTTGGAACTAAGAAATACCAAATGAATGTTTTATGGAAACCCGACATTTTTCTATTTGGTTATGAATAATTTTCATCAAGGTCAATATTTTCTCAAAAAAAATAAAATAATTTTTTCATTGTTATATAGTGATTTAATAAAGTATTTTAAACCATTTTTCACATTCATAAAGAAGGATAAAAATGAGTATTCTTTTATTTTCGGAATGATGTTCATTTTACAAAAGGTGTGAATAGTACCCTTATTTTAATTCATTCCACACAAGCATATCTTCCTAAAATAAATATTATTATTTTTTTTGGCTCGTCATTTTAATGTCACTATGATTATTTTTGAAGGAATTTTTTTCCTAATATTATGAAATATTGTAAATTTTAAACACATGATTTCAAAATATAGTGGGTATTTTCCATAATAAATGTTCTAGTTATCATATAAAATTAGTTAATCTATGACAATATAATTTAATGAATTTTGTGCTTTACTGTGGAAATACATTAATGATATAATCCACCTTATTTTATAGTCTAGCTGATGATCGTGTTGTTATATTTATTGATTTTAGAAATTATTAACATTATGTATTGTAGTTATTCAATATGAAAGTATATGATGATTATATATTGAATACTTAATCAACCATTTTATGTGACAAATTAATTTAACTTCATATATTATTTCCATATCTGTTTATATCCCACCATTAAATCTGTATGTATCATGAGATAGATTAGTTTGGGTACTTTACAAACACAATACCAATTTACACGACATCTTGTCGAAAGGCCTTGATGTTAAGATTATTCTGTCTAACATTATTAATTTTTTCATTGTGATACTTGTTTTTTTATCCTTGTGATTATTTATGTTTTCATTCCATCCATAGATTTAGTACCATTTATTAGATATTAGTTATATATAAATATATATCAAATTATTCATATTTTATCTATTTTAATATAGATTAAATTATATGATTTATAATATAGTTCATCAAATCTCTCACGTTATTTTGTTTCCCTTCCCCTTGGATACCCAGATGTGGCCTATGAATGAATTCAGAGATTTACTAGAAGAAGAAAAAATGAAAAATAATTTGCATGTTTTATTTCATGCATTTAGATATTATTTTAAAATTATATATGTATCTATTCTTATTATATGATAAAATAATTACATCCTTCAAAATTGTATCCCTTTTATTTCTTCCCAATGTAGAAAAATTACCATCGACTCTAGGTTACGGGATTTGCGGTGCAAGAATAAAAATATAAGTATCTTGATTTTTTTTCTAAACACTCATATAATAGAGGAAATAATTTATTGTTGAATTTTTAATAACACTTTTTTATTTAGAGAATGTTTATTAATTACTATTTTATTAATATTTTATGTATTAATGTAGAAAAATATTTTAATTTAAAATATTCATCATTTAATAATTCATTTTTTATAGAATAATCCTTTATATAAAATATTTATAATATCACTTATCTCTATATTTGGGTAATGAGAATATTGTAATGACCCATGCATTTGAAGAATAATACATTTTTATTTCTATTAATACTTATGAATATGATATTAATTTTATGTTAAAGGGGAATCTTCTGCCGATAGTGTACTCGACATACAACATTGGTTTTTTCCATAATCTTATGTTGCATATAACTTTCAGTCATACAGAAATATAATACAATATTATTATTATTATTATTTTAAATGCTATTTAATGGCTAATTGTTGATTTTGTGGGAATTAATATTATCAACTAAATTTTGAAATATGGTATAAAAATATTTAAATAATGATTCACTGGTTACCAAATTTATTAGAAATGGAAATAAAAATAAATTGAATATAAAGGATATGTTTTTATGAAAACCTATTTAAAAGGGAACAATTATTTGGTAATATCACTCTTTATGGATATTTATTTTCTGAAAAATATATTATATATATTCAATGTAATGTTTTAAATTCATCTTATATGATTTCTAGATACGATATAAGAAAAATTATTTTTTTCAGATAAAAGTTGTATTTTTCTAAAAATGCAGTTTAACCGCCTTTTGATGGGGAACCCTTTTTAAATAAAGTGTTGCCACTTTTATATGTTATATTTGAAAAAATAAACGTAATTTATTGAATTTTTCCATCCAAACATACTTTGGATTAAATTTTGGTATTTTTTTTTGATAAATTTCACTTTTAATAAAAAGTGAAAACATAATGCATTTTAAATCAAAACTACATCATCATTTAAAATAATTACATAGTTAAATTACAATTTTAATTTGTTTTAAAGTATAATTGGATTATGTTTTTATCATTTAATACAATTTTGATCATTGTATGTAATTTCTATTTGAAAATAGTCATAAACAGATGTCAATCATTTTATAGTTGTTATTTCTTAAAACTTTTTTTTTAGTTTTGAAAATGGGAATTAATATTAAATTAATTATTAATACTTATGTATTTTTTATTTTTCAAAATGGATTAAATATTTTTAATCAAGAGGTAAAAATAGTTTAAATATTTACCTTTTATTTCTAGACATTATGAATAGGAATTTCGGAAATTATTTTACTTCCCTTTGTTAAAGGGAAAATATGGTAAATAAGTTTAAAAAATAATATTATAATAATATTAAACTACCCTATAAAGTGTCTTAATACTATTGGAAGAGATATGTCCGGCCATGGGTATACATGGATGTATTTTAATATCCTATGGAGCCACTTATGTGTAAAAATGACATTTAATTACATTTAATTTATTCTTAAGGGAAATATAATCTAAACATGTCTCTTTGACTAAATTTTTTTATATAAGGTTATATAAGTGATACTTTCGACTATAAATAATAATTATAAATATAAAATGATTTAATACATAATGATATTTTATTTATATTTTTTAGACATCAAATAAAAAAATATATTTATGTCACAATGACGATGTAGTGATTACCTTATTAATGAATGATTTAGATAAATGAGATCATAAATATTAAAATAAATTTATTTTAAAACTTTTTATTCCATACACGAATTTTATGGATGATTATGATTTTTTATATTTGAATATATGATGTTTTTTCGAAATAATCGTGTTTTTATGGACTTTTAAAAAGTCATGATAAAAATAGTATAAAAATTGACAAAAATGAGTTTTTAAAACCCAATTATATTTTATGAACTGATATAACATTCTTAAAAATATAATATTTCATAAAATGACTTAAATAATTTATAAAATTTCATTAATTAATCCCTTGAGGTTCTATTTTTATTTTATAGTAACTATATTAACCATATAGTATTAATATACAAGAAGACGTGGTAAGAGTCAAATTAGTTAACAATGGGTTAAAACAAAAATATAAGGTTAAATTTGGGATATATACTTCTCTAAAACCTATTAGATGAGAGTTTTTACACAAAAAATTGCTTATTTTTGAAATAAATGACTTTGTAATGATTTGAAACCAAATATAAATTTATAATAAAATAATATTTCAAGAAATTCTTGAAGTGCCCCTCCTCCATCTTATAAAATTGCATCACCTATACCAATTTAATCACACCTCTAAATCCTTTTGGATCATCCAAAATCTGCCAAAAGAAGCTCCTAAAATCCATCCCTTCCTCCTAGAATATTTACCATAGGGAAAAGGAAATTTTAGAAATTCTTTTATCTCAAATTTAAGGGAGATATAGGTTTTAATAGGCCACATCTTCTCTAAAGTTCTGTTACATTATTTTACTTATCCACTCTTTATTATATTATTATTAATTTATTAAATGACAAAAAAAGTAACCTAAATATACTAGGATGTTTTTATGAGGAGTATTATTACTAAACTTACACACACCTTCATCTAATAAATATAAACATAATGTTTTTGTGTATGATGAATTGATGCCTCACGAAACGATGATTGTTTGATTTTCCCCTACAACCTTTCATGGTGGAAATTATGTTGGAACGATATTTATATATGATATTCATTATATTTATATTGTATATATACTTTTTTTTATTTAATGAACACTTTTACGATTTACATAATGTGTAAATATGATACTTTCATTTAAGGAAATGCAGACTACCACCACCTCAAATTGATTTAACTTGTTCATTCCATAAATGGAAAGTATAAAGGATGGTGTTAATGAAATTATGTAACACATATAAAATATTATATATTAATTTAATTATAATATAGCTATGTATCATTTAGTTTTCAGTTTTTTAAATATGAAATTGAAATGAATGTTGCGTTAATGTGTACGTAAGACATACCATCTCCATGAATGGTGCATTTTATGTCTTATCACCAAATGTTATTTATTATTTTAAATATATATATATATATACCAGATATATATGATATTTAAATCATAAATATAATTCATCAAATAATGGTATTTTGACCACATGGACAACTTGTAATTATAAAATGTTTAATTTCGACTCAAGTGTTGAATATCGACAAAATGACCGATATTAACTTAAATAATTTGGGTAATGTTTATAACGTGGTAATAAGTGATATAAAATGAATAATAAACTTGATAAAGGTTCTGAATAAAGTATAAAATAACTTATGTTTATTATTCTGGAAGAGAATGGAACTTACATGACGAGTCGGACTCAAGGTAAGGGACATCATCTGAATATCCTTTCATTGAGGCATAATTTTATTTATATGTGACCTTTTTTATATGGTGTATAATTATATCCTTTTTTAATATAATTAAATGGATTTCAAAAGTAATATTTTATTTTATGAAGTTTTTTACTAAAAAAACAAGTGGAATGTTTCTTTTTAACATATGCGGTGACAATGACCTTTCTGTCACCACGAGAAATAATTGATATTTGGATTCCATAACAAGTTGTAATGTTTTTAAAAGGAAAATAAATTCCATATAATCATTTTAAATATTTTGGTATTGAAAAAGGTTTTCTGAATGGATTAATTATGTCAATAGATTGAAATTATATATTGTGATTATAGTGTGGAAATATTATCTTTCCATTATGGTTGTTTTATGTGTCCTGAAAATGTTGTTATTCTTGGGAATTATTTTTGTATATGGGTGGTTTAATGATAAACCAGGGGAGGGTGAGCCCAAAATATATCTCCAATTCATTGGGTGACACAATGGAGGTAAATTTCATTATTTCTCCTAAGAGATTTAGGGAATATAATGTGATGGGTCTTCCGAACGTAAATCACATATATAGATATAAAAGATAAAATGTATTTATGTTATGGATTCCACAAGTTACCATTGTGATTTATTATATCTATGTGTTATTCATAGTTATTATTATTTTATAAGTTCTTTTATATATCTTATGTTTATGATTAAAAAGTACTACTTCTTTGATTTTTATGTATTCATGGACTAATGTTTTATTTCTTTATTTTATATCCCTTTCTATGCTTTTAATGCCCATCCCAAGTTATTGAATATTTTTTGACAGGGTATGAGGAAGGAACATAGAATGTAAAAAATCATAAAGATTTATATAAATAAAATAATTCATGTTTATTTAAGGAGTTTTATTTTTAGGAAAAAAATTGGATACAGTATAAGTGACAACATTGTAATTTTTGAGATGAAATATAATAGTTATGGCCTAATTCTATAAAACTCTAAACCTGAAAAGCTTCTCAATGTAGAATTATTGACTTATCTCAAGATTATTTGATGTTTAAGGATGTGGTCTTATAGTTGGTATCAGATATCGGTTTAGATTACTTTAGAGGTTTGGGTTTTATTTAAGAATAAGTAATATAACCATAATGGTTAGCATATTATAAAGATTCATAGTTATTTTAGATAAATTGAATGAGTTTAAGACAACATGAATAAGTATATTATAGTTTTTATCCTCATCATAAGATAATTTGTAATGATTTTACTACAATACTCACAATGACATTTTCGGTTTTAGTAAATGGATGGATCTAGAAGGAACCAATGAAACAATGGATATGAAGAAAATTGTGATTGTTTTATGAATGAGAAAATAAATGAAATGGTAGCATCAATGAGAACTCTTTTATTTATTTATAACTAACTATCTGGAGTCATTATTGACAACATGAACGTTGGGTATTTTTTAAGGCATCATATACGTTGGGAACAAATCCCTATTGAATTTCACATAATAATCATAAAGATAAGTATATTAAAATACCTATGGGTCAAGGATGTGGAAAGAAATAAATAAGAAATTTCTTCAGAGGGATGATAAGATGGAATAGATTTGGTAATGGAGGTCGTAAAGCAACAATATTCCATTGAAAAAGGATGCATTTAGTTGACTTTAGGAAAGGGAAAGAAGTTCTTTCTGAGGGATCAATTGAATGTTTTAAATGTGGTGTGACAGGTAATGACATAAATAAATGTCTTACAAAGATGTTTTGGGAATGTAATGAATAGTGAAATACAAATAAATGTTTACCAATTCCAAATTCCTTTCCAATTGTGGATGAGGAAACTGGTAATGAACAATGAAAGGTGTGGATTATTTCATAGTTGATGTTTTGATATTATTTATTATTAGGATATGATTCTTGATTTTTTTAGGAAAGAAGTATTATGAAATTAGTTGAAAATAAATTTTTAATGGATCATGAATATAGTTGTATGATTATGATGTCTAATTTTAGGAAATTTTAGTGTTATCTTAGATATATGGGCGATGAAATGATTAAATGTAGTAATTATGTTTTGCTGATGGGATTATATTGGAAGACTTTTCACTTTTATGTTTAAAACTGATGTTTGTTATGTGAAAATGAAATATAGGGAAGAATTATATTTTTTATAGATATAAAGAACCATTTCTGTTTATATGATACTTTAATTTGAAGTAATTATAGGTTACTAATTTTTGGGATTCAAAATTAAAACTATTAGAAAACCTTCAAGTATCAAGAAGATTATGGTTATGTTTGAGGAAATTATCTTATTTTTGAGAATGATATAATAATTATATGTTTTTAGAAAATGGAGAACCCACCATATGGGTGAAAAAACTTCGTGTCCGATAAGGCCATGGGAATCAAACCCACAACCAAGGTGCGACTGAGATTTATCACCTACCAGTAGACTACGTGAAGTCACTGGTTGGAAAGAGTTATTCTTTTTAGATAAATGATTTTATGGATCATGAATAATTTAATTTTGGGAAACTTATGTTTTATCAAATGGATATCCTTAGTATAGTAAAATTATTTTGTGATTAAGTGAAAGACACTATTTTGGAACACATTTTCTCTTTTGGGGACACTATATGCCTATAGAAAATAGAATGCAATAGGATTTCATTTGAGGAGTATTGGTGGAATTTTATTCCGGATGAAAATATGTTTTTATTGTGGACTTATAGATATTTGGTTTCTTTATAGAAATTATTAACCTATCTTTGAGAATATGTGATTCGTATAGTTACTTTTATTTATGACACTTTAAGAGTTGTCGATGGAATTTGGAGATAAATGTTTTGATTTATCATGTAAGACTATGTGATAAAATTCCTTTGTGATTTGGGATTCAATCTTAGTTTGGATGATATTGAATAATTTACAGACAATTTGGTTTCAGGTGGTCTTCATTGACCTTTGGGTATTGATTTTTGAATTTTGGATATTAAGAGTACTATTTATTTTTTATAAAGGATTATACTTTTTGGGGATTATGAAATCTTGTACTAACCATTTTGTTTTTGTTTAATTTATAAATACCATTGATATATATATAGTTCATATTTTTAGGAGTATCTGATTCTCTAGGTGTATATTCTAGCAATTCATATGTGACCAAGTCAACTTGAATACTCGTTGTTTGGAGAAAAGGTGTGTTTGTGGTAGAAATTTATTAGAGGATGAAACTATACTTGAAAGGTAAGTATATTTCCTTATGTTTTTATTCTATGTAGTAAAATAATTCCTCAAATTTATGAAATGGAACATAAAACAAAAAATTCGTCCATTTACTTTTCTTATTAGAGAATCAAATACCGTTTAACCCATCACATGTTTGTGGGTTCATTTTGTTAAATTTTTCCTAATTATGTTTTCTTTCACTCTCTTTCAAAACATGATGGATATTTTTCACTTACATATCAATGTTTTCATATAATCCTATTTTGTGTTATCTCGGGTGACCATTTTACTTATCCTTCTTTCATTTAATATGATAGGTTTATTGACTATTTTTCCAATGTGGGACATTCAATTAAAATTTGAAGCCCAATTTTAAAATTGCACAGATGAAATTTCTAAAAGGTGGAAGGACATAATGAATCAGGTATTTATAGAATAATAATTTTTTTAATTCTATTAATACATATGAATAATATATTAATTTGATGTTTAAGCAGGTGATTCTTCAGATAGCATACTCGACAACAAATAATAAGTTTCTCTAAAATCTTATGCTGCACACAACTCTGAGTTATATCAAAATATAATACAATAATAATATTATTATTTTAAATGGATGTTAACAACTATCCATTGTAATAGAGAGAATGAATAATATCAAATGAATTTTGAAATATGGTTTACATAGGTTTAAATAAAAATTCATTGTCTACCAAATTTATTATAAACCGATGTACAAACCAATTGAATATAAAGGATGTGTTTTTTTGAAATCCTATTTAAAAGAGAATAATTGTGTTTTCATATCAAAATTTTTTGATTTTTATTTAATAAAATATATATGATATATATTAAATATAATGTTTTAAATTAATCTTATATGTTTTCTATATATGATATAAATACAAATACAATTTTTCAGATTAAATAATTGTTTTTCTAAAAATCCACCTTTACATCCTTTTGGTGGAAAACCCATTTAAAATCTAGTTTTTCCACATTTATATGTTATATTTGAAAAAATAATCTTCTATTATATAATTGGTGCATAAAAATTTACTTTGAAATAAATTTTATTATTTTTCTAAAAATTTCATTTTTAATGAGTAGTGAAAAAACACATCATTTTAATTTAAAACTGTCTTTTCATTTATTTTTTTTATTTAGTTATATTGTCATTTTATTTTATTACAATGTATAATTGGAATATTTTTTCATCATTTAATTCAATTTTTTTTCTTTGGAAGTAATTTCACTTTGAAAGTGGTGATAAACACATGTCAATCGTTTGGTAGTTATTATTTCTTAAACCCCAACTTTTTTATTTATGAAAAAAAGAAATAATTTTAAATTAATTACTGAAAATTGTGTGTTTTGAATTTGAAAAAATTAATTTCATATTTTGAATCATGTGGTACAAATTTTATGAATAGGTATCTTTTATTTTTAGACATTTTGAATTGCAACTTCAATAATTATTTTATTTACCATAATTAATTGGTAAATCTGATAAATAAGGGGAAACGATAATATTATAATAATATTAAACTATCGTAACACATGTCCTGATAATATTGGATGGGATCTGTCTAACAATGGGTAATCTTGGGTTGATTTTAGGACCCCGTGGAGCCACTTGTGTGTGAAAATGACATTTAATTACTTTTAATTTAAATTTAATGAAAATATAACTTACACATGTATCTTCTAATAAAACAATTTTTATATGGGGTTATATAAGTGATATCCGAAAATATAAATAGTAATTAAAAAAATAAAATTATTTCCTAGATCATAGTATAGTATTTATAATTTTTAGACATAAAATAAATAAATAATTGTGTGACACAAAGATGATGTTGTGATTATCTTATTGATGAATGATTTAGATAAATGTGATTATAAATATAAAAATAAATAAATTTTAAAATATATTATTCCATTGATGAATTTTATGGAGGATTATGAATTTTTATATTTTAATTAATTCATTTTTATCAAAACAATCAGGTTGTTATGGATGTTTAAAAAGTCATTATATGAATAGTATAAAAATTGACATAAATTATTTTTTAAAATAAATACTATTTTATTAAATTATATAATAGTACTAAAAATCATGGATTCAAAAAAATGAATTAGTTAATATTTAACATGTCATTAATTAATCACTTTATATTCTATTTTTATTTTTTAGTAAATATATCAATCATATAGTATGAATATACAACAAGACATGGTTAGAGTCCAATTAGTTAACTAAGGATTAAAGCTAAAATATAAGGTTAAATTTGTGACCTAGAATTGTCTAAAACCTATTGGTTGAGAGTTTTTTGACCCAAAAGAATATTATATTTTAAATTAATTACTTTTGGACAATTATGAACAGAAAATAAATTTATAATAAAATAAAATTTCAAGATATTACAAAAGTGCCCCTCCTCCTCTTATAAAAGGTAATCACCTCTACCAATTTAATCACACCTCTCAAGCCCCTTGTATCATCCAAAATCAACCAAAGACAAGATCCCAGAATCCCTCACTTAATCATAGAATCCTTACCTAAGGAAGAAGGAAATTCAATAAATCTTTTTTTCTCAAATCAATGCGAGTTACGTGTTTTAAGAGGTACTGTCTTCTCTAAAGTTCCTTTATATTATTTTACTTCTCCACTCCCTATTATATTCATATTGTTTTATTACATGACAAAAATAGTATCCTAGAAATACTAGGATGTTTTTATGAGCAGGATTCAAACTAAACTTACACACACCTCGATCTAATGGATACAAACAAACTGTTTCTTTGTACGAGAAACTACTGCCTCACGAAATGATGATTATTTGAATTTTCACCTACCAGCTCTCATGGTGGACATTATGATGGAAATATATTTATATATGATATTTATTATATTTATATTGTCTCTATAATTCTATTTTATTATTTAATAAATGACTATGATTTCTACAATTTGAAAATATGATAATTTAATTTGAGGAAGTGCGGTCTACCACCCCATCAAAGTGATATGACTCATTCATTCCATACATTGAATGTATAAAGGAAAATATTATTGAACATAAGTATAATATATAAAATATGATATTATAATAGAATTATAATATACCTATGTATCATTTAGTTATCATTTTTTAAAATATAAAAAATAAATGAAAGTAGTGTTCATGCATACGTACAGCTTACCGTCTCCATGAACGGTTCATATCATGTATTATCTTCAAATGTTATGTACTATTATAAATAAATATAAATACTAGAATTATATTATATATAAATCAAAAACATCCTTCTTGAGATAATGTAAATTTTACCATGTGGATAATTTGTATTTATAAGAAGTTCATTTTTGACTCATGTACCGAATATCGACAAATCAAATGATATTAACATAAATAATTATGTAATGTTTATAGCGTAGTAATAAGTGATATAGAAGGAATAATAAATGTGAAAAATATTCTGAAACAATTATAAATTAACTTAATTATAATATTTAGGAAGAATACGGAACTTACATGATGAGTCAGACTCAAGGTAAGGGACTTCGTCTCAATCTCATTTAGTTGAGGCATATTTTAGTTCATACATAACCTTCTTTTATACAATGTATAATTATACCGTTTTTATTTTAATTTCATTAAATGTTTTTAAAAAGGAATATTTTTTTATCAAGCGTTTTACTAAATGGCTAGAGGAATGTTTCTTTTTAACATATGAGGTCACAATGACCTTTCCACTACCACAAGCATTATTTGATATTTGGATTCATTAACAAGTCGCAACATTTTTAAAAGTAAATTGAATAAAATGAAATATTTTTACATTTGGTATTGAAAATGGTTTTGGGAATGGATTAATTTTCTCAATATATTGAAATTATATATTGTGATTGTAGTGTGAAAATTTTATCTTTTATTTTTGCATGTGTTATAAATATGTTATGGTTCTTGGGAATTGTTTATGTATACAGGTTGTTCAATTGAAACCCAAAGGTAGGTGATCCCAAGATAGCTCTATAATTCATTGGGTAATGTTATGTAGAAAAATTTTAATGTTTCTCCAAAGAGATTTTGGGAATATACTATGATAATTATTTTCTATGTAACTCCCTATGTATCTGTGAAAGCTAAAATGTAAGTATGTTATAGATTCCACACGTTAACTTTGTGATTTATGATTTCTCTGTCTTATTTATAAATCTTAATATTTTATAAGGGTTTTTATAAATCTTTTGTTTATTATTGAAAAGTATTATTTCGTTGATTTTTATGTATTCATGGACTAATGTTTTCTTTCCTTATTTTATATCCCTTTCTGATATATTTATGCTCATCCCATGTTCTAGAAATGTGTTTCATATGGTATAAGGAAGGTTATGAGAAAGGGATAATTCATGAAGATTTATATAAAGAAAAGAATTATTGTTTATCTAAGGAGTTTTATTATTATGAAAAAATGGATTGAGTAAAAGTGTTTATTTTGTAATTTTTCAAATGTAATTAAATAGTTATGACCTAATACTCTAAAACTCTGAACCTGAGAAGACCTCCATGTATAATTCTTATATTAACTCAAGATTATATAATTTTTAAGGCTGAGGACTTATAATTATTTTCAATCAATATATATCTTCAATAAATCATTATATTTATAGAGTTAAAAAATATAATTCCATTAAAAATATTGTACTTAATTTTAAAAAATAATTCAAAATAATCAAAATAATATATTCTTTTAGATTTTTGAAATGTATATATATCGTTAAATAAAAGGTTTGTTTTTTAAACATTAAAGGTCAATTACCATACCGTTCAAAATATTAATATTCATACAGATAAAATTTTCATTCATTAATAATCTAGCATTAAACTAAAATTCTATTCACACCATCACTCTTATACATTAAAAATTTGTATATTTGTAATTGTCAAAGTACTAAATTCACAAAAGTAAAGTGTTTATTTATAAATTAGTATAAAGGGAAAAATTTTCATTTGAAATAAGTATTTATATTAAATGTAATCACTAAAATAAATTGAGTAACCGAATAAAAATCCACTAAATAAAACCTTAAACATGTGGTAATATTTTAAATTTTATTAACAGTAAAATTCACATTACATAAATTTATAGAGAATTGCATGATATTTTAAAAAACAATTATTTCATGATTTATAAAGAAATTTATACTACAAATTGAAAACACTAAAAATTATATCACACATATGAACATGAAACAAAAAATTAACATATATATTAGAAAATAAAAGTAAAATTCGAAATTTTAATTATAAATAAAGTTTAACAACATAATTAAAATTATAAATAAAATAAAATAAAAAAATATAAATATAAAACCAATTAATTTCTCATTACAAAAATTCAACCTTATTAAAAAAACCCAACCAAAATTAAAAAATTTAGTGAAAAGATATCATAGTTTATGTTCAATATAAATAAAATCAATAGATGCATCACCATTAGGATAATAATCTCTTAATGAACAATTATTAGTATCTATATAGTATTTTAATTAATTGTTGATAGGTTTACATGAATGATGTGACCAGTAGTACTATCCCATTTAATTTAAACATGTTGAAAATTAACCAAAAATATTATAGAGTTTGTTTCTTAGATGAAACTAGAATAAAAAAGATCTGATCAATAATATAGTTATCCATTATAATAAAAATTTTGATGGAATATTTTTGTACTATTCCATCAAATAAAATTGCTACTCAAAATTTATCATGTCCATGAATTACTCTTATTATCCAATATATTTACTATAAACTTAGTGATGAAATATAAAATTAAATCTGAATTGAAGGATTTTAAAAAGAATATACTTTGATTTAATGTCTATTTAAGTGACATGAAACAATCCACTACCATTTTAATAAAATTATTTAATATTTTAATAAAATCAAGTACAAAAGAATATATAAAATAATTAAATCCTGGGTATAATTAATATATAAAAAGTAAAAATCATTCCTCTATATAACTATTTTTATTTTCCTTTTCCTAGGTTTATTCATGTCATGATTAATTATAATACTCAAATGAGTAACATATGATGTATTTATTTTGAGACCAAATAATTTTAAAAGGACATTCTTTGTTTTTATTGATTTTAAATAATATGGAAATTAATTTTAAACCACTAAAATAGATTAATCTAATTTACCACATTTTTATTATTCTTCCCAAAATAAATTTCTATAATTATAGACAAATCATCACAAAAAAAATAATTTATAGAAAAAATATTATATCATCAAAATAATTTTTAACAGGAAAAATATCTTCTGGATTTTTTAAAACATTTTCCAAAACAAAGGAACTTAATCTCTCATATCAATATCTAGGTATTGGTTAAACCCGATTGAATTATTTTTCATGTTTAAAAATATATTTTTAATAAACTATAATATTCCAATCTAATGGGATGTTTAACATTAACATTTTAATGGAAAAAATTGAATATAGGGCTTTTCATCCATGTCAAATGAATAAAATTCATATAAGAAATATAATCAAGAATAAATAAAATATATAATAATATAAACATAGGGGTAAATGTATCATTGAAAACTATTCCATATCATTGATTATAAAACATAGAAAATAATCTAGATTTATTTCAAATATCACCCCTTAATCATAAAATATATTCCTAAAAAACCTTATGTACCCATAATAAGATATTCTAATGGTATTTATCAAAACATAAATTCCCTCACATTGATTTAACATTTCCTATATAGAAAAAACCCAACCATTATTACTTAAAGCATCTATAAGTGTTTTAATTTGTTTTTCAGAAATGAAGGGTGAAAATTTATAAAAATTTCAATCACATGTTTTAGTTCAGTATCAAAATTCACATCAGATTATAATAACACATAAAGGATAGTGTCTATGGAATCATGGTTATTTAGTTAAGGAAATATTGTGTTCATATATTTCATGTTTATCAAATTGTGATTATGAATAAATATGATCCAAAATATATTTTTCATTTTTAATACTATAATAAAGTCTCATTTTTCAAAATACTCATTAATATCGTCGATAAATATTTTCCACGAAAAAATGGTTTAATTTCTTCAAAATTCATGTGAACAAGATTTTCAACTATTGTTGATTTTTTATTATAGACATTATACGATTTCAGAGTCGTGGAATAACCATTTAAAAATACATTTTTTTTAATTTAGGTCTAATTTACAAAATTTATTCATTGTTAAAATAATGTAAACTCTATATAATTTTTTTTAAAATTAAATAACATTTAGATTCCTTAAATTTCATAAAATAGATAGAGTTCTCATAAATAAGGCTGAAATATAAATTGTTTCTAATGAAAGTTGAAAAAATGTCAAAATAAGAGTTTATGGTGGTTAAAATTGTGGGTGTACAAGTGTATCATTGTTAATAATACATTTAAATTATTATAGGAGGGATCCTAATGATAAAAAAATATTAAGGGTAATGTATTCATCCACTTAAACATCTAGTATTTTTTTCATAATGGTTATCATTCCTGGTGTCTCAATTCAACATGCTCTAGTTAAAATGAATCCTATTTTATTGAATATAATAGGAAATTGACCGATGTGATGGGATGTGATCTTGCATTAATTTGGTAATCAAGGAAGTATAAAAATATTCAAAAGAGTGGTAAACTGCAACCTTGTATATAGAAAACCCACTAAGAAAAACATATAAGTTCTTTTTGAAGATGATTAAATTCACGATACTACACACTAGATAAAATCATTATACCATATTAATCATGAATAATAAACCCATAAAATATAATTCCATTAAAATATATTCCTTTATAGTTGATTATGTAACGTAATATAGGAGGGATAGAATGAACAAAAAAAATTAAATACCAAAATCTGTAATTGGGACACCTGAGATGTAAAAATACAGACTCCAAAATGATGTAATAGTGTATTTGCTACTAGAGAGTAATGTCATATAATGAATCCAATAGAGAGACATGATTTTAATTTTTTGGGACTTACTATAAACAAAATTTTGTCTACTGTGACTTTTGTGGTCCCAGACATCCCAATATCCCACTAAAGGGTCTAGCTTATGAACAATGCATTTGGTAGAAGAGTTCCCAAAACCATTAAACCCTGAAACCAAAAAATGAAAAAAGGATTTTAGATTTTTATTGATTCTCAGATTCTCCCCATCTAAACAATATATGAACTAAACACATCCCCATCCAAAAAAACATATTATGCTATCTCTATATCTGGATGGATATATAAGATATATTTGGATACCAAGAGGATTCCTCGGTACTGGATAAAACTGTTCATTGGAAAAAGATTATGATGAATTCCGAAATATATAATTTTATACATTGATAATAATAGAACCATCAAGAATTTTTTTTACACATACCATCAATTTTTGGGTAATTTAAAAAATATAGTAATCATTCATTATTAAATACCCCAAAATAGTTTGATGGAAGAAGAAGTTGTCTTCATCCTCCTTAACTTGATGGATTTTATTAGAAGTGGTTATGTATTATTCATTTAGATTTTTATTACTAATGTTTGGATGGTAATTAATTTTTTGAAAACTAATGACTAGTGTTAGGAAGAAAAGATAACAACACAAGTATCCTAACCTGGTATCTTTTTAGAAGTATAACTCCTCTCATTTAATGATCCAAATTGGTTGTTGAATTTATGATGTGGAGGTGAGGATCCAACATAATGGTAAAAATGATGAGAAAAAAGTCATGGGTTATCACAAACATTACTATTTTTGTTTCTAACTTACATTTCCTATAGATATTCACTGAAGATAATGTCCCTTATTAGTTTTTTGTGACCGGTATTAATGATTTTATCAAGTTTAATCAAATAGATTACACCTTCATCTAGGTGATTCTTCATGTTTTTATAGTTATCCCACTCATATGTTACATTATGTTCAGATCCCAAAAGGAATTGATTCGGAGTTATTTCAATATTCCCAAGAATTACCTTGGGAACACTATTGATTTATTGAACCTATAGGGGTAATGAAGAGGACATGATATCAATGAGTGTGATATACCCTCCATAAGAAAGGAGGAAAAATTATAATTGGTGATGTGTCCAATGATCCAATAAAACAGTGTGTAAAATGTTTTACATCAAAATCCTACCAATATATAAAGGTACTCCTAAATATTTCAGGGGACTGTTTTTTAGAAAATTTAATAAAACACTCAATTTTCTATGCCTGAATAGCCATGAAAAGTCTGGGTATATAATGTTATCTTTTGGGAATTATGACTAATTTAACACTCTATTAATCTTTAATAGTTTTATTGAATCATACAATTATTTTTTTACCAATTGAAATAAAGATAATATAATATAGAATCAGAATACGTTTTTGAATATAGGTAAAGCATGAATACCATTGAAAGTGATCGCCAGAACAATGTAAATAGGATATTAAATGTAACTAATTTGAGTTTAATTTTCAGAGATGAATATACTTGGAGAGATAAAATTTATTTGGGGTAGACCTTTGGTAGATTTGTGTAAATTCAATATCTTTCCCATCAGTGAGATTGATAACCTTAAATACGAGAATTAGTTGAATATGATATTTGAAAACCACTCAATGAATATTTTTTGTCAAGTGATTATGAAATGAAATTCTTTTCCAAGGTATCATATGTTTTCAAATTCGTAACAATTACCATAATTTTTTCACAATTTAACTTACTAAGTAAGTCATCAATCATTAATTTTGTTATCCATAATGAAGCTTATATATTTCTATTTTTGATTAATTCATGCTACTCTTATAAAAAAACTAAGAGGCGAGAGGGTTGATTTGATCATTGATTTTGATATCTAAGTCATTAGTGTTGAAGTTTTACATAATTAACATAGAGAATTTATATAATTAAAAATTATGTTTTAGTTTTTGGATGAAGACCTTGAATGTGGTGTGTGTATATTAAGACAGAGGGATAACATTGAAGTAATTAGAATCTACCATTTTGAGATATATATTTTTTATTTCCTATAAATATATCTAGAAATCACATGGGAAACTATTTAGGGTTGGGAAAAAATATTGGTTTAATTTTCTGTGAAATCAAATATTTATTTAAAGTCTATGATAGCCTTTAGAATAATGTTGATTCGATCATCAACGGAATGAAAAATTATATTAATGGAATCTTATTTCAAAATAAAATTAGGATAAAGTCCCAAAGTATCGTTATACTACCAATATAAAGTTATATAAATGGTAAAAATATAGAGGACCTAGAATATTGATATCCCTATTGATTGATCATCCCTAATGTGGAAGATTAATGTTTAAAATGAACCTCCTGTCATTAATTCATTTATAAATGTATTTAGTGACTCTATATCCTTCTCTAATCTATTAGATCCTTTAAATTTCATCGAAATTTAATTCCACCACCATTATTTCGTATACATCCATTTTTTGGTAATAAGATCTATAAAGATATCATTATTATTGGAGCCTTTTTGAGTATTATCTAACATTTTGATTTTAATTTCATAATATTTAATTCATGGGTAATGAGAGTTTTGATGATTAGCCCATTCTTGAAGTTTATCTCTAAGGAATATAAGTTTATTACAAAATGATATCCCAAAGATTTCCATGAATGGGTTCATATCAATATTATTCGACCCTTCATAAAAATTCAACTTCCTAAATAGAACAGTTGGTGAAAAAAATTTAATTGATTCACTATTGTATCCTTTAAGACTAAACAATTGTAATTATCCAATATTGGACTGACCTTCTGGGTGACTCATTTGTTTATAAATAAATAAATCCCACTATATTTGAAAGGTACATATCATGGTGAATCTAGATTATATGAATTTCATGGTTATTGTTATATTAGGTAAACTATCCCCCAATGAACCCAAGATCCCGTATAATATTAATAGATAAAAAATATTTATATTAAAATATGGAATTATTGAAGTAACAACACCCACCTATTTTCTCATATTGATTGAGAATGGTATTTATAATTCCACTAATTAAATAACATAGGGGTTCCTAAATGAATATAAATTGGTATTTCTAGGATGTTTCTCAATCCAAAAAATCTAATTTTTCTTAATTAAAAGTGATTTGAATTAATTGGTTATGATGAGTCGCATTGATAATAATGTTCTGGAATGAAGAGTTGTAATGATCCACTAATATGTTATCCTTTGATAAGATCCTAAAGTGTTCATTGTTTAGTTTATCCTAGAACAAATGTCTTCTGTGAATCTTGACCACAAATTTCTGGATAAAACATGAAAAATTATTATGCTAGAGAATTCCCATTAATGGGAACCTGGAGTACCCAACTCCAGTATGAATATATTGACATTTTAACAAGTATCATATTCAAGTAAAATTTCAAATGAAAATAGTAAACATTATTAAAAAATAAATACACACATGATGACCTTATCTAACCTCCTTGAATTTGTATGTACTCCTTAGATTAGTGATGTATCATTTAGTATGGTAGATATTACAATAGGTTTAAGTGGGGAAATGATAATATTTTTTTTGACATTTTTTTCAAATTAGGGGTCGCCTCAGGTACCTCATCAACCAATTCTATGAAAATGAAAGATTTAGGAAGAGGAATTGATATTTTTTGAGGCGAGTAGTTTTTTAATAACTCGTTTAATAACACAACTTTTTAAATAATTTTTTCCCTTAAAAATTGTAATAGTATACTCACCCTATAATGTTTTTACATTATCTTTTATTTGCATACTTCTTCCTTGAAAAATATTTTTCTATTGAGATATCCTATGATTATAAAATGAATTTTAGTTATAATATTTTAGGAACATATATTTTATTACTGGTTTATAAAAATTATCTCATAATTATCGGTGAATAAATATTTCGTTTCATTTTTTATTTCTGAAAAAAATTACATATTTTTTCAAAAAAAGTTTCAATTTTATGATACAAAAAATATATAAAGGTAAATATATAAAATTCATTAAAATTAATAAAAAATTATTTCTACAAGAATTTATATTACTTATGGGAAAAAAGATCCACGTAGAAATATTTCAATTGTATAAAATTAAAAAGGTCAAAAATTGATTTAAAGAAGATTGATGTTTCTTACCCATTTTACATGTATCAAATTTTCATTTTTCATCCAATTTAAGCATAGGAAAAAACTGAATTATAATTAAAATAATCATCAAGGAATATACATTATAATGAATAATTCCATTATTTTGTATATTTGATTCATTAATTATAGTGCTAAAAGAAATAATATTACATCTTTACAAGGAATTCATATAAAAAAGGTATGATTTATTTAAAAATAATAAAATTATTCTTATTAATTGATTGAAATTGTTAATAAAATAAATAGTATATCATTAACAACAAATGTGATAAATAATTAGTTGTCTATTATTTAAATAACTGAAATACAAATCATTTTTTATTACCACTGTTTTTTTGATTTCGATCAATCACCACTCCATTAATATTTTCCTTATGAACATCATCATAATCACAAAAAGTGATAGTGGAAATATTTTTTTTATGAAAATGAGAATTTGAGAAATATTTAATCATGGGACTCATACATCAACTATCTATATATAATTTTTCATTTTGGATTCTAAAAGTTATTTCCTAATGATTTTAAAAAAATAATGTGTTTTGGTACTAAAAAATATATATTTCCAAATTTATGGTCAAGAAGGTATTTCGAAAACAAAATTATAACACCACAATATTTCATAGTATGTTATTTTTTTAAAGTAATTAAATTGCATGTGCTACATGTAACTCCGAGTTCCAGTGAACTGTGACATACCAAACTAGCAGTTAAAAAATATATATATGAATACTACTAACTACATTTTTAATTTTATATAATCCATATAATTTTAACATCCATATTATGAGTTTTTTAGACTTAATATAAGAACAAATTCAATTTAACAAATAAAAGAACTATTTTTCAAAAAATGAAAGATTTACTAATTTATATGGAGAACCATTTTTAAGTCCAATACTTGACAATATTATATATTAAATTTTACAAAATTAACTTCTTCTTTAGATGTGGGGAAAAAAATTAGTTTGTATAATTTTTCGGTGCTTTTAGGATAACATTCATATTTTGAGGAATAGTAAAAAATACTAAATTTTAATTGAAAACTATGTTTTTAATCAAAATACTTTATATTGTTAAATTATAAATTTGATTTTTTTTTGAAGTATAATTAGATTATATTTTTTTCATTTAACCCAATTTTGGTTATTGGAAGTTAATTTACATATAAATTGGACTTAAATGCATATCAATGTTTTGATAGTTTTTACTTCTCAAATACCCATTTTCTGGTTTTGAGAATGGGAATATTTTTCTAAAATTAATTACTACAATTTATAAGATTCGAATTTGGTAAAAAAGATATCATTTTTAAATTTTAAATATCTAAATTATCATTGTGAGAATTATTGGTATTTTTCTAAAAACTTTCAAATTTTGATGAATAGTGAAAAACAATGTGTTATTATTTAAAGCCAACATTTTATTTAAACAATTATTTTTAATTTAAATATATGTTAAAGTCAAAATATATATATAATACCTATATTATTACAAGGTAATTCATTGAAGTCATTTTATAATAATATTAGATATATAAAATTTTATTGAACTTTTTACCATCTTTTACTCACCTTCTAGGCACATGTGTAATTTTGCATAAAACATAATTTTATTGCTTATCTGACTTAAAATTAAAAAAATCAGAGAGTCCTAGTTGGTATCAATATGTAAAATTTGGTTTAATAGGATGAAAATAATTTATGGTGAATCGTGCCTTTTAATATTATTTTCCACGGTTAAAAGTAAATAAGGTAATTAAAGATACACATGATATTATAATTATTCTAACACATGTCATAATTCTATTGGATAAGTTTATATTGAAAAAAATCAACCTTATGAATAAAATATTATTCTTTTGATCCACTTTTATTATATTTGGATGGTTATAATTATTCTATTTAAAGAAGTGTTAAAAGTGGTAAACTAAATGTTTATAAACTAAAAAATTTTAATATAGGGTTATACATAGGATAATTTGGATTAAATATATTAATTATAAATCTTAAAATATTTACTATATCGTGGTAGTTTATTTAAAAAATTTAGGGATTAAATAAACACATTTATTTATGACACAATGGTGATGCAGTAATTACCTTATTAATGAAAGATTAAAATAATGGATATTATAACTATCAAAAATAAATATAAATTGAGACTTTTGATGTGTTCTATGAATTTTATTGATTATTATGACATGTTAGTGTTGATTAATTAATTTGATTCGAAGTAATCAGGTTTTTTCTCTTTCAAAAAAACCAAATACACAATAGTGTCGAAATTTACATAAATGAGTATTTAAAACAAATACAATGTTATTAAATGATATAATATTCCGAAAAATATAAGTTTCGGCCAAAGGACTTATAATATATATATATATATATATATATTTCATTAATGAACAACTTGATGTTCTTTTGGAATTTTATTGTAAGTTTATTAACCATATAATATAATAGTACAGGAAGACATGGAATAAGTTAAACTATTTAAGTAAGAATAAAATCAAAACGATAAGGATAATGTGGTGACAAAATTTTTTCTAAAACCTATTGGTTGAGAGTATTACGAACCATCCCCACCATAGACTCAAAATAAATATATTTGGAGCCATTATAAATCTAAAATGATTTAAAAATAAAATAATATTTCAATCTTTTCCTACAGTGACCCCTACCTCTCTTACAAAAGGGTACTTCTCCTTTAATCAAAATCAATCCTCTAAATCCATTTGTCTCGGCCACACCCTACTAAAATTCCTCCCAAATACCCTCACTTGATCCTATAGGACTTAATTAGTTCATAATTCCATCTATAAGGTCCTTTTTGATCAAATAAAAAGGAAGCACCTGAAGAAGAGGTAATAATTTCATCACCTCTTTCAACATTATTTTTTCATCCACTTCTTATTTCATTGTTGATTCTGTACTGAAATAATAATTCAAGCACCTTATACATACATTGATGATATTATAAATATTTTACAACCATATTAATTATTAAATCTATCCTATGAAGGAAAAAGTCACCATATGTGTGTATGTAAGGCTTACCGTCTCCACGTCGGGGTGTAGATTGTTATTCAACACATAATTATATGGATGGGTATAATAGTGAGTATAAATGATTTAAAAAATATATATAACATGTTATTGATTCAATATATATAATATTACATGAAATTACATACGATTTCACTAGTAATAGAATGATATAGTCACTCGTGTTTACGTATGGCTTACCGTCTCCACGACTTGATGGGATTTCATTCCCCATCATAACCATTCAAGAATTATTTTCATTTGATGATTAAAAATAATGTTTGAGAACATAATATCATTATATATATCAATCAAATACATCTTATCCATAAAAAACATTACTTTCTTAATAAAACATATAAAGTAAAACGAATCAATTAACACCCAAAATAATTATACTACTGAAATTTCATTAGAAAAGAAATGTTAGAAGATCATACATGATATCATATTTAGGTATGTGGTTATTGTATAATTTAATAAAAATGATTTCACCCTTATATATGAGTTTAACCTACCTTTTACTAAGGATTAGATCAAGTTAAGGGGTTTTTAACACACATCTTATTCCCGTGAGATTGATGTTATATTGCCACTTTTAACTTTTGTGTGGTGTGTGTACTTCCCATGATTGTCTTAATTGTGTAATATACCTTTAATTTATGAGTATTTACATCTTATTTTTATGATCCTTTTTTCATGGGTTGTATGTTGTGTAAGTTACTAAATTGGTAAGGGAATTTCTAATTTGAATTTCCATTCATGGGGTTTTACGCAAATATCATTGATTATTTTACTCCAAGATTATGTGTCAAATTGCTATTTATTTATTTATGTATTAATTTACACTCCCCTTTGAATGGATAGACTTTTTATACACATAATAATTTCTTTGATAAATTCTCAAGTCATTGATAGGAACTTGATAAGATTAATCTTAACTCAATTTCAATTCCTTGAGTTAAACATCCAAGTCATTGGTGAAGTTTCTAATAGATTATGTGTGAATGTCCTATGATTTATTTACCCAGAATATCCAATCATATTGAGTGTATTTATATATTTCACACATAATTATGTCATTTATTTACCCTTAACCTACGGATATGGTCATTATAATTGATTTCATCTTAATTTACATTCCATTTATGTAACGCCCCGACCCCAGCTACCCAGAGCCGGTGCATTACTTCGTAACATTGGCATGATCCCAAAAGATCAAGTCTCGAAAGACCGATTAGTTTAGTAGCCTTGGAAACACTAGATACATTCATAAGTCTTTCATTACATCAAAATTAAACAAACTACAAAAAAACATGGTCTTCATAGTCCACACTCATATCTTCACTGATTATTCTTGCAAGTCAGTCATAAAATACTTCTTCACAACCTGGAAAATTTTTAAACATTGAAAGGGGTGAGCTCAAATGCTCAGTAAGGATAACAATAATGCGGAAGCTTTCATAAATAAACATTAACATTTAAGGCAATGTATAACTAAAACAAAAGCCTCTTAAACATGAACTTCTACATAATATGGCAAAAGTAAAATGAGATAATGCCATTTACTTCTTCACATGGATATTCTACTGGTCGAATAATCACATGTAATATCAATAACCACTTTCATAATGAGGGAATGTATAATGCCGGACATTCTGAAACATTTTGTCAAGGCCTCGGCCAAGACGTCTAAAATGATTAAGGCCTCGGCCAAAACCATAAATCAAATTGGGAAAGGGCCTCGGCCAATTCCACGTCTAGTTGTCTCATGAGACCTACCGATGCATCGAGGAGCTATAGCGGGCCCCACCCGTCACTTATTAAGTCCAATACATTCCTCATATGAATAGGTTTAAACATATCATAAACCATAACATAATCATATCACATAAAACATGCATAAAGGAAACATAACATTTCCACATTCCAATCACAAGATATCAATACAACACATTGATATAATAAAAACGCTTTCAAAACCATTTTCAATACCAAAATAAAAGTAAGTTAAAACTTTGTATTTATTTTTCATTAAAAAAAGTGATGGCTTGTAGAGGAAGCCGAAACTCAAATAATGGTCACGGCGGCGGAGAAGTCGTTGTCGCCGCATAAGTACGGAAAGAAAAACATTCCCTTTTGTCGTTTAGCAAAACGCTTCGTATAAAAAAGATTCCTTTTGAATAAACGTAAAAGTCAAAGGGGTTTATACATCGTATAAAAGAAGGTTGTGTATAAAACCAAATATGCCTCAATGAAAGGAGATTGAGACGAAGTCCTTAAAAAGATCATTTCTAAAATAAAATAGAGCTATTATGTGTATTAACTATAGGTACACATAAAGAAAGTAAAAATACAAAATAGGATATAATAATATCATGACATAATTTGAAAGTAGGAGATTAACCCAAAGAATTGAAGTTGGGTTAAGAAGTTCCCTTACAAATAAAGTAGATCTATTAGGTGTATTCACTATAGATACACATAAAGAAAGTACAAATACAAGATAGGACATAATAATATCATGAAGTAATTTGAAAGTAGGAGATTAACCCAAAGAATTGAAGTTGGGTTAAGAAGTTCCCTTACCTCGTGTCTGACTTGACTCAACCGTTCTTTAACCTCCTGAATAATAAACTAGAGTTAATATATACCTTATTAAGAACCATTTTCAACTTCATTATCCTTATTATATCACTTATTACAATGATATGAACATTATGTAATTATTTAAGTTAATAATGTTCATTTTGTCGGTATTTGGTTCTTAAGTCAAAAATAGGCTTCTTACACTTACATGTTGTTAATTTGGTCAAAGGTTCATTATATCCAGAATGGTATTCATGATGTAGATATCATATATGTCATATATATCCAGTACATACATTCATTTATAATATTACATCACATTTAGAGGTAAGAAATGAAATGCACCGTTCATGGAGACGGTAAGCCGTACGTACGCATGAACGCTACTTCCATTTCTATTTCATATTTTCTGGAATGGAATCATAATGATATGAGAGTATATTATAATTCCAGTATAATAACATATATAATATCATTAACTTTATCCTTCACACATCCCACATATGGTATTAACGAATCAAATCACTTTCAGGGGGCGGTAGTCCGCGCTTCCTAAAATGAAGATATCGTGTTTTACCCATAATGGAAACCATAAAGGTATGCCCAAAATGAAAAAAACAGAAGCTTAAGGAAAACATAAACATATTATATATCATATATAAAAATAGTGACATCATAATGGCCACCTTTGAAGGTGTTAAATGAGTGTTGAACAATCATCGTTTCGGGAGGCAGAATTTCGCCATCCACGGAAACCTTATGTTCTTTAACCATTTGATGTAGTTGTGTGGAAGTGTAGCTCAAATAAATCTTATAACAACATCCTAGTATATTTAAGATACTGGTGTTGTTACAAAAGAAGTAAATAAAAAGAGTTTAGGGGGTTGGAGAAGCAAAATAAAACAAAAGAACATGAGAGAATGAATTACCTTAAAAAGTGTAACTCCCTTTTGAGTTGAGCCTAAAGGCTTCCTTTGAAAGGATTCTGCCCAAAGGGAATCCTCTAGGATGAGGAGAGGGATGTGGAGAGAGCAAATGGGCAGGGGTTGGCCGAGCCAATGGCTTGAAGAGTGTGTGAAATGAGGTAGAGGTGGGGGCCTTTTATAAGAGGAGAGGAGGGGCACTTTTGGAAAGTAAAGGAACATTACATTATTTGAAAATGTGTTTCGGTTTTAAAAGGTCCCACATTGATAGAATTCGTGGATAAGGTGATAAGGCATCGAAATCCACTCATCCAATTGGTTTTGGCCATGTGTAGTTCATAGATTTTATATTATCTTTCCATTTTATTTAAATCGTCAAATAATGATGTCATCGCTGCATCATTATTATGTCATAAATAATTAAATTTATTTAATGTCTAAAAATTATAAAAAAAAATACTATGATATAGGAAATCTTTTTATATTTCCAATGACTATTTATAATCAAAATTTGGACTTGTGTAACCCTACTTAAAAATTGTTTTAGTAAAACACTTTATGTTAGTGTCATTTTCACTTTAACATTAAATAAAAAGTAATTTATGTTATTTCCCAACAAAAGTGGATCCATGGGGTCCCCAAGTTAGGCCATGGCTTGTCTTGGTCGGCCATGACACAACCAATGAGGTTGGGACATGTGTCTAGGTCATTTAATATTATTAAAGTATTATTTATACCTTAAACTACCCTAATTACCACTAATCGCGATTAAGAACTTAATAAGTTACTATTCACCAAAAAATTATTTTTATCCCATTGAACCACATTTTACTTCTTAATGACAACCATGTATGTCGGATTTTTGAAAATCAAATCACAGAAGTGGTAATATTTCATTTAAACGAAAAATCAGTTATTTAACAACCACTTAGTGGTTTCACTATTCATCAAAAATTGAAGTTTTTCAGAATAAGGCCAAAATTTCACCCTAAGCTATAATTGATATTCCGAATTGAAAAATGATGTCTATTTTAAAAAATTCCAAACATATTAGTTGCATTAATTAATTTTATAATTAATTCCCGCTGTCACAACAAATAGCGTGTTTTTAAGAAACAATTTATATCAAAAGATTGGCAATTGTTTATGTCCAATTTCAATGTTAAATTAATTCTAATGACCACCATTGGATAAAATGGTAAAAATATATTCTAATTATACTTTAAAACCATCAAATATTATAATTTATCACTATAAATTATTTTGATTAAAAAAGTTGTTTTAAGTATTTTTCACTATTTATAAAATTTTAGAAGTTCTCAGAAAAATACCAAAAATTCAACATAGGCTAATTTCGATATTTCGAATACAAAAATGAAGTCCATTTTGACATATAAAATTTATAATATTTCAAAAAGAAGGTATTACTATTCATAACGGCTACTTTGATTAGTCGCGGTGTTTTAGAACTCGAAGTTGCGTACAATGCAAGCTATTTCATTATTGAATGAGAAGCGTATCGTGGAAGCTCGGGGTGTTACATTCTCCCCTCCTTCAATAAATTGCGTCCTCGCAATTTGAAATTTTTTCTTGGAAAATAAAAGGTTGAAAATAGAAAATACCTTTGTGGAAAACCCACATCGGAAATAAGGTTAATAGAATTTAGTCTTAATAAGAGGGAAATGGAAATAAGAAAGTCACCACCAAATCATGATCTCGATAAGGAGAACATTGGTGGCAATTAGAGACATATAATTTGAGGAAAAACGTAAATATTTGTAGGGATTGATTGAGGTCATCAATCACAATCAACTGTCAAATTGAGGGCCTCAAAGCCTTCAATCTATGTTGATTTAAAATATCATCAGTTCAACAAAACATAAGTTATTAGGATAACACATTTTTTTTGTTTTAATATCCCTTTACTAAAGTTTAAGAATTAATTTATTCATTGAATAAGAGATAGGTATATATATATATATGTGTTTGACATTAGAGTTTCAACCTTCAACTCATCTTTCACTCAAAAGATAATAGAACTCAAAAATATTATACTTATCCTAATTGTATAAGGTTCCAAATGTTAACACATACCATTTAGATTAGTAAAATTATTTTGTAATAACCGGGGACTTCCTGTAGGCTAGTGGTAGGAAATAAAGGCCTGTCGCACTATGATTGTGGGTTCGATTCCTGCAGCTTTGTCCGACGCGACGGGTTATGCCCCACCCTGCAGGTTGTCCTTTTCCTAAAACTATAGTATCATAATATTCCAAAAATAATCTTCATAAATTTTTTAACCTTAAACAATACTATCCATGGTTCAACTTAATCCATTCCAACCTTAATAGTTATCCAAAATACATCTGTCCAACTCACAGTCCAAATTTTATAAGGAAGGTAAACATAATGAAGATCCTTTATCCCACGTAACAACATGTGAGCACCTTCATCATGTATTCTTTTTAAACATACTGAATTACCATGATCCCTTATTCCTTATAGAATACTAGATATACTCCTTCTATCCAAAAATGTATACAAAACATCAATCAGTTTCAAGGAAGTTAATTATATCCAATATAATTTATCCAAATCAATCACGTCTTATTCCAAAATCATAATCTCAGTATCAAAACCATATTATGGTTTATCTTTCTCTCAACCATATATTTTCCAAAAATTTAACCTACTGTGGAGTCACTTTTCTTGGTTCCACACAATCTCAAGTCCTTGATGAAATAGTATTGCAGTACAATCCTTATATACTCCATAATTATTATAACCAGTACATCATTGATACAACACTCAAATTAAAAAAAAATCTTTAATAACAACATAAGAACTCTAATCATTACTCCTCATCTGTGGTAGTATCATAACTTGATTATTATCCAATAACATCATTTGGGGCATGCTCTGATGATTTGGACATTGGTTTGCGTAGTGTCCCCAATCCTTGCAGAAGAAGCATTGTACATTTGAAACCATTTTCTTACCCTTGCAGTCACGCACTTTGTGTCCTTTTTCTCTACACTTATAACAAACTCCCATTCCCTTTAGGCAAGTTCCATGATGTTTCTTCCCACAATTACCACATATTGGAAAATTCTTCTTTCCCCTCATCCCTTTATCCATCATTCTCTCTTCCATCCCTTTCATCTCTTGCTTCGCTTCAAAGCCATAGGACTCAGAGAATTCTTTACTTATCCTATTAACACATGATACTATTTCTTCATATGTTGAGAACACATGGGAGACTATTTCCCTTCGAAATGTTGGCTTAATACCGTGAAAGATACTATCCTTCTTACTCTTTGGATCATACGTACCGCTGGAGTTCACATTCCTTCTACTGGGCGCCATTTCTATACAACGGCATAAACTAGGTTAGTTTATGAATCAAAATACATAATTCCATACTTGTAAAACACTTTACATAAATTGAACTATTTATGGATATAATCCATAATCATAAAAAGAAATGTTTTCTTTGAGGAAGTATGTACTCATAACCCTTCATAGTGGTTTGTAAGTAAAATGAGAATTATCCTAAGCATATCCCCCGGGAGTGTCGTAACCAAGAGTGCAGCAAGGCCCGTTTTCGTGCACCAGTTCCCGTTCGAGTCTAGCTCAAAGTGGTGTTTTCGGGTTTTACCCCTAGGTACATCTGTGCCAGAGCCGCCTCTACCTGCTCGTATCCAGACAGGGATGTATTGCTCGGAAAAGTCATAACATCTCTATAATACCAAAATTCTAGGAAGTTCTTTTATACTAATCCTCAGAGTTCATCTTAGGTCTACGTGCTCTAATCAGAGTTTATCTAAATCTAGCTTCAAAGGTTAGTACTAAACTGCCTCTGATACCAACTGTAACGCCCCGACCCCAGCTACCCAGAGTCGGTGCATTACTTCGTAACATTGGCATGATCCCAAAAGATCAAGTCTCGAAAGACCGATTAGTTTAGTAGCCTTGGAAACACTAGATACATTCATAAGTCTTTCATTACATCAAAATTAAACAAACTACAAAAAAACATGGTCTTCATAGTCCACACTCATATCTTCACTGATTATTCTTGCAAGTCAGTCATAAAATACTTCTTCACAACCTGGAAAATTTTTAAACATTGAAAGGGGTGAGCTCAAATGCTCAGTAAGGATAACAATAATGCGGAAGCTTTCATAAATAAACATTAACATTTAAGGCAATGTATAACTAAAACAAAAGCCTCTTAAACATGAACTTCTACATAATATGGCAAAAGTAAAATGAGATAATGCCATTTACTTCTTCACATGGATATTCTACTGGTCGAATAATCACATGTAATATCAATAACCACTTTCATAATGAGGGAATGTATAATGCCGGACATTCTGAAACATTTTGTCAAGGCCTCGGCCAAGACGTCTAAAATGATTAAGGCCTCGGCCAAAACCATAAATCAAATTGGGAAAGGGCCTCGGCCAATTCCACGTCTAGTTGTCTCATGAGACCTACCGATGCATCGAGGAGCTATAGCGGGCCCCACCCGTCACTTATTAAGTCCAATACATTCCTCATATGAATAGGTTTAAACATATCATAAACCATAACATAATCATATCACATAAAACATGCATAAAGGAAACATAACATTTCCACATTCCAATCACAAGATATCAATACAACACATTGATATAATAAAAACGCTTTCAAAACCATTTTCAATACCAAAATAAAAGTAAGTTAAAACTTTGTATTTATTTTTCATTAAAAAAAGTGATGGCTTGTAGAGGAAGCCGAAACTCAAATAATGGTCACGGCGGCGGAGAAGTCGTTGTCGCCGCATAAGTACGGAAAGAAAAACATTCCCTTTTGTCGTTTAGCAAAACGCTTCGTATAAAAAAGATTCCTTTTGAATAAACGTAAAAGTCAAAGGGGTTTATACATCGTATAAAAGAAGGTTGTGTATAAAACCAAATATGCCTCAATGAAAGGAGATTGAGACGAAGTCCTTAAAAAGATCATTTCTAAAATAAAATAGATCTATTATGTGTATTAACTATAGGTACACATAAAGAAAGTAAAAATACAAAATAGGATATAATAATATCATGACATAATTTGAAAGTAGGAGATTAACCCAAAGAATTGAAGTTGGGTTAAGAAGTTCCCTTACAAATAAAGTAGATCTATTAGGTGTATTCACTATAGATACACATAAAGAAAGTACAAATACAAGATAGGACATAATAATATCATGAAGTAATTTGAAAGTAGGAGATTAACCCAAAGAATTGAAGTTGGGTTAAGAAGTTCCCTTACCTCGTGTCTGACTTGACTCAACCGTTCTTTAACCTCCTGAATAATAAACTAGAGTTAATATATACCTTATTAAGAACCATTTTCAACTTCATTATCCTTATTATATCACTTATTACAATGATATGAACATTATGTAATTATTTAAGTTAATAATGTTCATTTTGTCGGTATTTGGTTCTTAAGTCAAAAATAGGCTTCTTACACTTACATGTTGTTAATTTGGTCAAAGGTTCATTATATCCAGAATGTTATTCATGATGTAGATATCATATATGTCATATATATCCAGTACATACATTCATTTATAATATTACATCACATTTAGAGGTAAGAAATGAAATGCACCGTTCATGGAGACGGTAAGCCGTACGTACGCATGAACGCTACTTCCATTTCTATTTCATATTTTCTGGAATGGAATCATAATGATATGAGAGTATATTATAATTCCAGTATAATAACATATATAATATCATTAACTTTATCCTTCACACATCCCACATATGGTATTAACGAATCAAATCACTTTCAGGGGGCGGTAGTCCGCGCTTCCTAAAATGAAGATATCGTGTTTTACCCATAATGGAAACCATAAAGGTATGCCCAAAATGAAAAAAACAGAAGCTTAAGGAAAACATAAACATATTATATATCATATATAAAAATAGTGACATCATAATGGCCACCTTTGAAGGTGTTAAATGAGTGTTGAACAATCATCGTTTCGGGAGGCAGAATTTCGCCATCCACGGAAACCTTATGTTCTTTAACCATTTGATGTAGTTGTGTGGAAGTGTAGCTCAAATAAATCTTATAAAAACATCCTAGTATATTTAAGATACTGGTGTTGTTACAAAAGAAGTAAATAAAAAGAGTTTAGGGGGTTGGAGAAGCAAAATAAAACAAAAGAACATGAGAGAATGAATTACCTTAAAAAGTGTAACTCCCTTTTGAGTTGAGCCTAAAGGCTTCCTTTGAAAGGATTCTGCCCAAAGGGAATCCTCTAGGATGAGGAGAGGGATGTGGAGAGAGCAAATGGGCAGGGGTTGGCCGAGCCAATGGCTTGAAGAGTGTGTGAAATGAGGTAGAGGTGGGGGCCTTTTATAAGAGGAGAGGAGGGGCACTTTTGGAAAGTAAAGGAACATTACATTATTTGAAAATGTGATTCGGTTTTAAAAGGTCCCACATTGATAGAATTCGTGGATAAGGTGATAAGGCATCGAAATCCACTCATCCAATTGGTTTTGGCCATGTGTAGTTCATAGATTTTATATTATCTTTCCATTTTATTTAAATCGTCAAATAATGATGTCATCGCTGCATCATTATTATGTCATAAATAATTAAATTTATTTAATGTCTAAAAATTATAAAAAAAAATACTATGATATAGGAAATCTTTTTATATTTCCAATGACTATTTATAATCAAAATTTGGACTTGTGTAACCCTACTTAAAAATTGTTTTAGTAAAACACTTTATGTTAGTGTCATTTTCACTTTAACATTAAATAAAAAGTAATTTATGTTATTTCCCAACAAAAGTGGATCCATGGGGTCCCCAAGTTAGGCCATGGCTTGTCTTGGTCGGCCATGACACAACCAATGAGGTTGGGACATGTGTCTAGGTCATTTAATATTATTAAAGTATTATTTATACCTTAAACTACCCTAATTACCACTAATCGCGATTAAGAACTTAATAAGTTACTATTCACCAAAAAATTATTTTTATCCCATTGAACCACATTTTACTTCTTAATGACAACCATGTATGTCGGATTTTTGAAAATCAAATCACAGAAGTGGTAATATTTCATTTAAACGAAAAATCAGTTATTTAACAACCACTTAGTGGTTTCACTATTCATCAAAAATTGAAGTTTTTCAGAATAAGGCCAAAATTTCACCCTAAGCTATAATTGATATTCCGAATTGAAAAATGATGTCTATTTTAAAAAATTCCAAACATATTAGTTGCATTAATTAATTTTATAATTAATTCCCGCTGTCACAACAAATAGCGTGTTTTTAAGAAACAATTTATATCAAAAGATTGGCAATTGTTTATGTCCAATTTCAATGTTAAATTAATTCTAATGACCACCATTGGATAAAATGGTAAAAATATATTCTAATTATACTTTAAAACCATCAAATATTATAATTTATCACTAAAAATTATTTTGATTAAAAAAGTTGTTTTAAGTATTTTTCACTATTTATAAAATTTTAGAAGTTCTCAGAAAAATACCAAAAATTCAACATAGGCTAATTTCGATATTTCGAATACAAAAATGAAGTCCATTTTGACATATAAAATTTATAATATTTCAAAAAGAAGGTATTACTATTCATAACGGCTACTTTGATTAGTCGCGGTGTTTTAGAACTCGAAGTTGCGTACAATGCAAGCTATTTCATTATTGAATGAGAAGCGTATCGTGGAAGCTCGGGGTGTTACAATTTATAATTCATTGTTGTTATGGGATAATTGACTTTTATATCGCTTATATACAGAACTTTGACATAGTATATCATTAATCAATTTATCTTCATGAAATTATTAAGTTTTTATTAACTCAATTTTTTATATTCAGGCATCTCTCATTTGGATAGAAACTATAACTAAAATATCATTTCTAGTGTTTTAAAGACTTATTATTTTAAATATTTATCACTAATGTCCATGTTTTAAAAATAGAGTAAAGGATTTTTTATATGTACATGAATGTTTTAAAATTGAAATACATTTTAGAAGTTTCAAATTGTTATGGGAAAATTTTATTAAGAAATATATTTTTAGCAACTTTTTGATAAATAGTGATACTTTTAAAAGTTTTCAAGAAAAATGGGATATTTCACTAAAATAGTTTTACAGATTATTTTCATATATGCCAATATCCTTAATTATTATTTATTGAGGTTGATTTATTATAAAAAAATTTCCTTATTGTATTGAATGAGTTAGGTTTGACTGTGGGTGTGCTATTTTTATACCATTCATGGTTTGTGGTTAAAATATTAACATTTTGTATGATAGTTTTAATACGACTGTTTATGTTATGTTTCAACCTTTTCATATATGAATACATCAAATTTAGTTTGTGATGGGTGGATCCCTCTATATCTACTAGATGCATCAGTACATCCCATGAGACAAAATATTTTCTTGCCTCAAGTCCTTGACAAAATGATTATTTGTTGTCTTGGTATGAGGCCTTGAGTATGTGGTTTTGTTGTCTGACATTATGTGTTACATCGTTATGAAATTAGCTATCGATATTACATGTGATTATTAGACTATTAGAATATCAGTGTGAATATATAAATGGGATTACGTGATTTATATTTGATATATTTAGAAGATTTTTAAGTTAAAAAGGCTTGTGTTTTAGTCATATACATTGCATTAAATGTTTATGTTTTCTTATGATAGTTTCCACTATATTTTTATCCTTATTGAGCATCTGAGCTCTCCCCTTTATTATGTTTCATTTTTCCAATATGTGAAGTAGTATATTATGATTGACCTACATGTGTAGGATAAGGGATATGAGTGTGTTCAAATAAGACACAATCTTATAGTTTCTCCATTTCTTAATTCAATGTAAAACATATGTATGTATCTAGTACTTCTAAGGCTACTAAACTAATCTATGATTCTACATTTGACCTCCTGTGATCATGCCAATGTTATTTAGTAATGCATCGACATTGGGTAACTAGGGTCTGTGTGTTACAGTTTGTATCAGAGAAATTTTAGTACAAACCTTGGAAGCTAGATTTAGAATAACTCTGATAATAAAACACTACCGTAAGATAAACTTTGAGGTTTTACATAGGGGAACATCCAAAAATTTTATTAATTAAAATATTATGTGGGTTTTCCAAGAAAGACATCCATTTCTGGATACAATTAGGTTAAGGCGGTTCTGGCACATATATACCTAGAGGTAAAACATGAAAACACCGCTTTGAGCTAGAATCTAACAAGAATAGGTGCAAGACAATGGGCCTTACTATACTCTTGGTTACGACACTCTCAGGGGATATGATTAAGATAAATCAAATTTTCATTACAAACTGATTTGAAGGATTTTAGTATAAGATGAGAATAAATAACCTTGGTTAATCCAAAGTTGTTTTAGACTGCTAATAAGGTCTCGTGATTTTCTCTAAATAATTTTATGATTACTATTACTCACACTATGATTTCTTGTTTTAGTAAATATATATATTCCAAGGAAGTCATAATAATATTGGACATGAGGTATAAGGTGAGACAGATGGTGGAAATGAGACACTAAATAGAATGTTGATAGGCGTAAAAGATATCATATTCATGATAAAGAAAGTTTCCAAAAATATGATCTACAAATTATAAATTAACCAACTACTAAACTCAACAAATAAGATAAAGGTAAAGAAGGATACCTGCTCCCACAGTGGATAATATAGAGAAAAGAAAGCTCATTTTCCATCATGTTGAAAATTTGGAAGGAGGCACCCAAGAAAGTGTCTCAATGGAACAAAGAAATGATTTATGTGTTGGAATGTAGGATATAATAAAATGAATTTCCAAGGGAAAATGAAGATTATAAAAGAATAGAACAAAAATGATCCTAAGAATCCCTTTACAGTCATTTGTTGTAAATTTAAGGGACATAGCTGTTACCCAAGTAGATTCCATATTCTATAGGATAAAAACTAGGACAAGGAAGAACCTATGTGGAAATAAATTGATTGATAAATGTATAAATGTATTAATTCTCTTTTTTGTTGGGATTGATTTGGAAGTCAATTCTCTTGTATGTGTAACCCTTCCATTTGTGATGTTAAAATGATATTTGAGGAAGAATTATCTTTTCTTTTGGGGATATAGTTATAAAGAACTGGTTTGGTTTTTATGATCCTTGAATTCGAGTGAATTACAGGTTATTAATATTTGGGTCGAAAATGTGAGGTATGAGATTACATTTGTGGTTAAATTATTTTATTGTTATTTTGAGGAATTTATCTCATTTTGTGAATCTTATAAAATAATGTTTTTAAAAAAGGACAACACATAGACCGTGTGACAACCCATCGCATCAGAAAAAGTTGTGGGATTTGATCCCACAACCAAAGTGAGACTGATATTTATCACCTACCATTGGACTAAATGAATCTTGTGGTTGGTGTGACTAATTCTTTTTAGTTAAATGAGTTTATTGATCAATAATAATTTGATTGGGATCATATGATTTATCAAATTTATATCCTTATTATAGTAAAATGAGTTGGTGATTAAGTGACAAATGTTATATTTGAAGATGTTCTCTCTATTGGGAACACTATATGCCTAAGGAAAATAGAATACTATGGGATTTCATTTGAGGACTAAGGGTGGATTTTTTTTTATTTGGTACGAATTTTTTTTATAGAGATTCAGGTTATTAATGGAAATGATTAACCTATCATAGAGAATATGTTATTTGGTTAATTACACTTCTATATGAGACTCTACGAGTAATTGAAGTTATTTAGAGTTAAATGCTAAAATTTACTATGAAAGACTATGTGACTACATTCTTATGAGTTTTTGGTTTCAATTTTAGTTGGGATTATATTGTTGGATTTTAAGTACAATTGTTTATTTAATGTTCTTTATTGAACTTTTGGCATTGTTTGTTTAATTTTTGAAATTAAGATTAGTATTTCTTTCTATAAAGGGTTATCCATTTTGGGGGTCATCTGATCCTTTACTAACTATTTGGTTTTGGATAATCTCTAAAGACAAGGGAAATATATATTTCATCCTTTATGGATTATGTGATTATCTAGAAGTTGGTTCTAGCACTTCATGTGAGACCAAGTGATCTTGAATACTCATCGTTTGGAGGAAATATGAGTTATTGGTAGAAATTTATTGAAGGATGAAACTCTAATTAAAAAATAATTATAGCTCTTTATGTCATTTTTCAATCTCATAAACTAATTTGTCATCTTTATTAAATGAAATTTAAAAAACAATGTTCGTTTAATTTTCCTACTAAGAAATTAAGGAATGTTTAACCCATCACAAGTTTGTGGTTTTTTGTTGGATAAATTTATCCTGATCATGTTTTATATCACTATATATCAGAACTTTACACTTAGTTTATCTGCCATGTCCATGTTTTCCTACATGGAATCCTAGTATTGGTTATCTCGGGTGTCCTTTGTACTTCTCTTTCTTTCATTTAAAGTGATAGTTTTGTGGACTCTTTTTCCAATGTGGGACATTCAATGATGTTACCAAGACCAATTTTAAAATTTCAGGGATGAAATTTCCAAAAGGGTGAATAATGTAACACCCATATATTTTATAGTAAGTTATTTTCTTAAAAGTAATTAAATAGCTTGCATTACACGCAACACCGAGTTTGAGAGCTCCGCAACATACCAAACTAACCGTTCAAAAAATAGTTATGAATATTATTAAATTCACTTTGAATTTTATATATTTCATATATTTTTAACATCCATATTATGTGTTTATTAGATGTAATATAAGAAAAAATTCAATTTTTCAGATAAAATAAGTATTTATCAAAAAAATGAAATTTTACAATATTTTAATAGAAAAAACTTTTTAAATCCAACACTTGACACTTATATATATTCAATATGAAAAAATAATCTTCTATTTAAAAGAGGGACCTAAAAATTTATTCTGGATAAATTTTCGGAGTTTTTTTTGATAACATTTATATTTTGATTAATAGTGAAAAATACTACATTTTAATTGAAAAATTTTTTTTTAATCAAAATAATTTTTAGTGTTAAATTATACATTTGAATGGTTTTTAATTATAAATAGATTATTTTTTTATAATTTAATCCAGTTTTTGTATATGGAAGTAATTTTAAATTTAAATTTGACAAGAACACATATCAATCTTTTGATAGTTTTTACTTCTCAAAAATGCACTATCTAGTTTTGACAACGGGAAATTTTTTTTAAAATTAATTAATAAAATTTATATGTTTTCAATTTGGAAAAATAGACATTATTTTTTATTTTTTAACAGAAAAAATTGTTTTGGGTGAGATTTTGGTATTTTTCTAAAAAATTTCCATTTTTAATGAATAGTGAAAAATACTACGTTATTGTTTAAAGCCAAATTTTTATTTAAATAATTATTTTTAATTTCAATTTATTTTAAAGTAAAAATTGATAAATAACCACTATAATAGTCCAATTTAATTCATTGATTTCATTTTAAAAAAAAAATAGGTATATAAAACATTGTTGAATTATTTACCTTCTTTTACTCATCTTCAAGGCACATTTTCAAATTTTCATAAAACATAAATTTACCACTTTTGTGAATTGAATTTCAAAAATTCGAGAGACATGGTTGAAATCAATAAGTAGAATGTGGTTCAAACGGGCGAATATTTTTTGGTGAATAATAACTTTTGAATTTTATTTTCCAAGGTTAAAAATAAATAGGGTAATTAAAAGTATAAATAATATTATAATTACCCTAAAACATATCCTAATTCTATTTTATAAGTGTATTTAGTCATAAATAATCCTTAGGAATAAAATATGACTATTTTTATCCACTTTTATTAGATTAGGACATTAATTACTATTTAAATTAAGGAAGAGTTAAATGTGTTAAATTCTATGTTTAATAAATAAACAATTTTTAATATTTGGTTATACATAAGATAAATTCTACTATAAATATTCATTATAAATATAAAAATATTTCCTAAATCATGGTATTTTATTTATAATTTTTCGACATTAAAATATTAAATTTATTTATGACACAATGATGATGCAGTAATTACCTTTTAAATGATTGATTAAAATAATTGATATTATAAATATCCAAATAAATGTAAATTGATACTTTTTATGCATTAAAATAATTTAAATGTTAATATGATATGTTACGATTGATTTGATTTATTTTTTTCAAAGTAATAATGTTTTTTTGACTTTCACAAAACAAAATACAGAATAGTGTTTAAGTTGACATAAATGAGTATTTAAATAAAATACTATATTGTTAAATGATATAATATTCAAAAAAAAATATGGTTTGGACAAAGGACTTATATAATGTTAGATACGTCATTAATGAACCACATGACCTTTTTTGGGAATTTTATAGTAATATTATTAACCATATAATATAAAAATACAGGAAGATATGGTAAAAGTTAAACTATTTAACTAAGAATTAAATCTAAACGATAAGGTTAATATGGTGACATAAACATGTCTAAAACCAATTATTTGAGAGGATTTAGACTCATCCCCACCTTATCAACGAAATAAATCCATTTTGAGCCATTAAAAATAGAAAATTATTTTATAATAAAATAATATTTCATGTTTTTCCTAAAGTGACCCTCATTTCTCATATAAAAGGGTACTTCCCGTTCTCTCAAAATCAAACCTCCACAGCCATTTGTCTTGGCCGACCCCTTGTCAAATATCCTACCATATACCATGAATTGAACATAGAGGCCATAAATTTATCATAAATCTAACCTAAAGGGCCTTTTTGATCAAATCAAAAAGAAGAACATGAAGAAGAGGTAATAATTTCATCACATCTTCCAAAGTTCTTTTCATTATTCACTTCCACTTTCCTTATTTTTTTCATAAAAAATAAAGTCTCATGTAACATATATATATTTTCACATTATTATAAATATGGTACAACCATATTCATTATTATATCCATTATATGAATGACAAAGTCACTATATGTGCTTACATACATCTTACCGTCTCCACGTCGTGGTGTTGTTTTTTATTCAACACTTCATTATTTGGATGGGTATAATAATGAGTATAACTAATATAAATAATGAATATAAATTTTTAATTATTCTTTATATATAATGTACCATCCAATTACATACAATTTCGCCACTAATAGAATGATATTGTCGCTCGTGTGTACGTACCGTTTCCCGTCTCCACGACGCGATGGGATTTTATTCCCCATCATAACCATTCAATAAAATTTTTTATTTGATGATTAAAAATAATTTTTATGAACACAATATCATTCTTGATATGAATCATGTTCATCCTATCCATAATAATAATTACATACAAAATAAAACATATAATGGAAAATGATTCAGTTAACACCCAAAATAATGATACTACTGAAATATCATTATAAAATAAATATTAGAAGATCATATATGATATCATATTTATGTATGTGGTTCATTTATAATTTAATAAAGATTACATAACCATTATACCAGAGGTTAAATAACCCTCTACTAAGGAAAATTACACAGTAAGGGGTTTTCATCTCACTTCTTATTCCGGTGAGGTTCTAGCTACATTGCCACTATTTTCTTTTCTATGGTTTGTGTACTACACATGATTTTCTTCTTTGTGTAATATAATTTAATTTATGGTTATTTAAATCTTCATTTTATGATCCTTCTTTCATTGGGTGTATGTTTCGTATGTTACCAACTCGGTAAGGGGATTTCAAATTTCAATTTACTATCATTAGGTTTTAAGCAAACTTCCTTGATTATTTTACTCCATGATTATGTGTGAAATCACAATTTATTTATATATTTAGTAATTTTCACACCACCTTGTGTGGATATATTTTTGATACACATAATCAATATATTGATAATTTCTCATGTCATCGATATGAACATGATTAGAGAAATCTTAACTCAATTTATATTCATTGACTTAAACATACAAGTTATTGGTGTAGTTTTTATAAGAATATGTATTAATGTATTCTGAATGATTGACACTGAAAATCCAAACATATTTAGTGTATTTATATTTTTCACACATAATGATGTCATTTATTTATCCTTAACCTATGGATACGGTCTTTATAGTGGATTTCAACTCAATTTACATTCTATTGATACTTATTTGTTGTTATGATCTAATTCACTTTTATATGGTGTATATACTATACATTTACATAGTATATCATGAATAATATTATTTTCATGATATTATAACGTTTTTATTACCTCAATTTTTTATTCAGGAATCTCTCATTTGGTTAGTAACTCTATCTAAAATATCATTTTAAATGTTTTAAATATTTATTATTCTAAATATTTCTCATTAATGTCCTTAAAAAAATTGTTAAAGATTTATTAATATAGACAATAAAGTTTTAAAATTAAAATTCCTTTTAAAAGTTTCAACATGGTATGAGACACATTGATTCAAAAATCTATTTTTCATAGCTTCTTGATAAATTGTGAGACTTTTAAATGTTTTCAAGAAAAAGGGGATATTTCTCTCTAATAGTTTTACTAATTATTTTATTCTATGTCAATATCCTTAATTATATTTATTATGGTCGATTTATTATAATACAATCTTAAATATTTTATCGAATGAGTTATGTTTGACTATGGGTGTAAAGACCTGTAAATTTCAAGGAAATTTTTTTCCTAAATTCTCAAGAATTTTACGAGTACACAATTTCAAAGGGCACCTGATTCCGAGGACCGGTGTGCCCGGAATAATTTTCTGAAGTTTAGATCAGGTACATTTAGTGAACGAATGAGCGTATTTTTCTATAATTTGAAGCGCTGCTCGAAATTTAAACTTGAGGCCACCGATGAACTCGTAGCGGCGATATTTTCTTAAGGGGACCTTTACCAAAGGTGCGTTTTATTCAGGTTGTAAGTTAAATTTTGGGGTTTAGTTAAGAAGTTAAATAAAATTGTTAGAGAAATTTTATATCTAAGGAAGTTAATTCCTCCCATGGAAAGTTGTTAGTGGGTCCCACACCAACCCAACTTCCCATGTGTGGATATTTGAGAGGTGGGTCCCACACGAGCCCCAACCTTTCATCTCCCATAACTCATTTCAAAACCCTTAAACTCCTTTGTTTAATTCATGACAACCACCTTAATTAAAGATGACTCTTCCTCTCCCTCTCTTTCCCTCTTTATTTTTTTCCAACATAACTTAATTAATGAAATGAAACCATGCATTTAATTAATTAAGTGATTTAAAATTTGAATTTTAAATCTTTTTTGTGTGAATAAAAATAATATAAGGATCTATTATTTTAGTTTGAGCTTTTTGTGTGTTGGGAAAACTTTGGGAAAGAGCACTTGAGTTTTTTAAGAACACAGACTCTCCGACGAAGAATGACCTTCCCTCTCAGCGAAGAATGCTCCACGTTTCTCCAATACTTATCTTCCTCCGCATCAAGGGAGGAGACACTGACATGGGGAACTCGCCAATGATGAAGGTCCTTTCCCAGCGTTGATGGAGCGACATCGTTTTCCGCGTCTACAACGGACAAACCATATTCTAGGTAGGGGGATTTATGTTAAATCTTAATGGATTAAAATTGTTCCTCGTTTGACATTGAACATCTCTGTTTATCCTGGCATATTTCTATCGCCTAACGCGGAGGGCGCGGGCCGAACGAACACGGCCCAACAACCCTCAGTTGGATCTTGTTTACTTTTGGAATCGGCGACCGGAGGAGGAACACGGAAGTGGCCGGCGGGGCAAGGGACATCGTCGCACACGCAAAGAAAAGCTGCGGCCAAGCGGGCCGCGAAAGAGGAATCACGGTGCCGTCGCACCGTGTCGGGGAGACGAAGCTGCAGTTCGGGCAGGACGCGGCGGAGGAAGCCTTCGTCGTCGCACCAGCTATACGGAAGAAACCGTGGCCCGCTTCGCAGGCCGCTTCGGTGGAAGAACCACCCGGCCAGTCGCCCGGCTGGGCGAAGGAGAGTCGGGGTGCCGGGAGGGCACTGCGGCCGCTTTCACCAAGAGGTCGGCCGGTTTCGTCCGGTCGGTTAGGGATGGAGGCGCCGCTTGGAACCGCCGATTCAGGCAGCCGGGGGGCCACGCCCCCCCCCCCTTTAACCGCTCAGCCGTCGGGCCGAGCCGCTCGTCTAGCTGGTCGAGCCAGTAGGGCCGAGCCCTGCCAGGTCGGGCCACACATTTAATCGGGCCAGTCTGACACCTTTGCTGGGTTGGACGCGCCAAAACAGGATTGACCTAACCTGCCAGCCCACCGGGCTTAACGGACCGAACCCGTATTCCCTTAAAAGTGAATAATTCAAAGACCACGCATCTGATCGACGGTCCGTCTGCGATAATGGGACCCTCATGATGTGATGGTCCTTTTGAGAAACTCTAAGTGATTTTTGGACCACTTCGGAAAATTTACAGGTTTGGAATAAGCATATTTCCAACCGTGCCCCTTAAATGAAAAGGCCAATATCTCTCAGACTGGGCGTCTGATTGACATGTCGTCTGTCGCGTTGAGATCCTTTTGACCAGACGTAACTTCAGGATACATCAGCTCTGGAATTTGTGATAGTTGATGTATCAACCCCTTTACTCGGGGAGCGGACCCTCCCGGAATCATGCGTGCTGAGTGCGGTAACCCTAGATCTGGCTACGACTACGACGACTACCATGATCGGATCCTCTGTGGGTTCGACGACGATGACGATTATACTTGGATCCTCCATGGGTTCAGAAACGATGACAATTGTACTTGGATCCTCCGTGGGTTTGGCAGCAATGAAGATTGTACTTGGATCCTACGTGGGTTCGAAAACGATTGTTATTGTACTTGGATCCTATGTGGGTTCAGTAGCGCCAACTTCTGTACTAATAATCTTCATGGGTTCTGAAGAGGAGATCATTCAGAGGCTACATCTAATCATATCCACCCCACTTTGAAAGTTGTATACCTGTGTGAGCTGAGTCTTGACTCTTCAATCATTACCATTGATGTGATTGACTTATTTCCTATGTGGACCGGGTTGTGCTTGGGATTGGGAGTTAGAGAAGAACTGGAATTGATGACTTAGATATATTTATGGGAATATACCTAATTAGAGTCGGTTGATACTTTATGATTGTATCTTTTCTTTGTGTTTTATCATTCATGGATTCTAGGAGACCTTCGGGGGTCTCGGGGTCCCTTTTGAGTATCGTATACTCACCTTTGCTCGGGCTATGCCTTCACTACATTGTGTTGAATGAAGATGACATACATCACGGACTGAGGTGGAGGCTTGTGGAGCTGGATGGTACCCAGAGGTGGACCACTTGGTAGGACATATACAAAGTGGAAAGTCGGACCTAAGGAGCTGAGGAGACCATCTGTACCCATCCTTCAGGTGGGATATACGGAGGATGACTCAGTGGTTGCTGCTTTACTTATTGTTGTTGTACTTTATTTTCAATTGTACTGTGCATTAAGTTGGATTTGTATACTGGCCCTTTTAATTTTCAGCACTTACTTTTTAACTCAGTTTTACTTTGTGCTTACTTCACTTGCATACTCTGTTGTATTTGTTTACTTTTAAAATGGAAATGCATTCCCTTTGACATGATTTTACGCATTTGGTGCTAGTCTCCAGCCCCGGGCCTATAGAAGGCGGGCTTGGCGTAGTCAAGACATGAGCCCCGAGGACAGGTCTTGACAAAGTGGTATCAGAGGAGTCAGTTCTACCGCAGAACTCAAGACTCTGATAATTTCATTATCTGAAGCAATAGTGATTAGAGTATTGAGTGTGGTTATCAATATAGGGAGTCCAGTGTTGTTGTGGCGGCCGACATATCCATACACCAGGACCCGGACTTCTGATTTATGTCTAAGTGAACAAAAACATTGATTGCATGTGTGTTTCAAGAGTTTTATTTGTTATTACATTGTGTCAGCTCACCAGGTATATTGTATTAACCATGGAACACATGTTGCTTTTCAGGATGTCCCCACGAAGGCAGCTAGCAAGGGTTCCGAATTACATGCGAGATGGTAGCCCACCGCGCAACAAGGCCTCAGTGTAGGGCCTCATTACAGCAGAGTCATCAGCGGTACCACTACCCGCTAGGCCACTAATACCACCAGCCCCAGTATCAGAGAGTGTATGCATCCTGAGTGCAATGCACGAGTTTCAGCGACAGAGGCCGCCCAGGTTCCATGGAGAGACGGACCCTCAGGAAGCCAAGGATTGACTGGAGGCTATCGTCAGAATCTTCAGATTGGTAGGGACACTAGCTAATATTATTGTGATCCTTGTCGCGAGTCGACTGCACGCAACAATAGTTATATGGTGGAGCCTGATGTTCCAGGTGAATGATGATGCATCTCTACTTTGGATAGACTTTGATAGTATCTTCTTCATGGAGTGTGTTCTAGACACCCTCATTGCAGTGCGCATCCAGGAGATACTTCATTTGCGGCATGGCAGTATGATAGTAGCTCAGTACTCACCGAGATTTACTGACTTCTTGCGCTACTCCATGGACATGGTACATGACCCATTATTCTAGGCCCGGACCATCGAGCAGGGACTGAGTCATGAGATCAGGGATTTGATTACCTCCCTCAGCATTCCGACGCAGGAAAGAGTGCTGGAGCGATCCCTTCTTGTGGAGAGATTTCTTGCTGAGATGACGCCAGTAACCAGACCCACCGTCGGGTGACACGCAATGGATTCCTCTGCTTCCAGCAGTAGACAGATATCGCAGAGGTCCATGCGGAATAGGCCATAAGGTGGGCGACCTCAATATATTGGTTCGGATGTGCGGGGCACACAAATCAGATCCTGTCATACGAGGGGTAGGCAGTGTTATGCATGCGGCGAGCATGGACACATGGATCGTGACTACTCGACCCGCCATGCAGACGAGCATCAGACAGAAGAGGGACCTCCCAGATAGAGGTATAGGCTCGACCGTGGCGGTCCACATGGAGCAGGCGGACGAGGCAGAGGAGCTGTCCGAGTAGAGGGTGGTGGACGACACTTTGATTCTTTACAACCACCACCACCAAGAGGACCTCCCCGACAACAGGGAGCTGGCAAATAGGGGCAGGCTCGGTTCCAGGTAGTCAAGGCCTATGACCACAGTGCATCAGAGAAGATTTGAGGTACTATATATGTCTAATTAACCCTTTCTGCAGTTCTTATAAACATAGGAGTGAGTAATTATTTTATTTCATCTTCCCTTGTTCAGATCTCGGAGATTCCGATGGAGTCGTTGGCTCAATCCTTACAGCTAGAGACTTCTACGGGAGCAGATTCGACAATTACGCACTGGTGCCGGCTGTGTGAGATTACCCTAGGAGGCGAGAGCTTCGGCTAGGATCTTCTTGTAGCTGTGTCGAGGCCTTATGATGTCATCTTGGGTATGGAATGTTTATCTACAGTCCATGCCCTGATCGACTGTATTATGCACAAAGTGTAGTGTGAATGCATAGATGGGAGAAATTTCACCTTCACCAGTGAGAAGGGATCCTTTGTAGTGCAAGATGGACGTACGCAGTGGAGAGGGCAGCCTATCACACATCAGTTGGCTAGTCGCATCCTTGGAGCAGTTGATGTATGGAGTCTGAGTTTTCCTGTTGTGGTGGATCAGTATGTGGTAATTTTCCTAACGATGTTCTAGGACTACCTCCTCGTAGAGAGGTATACTTCTACATTGACCTATACCCTGAAACAACACCGATATCTACTCCAGCATATCAGATGGCTCCCGCTAAGCTTCGTGAGTTGCGGGTACTGCTGGAAGACTTTTCAGGAAAGGGATTCATTGGACCCAGTGTTTCAACCTGGGCTTCTCTGATTTTATTCTCCAAGAAGGCGGATGAGAGATTAAGACTATGTGTCGACTACCGTCGCCTAAACCAGGTGACCATAAAGAACAAGTACCCACTCCTGAGGATTGATGACCTCTTTGATCAGCTCAAGGGAGCACGATGGTTCTCAAAGATAGAACTCAGGTCAGGCTATCACCAGCTCAGAGTTTGAGACGAGGCCATGCAGAAGATGGCCTTCAGGTGTCGGTATGGCCACTACGAGTTCTTGGTTATAACCTTCGGCATAACCAACGGTCTAGCGGTGTTAATGAGTCTCATGAACAAGATCTTTTAGCCTTACCTCGATCGTTTTGTCATAGTATTCATCAAAGACATACTAATTTACTTGACTACTGGGGAGGAGCATGCCTACCACTTGTAGGTTGTACTGGACACACTCCAAGATCACTAGCTTTATAGTAAGATCTCGAAGTGCCAGTTCTGGATTCAAGAGGTTCACTTATTTTGGCACGTCATCTCAGAGGTTGGGGTTGCAGTGGACCCAGCGAAGATCGAGGTGGTACTTTCATGGGAGCCACCCAGGAGCATGATGGAGGTGTGGAGTTTCTTAGGTTTGGTTGGGTACTATTGGAGATTTGTGCCAGACTTCTCCAAAGTTGCAGCATTGATTTTAGCTTTGAAGAAGAAGGGGAAACCCTTCGTGTGATCAGATAGATGCCATCAGAGCTTTCATGAGCTGAGATAGGGATTGACCAGTGCACCCATCTTGAGGCTACCAGAGGAGGAAATTGGGTATGTGGTTTACTACGACGCATCAGGGACCAGACTCGGGTGTGCCCTGATGCAGGCGCGTGTAGTGATCACCTACGGTTCACTGTAGTTGAGTCAGCACGAGAAGAACTACGCTACCTATAACCTGGTGTTAGCCGAAGTGGTCTTCACCCTAAATATGTGGCGGCACTATCTTATGGGCGAGCACTTTACATTCTACTCTAACCACTAGAGTCTCAGGTACATTTTCTCACAGAAGGACCTGAACATGAGATAGTGGTGATGGATCTAGTTAATCCAGGACTATGACTTTGAGATATTCTATACTCCTGGGAAGGGGAACGTAGTAGCTGATACTCTCAATAGGAGATCAGGCATACAACTGCTAAGGGAGGCGACAAAGAAGCTAGCCGAGTTGTAGAGATCCTTTATGGATAGAGATGGGGCTTCCTTTCTACAGTCTCTCACAGTCACTCCTTCGCTACTTCAGTGGGTCAGAGAAGCATAGCATGGGGACATTGACTATGAGACACGACGTGCTCATATTTCTACAGGGCAGGCGCGTGATGGATTTTCTAAAGGAGGAGAGCATGTAATAATTTTCAGAGGATGTACCATGGTACCAGTTGCACTGCAGGAGGAAGTGGTGAGGGAGTTTCACACTTCCCCACTAGCGATACATCCAGGAGTGGCGAAGATGTACCAGTACCTTAGACGACAACACTAGTGGCTGGGTATGAAGAAGGTTGTAGTAGAGTTCATTTCACGTTGCCTCACATTCCAGCAAGTAAACGCGGAGCACCATGTACCAGCAGGCTTGGTACAACCCTTAGAGTGTCCGGAGTGGAATTGGGATGATATTTCAATGGATTTCGTGACGGGGCTTCCACGTACATCAAGGGGACACAACTCTATTTGGGTGATCGTAGACCGACTCACCAAGTCGGCCCACTTACTACCGATTAGAGAGCAGTTCTGAGTAGAGATATTGGGACGCCTCTACGTTCATGTGACTGTACGACATCATGGTGTTCCATCTTCTATTGTCTCCCATCGAGATGCTCTCTTTACTTCCCTGCTTTGGAAGGGGTTGCAGGAGGATTTTGGGATGTAGCTACGTCTGAGCACCACCTTCCATCCTCAGACGGATGGCCAGATGGAGAGGACCAATTAGACTCTTGAGGACATTCTCTATGCATGTGTCCTTGACTTCGTTCGCAACTGGGAGGATCACCTACTCTCGGTGGAGTTTTCGTACAACAATAGCTACCACTCCACCATCAGAATGGAACCTTAAGAGGCACTATATGGCCAACCATGAAGATCACCTCTGTGTTGGAGTGACCCTAGGGAGTCATCACTTGTAGGACCAGAGATGGTTCAGGCTACGACGGAGAAGGTGCATATCATCCAGGATCAGATGAAGACTGCACAGAGCAGACAAAAGTCCTATGCTGATAGGAGACTGAGACCACTTGAGTTCAACGATGGTGACCACATTTTCTTATGGGTCTCATCTCGATGTGGACTATGGATATCTAGCTGGGGAGAAAAGTTATCTATATGCTTCATCTTACCATTCCAGGTCCTCGGTAGGGTAGGCGAGGTGCCTTACTGCCTGGCCCATCCACATTAGTTTCACCAAGTGCATGACATCATCTGTGTATCTCAGCTGAGGAGATACGTGCATGACCCATCACACATCATTGATCATGGGGAGTTGGACATCGATAACGGGGTTTCTTTCATGGAGGTTTTGGTGGAGATCGAGGATCGAAAAGAGAGGTTCCTACGTGGACGGTTGATTCCTCTAGTGTGCAATCGTTGGAAACACGAAAACCTCCAAAAGAGAACATGGGAGCGGGAGGCTCAGATGTGTGCTCAGTACCCTCATTTGTTTCCCTAGTTTATTTTGTAGCTTTACGGGGATGTGAAGCCCTGAGGTGGGGGTAATTTAAATAAAATTAAATTTAAAGGAAATTTTTTTCGTAAATTCTTTGGAATTTTACTAGAACGCAGTTTCAGACGGCACCTGATTCCGAGGCTCGGTGTGCCCGGAATAATTTTCTTAAGTTTAGCTCGGGTAATTTCAGTGAAAGAGCGAGCATGTTTTTCTATCTTTTGAGGCGGTGCACGGAATTGAAATCTGAGGGCACCGATGATCTCGCAGCACCGGTATTTGTTTAAGGGGACTTTTACCGCAGTTGCGTTTTATTCAGGTTGTAAGTTAAAATTTGGGGTTTAGTTAAGAAGTTAAATAAACTTGTTAGAACAATTTTATATCTAAGGAAGTTAATTCCTCCCATGGGAAGTTGTTGGTGGGGCCCACACCCACACAACTTCCCATGTGTGGATATTTGTGAGGTGGGACCCACACGAGCCCCAACCTTTCATCTCCCATAACTCATTTCAGACCCCTTGAACTCCTTTGTTTAATTCATGACAACCCCCTTAATTAAAGATGAATCTTCCTCTCCCTCTCTCTCTCTATTTATTTTTTTTCCAACATAACATAATTAAGGAAATGAACCTATTCATTTAATTAATTAAGTGATTTAAATATTGAATTTTCAATCTTTGTTGTGTGAATAAAAATAATAGCATGAGGAATTATTTTATATTAATATTTTGGTGTGTTAGGAAATATTTGGGAGAGATATCTTGAGTTTTTAAAGAAAAACGACTCTCTGATGAAGAACTACCTTCCCTCTCGGCGAAGAATGCACCATGTTTCTCCAATACTCTTCTTCCTCCGCATCGAAGGAGTAGACACGGACGTGGGGAACTCGCCAACGATGACGGTCCTTTCCTGGCGTTGACAGAGCGACATCGCTTTCCACGTCTACGACGAACAAACCATATTCAAGGTAGGGTGATTTATGTTCAATTTTAATGGATTAATATTGTGCCTCGTTTAACATTGAAAATCTTTGTTTATATCGACCTATTGTTATCGCCTAACTCAGAGGTTGTGGTCTGAACGAACACGGCCCAAAGACCCTCCACTAGATCTTGTTTACTTTTGAAATTTGTGATTGAAGGCGGAACGCAGAAGAGGTCGGCGGCGCAAGGGCCATCGTCGCACACGCAACGAAAAGCTGCGGCAGAGGAAGCACGATTCTGTCGCGTCGTGCTGGGGACGCGGAGCCGCGACTAGGTTAGGCCGCAGCTGAGGAAGCCAGTGCCGCCGCGCCGTCTGTGCAGAAGGAACCATGGCCCGCTTCGCGGGAAGCTTCCGTGGTAGAACCGGTTGGCCCGTCGGTCGGGCGGGCGGAGGATAGCCCCGACGCCGGGAGGGCACCACACCAGACGAACCACGGCCTGCCTGTGCGGGCCGCTTGCACCATGAAGCTGGCAGGTTAGAGAGGGTGGCGCCACCGGGCGCCGCCGGTTTGGGCAGCCGGGGGGCTGCCCCCCCCCCCCCCCCCCGACCCACTTGGCCAGTTGGCTGAGCAAATGGGGCCGCGCCCAGCCGGGTCGCGCCCAGCCGCGCCGGGCCGTGCCAGGTCAGGGCGCGCCCTCTCGGACAGGGGCCACACCGGGCCAGGCCGCGCCCCTTCGGGTGGGGCTGTGCATTTCATTGGGCCGGTTCAACAACCTTGTCGGGTCGGACCCAACAAAACAGGATCGACTAGACCAGCCAGCCCACCAGGCTTAACGGGTCGGGCCCGTATTTACTTAAAAGTGAATAATTCAAAGACCGCATGTCTGATCGATGCGCCATCTATGGAACTAGGTCCCTCATGATGTGGCGCTCCATTAATGAAACTCTAAGTGAGTTTTGGACAACTTTGGAAAAATTTCCGGGTTTGGAACGAGCATATTTCCAACCAGGCCCCTGGAACGAAAAAGCCAATATCTCCCAGACCAGGCGTCCGATTGATGCGTTGTCTATCACGTTGAGTTCCTTTTGATGAGACTGAACTTCAGGATACATTAACACTGGACTTCGTGATATTTGATGTATAAAACCCTTTACTTGAGGTGTGGACCCTCCCAGAATAGAGCATGCTGAGTGTGGGAACCCTAGAGCTAGATGCGACTATGACGACTACCGTGCTGGGGTCCTCTGTGGGTTCGATGACGATGAAAACTGTACTTGGATCCTCCATGGGTCTGGTAGCGAGGACGACTGTAATTGGATCCATTGTGGGTTTGGCAGCGATGAAGATTGTACTTGGATCCTTCGTGGGTTTGGCAGCGATGGTTACTATACTTGGATCCTACGTGGGATTGGCAGCGATGACTTCTGTACTAGGATCCTACGTGGGTTCAAAAGAGGAGATGATTCAGAGGCTACATAAAATAATCTCCACCCCTCTTAGAAAGTATTATACCTTTTTGAGTTGAGTATTGACTATTAAATCCTTACCATTGATGTGATTGACTTCTTTCCTGTGTCGACTGGGTTGTTCATGGGAACGGGAGTTGGAGCCGAACTGGAATTGATGACATAGGTATATGTATGAGCATATACCTATGTATATTCGGTTGTTACTTTGTGATTGTAACTTTCCTTTGTGGTTTATCCTTTGTGGATTCTGGGAGACCATCGGGGGTCTCAGGGTCCCTACTGAGTATCGTATACTCACACTTGCATGGGCTGTGCACACACTACGTTGTGTTGGATGCAGACGATGGAAAGCACTGACTGAGTTGGAGGCTTGTAGAGTTGGATGATACCCGAGGGTAGTCCACTTGGCCGGACGTACATGGAGTGGAAATCCGGACCTGAGGAGTTGAGGAGACCATCTATACCCACACTTTAGGTGGGATATCTAGAGGACGACTCAGTGGTTGCTGCTTTACATACTACTGTTGTACTTTATTTTCAGTTGTACTGTACTTTCAGTTGGGTTTGTATACTGGTCCTTTTACTTTTCAAAACTTACTTTTTTACTCAGTTTTACTTTGTGCTTACTTCACTTGTGTACTATGTTGTGTTTGATTACTTTTATAAAGTCAATGCCTTCCCTTTTACCAGGATTTATGCCTTTGGTGCTAGTCGCCAGCCCCTGGCCAATGGAAGGCGGGCTTGGGGTAGTCACGACATGGGATCTGAGGACGGGTCGTGACAATGGGTGTGCTATTTTTTATAATTCATGGTTTTTGGATAAAAAAATTAAAATTTTGTATAATAGTTTTAATATGAATGTTTTGGTTATTTTCGACCTCTTCATATGGGTAATTCATTAGTCTTAGTTAGTTATAGGTGGCCCCTATATACCTCCTCGAAGAATTGGTATGTCTCATGAGACAAACTAGTTTCTTGGAACACAACCTTGATAAAATCATTATTTGTAGTCTTGGCACGAGGCCTTGACTATGTGGTTATGATGTTCAACATTATGTATTCCATCATTATGAAAATAGTTATTTATATTAAATGTGATTATCCTACTAGTAGAATATATATGAGATTAAGTAAATAGAATCATTTGATTTATCTTTTCCATATTTTGCGGAAGTTTATTTTTAAAAGGCTTGTGTTTTAGACTTATACATTGCCCAAAATGTTTATGTTTTATAATTTTAGATTCTGTTATATTATTATCCTTTCAAAGCATATGAGGTCACCACTTTATTAGGTTTTATTTTTCTAGGATGTGAAGAAGTATGTTATGTTTGACCTGCATGAATAGGCTAAGGTATATGAGTGTGTTCAATGGAGACACAATGTTATATTTTTCCATTTCATAATTTAATTTAAAACATATGTATGTATCTAGGACATCCAGGGATACTAAACTAATTGGTCTTTGGAGACTTTATCTCTTGTGATCATGCCAATGTTCGATAATAATACACCAACTTTGGGTAATTAGGGTCAGGGCATTTCAAATATCCACATTTATCTTATAAAATATTTAATATAATGTAAAATTTACATATAAGTAAACATGTAATAATTCATTACACATCCATATTTAATTTATATCATGTTGAATTTCTTAGAAAAAATAACAACGATAATATCTAATAGTAGATATGAGATTTATAAAATGGAAACTACTAGAAAAATTCAAATATATGACAGTATCATAATTAGTATATTTAATTCCTAACTTTTTAGAAATTATTTTTTAACAAATCAACTTTTTATATATTTTATTCTATATCTAAACATTTTAATCAAATGATTTAACAATTTATAATTGGAAAAAATGATTTTAATTATACCATTATAATTAAATGACCTAAAAATACGGGATTTATATTTTCTTTTAAAATATTTATTTAATATTTATTTTCATTTATAAAATGCATATAAAGACCTTAATTTAATATATATTTTTATTTTTTATGAAACTAACATTTAGTTTCCAACATAGAAAAATATTTAATTAAATAATCATTACAACAATAATAATTAATTGAAATAAAAAAATATTGTATGTCCTCAATTTTTTGTATAAAATACCTATTTGTTAGTTAAATTTTTAGGCCTATTCAAAATTAAATTCAGATCTACCACAAAAAATCATAAAAGCTAATCATAGTGGATTTTATAGATCTTCTTTTTTTTGTTTCATTTATTTACACAATTTGTATAAAAATCAATTTAATATTTCTTCTTATATTTTTTGAAATTAATAATTGTCTTGATATTTATCAACTTATTACATTCATTGTTTCTCACTTTGAATTTTCATCAGTTAATATTAAAATCATAAAAGGATTCATAAACACTTTTCTTCTCCTTTTATATATTTTAATTAATCTTCATCAAATATGTTCTTGTTCATTTATGAAATTATAATTTTTATTTCTCCCATTAAATTAATATCTAATATCACATTTTTCATTGTCATACATTTCTTATTTAGAAGTTGTTTTATTCATAAAAACACATTTCAATTTGAATTGTTTTAAACCATTAACTTCAACTTGTATTTTAACTTCATACCTCATAAGGGAATAGTAAAATTATTTATTTTAATATTTTTGATATGTCATATTTAATTGTAGTTTTAGATATTCCTCTCAAAAATGAATATAGTTCTCTTAATACATTAAATGATTAATTTAATCCATGATTTATAACTCAAGGGATAATCATTATTAAATATATCAATAAGTCTTCCATTAATTTTTGTAATGTTTACAAAATTAATCATTCTAATGGATTAAAAATTTAAATTTAAATTATTATATATAATCTATATTATTTTTAAATAAAGTTTTTAAAAATATAACCATCACCTCAGTTTATAAGAGGAACTACCATGAAACTCTATTAAAATCTTCATGTCCTATAAAACATAATTGGAAATTGAATGGTCTATGATTAAAACCATATTAAACATGATTCAAATAATTATATAATTTACGTTTTCCATTAGAAATATTATATACATTATTAAAATTTATATGATATTTTAATCCAAAATTTATAATTTATCTAACCATATTTTTAGTCTAAAACCCACAATTTTAACCAGAAAAATATCATTATCTAATAATAAAAAATTTTAATTATGATATTCCATTTGAAATAAACTATCTAATATCTCAAAACTTCTTAAGGATGATAACTCAATTTTGAGATCAGATGCATATTATTATTGTACATATAATCAAACGATCTTAGGTGGAGGTTAATTAGGAACATAAAAATTTAAATCTAAAAAGATTATGTTACTTTATTTTATTTATATTATATCATGTTTTGTTATAGTTATAAGAAAAAAATAATGTAATAAAACCCAAAAAAGTATTTTTATAGGTGGATGATTACTAAGACAATATAAAACCCCTCTTTACCAACACTAAGTGTTGTTTTAGTGTGTTGCATTAAAAATAATATAATTTATGTTTCTTTAAAATTGGGTACATGTAATTAATAAATCATGTATAAAAAATATCTTCTCCCCTGTACTTTACTAACATGAACATCCCTAGGAACAAAAAGTATATTAAAAAACCATTTTGAACATTTACGAATTTTGAAAAAATTTAAAAATTAGAAATAAATAAAAATTATAAAAAAAAAATTAAAAAAACATTCTAAAAATAAAGTATATGAAAATAATTATTATATGAATATATTATTTTATAAGTTCAATACAATGTTATAGATTATAAATGTTAGATTTGGATCCCCAGAACTAACTACATTGATCTCTAGATAACCAGAATATTCAAAGTCATGAATATTAATTTTTAACTAATCACATTATAGTATTTATTATGTTTTTCATCTGTTTAATAGTTTTCCTAGAGTATTTATCGTACTAAAACACTGTATAAGTAATCATGTACATTGAGAACCTATATGTGTAGTGAAAAAAATTATTAAATACATGTTATATATCTGGATGATATAATTTAATTGAATGAAATGATTAAATAAATTAGGGGTTGAAAATCATAGGAATTTCAGACAAATTATCATGGTGAAATCCATTTTTAATCTATTAATCTAAGTATTATGAGAACATGATTCAAGAGTAGGAATAAAATATTTATATGTGTCATTGGATATTTATATTACATAAATGTTTAATGATCCTTATACTTTATTATTACTGTTAATACATTTAAAGAGTGATAAAAATTGATGTATTAACCAAAAGAATGAATCAATATGCTCATGGATAGGTTGGATATGTGCGGTTCTTCGAAACCGAAATATCATTAATGAATACTATAATAATATATTTCCCCTTTTTTCTTTAATGTATTTTCATATCTCCATCCATTTGATGGAAATAGAACTTCTTGATAAAGTCCATGAACATGAAATTGTTTTGGCATGTTCATTTTTGAAAATTCAATTAAAGTGTCATCAGGAAAATTAGTGGATGAAACCATCATGCATCCTTATAGATTAGAGATACCCAGATAAATGAAATATGTTGAATAATGTATATTTTAATGTGGTTATTTTAATTCCATTGTTTAACTTCTTCTCATATGGATTATTTAGTGTGTTCCTAGATGATAACCTTGGTATTTATGTTGGGTTTCCCAATTCCACATAGAAGGGGGAATAAAGGGTCAAACACAATGGGTATCCATAAACTCAGTGAAATTCCATTTGAATTTAACATGCTAAATAAATATTATTATCACATGTCTTTAAATAATTATACAAGTTAGGTTGATCACACATATTTAGTCACCATTTATTAGAGAGAATATTAAGCAAGATAAATTTTAAATAAATATTAATTTCACAAGGTAATTACTTATTATGAGAATATATAAAATTTATTTATTTTTGTTCATTCAAAAGACAAATGTATTTTTTAATAAGTTATATCAATTTTTAATAAATATTTACTTTAATTTTATAAAATGAAATATTTATTTATTTGTTGAAGAATAATTTAGTGATATTTATTTTTTACTTAAATAGCTTTTATTGGGGACCTGATACATATTGACTTGTATTAGTAGATTGTGTTTGATGGTTATGTGAGAAATTTCATTTTAAATATTTTTTGAAGAAATATTTATTAATTTTTTATTGAAAATAATATATAATTTATCCCTAATTCATGAACAAGGTAAATAATAATAATAATAATAATAATAATACTTATACATGGGGATTAAAAAGGAATATAAAAATTTTATGGGCACATGTGCAATTATTAATTTCTAGCAATATATCTTTTGAAACCCTTTTATGAAAATTTTTGAAAAAACACATTATAATCATTCTACCTAACTAATTATTGAGAATCCCATCATGACTTAGATACCTCATTTTCTAAAAAATCCCCATGAATGGAGAGTCATCCTCCTCCTCTACCCTCTCAATTATATAGAGAATAAGGAGATTCCTTTCACATAAGGTGATTCTTGTGGGAATTAATGATGTACAATGTAAGTGCCAGTATCTTCTATGCTAGTACACATGTATTTATATGATTTTCTTCAAGGTTTTTTGGTGTGTGTGTGTGGTTCATTAATATAGGGAATCAACACTTTATTCCTATGATGAAATCAATGTAAACTAAGAATAATTCATCTGATTCATTAATAATTAAATAATTTTATCATAAGTTAAATATTTATTCAATTAAATTAATTATATATTATATGTAAAATGATCCTATCTAGTTGGTTGCAGTGTCTATGTCGATTTATGTTCTATTTAATTCCATTTGTCATGCTGGTTTTCAACATGTACATCTCAGATTATTATCTTATTGTGACAAAACAAAATTTCGAAACTAACTAATATGTGTTTCTCCTCCCCTTGGAACATTCATGTTGAATCAGAGCAGTCACAAAATGTGTTATAATTATTTGTATATTTAATGATTGACTATATATATTTTTAAAAGTTTTCATTTATATATTACTCATTCTTTAAATCATACCATCGACATCTTCTTTTCTCCTTCCAAATTCTTAATCTTATAATAATGAACTAATTAAAAAATACAAGATGAAATATTCAAAGTCTCCATGTTGATATTCCAATGGGTTTTGGTTGGATGACACATTACTACAAGGTGTGTATCCCATTTTTACTTCTCTTGGACAAACATACAATACACATGGATAGACCATAAGAAATTCAGGGAATCCTATAGTACATGTACACAAATTTCCTTAATGTACACCAATTGTGGACAAGGATTTCTAAACACACATTTTATTTGATTACATTACATATTGAGGAAGTACATGTCATGTTGTATACACACAAATGTATCATAATTAATGGAATAAAAATAGTTAAATGTGTTTGTGGTATTTATTACAGGACACACATGGCTAGTGGTTGATATTTAGAGAGGTCACCTGGTGTATAGTTAGAGTGCATGTCATGAAGCTCATTAATATTTGTGGTTGAGATATAGGTTGAGACCTAATAAATCTATCATATATTACCTTAGATGTAGTGTTTCTGGTTATACATTTCATTCAAATGGTACCCATATACATGGATTATATAGCCTCTAGGCTATAATATTGTAGATTGATTACATGTAAGGAAATAATTATGGCATTAAATTAATCAATAATTCATGTAGCTAGGGTACACACTATGTAATTAATTATAATGCATATTTATATGACAAATTAATTAGAACATAAATCATGAACAACCTTCTTGGTACAATTTACATTAAAACTAAAATTAAAACAACCATTAATGAAATTCTTGTCACATATATTAAATTTCCATTGGGAATTAAATATGCTAAATTTTTTCATAATGATTTTCTAGGCATAATTGAATTTATGAAACATTGTGTATGTTATATTCTATATTAAATATACAAGAAAATACCATAAAAGGAAGAAAATAGTAATGAGGGGTATTTATTGTGTTGAAACCAATCGAAATTAGTTTTATTTATTTTAAATTAATTTCATTGGAACCCTAAGACTGTTCATATTGAAATTGAGAAAACATAAATAAATAATTAATTAAATTATTTCAAGCATATTTATATTAATAATAAATAATGATTTGAAGTGAAAGTTAACCAGTTTATAATTCTAAATTTATTTCATGTGTATAGATGATCATGAACATTGAAATACCTTTGTACATGATTTGTGTCTTTTAATTAATTATTATTTCATGGTTTTGTAATAAATTTATTAAATTAAAATAATGGTACTTATTTCATCCCACGTCATTATATAAGGGATATGTTCCCACGGTTTCTTTTTTGTAAACCCCATAACCAATACTATGGTTTCCCTCACCTTAATGAGAATAGTGATCATATAATATATGGATATCCCAATAGAGTGGAAGTGGTGCTAGTTTGGAGTCAAGGTTAAACCAATCCATGTTATACATATGAGGAAATGAAGATTTCTATAACACAAACCATGTTATGGTTCAAGGTTTTATTTTACCAAGGTTCATAGGTTAGTTTATCATCCACTAGATAAACTATCAAATAGAAAGGTATCTTGGTCATACTAATTTTAATATTTTATTTCTATCCTATAACATGGATAATTTCTTTCTTCGATTCTTTATCAGGATCACATAAAAAAATTCATAAAAATACACAAGATGGAATTAAAATAAATTGGGTTATGTGTAAAATATATTAATTACATGGTTAATAACATAATAGAAGTCAAATTAATATTAATTGTAATTGAATAAGAGAAGTTGATAATTTTATTCATAAAGATAAAAAATACTCAAATCAGTTTACTATGACGATATCACGAACACTACATAAATGAATATTGAATAATAGTTAGAAGTCATTTTATACCAGTTATGGGATGTTTTAAATTATCAATGAATTTTAAATTGATTTTCGGGTCTACAGAAATTAGTTCATATCAATGGTTGACTACAAACGCATGAGTTACTCTAAATAAGAAACATTATTTTAGGAAATCTAACTATAGAATTTTTGGATTGGGGATTCCACTAAATAGATCAAGGGGTTGTGGGATGATGTAGATGGAATGTAACACTTAAAAAACACCTTCAAATATCTTGTTAGGAAAACTTCTAGGATGTATTAAGGGTAATATAGATTCTTTCAACTAGAATATCTATGGGATAGGGTATTCAGAAACTAATGGAGAGGCATATTGGGGTTTGATAATATATTATGAGACTAATAAATAAAATTTATAATGTAACATATTTTTTGAAATCAAGATAAAATCAATATCTTCTTTTAATTAATATATAATCTATAACGAAAAATCATCATAACAATATGATAATTTGGAAAAATAACATTACATCACCATCAAATAATTCAAAGAGTTTCCATGAATTTTTTTTACAAATATATAAAATAGAAAAATGTATACTATGATATAAAATCCATTATACATTGTTCAACCACCTCACAGAGAAAGTAAAATTTAGAAGGATGCCTAAAGAAGGTACATGTGGATGCTTAAAGTGTCTGTTGCGTCATAATATCATTTATGTTTGGATAATTGATAAAGATATATATATAAATTAGGGCCAATACCATGATATATAGTCTCTTTTTTCTTTAGAATAATAAAGAGAATATTTATATTAATTTCATTTTCACTAAACATAACATGATTACATTAGAAAAGGTTACATAAGTATTGATCTTAAAATCTATTTTTTTATGTACATTGATCTCCAAGAAAACATTCACATCCATATGGAGAATTTGTTTTCAATAATCACATAATACCATCCTTAAAATATAGGTTATCCTTATTCATATTTAAATGTGGGTTTAAAATCTAACGAATATTTTAACTTAGCATCACTGGGTAAATAGGTTTTTTGTGGAGTTTGTTCCCCAGAACATATTGTGAAGAAGATGAAATGTATGGTTAAAAAGTTTCATTTCTTTTTTTATAACTAGCCTATTGTTATGAATTTCAAAGGGAAGAAATATTTTGATATAGTATATAGAATAATTGGTTATTATCTAGTAATGTAGAAAAAAGATTCATTTGAAAATTAATTTAAATAAATTGAATAATAATTAAGCAGTTTCATCTTCTAAAAAAGTACATCATGGATTGTAATGTTTCTATATTACATCTATGGAAAATAATAGGCAATATTTCTAATATAAGGATTTTATTAGAACATTTTTTTATTAAGTGATACCTATACATTTATCTATAAATTTTTTTGAACATAATGAGACAACATTTCTATTGAAATTAATGTTTTTATGATATTATACACATAAACAACATTTCACTAATATAGTAATCCATAATATCAAATTTTGGGAATTTATGATGAATAAAAATTGTAAAATTTATACATAATTGTGGAAAGATAATTATTTTTTATTTTAAACAAGAGGTTTTTCCGTAGATATAACATAAAGAATATTTATTTTACTTATAGATAAAAAAGGATCGATATCACTAACATAATTATTTATTGGGTTTTAGAAAAGGAAACCAATCGAAAAATATGTATTCCATAAATAATCTAGAATTAATTTAGCTACATAAAATAAAAATTATTAGTTGAATCTAGAATTAAACTCTTGTAATTAATTAAATTACATAAAATTTTTATGAATGAAACCTAAATGTAATGAGTTCACATGGTAACATATACAAGATCGTCTATAATATTATGTTTATGTATATATTGACCAAGTATTCATCGATCATTTAATTTACAATCATTGTTTTCCTAAATTCTCATCATATAGATAGTGATGGGAGAATTTAAACCAATAAATAGTCTTATATATATCAGAGTTTTTTATGATTCCTTTCTAGAATTGTTTTTGAAATAGTAGGGTAACAAAAAACCGTATACAAAATATATCGAATAATTTCTGTCATATAAGATATGATATAAATAAATTCCATTATGTAAAAAACATCAGGTGTTTTGATGGGACCTATTTTTATTTTAGGAGAAAGATTAAAATGTAGAACATGAAAAACTGAAGGAGCATATTAGTTAATGATCTTATTAATAAAAATCATTTTAATGAACTCAAATTATTAACCATACCGAATTTATATATATAATTAAAGTACATATATTTATTAGATAGTGGGAACAATAAAGACATAATTATATTAATTCCTCTCGATGAAAAATTTGGAATAATAAAATTAAACACCACACATTTTAGATAAATTAATTGATCTAGAGTCACATACCAGGTAGTATTTTTTTAAAAAAATTATTGGTTTTGGTAACATCTCGGTTCAACAAGCTACCCAAGGTGCCCCATACTCGGTTGGTCACATGGCCTCAAGAGCATTTTCCCTAAAGTCAGCGGCTGCTGAATAGTAGTGAGGAACATGGATGTGATAATGGGGAAACAATGTCGTCAATGGAAGAGTAACACAATGAAAGTAAAACAAATAACAGTAGTGGAAGTAGTAATGATACCGCAAAATAGTAAACAATAAAATACTAGATGTAATAAAAACTGAGCACACACACATACACACATATACATGTATGATACCTGATACATATATCTAGTAAAGTATCCAAATGAGTCACAATGTGGGAATACAATACTAAACCAATGTATTAGAAAAAGAAAGTAAATTTCTCCACAATATCACAAGCCTTGTCTTGGTCCCATGCTCTCCAACTCCAAAGTAGTCAAGTACCTAAAGTAGAAGGGTTATTTACCTTATATAGACCTACAACAATATAATCTTTTTGGGGACAGAGCTTGAACCAAACAGGGTTTGAGATGAATCCCAGTTGGAAACCACCCAAAAATCAGTGCCTAAGAGTCAGTTAATATATATGGGAGGAAATAAACAAAATGAAGCAGTAAATAAGGAAGTACACATATTAACAATCTGAAAAATTAAATTTCATTTATTTTCATATATCATGTAAGAAGCTAATAAAAATCAGGTGACCCTTTGGGTAGTACTCACAGCCTAACCCCTCTGGTCTAACCAAACAAACAAAGGCAACCCTCTAGGAAGTACTCACAGTCTAACCCCTCTAGTTCAGCTTCATCAAAAACTCACTAAGGAAGCACTCACCGTTGATTTACCATGTGGTCTTGTATCGGTAACTAATAGGCACTCTGAGGAAGCACCCAATTTCCAATTCCCTATGTGTCCCATATCTAGGAAACTACAGACACTATGATGGAGCACAAATTCCATCCCCCCAATGGTATCACAATGTAACAGTAAAAAAACACACTAGGGAAGCCCTCAGCGTCCATTCCCCCTATGGTCTACTACATGAGGTTCCCACAGCCCCGTGTAAGTCAATCATGCCCAAATGACACATGGAAGCCAACATAAACCTCAAGAAAATACATGTATAAATAATATATATCATATCATAGCATTTCAGATAATAATCACTCCATCCTAACAATACTAGTCATGGGAAGAAAAGTTTCCTAACAGGCAAGCTAGACCAAACGGTCAAAATAAGAAAACATGGGAAAAACCACCATAGCATTTCAAATTTAACCCTATTCATAAACAATTTATCTCTTTCCAAAACAAACAAGGCATTGCAGGAAATAAATTGGGAAAAACCATTAAAAAGAAATACCATGCTCTAGGGTATTGGACCCTTTTTCACATAAAATTAAAATTATAACTACCAAAAGGCACAAACCACTCACCTCTGTGTTTTACGGATGATATAAACAGAACTCAGTCCTTGAATCTCCCTAGAAAACAATAGATCTTCAAAAAAATTAAAAACATTCCATAGTGGATATCTCATGAAAGAGGAGAAATCAGTAGATTATGTACAAGAAGAATGTTTAAAACACATATGTGATTCCAACAAAATTAATAGAGTTGTATTTGGAGAAGAGATGACGATTCGGGGGCTCAGAGAGGATCTGCAGTCGTACGGATGCTCCTAGACAAGACATACGAAGAATAAGTGCATTATGTCAATTAGAAGCAACCCCGATACATTTAATAAAATAAAAATAAAGTACATTGTGTGTACTTTATAAGTACCCGATGTGTACTTTCCTTAACAAGACCCACTTTTTTTAGTCCCCATGTGACCACACATGGCCATGTTCTTGGCCGTTACACGGCTAGAACACAGTCACCTGTGGAAAATGAGTAAGCGACGTGTACTTATTCGTACACAGCGTGTACTTCTTAAATTTACAAAAACACCCCATTTTCATAGAAACAACATGAAAAGAAAGACATACCTAAAATATAAGATCCGGGTTCTTACAAACATCCCCCCTTAACGAAATTTGTCCCTGAATTTCCCTAGTAAGGGGGTGTAGATGAAGTAAACTCAAACAGCTCCGGCCACTGTGATGGTACATTTTCCTCCCTCTCCCAAGTCTCATACGATACTCACTCGTGCTGCAATTGCACTCATATCAGAGAAACAGACCATCCATAGAGAACCTTTCCACTGTGATCAACAATCCGGATAGGATTCTCTTTGAATGATGTGTCCACCTTTAGTTCAAACTCCTTTCATTGGAATACATGAGACGGGTCTGAGAAGTAAAGATGATGTTGAGAAACATCAAAGATGTCATGCATAGCTCGGTACTTCTAAGGTAACTTTAACCGATAAGAATCAGGCCTGACCCTTTCCAAAACCTCAAATGGCCCGACATACCTTGACGAATTCTTACCCTACCTCTTAATCCTATTGTGTCCTAAACTTGGTGTGACACGCAGAAAAACCTGATCTTGGACCTCCAACTCCGGATGCCGTCTCCATCTATCACCCTAATATTTCTGTCTTTACTATGTCGTATCCATACTCTTCCAAATAAAATCTATTTTTTATGTGGTCTCTTGGATAAGACGAGGTCCCAGCATAGCTACCCCTCTTTCTTCCAGCCAATATAATGGTGATCGGAATGGACTACCATAAAAATCCCAAAAATGTGTCATCTGAATAGTTTCTTGAAAACAAATATCATAGGAAAACTCCACAATAGGTATGTGCTTCTCCAAAGAACCTCCAGAATCTAGGATGCACGATCGAAGAATGTACTCAAGCACCTGAATCATATGCTCAGACTGGCCAACTATCTAGGGGAGGTAAGCTATACTCAGAAGTACTTGTTTACCCAAAGACTTTTATAATCCCTACCATACCCAAGAAGTAAAACGTGCATCTATCTATGAAATAATGGAGCGTGTAACCCCATGTAAACGTATAATCTCTCTAAAGTACAACCTCCCAAGCTCATCAACATTGAAGGTCTCTTATATCAGTAAGAAGAGAGCATCCCTTGGGAGTCTGTCAATGACAACCAATACTGCATCATTACCTTGAGGAGAACACGGAAAAACTACCATGAAATCCATTGTAACATCATTCCACTTCAACTCGGGAATGGGTTACTACAATAAAATCCAAGCTGGTCACTAATGCTCCACCTTCACCTGCTGACAGGTGAAACACCACATGACATAACCCGCAACATCTCTCTTCATACCTAGCCACCAATTTTGATGGTGTAGATTTCAATACATCTTGATGACACTGAGATGAGCTACCCAAACTAAGGAATGAAAGTCTTGTATCAAATCCTCACCTATGTATGATAACACCCACACACATCCATGAAAATTCAAGATATCATCCTCGCCTACTGTACATCCAGGAATAGAGTCCTCTCCTAACACACACTCTCATAGGACTAGCCTTTGGAATCTTATTGTTGCCTCATTCACACTCAGTCAAGAAGATGAAAGGTAATAGATATATAAGACATAAAAGTCTGCCGCTACTAATCCTACACGTCCAAATGCATTTAATAAAATAGAGCCATAAGCTTCCACACACTACTGGACTCTTGAACTTCTTGTACCTGAGTCCTCCAACCCAACACGTCAGCCACTATGTTTCCCTTCCCATGTGTGTAGGCATGATCAAAGTCAAAGGAATGAAAGTACTCAACCCACCATCACTGCCTCAAATTCAGTTCACTACGAGTGAAGAAATACATGAGACTTTTGTGGTTGGTTAAAACCACAAAATTATCTCCCAGAAGATAATGTCTCCAACAGCGTAAGGAATGAACAACTACAGCCTGCTCGAGATCATGTGTCGGGTAATTCCTCTCATGTGGTCTCAAATACCGACACCCGTACACATAGACTCCATCCCCATGAATAATAATATCACCCATCCCGATAATAGAATCATCATAGTAAATAATATAGCTCTTTCCTATCTCGGGCGATACTAGTATCAGTGCTGAAGATAACCTCTCTTTTAGCTATTGAAAGGCTGACTCACATGAATCTAACTACAAGTACTTCACACCCATCTTAGTCAGTCTCGTCAGTAGCACTCTTAATCATGAAAATTCATGTATGAAATTTCTATACTAACTATCCTGCCCCAGAAATCTCAGTACCTCAAATACATTCTTCAGCTACTCCAAGGAAACTATTGCTCTCACTTTCTCTAGGTCTACTAATACTCTAGTCTCTGGGATAACATGAACCATGAAGTAAATTTGGTCAATCCAAAAGTGGCATTTTTAGATCTTAGAATATAACTGATCCTCTCTAAGTATACTCAAGACAATATCAAGATGGGTGATAGGGTCGTATCAATTGTTAGAGTACACAATAATATCATCCATGAAGACTACCACGAAAGTATCCATGTATGGATGGAACAATCGGTTCATCAGTTCCTTGAAAACTGTAGGGGTGTTTGTGAGACAGAACTACATAACCACATACTCATATAGATCATACCAACTCTGGAAGGCTGTAAGAGGTATGTCAGATGGTCCAACACGTAAGTGATGGTATTTGGATCACAAGACAATATTTGAGAACACCCACGCTCCTCGAAGCTGATCAAAGAGATCATCAGTCCTTTACAAGGGATATCAGGTCTTGACCATCAATTGGTTCAACTTCTGATAATCCACACAGTGTCTAAGTGTACCATACAACTTCTTCGCTAAGTGGACAGCCGATCTCCAAGGAGAAGTACAAGGTCAGATGAACACCTTAGCCTATAACTCCTCTAGCTGCTTCTTTAGTTCCTATGACTCTGGTGTAGCCCTCTTATAAGGGGGAATAGACAGTGGTGTCGCTCCTAGAACAAGCTCAATAGAAATGTCCACCTCTCGCTCTGGAGGCAAACCAAAAATTTCCTTTGGAAAGACCTCCCTGAAATGATCCACTACTAGAGGAAAGTCTATCTATGAATTCCCATATTCATCTAGTTAGAGAATAGAAATCTAGGTTGTAACTCCTCCCAACCCATGATGCTCGGGTCCGACTCAACTCTCCTAGACATCGCATTTTCCCTTTATGAAGAAATGATCTGCCCTCCAGTGATGTGAAACTCACCCTACAAATATTTCAATCAAAAAATATATGGATAAAAACTAACCAATCTATTTCGAAAATGATATCATATCCCATCATCTCAAAGACATAGAGGACCCATAATAAGTGACACCCACCAACCTCTAGAGAGAACTCCTTGAATTGTCATACATACCTATTCTTGTCCCCAACAGAGTGTCTAACATCAAGATATCAATAGAAGAAATGATACACAGCCCAAGGCTCCCCAAAACAGCAATAGATATAAAGCTATGGGAAGCCTCTGTATCGAAAAGAGAAGAAGCTAAAATAGAGGCAACTTGGATCGTACCTAGAACTGTATAGGGTTCACGATCCTGCTCCTGCTGGGTCTGCTCTACTGCCAAAGTCTGACCTACCCCACTACCCAAAGACCCTTATGGACCACCCTAAGCTGATCCACCTTATTGTCACTGAAATCCTAGAGACTGGATATGAAGGCCACGACGTCCACCTTAGCTTGTAAAACATAAATAACTCTTGTTCTAAGACTTATGAAAAATTAGTGGTGCTACTCCTGAACATAGATTCATAGAAGAACCCATGTCCCCAGCTGATGGTGGGAAAAACTGATAGAAACAATGACGGTGACCCATCTTTCCACAAGATTGAAACTCGTCTAGGTCTCTCAGGCAATACGGCTATGTATTCCCACTCTTCCCACTCTGGTATCACACCACCTGGCCAGCATAAGAAGTATCACAATTCCTCGGGTCTCCATGCATAGAATCCTTATGACACTTCCTGTTTTCTGTAGGAGGGATACCAACTCTAGATGTTGAACTACCATGGCTCACAACCCTAGATCCCCTCATATTACTCTCTTTGATTAGCACCCAGTTGACTATACAAGTGATGGAAGTCATCCTAAAGATGTTCACCTGAGATAGGATGTCGTGCCAGAGACCATTCTCAAACATCCTCACCAATAATAACACATCACCTCCTCGGATGGGTGTGAAGAACTATAGCTCTGTGAAGCGAGAAGAATAATCCATAATAGAAAGAGTAGCCTACACCAGACTCTTGAACTCTTGGGCTAAATCATCCCTCAATGTCTCTGAGGAAAAGTATCCATATAAGCCATACTGGAACTCATCCAAAGACATAACTAGCTGGATTCCCTCTTGTGAAATCATATCCCACCATCTCTTGGAGGAATCCCGAAGAATATACGTAGATAGCTTCACCCTCCTCTCTAGAGGTGTCTCCAGATTCTCAATGATAGAAATCATGGCTTCTGACCATGACTCTATAGCCTGAGGTTCTCCTTCCTCTATATAGGTGGGGGAATACTGCTGCTGGAAAAACCGTGTCAACTCTTCCACAGAAGGGGCAGGATGTGGTACTCATTGGAAGGTCCTCATAAGCCACATAAATCCCTCTCGAAACTGTCTAATAGCACCAATGTATGGATTGATGGATGGTGCCAATACTGGAACAAATAGAGTAACTGCGGGTAGTCCTTAATTAGCCATATTCAGTGTCTGATCACTACCTTGTAACTGGCGGAAAATCAGAGGACGTCACGATATAATTACTCTGCAACGTCAAGAACACACCTTAGATCAAGATTATGAAGGACTGAAACATAGACATGTATGAATGGAATAGGAGATATAAATCATTCAAGTTTTCCAAAACATGGATGCATAGCGTGTATAATTCCTACATGGCATGTTCCCTTAAGCCTTTACATGGGCATGTACTTTTTCCAACCCAGGTCCTATAACACCCCAAACACACGACATGTTGTCCTAACACATAGCATATATTTTAATCCACATCCCCTACCATAGTTATCTTTATGGCTAAGCCACACGGGTCTGCTAGAATAAGACTACATGACATGTTAGTGCCAGAAATGGTGTGTACTAGATAAACTTCACCGACCTGTGTTGTTAGTTAAATGTCCAGTTACACAAATGACTGTACATGGTGTGTTTAGTCCAGACAAAACTTGTACTACAATGGTTTCACCAACCCATGCTATTTGCTACATGGTTGGATACATGGGTTACACTACACTGCATGTTCAAGCCTGAGACAACGTGTATAACTTAATTTTTACCCATCTGTGTCGTTAGTGACATCATTGGACACATGGCCTACACAACACGGCATGTTCCACAAAGATTTACCATCCTCATGTCTCTTCCCACACAGATAGTGACATAGTTAGGGACAACACGACACGTACATAGAGTACACAACGTGTAATCAAGAAAAACAGTTTATTCCTGAACATAATAACACATGATGTGTATTCATCATTACACGTCATGTATTATGGGTTTTTCTGGATAGTAATCCTAAGAAACTTCTCTGGAACCCAAAAAACAGTGGAACGAATATTAAAGTTCCAAATTTTGATCTATGGGGGCCCATACTCCCTGCGAATCAAAACTGAGCATCTAATACATGTCATATTCAAGGCATAAAAATACAATGATCCACCAAATTCCGATCCAAGAGGTCCCATAACACCTCAAGAACCAATGTCTATCATCTATTCAAAAAAAATCAAAAAATCCAATACTCTATCAAATAGAAAGTATTTTATCAAGGAATATATCACAACAACATGCATATCTAGCACAAAATCAATCACAACAACATGAAATAACTAATGCACCCTAAATGGAAAGGCATGGATGCATGACATTTGATATCAAGAAAGTGCCAATTTGATTAATGAGATGTAATACCCTCATTTCCTTGGGTTTCAATAGAAATATAACCTAAATAACATCAACGATAACAACATAGTACATGTGAATCACCCAATGGTGAAATCAAATCAACGGTAAAATTGCAAAACATGAAAATTTTAAATAACAAGGTAAATTGGATTTTCCCTATACATGGGTTAGCTACTCTCAGGCATAGCTTACTACCAAATAACAATTCCTTCCTATACCTAGATATAGGCTTCAAAAAATAAGTCAAGAAGAAAAGAATCACTCTGATACCACTTTGTAATGTCCCGGTTCAGGAATCCACCCAACGGTGCCCCATACCTAGTTGGTCACATGGCCTCAAGAACATTTCCCCAAACTCTAGAGTCTTCTGACTAGAAGTGAGGGACTTGGGTCTGATAGTGGGGAGACTATTCCCTCATTGGAAGAGTAGCACAACAGATGTAAAACAAATAACAAAAGCTCAAGCAATAATGATACCACACAACAGTAAATAGTGGAAGACTAGGAGTAATAACAACTGATCACATATACACATATATATATATATATGATTCCTGATACATATATCTAGGAAAGCAGCCAAATGATTCCTAATGGCATAATACAATACTAAATGAAAGTACATGAAAAAGAATTTAAATAGCTCCACAACATCACAAGCGTCATCTTGGCCCCACTCTCTCCAACTCCAAAGCAGTCAAGTACCAAATGTAGAAGGGCACTTTCCCTTATCTAGACCTGCAACAATATAATCTATTTGGATCCAAAAGCATGACCCAAATAGGGTTTGAGATGAATCCTAGTAGGAAACCACCCAAATATTTGTGCCTAACAGTTCGTGAATATCTATGAAAGGAAATACAAAAAATGAAGTAGTAAACAAGGAAGTACACATTGTAACAATCCTTCAAATTCAATTGAATTCATTTTCATATATCAATTATGAATCTAATCAAAAGTTAATTACCCTCTAGTAAGTAATCATAGCCTATCCCCTATGGTTCAACTAATCAAACACAAGCAACCCTCTGGGAAGTACTCACAGTCTAACCCCTCTGGTTCAGTATTAACAAAGACTCTTTATTGAAGCACTCACTGTCAATTCCCTTTGTGGCCTCATATCAGTATCTAATAGGCACTTTGAGGAAGCACTAAAATCCCAATTCACCTTGTGGCCCATATTGAGGAAACTACATAAACTATGAGGGAGCACAAAGTCCACCCATTATGGTCTCATTATTTGACAGTAAAAAACACACTCTTGGGAAGCCCTCAGTGTCCATTCCCCCTATGGTCTACTACACCAGGTTCCCACAACCCTTTTTAAGCCAATCATGGAAAAATGATACATGGAATCCAAAGTAACCCTCACGAACTACATGGATAAAAAATAAGCAACATATCATAGTATGTTAGATAATAATGACTCCATCTGAAGAATAATAGGCATGGGAAGAAAAGTAGCCTAACAGGAAAGCTAGACCAAACGGTCAAAACAAGAAAAAATGGGGAAAACCAACATAACATGGAAAAGTTATCCCTATATACAAACAATTAAGCTTTATCCAAACAAAAAAGGCATTGTAGGCAATAACAGGGCTAAAAACCCATAAACACGCAATAACCCATTCTTGGGTATTGGGAACTTTTACATATAAAATTCAAATACTATATATTGAAAGGAAAAACCACCTACCTAGACATTATACGGACGAAATATGTGGACCTCAGGCCTTGAATCACCATATAACTTCATAGATCTACAAAATTGCTAAAAGATTTCAACCGAGGAAATCTTGCGAAAGGGGAGAAATCAAAAGATAATGTTCAATAAGAAGGGAGGACTCACCGATGTGATTCCATCACAATTGATAGAGTTAAAATAGGAGAATGGACATCGAGTCAGGGGCTCAAAGAAGATCCATGGCTCTACAGACACTCCTAGATGGGACATACAATGAAGAAGTGTGTTTTTCATTTAGACATGACCCCGGTCCGTTTAATGAAATAAAAAGAATGTACACGACATGTAATTTATAAGTACATGGCGTGTACATGATTTAACTGACCCCCGCATTTGGCAGTCTCTAGGTCACCCCTCACAGCCATGTACTTTTCCGTTACACCGCTAGTAAAAAGTCACCCGAGGAAACTGAGTACAAGGCGTGTACCTATATGTACACGATGTATACTCCTGAAATTTCTAGAAACTCCCCATTTTCTAAGAAACAAAAAGAAAAGAATGGAATACATGAATAAAAGAACCGGGTTCTTACAGTTTTATATTCACCATAGTGGGTGAGACGTTATTGGATAAAAATAATTAATACTTCAAGATGCAGAAAGATGAAACTATTAATGATAATAATGTTCATTTGAAATTTAAAATTGATTATATGCACCCTAATTAATTTTTTTGGTTGATATAAAGTTGTTTTTCAGTATTGAACTGAAACTATACATTAAATGTACAAGTGAGATACCAATAAAGATAGACTAGTTACACCATATAATATTTATAAAATCCATTATAATTCAACTTATCAGAGCCCTTATGAGGAATTATATGTCAAGGTACACCTCTCATGGAAGACACATTATCTGAAATATCTATATGATAGGGGAAAAAATATTGATGACATTAATGAGAGATAATATGGGATGATTTTTTCAAGGATATTTTAATTAGTCGAAATAAGTATAATGATCATAATACATTCATATAAAATAAATGGGTTTCTAGTATTATTTAAATGGTAATTTGGAGAACTATAGTTTTCAAGGACAATATGTATGAAAACATATAAAAACAACTGATTAATATTATAGTTGATTAAGACTAAAGGTAATTTTTACAATAATACATAAGTGTCCACTCATGTAATATAGAAAAAATATTATATCACAGACCAAGAGGTTTATCAAACCATGTCATTATACCTTGCTAATAGGGTATTGAAAAATATAATTTGGAATAAGTGAAATAAATTTTTCTAATGTCACTTGGTATTTTTGAGATATATAGACTACATATTCCTAAGTGTACTTTGTATATCTATCTCACATTCCATGATATATACACATGATTGATATTTATTATTTATAGATAATATTATGAAAATATTAAAAATTTCATAGAGAACTACATAAGATGGAGGTTAAAACTATCTGACAAAGCTAAGGGAAGTAAAATTGGATGACTTCTTGGAAATTATAGAAATTTGAATGAATGATTTTGGGGATGTAAAAATATACTTTTATAGATTATATTATATAGTATCAAATTATTACATTGGTAATTTTTATGGGTTATCCATGTTACAACTATTTGTTACTCTATATTCATTGTATTGGGTATGTTATGGGTTAGGATACAACTTAAAAGGAATTTGTAAAATAATTTTTTTTTATATTTTTCATTTTTTCCAACATTTTATGGTTAAATATTAACATGGTGGGATTTTATATATCAAATTATAAAATATTTCAGTGATGAAAGAGAAAAAAATTTATACTTGGTCATATCGTCTCTTCCGGAAATTTCTATGAAATATGGGGTTGAAGTAAGGAGCTCAAACAAAGTACCAATGTGGGATCAAAAAATATAACTATACAATATCACAATCATGTTTCACATGTGATACTAACTTGTATAGAGTTATAAATTTACTCTAGTTCAATAGGGAGTTTATTTTAGTTTGTTTCATCAATACAACTACATTAATTTATATATTACTAGAATACTTATAGTCATAAATATTTATTAATTACTTATCAAATGTTGATCATAATTCTATGTGAAATCTGTGTAATACAATTCTTAGGGTAATTATTGCATGGAAATCTCGTAGTAGTTCCACTCTATGATGACAACCTATATGTGAAATGAAATTATTATTAAATACATTTTCTATTATAGAATGATATGAATTCATTAGATTAAAATGATACATGATATCATGGGTCGATAGTCATAAGAATTTTATACGATTTCTCATGGAGTATAACCTTTGTAATATTTAGAGTGGGATACTATGAGAAAATAAAATTCTAGTAGGAAATCCATATTTAAATTCATGATTGTATTTTCTTATCTATTAATGTGTTTAATTATCCTTAGACTTTAAAATCAGTATTAATGAATATCATGAGTCATGTACATCGATTTATTCGTTAAAACTGTGAGGATATATTCTTTTTATGAGGTAGGATACATTGGTTGCATCATGATTAACATTTAATTAATGAATAATGTGAAAAAGTATTTTTACCATATGTTATTTAATGGATGTTGATATTGAAGTACACCCGACCCACACTCTCAGGTTTTTTTCTATTAACACTCTCATTAAAAACTAGATTTAATAAAAAGTTGGACAAACCAAACATCATTTTACATAATTACAATAAAAGAAATATTAACACTCATAAATATTCCCATAATCCTATGAATGTAAGGTTTAGGGTATTTTAGGACCAGTAACAAAGGAATATTATTTTACAAAACATGTGAGCATTTATCCATATTCGGGATATACTAGACTCCATTCTCTAATTATTATAAGTTAAATTTATCTTTATAACCTGTGAGTACCAACATAATAAGTGGGTGAGATTTAATTGTGAGGGAAAAAATCATCCACATTTCATCAACGGTTAGATCTTAATAATATGAGAAAACATTGATAGGGGATAAATATCATATTAAATTATTGTGGAGGAAAAATAGTTTTCCATAAGGTATGATAAAAAGAAATGTAATATCAAAAGAGAAAACATATTCAGTAGAAGGAGATTATAGAATCATGAGAAAATATACCTGACCTACATATCATAATCATAGGAATAAAGATATGTCATGTTAGGTAAATGAATCATAACAGTAATATTTGTCACTAAGATAGGTATAGAAATAATAAAATAGTGCAGTGAGGATCACTACTGATTTAATACAATATAGGGAAGAATGAATTACTACTTTATTCTCCTAGTGGATTGTAAATCCCTTGTAATGTCATCATATTCTATGAAATATTTATTTTAAATAAATATAACTTCATTGATAGATTTCATTATAATAAACACCATGTCTTAACAACCATGATATACTATTCATATTATTATATAAAAGTAACAATTATATACTATGTGTTAAACATGGTGGTATGGATTCAAATAATTTTTAAAAAAACAGTATAATGGTTGTATATAGAGAAAACATATTGATAAAAAATTACATTATTTTTATTAAAGTCCTTGTATGATTTGAAAATACTTATTTCTTTTAAAAAAATATGTCATTTTGGAAAAACATAGTAAATTTATTTTCAGAAACATGTAAAAATTTTGTTGTATAAAATAAAATTAATTTTTTTCAATCAAAATATCAAAAATCTTTTTGAAATAATTTTCTTTAATTTTATAAAAAGATTAATTTTTTTGATAAAATATAATAAAATATTGATTTTATTAAAAATATTGTTTTCATTTATATAATTTAGAAGCTCCATTTTTTTATTACTATTTTAAATGTAAAATTATTTTATTTATTTATTTATTTATACAATTTATTTTATTTTAATCTATTTCATATTTAATTTTTATATTAAAAATTTCTAGACTTATGAAAAAAATTTCTTTGGGAGATAGCTTTTCTGTCGCTTCTCCATGATAAATTTTAAATTAATTTATTACACTAATATGGGGATTATATATTTGGAATCATATAATTAATAGTATATAATAAATTAAACATAAATTTTTATTCACATTGAATAGTAAATATAGTAAAAACTAATTACTGCAATAATGTTTGAAAAGGGTTTACAGGGTGTTAAACAAAAAGATAAGGAAATTTTTTCCAATTAAAATTTTATAAATCCGATTTGAATGTAATATTTAAACATTATGATATATAAAATTAAAATCTATTGTAATTGGGAATCGTTTATCTTAGGAATGAAATTATAATTTTGGATTGTTTGGGGAAATCACCATTTAGTTACCTTATGGGTTCCTTTCCCCAGTTATAAAAGGACATACCCTCTCATCCCCTCTTCACACTACCAAATAATAATGGTTATAGTATGACTAGAATATATAAATTATATAACTCCCCCCCCATGTCTAGGATTTATTTTTTCGAATAGGAAATCTTTAAAGAAGACTTTTGTTGCTACACTATGGAGGTTTTTTCAAGAAGAGGTATCCTTCCTAACCGGTTTTTTTTTTATCTTCTTGATCCAAAAAAATATTATTAAAAAATTATAATATAATAAAATTATAATCTAAAATATACTTATATTTTTCTACTTTAGGGGAATTATCTATATCTGTCTCCTCTATGATAAAATGTGAAATGATAACATCTCTCTTGGGAAGGACAGAATACTAAGCCAAAAACTGATGTAATTCATTTTCCTTGAAAACCTCTGAAGGAAGAATATGAAGATAGATTTTACATATTAAAAAAATATTTACAAAAAACATATTCTTATGTTAAAATAATTCCCCATCTACCTTCTTTTATTTTCATTCCATAGGAAAATGATAACATTGCTCATGTGTACTTGTGGACTACCACCTCCACGAACCGTTTTGATACGTTTTTCATTACATTTTGACATTTATGGTAATAAATAGAGATATAATGAATATATATGATATATACAAAATAAAAATTATTCAATAAATTTGATATATTATTTACCTTTCTTTCATTCTATCCATTGAGAAAATGGAAACAATATTCATGCATATGTACTACCTACCATCTCCATGAACTGTATAATTGATATTCTATTTATATATTTTTGGATGATTGTAAATAAATATATATAAAAATATATGATGTTTATATAAATTTTGAAATTCATTATATGATGAAACCATGGTCACTGATAAAGGACTAAAAAACCAAACCAGAAACATACCAAAAAAATAAGCAATTATTACTAGAAATGCGACTTTAACAAAAAATTATTAATAGAATTGAAATAAAAAAAATTAATTGAATTATATATTTTGTAATAAATATTATTATTTTTTATATATATGTATTCTTAGAAAATATTTATTATATAGTATTTTTTAATGTGTATAAAGGAAGTTGAGACTTAAGCTACAAGATTTTGTATCAAATTTTCTTCATTGAGGCATATTTGAATGTTACAAACTAATATTATTTTATGAGGTCTTTATATAGACACATTGAAATTTAATATACTTAATATTATTATTTTGATGATATTTAATGATTAATTTGATGTTATTCTTTAATGGGGATTTTTATTCACAATTTTCAATGTTTTAATGGGTATTTATTTCAATTTTTTATCCATGGTACGCATGCCATATTCACCACTTTTTCTTTTATGTGGTGTATAATCTAACACCGAATGTATTTTATGATTCATATTATGGATGGTATGTATTTTTTATATACATATATGGTTATTTAGTTCAATATGATTACTAGTCATACTTTTCCAATATGGCGAGGGTTTCAAGTAATAATTTCAATGTTTGACGGGATTGTTTATAATTCTGCTTCAAATGATCAAATATTATGAAAAATTTATCAAGAAACCTTGGAATTTTATTCTCTTATAGTTATTTATTTACATTACATGTTCTAATTTAATTTTCATCACTTTTAGAACAAAAGAGACCAAAAATAATGTTTTTATGAAAATTCTAATTTAATTATCTCGTCGATCAAAGATTATTTCTCTTCCATGTATATGTTTTATATATACGGTTCAAATATTTTTTTTACTACTCTCCATGAATTTTTTAATTCTTTTTTACATTTTTTAACCTTAAAATAATGGGATGAAATAAATCTTCTTTTCTTTTTTTCGAAATGAGGTACCTTTGACTTTTTACTTAAATTGGGGAAGGAATATATGTTTTAACGCATATTGAATAAAATTTATTTTCCATAATGGGTATATAATTAATTAAATATTTCTATATAAATTTACAAGGTAACATTTAAAGACAATGTTTTCTTTAATATTTTGTAAATTATTGAATTTATCGAAGTGATTTTAAAATAGAATATATATTTTCCTAAAAATTGTTTTAATGATATTTTTATAATATTTATAATCCAACGGAAAAAAATAATTTTATGCTGTTTATGACTTAAATTGTATATGATAAAATTATACCATACATATCCTTTATCTAGATAGTTTATGATTATAATGATAAGATGTTCGTGAATCACAATTATTTTCCACTAGTATGTTATGTTGACATGTTTATGAAACCCATTTCCTTTTTATGGGTTATGAAATGATGAATATTTTATCATATTTTGTAACTAAAATGTTTGAATTATGTGATGGGGGTCCTATATATACATTTAATTAATTGGTAAAATATGGATTACTCATGAGTAAATATGTTATGTGTGCACCAAAATTCATATTCAAAATGTTATGAGTGGATATAAATTTATATCTATATATTTATGACCTAGTATCATTTACAAAATTTTATGTGTGTACATTGATTTATAACCGTAAGGTCTTTTTTGGACCTATTGTTAGGTCAATAATGTTATTCATGGACCTTTTTTCATGTCAATAAGATTTGGTGTTGGCCTAACATTCATGTTCATATGTTTTACATAAAGGCATTGTGTCATATTCTTAACTTAACGAGTGAACTTGTTCCTATTTATACATGTTAAAAATGTTACATGACTATGTATCTATCATAAATATATATCTTATTCCAATGTAATGATATTAGGGATTATAAAAAAATTAATTTCCTTATTCATGTTTTATGAAATAAAAATATTTTTTCCATGACTCAAGTTTATGATATATGGCATGTCACGTATGGGTTTCACCTGTTATTCTCATGTTCACATACCCTTATGCTCATGTTATATTGATACATCCCTTTTTTCCCTTATTAAGCATCTGGGAACACTTTTATGCTCATAATTATGTTTTAATGGGATGCATTTTTAGTTATTCAACATGACTTATTTTTTATTTTTCTGATAACTTCTACTATATTACATTACCTTATTGAGAATCTTATCTGAACCCTTTATTATGTTTTATTATCCCTCTGTATTCAAAGTTGAATATTATTATGAATTAATTTTTGGAATAATCTATGAGTATATGGATGTTTCTAAAGCCCTTACAATGTTGTTTTTTTTCAAGTAGTATTATAAATCTTATGTTTGTATTTGGTTTTCCAAAACTACAAAAATATTTAGTCCTTTGGGATGTGACATCCCTGTAAACATACTAATGTATTAATAGAAGGAAATGGGTATAAGAAACTAGCATCAGGGTCTTTACAGTTTGTATAAGAGGAAGTTTTGTACAATCCTTGTAAACAATATTTAGAAACAATAGATTACAGAACATATACCCAGATAGTCTTTGAGGATAATAATAGTAGAAGATACTAGAATTTTGGAAATGTATATATTATGTATATCTTGCTAATAATAAATCCCTATCTAGATAAAACAAGTGGATTCGGTTCTAGAACAGATGTACATAGGTTAATAACTCCGACAAGGCATCCTGATCATGAATCTATGTAATAAGGTACACACCAATGGGCCTTACTGTGTAACTAGTTTTACACCCTTGGTGGATATTCTTAAGTTAATAAAAATTTCCTCTACAGACCATTATGACTTATTTAAAAGTAAATATGTTCCCAAACAAACCAGGTTTATGATTATCATAATAGCTATGCATAAAACACAAATTTATGTTAAGTATTATTCTAGTTTTAGCTTATACAATATGATTTAAAACCTAATTGTCACGACCCGACCCTACTCGGGATCGAGCCGCAACTACCCCAAGCCTGCCTCCATAGGCCAGGGGTTGGAGACTAGCGCCGAAGGCACAATAACTCAGGGAGGCCTTTTACCTAAGTACATTTACACACACACACGCAGTACACTCAATGTAACAGTGCAGAGTATAAGAAAAGGCAAGTAGAGTAAAAAAGAATAACTGCTATATATATATACCACAAAGTGTATCTACATCTACAAGTACAAAGAAAGATGAAAGTAAACCGAAAATAAAGGGGTAAAACACGCGCCCAACCAACAAGTGCCACAACCCAGCAACAGGTAAACAAAAAGAAATAGCTGACGGGTCTCCCACCTGGAACCTGGCCACGACCACCGCATGCGGTCCAAGCTCCCAAGCTCCTATGATCCACTGAAGTCACGCTTCACCTATCCGTCGTCTGCAAGGGCACACCAAGTGCGCGCAAATCCCAAGCAGGGGTGAGTATAAAAAATACTTAGTAGGATACCCCGAAGGCTCGAGGGAGAAACAAAGGAGGTACCGAAGGGTGAGCAGTATAGAGAACAGAAAAGTAGAGGAGTACAACTGAAAGTGCAGTAAGAGTATAGTAAAGAGCCCAGCTCAACACAAAAAGAGGAAAGAAGGTAGACTTTTCCAGACACAAGGAGCTGAAAATGGTGAGAAGATGAAATTACCGTCGAGTCTTCGCTACCTATAGTAGGAGAATAGACTCGTCCAACGATGAGAAGCTAAAAACGGAAATCATGTGGCATACCCCACGCATCTTCGCCTCCCCTGGAAGGAGAGTAACCAAACCCAAGAGGTGGGTACTAGAACAAGATATATACAAGTCCATATTCCCAATCAAGAAGCCCAAACAAGATCGTAAGGGGATCTCTATCCCATAGCTCAGCCCAAGAAAGAGTAGCCAACATTCCCAGAAGTAAAACCATCGATGCCCAGCATCCCGCACGTTTGACCCGAACCACAAGCCAAGGGCTCAATCACCACACCACGACACTATCCGCTTTGGGCGGTACTGACTCGCCCACACGGTTTTAGGCCGCTTCACAAGGAAGCGTCTTAGTGGGGGGAAATGCTCCTCGTACATGAGAGTTCTGGGGAACGTCAACCACAACTCGTCACTGCCCCGCAGTCGAGAGGTCTTCTCAAAGTCGACAGGCGAACCCCTGCCCAGCCCCTCTGGAGGGTCCCTGGAAGTCAACGGGTTCCCACTATAGGGAGAACCAGAAAGTCGATGGGTGCCACACTGCCCAGTCCCGTAACGGGGTAATCCACTGGAGGGAGAGCTGGCTAAAGTCGGCGACGGGACCACTGCCTAGCCGAGTTGGAGGTAACCCGGCATCGGGGACCACTGCCTAGCCCAGCTGAAGGTAAGCCCAGCATTGGGGACCACTGCTCAGCCCAGCTTGAGGTAAGCCCGACATCGGGGACCACTACCCAGCCCAGATGGAGGTAAGCCCGACATCGGGGACCACTGCCCAGCTCAGCTGGAGGTAAGCCCGGCATCCGGGAACACTGCCCAGCCCAGCTGGAGGTAAGCCCGGCACTGCTCTGGCCATCCCTGCTGGATAGTAATGCTCGGTGAACAACGATGTACTGGCCATCCCTGCTGGATGGTAACCCACTAACGAGCCCTGCTCGAAACCACCTCATCCCTACTGGAAACAACCTCATCCCTGCTGGAAACAACCTCTGCCCTACTGGAACAACCTCAGCCCTACTGGAAAAACCTCATCCCTGCTGGAAACAACCTCAGCCTTACTGGAAACAACCTCAGCCCTGCTGGAAACAACCTCAGCCCTGCTGGAAACAACCTCAGCCCTCCTGGAACAACCTCCTGGGTAGAGGATCGATGCCCGCGTAAAGTGTTGGTCACACCGAAACCACATGCTCTACCAGGGAACACGGAGCAACGGGAGAAACTCCCCAGGCCTCACAAGGTGATCCTGCTCAAATCCGCTGAGTCACTATCAAAGTAGACTGAGACACCTCATCCCAGAAAGTGGTGAAAACGCCCACGCTGCACGAACACCCATAGTCGCAGATGGTGTGGCAGTCCGGTGAAAGGGAACAGTATTGAAACCCTTCACAGCTGAAGAATCAGAGGAACCAAACCATCTCTGCCGGTCAAACCATCGAGAACAAGACCAGGGGGAGATCACTCAACCCTGCGGGTCAGACAAAAGAGCACCAGGCCAGGGGAAACTTTACCCTGCTGGTCAAACAAACGAGCACAAATCCAGGGGAAAACTCCACCTCGCTGGTCAAACAAACGAGCACAAAGACAGGGGAAAACTCCACCCTAATGGTCAAACAAACGAACACAGAGGGACCCTCTACGTCATGAGAGGTCAAACTACGTAAAGCAGATCACGGCACGCACATGGGGCCCACACGACGGGTGGACCCATATCAGCCCCAACCAAGCGCACAAACATTCTTAGGTACAAACAACCACACGTACCTCCAAGCGCTCTCGTATACTCCCAATGTATACCTCGTTCCAGCCCAAAGGCTATCGTGCACACGGCACCCAACGTCAACGCGAAGGTGTGACGTAACAACTCCACCTCAAAGGCCCAGGAACGGCCAGCCACATATCGTGAACCATTTGTATCACTCTCCCAAGAGTGCGTGATCACAGGCCAAGGGTCCGCTACAAACAAGGTAGGATGAACCGCCACCGGAGCACCTATCATGCTCCACATTCAACAAGATCGCGCAAGAGGCTCCGCACCACAAAACGGATCGCACCGTTGTAATCCTCGCGAAAAAACACACGAGATCAACTACTTACTCGCCTCAAACGGATATCCGACGAAAAAGTCACCAACATCGCCTCACGCCCGAACGGTGTCCCGTGATCCCAAGCCTCGGCCCCAAAAACAGTTGGGCGCATCTCACCATTGCTATCCCCTCAGAAAAACACGTCAAAATCACTAATCACTTGAGTGCAACGGATATCGGGAGAAAAAGGTTCATCCCGACGCACCGCACACGAGCGGTGCCACGTGGGACCCGCATCCCGGTCATGAAACTCAACGAATGGATCACACCGTTGTGATCCTCTCGAAAAAGTACACGAAATGGACTATTCACTTTTCCAAAACGGTCACCATGTGATAAAGCTGGAAATCACCGTCAACTCCCGAAACGGCCCTCGCGGGACCCGCACCATCGTGCGGAATTACAGCGGACAGACTTCGCCAACGCGATGCCCTCGGAAAAACACCCAACATCGACTGCTCACACGCCCCGAACGGACGTCTGAGAAAAAAGTCGCTAAAAGCTGCATGTAGCTCAAACGACGGGTCGTCGGGCCCGTGCATCAACTTCAACCTCAATGCCTGAAACCACCGTGGAATGCTCCGCCTCGATGCCGAGGTCCCAATGCCACTGAAGGCGCTCAAAACGGACATCGGACGCATCCGCGACGTCCAAAACAAGATCCGCTGAAGAAACGACTAACCCCTCGACGTACGTGTCGCGCCACCAAGGCCCCTCGTTTAGGGAATTAAAAATTCCCAAAACCATCTCAAAAAGTCCGCCTCGTCGATACGGTTCCACCTTCGTGGATGGTACTCAAAACGGACACCCGTAGTGGAAAATACGGGTGTCCGAACCCTGAGGGGGCAAGGCCCCTCGGGCTGGACCGGCCGGTCTTCCCGGCCTGGGCCGGCCCGCGGCTTAGCCGCGCGGGCCGGCCGCGGATTCGCGGTCCGCGCGCAGACCGGCCATGAGGGCCCGTCATGGCCGCCGCATGAAGAACCGCGCGGTCTGGGTCTTTGTCGCCGCACGGGGGTCGCGCGCCGTGACCCCGTGGTTGCCGCTCCCTGGCGACCGCCGCCTCGCCGGGCGCTCCACCGGACACCCCCACCAACGCCAGAGCGCCCCGCTTCCGCGCCCCGCGCCTCCACCGGACACCCGTGCCGATGCCCGCGGACACCCTCGACGATGCCTGAGCACCCCGCTGCCGCGCCCATCGCCTCCACCGGACACCCGCGCCGACGCCCACCTCTACCGAGCTGCGCCGCCACTCGAACTCGCCGGAACCCGAAAACCCGCGAACTTCGGTGAATGATTGCGGATGCCACGGAGCTGGGAATTTGAATACAAAAGATGAGTTGGAAAGGGAATTACCTCTACTACTCATTCATGGCCTTTTATCAAAGTTTTGACAAGGAATCGACAGTGAAAATCGAGATCAAATTAGGTACAGGAATAGAAAATGAAAACGACAAATCCTACCTCGTGGGGCTTCGCCCGAAGCTTCGCGACGATCCGACGGCATCACCGCACCTCGCCGGAGGTGCCTCTCCGGACCATCTCGCCAGAGGTGGATGAGGAGAGGGAGAGGAGGGGCTGCCAGGGGAATGGGGAGGGATAAGAGGGAGGTGGGTGTGTTAAGCATTTCAATAGAAAACGCTTAACCACCTGCTCGTCAGCCCGAACCTGAACTCCCGACGGGGTCACGGTTAAGCCTCCCTTAGGGTAAAAACCACCTCCCGAGCACAACGGAGGTCTCAAAATTTTAATCTGATACCCGGTTCAAAAGTTATTAAACTTAGCGCCCGAGGGCGCCAAATTACGAAAACGCCCCTGGGGCCATTTTTCACAGACGGGCCGCGCCCACAAAACTTACACCCCTCCTAAGGTAAAAGGAATGCTACGAACTCAACGGTGCTCTCGGTTTTCCAATTAGAGCTACCATTTAAGAGATACTAGCGTTTCGCCAATAAACGAATTAATTAATTTATTTAATCCGTTTAACGTTCCAGAAGCGGGCGAGGGGTCCAAAAATCCCGTGACGAAAAGTTTTATGTCGTTCATAGGGTAAAAACCCTATTCCTGACCCATCCTTACTCTCGGATCTCTGATCCGGATCATAGTTTAGGAGTTATCCCATTTATTTGGCGATTCCAGTGTGAACACACTGAAAATTTAATTTCGGCCACTCCGGGGCTCAAAATCGCACGTCGTATGAAGGCGCTGCTCTGGAATATCATCATGAATATTCCAAAGTCTTTCACAGCAAAAACCGGTTTCTTACATCATTCCCTCCTTTAAGCTTTTCGTCCCCGAAAAGCAAAACTAGGGAGCGATACAGGGTACTGAGCCCACACCTGGCTTTCCCATACCCAGAAGAACCCACGCACGGCTCTGTGTCACCGCACACAGACCAAAGGATTGATCTATCTATGATAAGTTGGCCCTTTCCGATGTCGTGCAGCCACTCCAGACTTTGGATTTAGGGAAAGGCGGTAGGGAACCCCGTCATCCCTTTGCACGGTCGCAAACGGCCCGAAGGCCCTCGGGGGTAGCTCACCTCCCCGGTCAGACCTCTACGTCGCACGCCGTGACTGGAATCACCGCCCGAACCTGGAAGAAGGCTCAGTGATTCCCTCCTTTAGAATATCCATATGGTGAAACACCCAGGGATATCTGGTCACGCAAGGTTCCACAGTCGATGCTCTCTTACACGTTCAAAAGGCGAAGGAGTCAACATCATCGACTAAAGAGAAAAGGTCATATACCTTTTACCTTACCAACACAGGGTTACACCCGACGCCCTGCGTCACCCTGGTAACACCTAAAACAAGGAGTAGGGAGGAAAGGAGTTCACACACAGAGTCTAAAAATTCTTCTGCAAAAATGTTGAAGAGCTGTAGAGCGTACCTCTTATCACCTCATGCTCTGTAGGATAATAGACATCCAAAGCTCGCGACTGTCCTTGGTCCCAACTGTCAGCTCCCAGAGCCTGACGTGGACCACCTATTGGTGATGGGAAGACCTCGTAACGTCGTCCCCCACTACCAGCTCCTCCCTCTCCTCTTCTAGCACCACCTCTCTGGGTACCACTCCGATCACGGCACTGCCTCTGTCGTGGTGGTGCGCCAGCTGGCTAACCGAAACTCTCAGCCACTCGGGTCGGGAAATATGGTGCCAAGTGACCTCGCCCGTCATAGGCATATCACCGACTCTCTCGGGGATGCACTGGTGCCCTCCGGCGCCACTTTGGTGTACGACCATGCCCCTGAGTCTAGTTGTCAGAAAGCCACCTGCGTCGAGGTTCTGCTTGCAGACGCCCACTAGCTGCGGCAGACGTCTCGGCTTCAATGTTCCTGCTGCCACCACCAACACTAGAACGCGATAGGAAGCCCTCTGTCACCAGCTCATGCTCTATCACCCCGGCATATGCGGAAATTCCCAAGGGTACTATGACAGCACGAATCTCTCGGCGGAGACCCTTCTCAAACTTCCGCGCTCGGATGTTGTCGTCATGGACCAAGTCCGGGTAAAAGCGTGGACGGTCTGAAAAACTAGCCGCGTACTCATCCACCATCATCCCTCCCTGCTGAAACTGTAGGAGTTCCTGAATCCGAACGGAGCGCAAGCAGGAGGTGAAAAACTCCTCACGAAACAACAACTGAAAGTCGTCCAGCGAAAGTGACGACTCGTCAAGAAACTGAGTCACGAGACTCCACCAACGCCGAGCTGCTCCACGAAAAAGGGTGGCCGCCAAAGACACTCTCTGATCTGTTGGTGTCTCCACAAGCCTGAAAAGGCGAACCACTGTCTCTAGCCAACCCTCTACTGCCTGAGGGTCTGGCTCACAACTGAACCTCAGTAGTCTCTGTTGCTGGAACTCACGGAGCGCGCTCAACCTACGCTCATGCTCAGCCTGCTCTTCTGAAACTTCCTGCTGCTCAACAGGTGGGGGTGATGCTACCGGCCCACCCGAAGAAATGGGCTCACAAGATGGGTCATGGACAACAGCCTTGTAGTTCACAAGGTCGTCGTCACGAACCAAAGCTGGTATCCTGGCTGGCTGTCCTCGCGGAGACATCCTGAATATTAGCCAGGAGTGCCGCGGTCAGATGAGCATATATGTATATACCAATAGCAATGATGGGGAGCCGACTCAAGAAGGACAGTCAAAGACTCAATCCTATGTGATGCACAAACAAATTTTCCCTGCAAAAAGTGTCTCAGCATGCCGAGTCGACAAGCGGGTTATCAAGGTCTTGGTGAATGGATACGTCATCCGCCGCACCATCACTGGACTCCCTGGCCTGAGAGCCGCCCTCGAGACACGTTAACACCGTTTCCCTAAATCCCAACCAGTTCCTTTTTATTTTAGGGACGTCCGAACAACGTCCCAAGGAACGAACCACCTCCGATACCACTTTGTCACAACCCCACCCTACCCGGGATCGAGCCGAAACTACCCCAAGCCCGCCTCCATAGGCCAGGGGCAGGCGACTAGCGCCGAAGGCACAATAACTCGGGGAGGGATTTTCCTATTTACCTGTACACACACACACATCACACTCAATGAAACAGTGCAGAGTAGAAGAAAAGAAAAGCAGAGTAAAAACAATAACTGCTATATATATATATACCACAAAGTTCATCAACCTCCAAAAGTACAAAGAAAGCTGAAAGTACACTGAAAAGAAAGGGAAAAAACACGCGCCCAACCAACAACTGCCACAACCCGACAAGAGGTAATAAAAAAGAAACAGCTGACAGGTCTCCCACCTGGAACCCGACCACGACCACCACACGCGTTCTAAGCTCCCAAACTCCTACGCTCCACTGAAGTCACGCTTCACCTATCTGTCGCCTGCAAGGGCACACCAAGTGCGGGAAAATCCCAAGCAGGGGTGAGTATAAAAAATACTCATTAGGATACCCCGAAGGCTCGAGGGAGCAACAAAGGAGGTACCAAAGGTTGAGCAGTAGAGAGAACAAAAAATTAGAGGAGTACAACTGAAAGTGCAGTAAGAGTACAATAAATCGGCCAACTCAACCCAACAAGAGGAAAGAAGGTAGACTCGTCCAGACACAAGGAGCTGGAAATGGTGAGAAGATGAACTTCCCGTTGAGTCTTCGCTACCGATAGTAGGAGAGTAGAATCGTCCAACCATGAGATGCTAGACACGGAAAGCAAGTGGCATACCCCGCGCGTCTTTGACTCCCCTGGAAGGAGAGTAACCAAACCCAAGAGGTGGGTACTAGAACAAGGTATATACAAGTCCATATGCTCAATCAAGAAGCCCAAACAAGATCTTAAGGGGATCTCCATCCCGTAGCTCAGCCAAAGAAAGAGTAGCCAACAGTCCCAGAAGTAACACCATCGATGCCCTGCATCCCGCATGTCTGCCCCGAACCGCAACCCAAGGGATCAATCACTACACCTCGACACTATCCTCTTTCGGCAGCACTGACTCGCCCGCACAGTTTTAGGTTGTGTCACAAGGACGCGTCTCAGTGGGGGAAAACAATCCTCATACTTGAGAGTTCTGGGGGAACGTCAACCACAACTCGTCCCTGCCCCGCAGTCGAGAGGTCTGCTCAAAGTCGACAGGCGACCCCCTGCCCATCCCCGCTGGAGGGTCCCTGGAAGTAAATGGGTTCCCACTACAGGGAGACCCGGAAAGTCGACGGGTGCCACACTGCCCAGTCCTGTAACAGGGTAATCCACTGGAGGGCGACCCGGCTAAAGTCAGCGACGGGACCACTGCCCAGCCCAGCTGGAGGTAACCCGGCATCATGGACCACTGCCCAGCCCAGCTGGAGGTAAGCTCGGCATCGGGGACCACTGCCCAGCCCAGCTGGAGGTAAGCCCGGCATCGGGGACCACTGCCCAGCCCAGCTGGAGGTAAGCCCGGCATCGGGGACCACTGCCCAGCCCAGCTGGAGGTAAGCCCGGCATCGGGGACCACTGCCCAGCCCAGTTGGAGGTAAGCCCGACACTGCTCTGGCCATCCATGCTGGATGGTACTGCTCGGTGAACATCGATGTACTGGCCATCCCTGCTGGATGGTAACCACTGACGAGCCCTGCTCGAAACAACCTCAGCCCTGCTGGAAACAACCTCAGCCCTGCTGCAAACAACCTCATCCCTGCTGGAACAACCTCAGCCCTGCTGGAACAACCTCAGCCCTGCTGGAAACAACCTCAGCCCCGATGGAAACAACCTCAGCCGTGCTGGAAACAACCTCAGTCCTGCTGGAAACAACCTCAGCCCTGCTGGAACAACCTCTTGGGTAGAGGATCGGTGCCCGCGTAAAGTGTTGGTCACACCGAAACCACAAGCTCTACCAGGGAACACGGAGCAACGGGATAAACTTCCCAGGCCTCACATGGGGACCCCACTCCAATCCGCTGAGTCACTATCGAAGTGGACCGAGAAACCTCATCCCAGAAAGTGGGGAAAACACCCACGTTGCACGAACACCCATAGTCGCGGACGGTGTCGCAGTCCGATGAAAGGGTACAGTACTGAAACCCCTCACAGATGAAGAAACAGAGGAACCAAACCATCTCTTTCGGTCAAACCATCGAGAACAAGACCTGGTGGAGACCACTCAACCATGCTGGTCAGACAAAAGGGCAACAGGCCAGGGGAAACTCCGCCCTGCTGGTCAAACAAACGAGCACAAAGCCAGGGGAAAACTCCACCCCACTGGTCAAACAAACGAGCACAAAGCCAGGGGAAAACTCCACCCTGCTGGTCAAACAAACGAGCAAACAGGGACCCTCTATGTCGTGAGAGGTCAAAGTACGTAAAGAAGATCACGACACACACGTGGGGCCCACACGACGTGTGGCCCCATCGCACCCCCAACCAAGTGCACAAACATTCTTAGGTACAAAAAACCACACATACCTCCAAGAGCTCTCGTATACTCCCAGAGTATACATCGTTCCAGCCCAAAGGCTATCGTGCACACGACACCCAGCGTCAACATGAAGGCGTGACATAACAACTCTACCTCAAAGGCCCAGGCACGGCCAACCACATCTCGTGAACCATTTGTATCACTCTCCCAAGAGTGCGCGATCACACGCCAAGGGTTCGCTACAAACAAGGTCGGACGAACCGCCACTGGAACACCTCTCATGCTCCGCATTCAACATGATCGTGCAAGAGGCTCCGTAAAACCAAACGGATCGCACCATTGTAATCCTCACGAAAAAACACACGAGATCGACTACTTACTCGCCTCAAACGGATATCCGACGAAAAAGTCTCCAAAACCGCCTCACGCCTGAATGGCGTCCCGTAATCCCGAGCCTCAGCCCCGAAAAAAGTCGAGCGCATCGCACCATTGCGATCCCCTCAGGAAAACACGTCAAAATCACTACTCACATGAGTGAAACAAATATCCGGAGAAAAAGGTGCATCCCGGCGCACCGCAAAAAAGCGGTGCCATGTGGGACCCGCATCCCGGTCCCGAAACTCAACAAACGGATCGCATCCTTACGCTCCTCTCGAAAAAGTACACGAAATGGACTATTCACTTGTCCAAAATTGTCGCCCGGTGATAAAGCTGGAAATCCCCGTCAACTCCCGAAACGGCCCTCGCGGGGCCCGCACCATTGTGCGCAATTACAGTGGGCAGACTGCGCCAATGCGATACCCTCGGAAAAACACCCAACATCGACTGCTCGCACGCCCCGAACGGATGTCCGAGGAAAAAGACGTTAAAAGCTGCACGCAATTCAAATGACGGGCCGTGGGGCCCACACCTAAACTTCTGCCTCAATGCCTGAAACCACCCTGAAAGGCTCTGCCTCAATGCCATGGTCCCAATGCCATTGACGGCGCTCAAAACGGACGTCGGACACGTCCGCGCCGTCCAAAACAAGATCCGCCGAAGAAACGACTAACCCCTCGACGTACGTGTCGCGCCACCGAGGCCCCTCATTTCGGGAATTAAAAATTCCAAAAACCATCTCAAAAGGTCTGTCTCGTCGATACAGTTCCACCGCCACAGACGGTACTCAAAACGGACTTCCATAGCGGAAAATATGGGTGTCCGAACACCGAGGGGGCAAGGCCCCTGGGGCTGGACCGGCCTAGACCGGCCGACCCACGACTTAGCCGCGCGGGCCGGCCGCGGATTCGCGGTCCGCGCACAGACCGGCCACGAGGGCCGGTCGCGGCCACCACGTGAAGACCTGCGCGGTGCGGGTCTTTGTCGCCGCACGGGGGTCGCGCGCCGCGACCCCACGTTCGCCGCTCCCTCGCGACCGCCGCCTCGCCGGGCGCTCTGCCGGACACCCCCGCCGACGCCCGAGCGACCCGCTGCCGCGCCCAGCGCCTCTACCGGACACCCGCGTCGATGCCCGCGGACACCCCCGCCGATGCCCGAGCTCCCCGCTGCCGCGCCCGGCACCTCCACCGGACACCTGCGCCGACACCCACCTCCACCGAGCCGCGCCGCCGCTCGAACTCGCCGGAACCCGAAAACCCGCGAACTTCGGCGGATGATTGCGGATGCCACGGAGCTAGGAATTTGAATCCGAAAGATGCGTTGGAAAGGGGATTGAATCTACTACTCATTCATGGTCTTTGATAGAAGTTTTGACAAGGAATAAACAGTGAAAATCGAGATCAAAGTAGGTACAGGAATAGAAAATGCAAACGACAAATCCTACCTCGTGGGGCTTCGCCTGAAGCTTCGCGACGATCCGCCGACATCACCGCACCTCTCCGGAGTCGCCTCGCTGGACCGTCTCGCCGGAGGTGGAGGAGGAGAGGGAGAGGAGGGGCTGCCATGGGGGATGAGAAAGGATAAGAGGGAGGTGGGTGTGTTAAGCATTTAAATAGAAAACGCTTAACCACCCGCCCGTCGGCCCGAACCCAAACTCCCGACGGGGTCGTGGTTAAGCCTCCATTAGGGTAAACCCCACCTCCCGAGAACAAATGAGGTCTCAGAATTTTAATCCGAGACCCCGTTCAAAAGTTATTAAACATAGCACCCGAGGCCGCCAAATTACAAAAACGCCCCTGGGGCCATTTTTCACAGAAGGGTCGCGCCCGCAAAACATACACCCCTCCTAGGGTAAACTGAAAGCTCCGAACTCAACGGTGCTCTCTGTTTTCCGATCCGAGCCACCATTTAGGAGATACTAGAATTTCTCCATTAAACGAATTAATTAATTTATTTAATCCGTTTAACGTTCCAGAAGTGGGCGAGGGGTCCAAACAGCCCTCGCCGACAAGTTTTATGTCGTTACTAGGGTAAAAACCCCATTATGGACCCATCCGTACACTCGGATCTTTGATCCGGATCACTTTTTAGGAGACTTCCCATTTATTTGGCGATTCCAGTGTGAATGCACTGAAAATTTAATTCCGGCCACTCCGAGGCTCAGAATCGCACGCCGTCTGAAGGCGCTGCTCTGGAATATCATCAAGAATATTCAAAAGTCTTTCACAGCAAAAACGTGGTTCTTACATAATCCAGTGAATTGAAATATTTATAAATGGTTCATTGTATATGGAATGAAAACCGTATCAACACATGTATCCAATGTACATATTTCTATACTATGAAAGATAATGATGTCTGTATTACAGTTGCGACCTGTGCGGAGGAACTTATAACTACACTGGGATGCCTGACTCTAGTTATGAGCAATAAAAATACCCATATGGAACTTTCTAATCCACAATGTGGAGGATAAATGTTATACATCTTTATGCCACAACAACCTATGTCATTCAGTGGGGCTATAAATCCATTTGTAGATGAGTAGTAGATAACTTCCATAGAGAAGACATTTCTCACTTTAGGAAATATCCAATGGGAGAAGGTTTTCATAGATGTTTATCATCTATCGGGATATGTGGATCAATGTTGGTCAGTAATACAAAACAAAAAGAAGGACGAAGAAATTATAAACATGGAAGAGATGGATATTAAGGAAATTTTCATCGATAAATATTTTCCATGTAAAGAACAAGCGAATAAGGAAAGAAAATTATTTAATCAGAGACAAAAGGAGGATAGTAATGGTTTCCAGGTATCAGTCCAACTTTACAAATCTATCCAGACATGTCGTGGACTATGTATGTAATCCAAGGTTCATGATTGACCATTTCATTAATGGTATTAAGTCAATTCTACCCAGGGAATTAGTCTCCCAAACATTCTCCTCATATGAGTATATATTATCTTGTGCTATCAACATAGAGAAAGAATTCTCCAAGCGTTATGCTTTTGAAGGTAAATAAGAGAAAAAGGATATGAGGGAGTAAAATTTAGATAATGGAAAGAAGGGACTGATGTATTTTCCATAATCTAATAATTGTGGATGGAAACACCTTAGTACATGTTTAAAAAGAAAATGAGTTTACTTCCAGTGTGGTGAACAAGGATACCATGCTCAGTATTGAAAGGGAAGGAAATATTTTTCTTATTCCCAATAATTTAACTGTAAGGATACATGGAACAATGAAAACGAATTCCCAAAACTCCAATGAAATAAACCCCAAAGATGCAAAGGGATCTAGGCCAAGAATATGTTGTATCAACTATCGAAGTGGAATAATAAATTATTATTTTTTTGATTCATGAATTATGCTGTATTACATTAATTATTTAATGAATTAAAATAATGCATGGTTTATAATGGCTTATTGGTAATCCAGGTACTCATATGTTTGGTATGTGACAAGAAGAGGTATATTATGTTGTTTTGAAGAAAATATGATGTTAAGTGACCTTTCTTTTAAATCATTGGACTTTAAATTTTGGAAAAACATAATTTGGATGAGTCATAAGGTTAACTACTTATGGTGTGGATTAAGAACAAATAATTATTTTGGATAAAATGTTTCTTCCCTATCTCTTGCAGTAAACATTTAAAGGTCAATGGAATGAATTGTGGTATAAAACATCATGTTCAATATCCATCATTTGGTATTACATATGATGTGGGGATAAATCAAAGCATAACCAAATGATGAGTTTATAACATCATATATGTTTAATTTCTAATGTTCTTCTAGGAATAATAAAAGAAACCCTTTAATATTAGAAAATTGATTTTTAGCAAAAATTTCATCTGATTAATTTTTCTTCTAAGAAATCATTAGCTTTTTTCTGATATTAGATTTATGGTTTTATGATGTTTAAAATTCTAATTACCATGTTCTCTGTCACAATCCATCAGAACAGGATGGTTAGATTCCTCTTCAATGGATTTGTTTTCACCTAATGATATTTTTATTGTATTCAAAAGCTAAATATTGTGGAAACTTGTACATTTATCCTTTTCCCTCTTATTAATAGGATTTTAAATAAAACTATTTTGGATGTGGGTTTCCCACAATGTAATTTTTAATAAATCCACCTCTATTTTCCAAATTGAAATATCAAATTTCAAGGATGAAATTTATTGAAAGAGGGTAGAATGTAACACCCCAAGGATTTTGAAATAAATTGATCATATAATGTAATACACATGAAATTGTGTCTCTGTGAAATAACAATTTTTATTATAATTATTTAAACACGATAGTTTTAAACTAAAAATTAAAAACAATTTTTCCACTTCTATGAATTGGATTTTGAAAAGTGGACATACATGATTGTGATACGTAATATATTTATAGTCTTATAGGATCAATGTAATTTTTTGGAGATTATTAACTTGACAATTTTGAATAATAATGTTACCCTAATGAATATTAATATGACCATAATGAATAGTAAACTGACCAAATGAATATCATCCCCACCCATGAAAGTATTAATAAAATTTACACATCTTATAATTAAAATGAATATATAATTATATCATATATTTGGTAAAAAAATATTTTAAAAATAATGAATTATGTTTTGGTATTTTTGTGAGTCCTAAATAACTAATTACATTTTTATAGTTAATAAAATGATTTCAAAGAAACTTTATTTTTCATAAAATGAATTCATTATTCAATTTTTTTATCTTATAATATTTTTATGGGGCCTTTGTTAATTTTTGAAGGAGTTGTAAAATTACTTATATATTAGAAAACCGTATTTTTTGAGTAAATGATTCTTTTAAATAAAAATTAAATATATAATATGAGTAAAATAATTTTCATTAAATCATGATTATTTTTAGATTATACACATCAAAAAAAGGTTATAGTAAATTTTTGGTATTTTTTTAAAATAGTTGAATTTAGTTTGAATATTAATATCATATAATTCACGGTATTTAGATATTATAATTTAAATAAACTATTATAACATTGTGAATGATGTAATAATCCTTTTAGAGAACTCAAATTCACTAATTTTTTTCACAATAATAAACACTATTTATTACCATGAGAAAAATAATAAACTAATGAATAAAATAATGATAAATCCACACTCTACTCCACCATAAATACCACCCTCACCACCCATTCTTCTCGCACCTTAAAAACATCGATCCTTGTATAATTTCGTCCCAATATTCTCCCCAATCCAACCCCACACTTCTATGAGCTTTTAGTCTTATTAGAAGAAATAAAACCAATCCCCTTTAAAGAGGTTATCAAAGAGGATTATTCAAGTTGTTAAATCCTCTTCTATTTCCTTTTAATTTCTTTTCATGTTTTTTTATTATTGTCTGAATTGTCTGAAGGCCTTCATTTTTATTGATTTTTGATAACCCCCATTTCAAGGGATAAGGGGGAACCCATACAAGGACCATAGGCTCCGAGATTACACGGTCCATAGGCTAAGGATATTACCTGACCCGAAGGTCTTAGGGAATTCAACCGGACTATCTACAAGGAACTTCCCCTCACCAACATCTAAGTCATGATAGTAGCTCTCCACATTTTCATGGACGTCTAGCTAGGTTTTTCGTGTAATAATAGTCTGGTAATGATGTCATAACCATAGCCTCTCATCATCCGTGAGGTACCAATTTACAACCTTCATGAATGAAAAATTTTTGTTCTTCAATTTATCCTTAAAGGGTTATAATGAAACCATTTTTATTCTTAGACTAGATTAATATATGTATTAAAACCTTTCCAATTTTATTTATGTAACATAATTACATAAAAATAAATAATAAATAATGGGTTTCTTATGATCAATAACCGCCAAAACAATGTGAACGATTAACACTAAATATATTATCTAATGATTCATATTCAAACCATACAAAAATTATATATATAACCATTTAAAAATAATTATTTTAATTAATATCACATATATTCAATTCAATATTATTATACCCATTCTACATGATCTTTCCTACTCAAATACAAGTATACCGATCATGAAAACCAAATAAACATGTGCTCTCGAGAAATAAAATTGTATATTATAACTCATAACAAGGAAATAAATGAAAATAATAAAATTATATAAAATTTAATACATGAATAAAATCTTATGAAGTTTTTAATTAATGGATTTAATTTTATTATCCAAGATATTATGGTATATTGTAGAACACATTCAAACAAAAGGTAAGGGGTTTCTCATTCTACATTTTTTTGTGAGATTTATATTATTCACTACTTATTTCTTATATGTGGTGTATTTATACATCCCATTTATTTTCCATTTCATGAATATTTTTTCATTTATGTTATTAAATGTATTTTTTTATTATCAATAATTTTATGGGCCATATGGTTTGACTGACTACAATGTGGTAATGTTATCCTTCCTGAACCTCCATTTTCATCATTATTGTTCTTTCATCCTCAATAAACCAATGTAATTATTAATTTTTTATATACATATTCTAAATTCTAGGTATATGTTCCAAAATCATGAATTATGATTAGGTCACCATTTGTTTTTTAGAAAATATACATTTTAAAAGCGTCCCCTTCTCAATTCTTCACGATAAGCAAGCATGATTAAAGGTTTCCCGATTTCTTACCTATTTTCATGTGCAATATATAATTAGATTTAAGAAAATATTATTTTTTTCTAAAAAAAATTATTTTATCATCAAAAATATAGCTTTGTTTATTTATAGTTTAATGAAATGATTTCATCAAGAAAAAAATTATTTACAAAGTAAAACAGTGTTACTCTCAAGAATTCATTGATGATTTTATTAGATCTTTTTCATTTATTTCAACACCCTTATTGGATATTACGTTTTATTAGGATTAAATACTGGGAATGTATTATCTCAAAATATAATATATATTTTATGATGATTTTTATGTTCACAAAGACCATTGTTTTCTTCTGAATAACAATTTTTTTAGAGTTTTACAAGAATTTATATTTTATTTTAATAGAATTTAGCGTAATGGGAATGATTATGAAAAAACTATATCCATCCATACATTTCACTGATAAACTAACGTTTTCATATTGTATCAATTCAAAGTTATTATAAAGATTTTTTTCTTGGATATTCATCATTATCATCAGAAAATTGACATGCATATGGATCACCAACCCTACGTTGGAGTTTGGATTTTCTGTTTGTAACCCTATGTTTAGAAAAAATGAACGTATGGTTATTCAATGATCCACTCTTGATTTTATGATGATAAGGATATAATTTATGTATAATTATACAAATTCTATGAAAATTAACCCTATTCTACAAAAAGTAACCCTACGCTACACAAAGGAACCATGCGGTACGTAGCTCAACCATATTCAGTGTTCTCAATGACAATGTTTTTCAAATGTTGTTTTCAAGTTGAAATTACTATGATGGTCAAAATAGAAATAAAGGAAGATTCAATGATCATTTAAATTATTTTAAATAACTATGTTAATTGTTGAAAATATATCCTATTTATAAGGGAAGTTATTAATCTTCAAGTAAATTAAAATTTGAATTTCCACGACCAATCATGCTATTCATTTGGATCTGAAAAACCAAAGAAAGTCTATTATGTACTATATATTTCTTAAGAATAGTTGTTAAAAAAATTTAGATTATGTGATACACATATAAAACTATCATATTGAAATTATTTTTATAGTTCGATAACATAAAGACAACTCTGTTAAAGGACTACATTTTGGAGATATACAATTTCTATCTTGTTCTACTGTATGTTTATGACTTCTCTGTTTTGTTGTTGCTTTTAAATAAAACATATATAAGAAAATAGAATATATTTATACTCATTAGGTGTTTAATACTATTATTTATTGAGAATAAGGACCGTCTACTATCAATTGGGTATTATAACAATTTTTATGTTCAACCAATTTCAAATAATCAATATCTTTTTATTTATTTGTGTTTCAAGTACAAGTACTCAATTGTGGTAGAGTATGAACATATAGATCAAATATATTTTTATTTATTTGTGTTTCAAGTAAAAGTACTCAGTTGTGGTAGAGTATGAACATATATATTTATATTCAGTTGTGGATTCTTGGTCTTATGATAAGAGGGACATACTAGAGGAATTTACCAAGATCACTGAGGGAGTATTTGGTATAGTGTAATAGGTGATCTTTGTTCCCTGAACCAATATAAAAGGTTGGGTTCTTTATTTATATTTATTTATGAGATATTTTTATATAGAATAATAACAATTAATATTCACATAAATTATAGTGGAGGTTAAAATATAGAATAGTGGAATATTTTGAAAAGACACAATTAACCCCCTCTTGTGTATTACATTGTATGTTCTGAAATAGTAATTGGTATTAGAGGGGAGATTTTAGATAAATATATACAACATAAATGTTAGAGGTATATACAAAGATATAAATGGTAGATCTGAGATAAGGGATATTTATGGTCAGTACTCTGTACATCAATGGGAAATATTATGGTTTCTGGAAATCCAGGATGGTTATATATCTAAAAAAATAAGGGATTCAATGTATATTCTAAAATAACTAGTTCCTATATCATTCATGAGAAACCAAAAACATGGAATTCTATAACTAAAACCGAATATGATATGAATTCAGAATGTAAGAATGAAATTATCTATGGCCTTGGACTAGATGACTTCAATTGTGTTTCGAAATGTCCTACTACTTATGATATGTGGAAAACTATTACAGTATCCTATAAAGGGATAGAAAATGGGATGAAAATGATGTATACTATAGCTAAGCTGAAATTTGACAAAATTAAGGATGTTTTATAGAGAATAAATCATATAGATGAATTGAATGATTACATAAATTATCAATAATATTACAACCTTAAGTGAACCTATCAGTCAATATGATCAAGCATTGAATGTGTTGAGAGTACTCCCTTTTAAATGGAATGGCATTTCTGTTGCTATTCAACAATCATCACCTATCAAGGATCTGAGAATGAATGAACTAATTGGGAAATTGATGATGTATGAATATTAAATTCAAGCTAAAGAAAAATATCATAAAATATTTATAAAAAATTAGAACACTCCTCTAAAGGTAAAATATTAGAAGCTATGAAAAAAATTAAACTAGAAGATATAATGAAGAAGAATTCTAATTCATCTGATTCTAAAATAGAACTGGCTTAGTTAGCCAAAAAATTTATCCATAATTATAAGAGGAAAATAGGATTAAACAAATTGTTCAGGAAAGATGAAAAAGAGTGGAAAGATGTCAGATCCTATGAATGAATTAATGTAGGTCATAGTAGACCTGACTCTCCTTAGGTAAAAGGTGAATATAGAAAGAGAGAAAAGGGATATCATAAAAATGATGAATATTAATGTAAAGGTAGAAGATCAATGAAAGAAACATGGAATGTTTTTTAAGATTATATAGGTTCATCTAAATAAGATTTAGAAAAAGAAACATCATAGTTGAAATCCAATATGTGCTAAACGGTTGACAATAAGAGGTACAAACCTATTGCTAATCCAATTCTGATTTTGATTCTACTAGTTACTCAAATAGTAAATCGGCTACCTACTCTTCTATGTTAGAAGAGAAATGTGATTATTTGATAAATACGAATAATAATTTAAAAAATATTCATAATTATATATTAGGTGAAAGAGATACCTTGCGTAAAACAACATCCAGAGCTGATTAAAATATTCAATTCACACAAATTTAATTTTTCTAATCATGAAAAAGGTATAAAACCTATACAAGATGAATTAGAAACTTATAAGAGTGCAATTATTTTTTTACTAAAAGAGAAAATATATTAAATGAAATACATGTAATGAATTTTATTAAAGGGTAAATAATTTTTATAGGTTGTAAGGGTGATAAATCTAAACTCTACAACAATTATATTATCACCAATTTATAAAATGAACTTGTTATTTTTGTGGAATAAAAGGTAATGTCACAAATAAATATTATTTGAGAAATCATCAAATGAATGGAATTTAAAGTGAATTTATTTCAATTATTTTATCTTAATCTAATGATATAAAATATGAGGAAACCAAGTAAGTTTGTATTCCCATATCTTGGCTATCCAACACTACTAGACCCAAGAAAGTGTGGGTACCAAAACAAACATTTCTTTAAATACTTTTGCAGGAAACGTGATACAAGAATAAAAATGCTATATGGTATATATAATGCGGATTTTAAAGGAATATATGTGGATATAAATACAGGTTTCACTAACTTACTCAAATGGATGGAGGTATTTTATCCTTTTGTGAGAATTCAAAAGGAAAAATAATTGGAGTTGGAATTTTTGGAGATCCAAATACCATCTCAATAAAAAAGGTAATATATGTGCAAGGGTTAAAGCCAAAGCTGATAAAGATTTCTCAACATTATGATGAGGGATTTTATGATTATTTTTCTAATGATTTGTATTCTATGTTTTAAAAAAATTGCTTAAATTAAGAGCACCAATAACTAATAATGTTTATACTTTTGATTAAAAATCATTGTTTAAATAAAAAGAAAATTGTTTAAATACAAAGAAAAATGAATAGTAGATTTATAATAGAATACATGTATGCTGTAATATAAATGTTTTACATAAATTATCTAAGAAATATATTTTTTATTATCCTATTTTTCTGTTTGACAATGAAATATTAGGTGATGCATGCCAAATTAGCATGCACCATAATTCATCTATCAAATATATTAACAAACTTTCTACATCAAAAAATTATAGACATATCTATATGGATTTGTTTGTACAGTCAAGGAAAACATGTTTTGTTGGTAAATTATATGTTTATGTTTTTGTAGATTATTATTCTATATTTACTTGGGTTTATTTTCTAAAGCACAAAAGTGAAGTTTTCAACTTTTTTGAAAGATTTTGTAAAATTTTTCAATGTGAAAATGGTTTTCAAATAATTTAATTACAATTTGATAATGGTGGAGAATTTTTGAATCAATAATTTCATTATTTTTCTAAAATGTAGGTATTAAACTCACCTTATCTACACCAAAAACACCCCAAAAAAGGAATAGTTGATTGGAGAAATAGAACTATTCCTGAAATGGAACAGAATATACTGACTGAATAAAACGTTCCTACCAATTTTTGGTCCAAAGTTGTAAGCACAACTTGATATATAATGAATTGAAATTTAATGAGGTCTATTTTCAAAGAGGCACCTTATAAAATTTAGAATAGCAAAAAATAAAAAGTAATGTGTTTTAATGTTTTTGGATGCAAGTTCTATATCTTGAATACTAAGTAGAACCTTGGTATGTTTGATCCAAAAGTATATGAAGTAATATTTTTCGGATATTCTACTACCTTTATTGATTATAGGGTGTTCAATAAAAATTGAAGGATTTTTGTAGAATTATTTTAAGTGAAGATTGATGAAACAATGACAATCAATAAATAAAAATATCAAATGAAGGTAGTCACTGACAGTTTTGAAAACATGAGACATAAAACACTTAACAATTATTTTGAAAACTATATTGATAAAACTATGTGTAGTTCATAAGAACATCATACTTACGAATATGAAAGTGTCTTTCCTATAAAATCAAGAACACTAAAGAACCATCCTTTAGAATCTGTAAATGGTATCTAGACACTAGAATTAGATATAGAAGAAATAACAGAAACCTGGTATAATTTTATGTATTTCGATATTTTTTAGAAACCACGACTATTGAAGAATCCATAAGAGATGAGTGTTGTTTGTTATCCATTCAAGAAAAGCTAAATCAGTAGAAAAGAAATTATGTTTAGGTACTAATTGAGAGACCAAATGATTATCCAGTTATAGGAACTAAATGGGTTTTTAGAAATAAATAGGATGATCAAGGTATAATAACCTAAAATAAATCAAGATTAGTTTCTAAAATATATAATGATGAAGAAGTTATAGATTATGATGAAACTTTTCCCCTATAGAATGATTAGAGGCCATTAAAAATCTTTTAGCCTATGAATCTCGTAAAATTTTTAAATTATATTTGATAGATGTTAAATCATCCTTTTTAAATGATTACTTAATATAGGATGTTTATATTGAACGATCCCCATGTTTTGAAAATTCTCAAAAAGAAAATCTTGTTTTTAAACATACCAAATATCTCTAAGGCCTTAAACAAGAACATAGAGCATGCTATGAAACATTATGTTCTTTTGTTTGGAATTTTTTTTTACTATTTCTTTGGAAGATCCAATGCACTTTAAGAAAAAAAAATCCAAAAATTTTATTCCTTAAAATTTTTTTGATGATGTTATTTTTTTCCCAACTAATAAAAAATTTAATTATTTTTTAAAATTAATGAATAAGGAATTTGAAATGAGGATCACGGGAGAGCTAAATTTCTTTTTAGGATTTCATTTTCCCAAAAATATTTTTAAAATGTTTTAAATAAAACCATGTATATTACTTATTTATTTAAAAAAAATTAGCTTTAGATCAATAAGAAATATTCAAATCCTATGTATACCATTAAAAAACATGATTTAAATGAAGATGAAAACTAATTCACAATAAGTTTCATAGAGGTATGTGTGGTTGTTTGTTATATCTTACAACTAGCAGACTAGACATTATGTTTTATGTATGTCTTTTTTCAAGATTTTAGTTAAATACAAAATAATACCATATTATTTCTATTAAAATAATTTTTAGTTATTTAAAGGGAACATTTTTTTCAAACTATTCTTTACCCTTGAACTTCTGATTTTAATTTATTATCACATTCATATGATGAAATTTGAGTTTTTAGAATAGATAAAAATTGTAACTCAGGAACCTATCACTTTATAGGAAAATAATTTGTTTCTTTGTCTAGTAAAATAAATCCCTCAGTTTATATATCAACAACCTATTAAAAATATGCATCTGTTGGTAGTTGTTGTGCACACGTATTATGGATGAAAAACATGCTACTATACTTTGGTATAAACATTAATAATATTCCAATTTTTTTGTGATAATACTAATTCTATTGATATTACTAAAAATCATATAATTCATTCTAGGATGAAGTACATTGATATAAGGAATAATTTTATAAGAGATTACGTATTTAAAAAGATATTTCTTTAGAACATGTTAATAACAAATATCAATTAGCTATTATTTTTACTAAACCACTTCCTAGTTTTAGATTAGATTTTATTGAGGGAGAGTTAGGAATATTGATTATTGGGAGGGATTTTTAGTCTCTCAGAGTATAAATCAAGCAGCTACATCTTCTCTATAGACACTACCAAAATTTAATAGGAATTTAGAATAAATTACCTCATAGAAGGTAGATATTAATGACTGTATAAACACTATTCATTATGGTAGCATACCATTAATGGTTCTAGTGGATAATCAGTGAAATTTGGGGAGTTAACTAACATTTAATGAATCATGGTTGGGGTAGTGATTAATAAACATAAGTAAATGTTGACCTCTTTCATTCAATCAAAAGAAGCTCTGAATGCATTTGTAAAGGTAAATTTGGTTGAATGTCTAAATGTTGGAAATGATTTGAAGACGCTACTACAACACTGGAAAGAAGTGTTCAACAACCAATTTTAGAGCCTGTTGTTGATTCTAATTGATCACATTAGTGTAGTTCATGTCCTTCCTCATTCAGTAGAACCCTATGTCCCTAACAAAACTAAAAATTATCCAATAATTTTGAAAACCCGTATTGATTGTCGATTGTACTATAATCATTCAAAACATTTTGAATATATTTTTAACATCAGTTTATTTGTATTTAGATTTAATTATTTATAATTTATTTCATTACATAACTTCCAATCATAAATTTATTTTTCTTATTCTAGAATACATAACTATTTATTTATAGTTTGATGTTAGGTTAATCTGTAGTTGAATTCATTTATTAATTCGAACAATATTTTTGATATACAAAAACGGGTGAGACGCTCTATGTTTTTGGAATGTAAAATATCTCTTGGGAATATGGGGAGAATATTTTAATCCACAAAAATTTGTTTTGAAATTTTTCTTTATCGAAATAATTCTATGAAATCAAAATTTTGAGAAAATTTATACATGTACTATTGTGTTTTAGAAATCCTATAATTTTATTATTTATTGTTAAGGATTATGTTATGGGATTTATGGTCATAAAAAGGGGGATATTTTAGGGAATTTATTGTCTCAAAATACTCTATATTTTATGAGGATTTTTATGTTCACAAAAACCCTTTTTTATTATCTAATAATGTTTTTATGTGAGTTTTATAGGAGTTTATATTCTATTTTAATGGAATTTAGAATTATGAGAATGATTCTGTAAACACTATTTCCATCCCTATATTATGCTGAAAAACTAATGATTTTATATAGTTTCAACCCTATTTTACAATAAATAGTATTTGTTTGGATCATCGTCATTATATTTGGAAAATTGACACACGTGTGGATCAAAACCTCAACATCTGATTCTGTATTTATTGTTTGCAACCGTACATTCGTGAAAAACTAATGTATTGTTAAATAATATAAAATTCATGATTTTATAATTAAAAGTATAAAATATATAGATCATTATCCATATTTTATGCAATGTAACCCTAAAATGCACAATGAAAACCTACTCTATGCAAAGGAACTGTACGCTAGGCAAAGAAAACCTATGCTACACAAAGGAACCCTACACTATGCAGCTCAACCCTATGTTGTGTTCGCAATGATGAAGATCATCAAATCGTGTTTTCAATTCCAAATCTGTACAAAGGTCAAGATAGAAATAAATAAATATTCAAGGATCATTTTTATTATTTCAAAGAACTATGTTCATCGGAGAAAATGTCTCTTATTTCTAACAGAAGTTACAACTCTCCTTGTTAATTAAAATTAGAATTTCTATGACCAATCATGCTATTCTTTTGTATCTGGAACACTAACGAAAGTTGTTATTTCACTATATATTTCATCAGAATATATAATCATAATTTTTTGGGATAAGTTATTCACATAAAATACTGCTATGTTGAAATTCATTTTGTAGTTCTACAGAAGACAAACAACTCTGGTAAAGGACTACATTATGGTGATATACGTGTTCTATGTAGTTCTACTGTATGTTTGAAACTACTCTATTTGGTTGATGATTTTAAATAGAAGATCTATATCAAACCTATATCACATTAAAATCGTTCTCTCTTGTATACTATTATTTCTAATGAAGATGGTCCTTCTACTTTTAATTGAGTGTTGCAACAATTGTGACATTTAACTTATTTCAACAAATAAATCAGTTTTTTTTATTTAAGATTCAACATCTCAAACTCCATTGTGGTAGAGTATTAGATTATTGATAAAATATATGGATAATATGTTTTATTTCATAGAACCAGAATTTTTTTTATTTAGTCTTGTAATGGTGTCAATATCATACACTCAGTTGTGGATTCTTGTTCTTGCGATAAGGGGATCATATTAGTGGAATTTACTAAGATCGATGAGTGATTATTTGGTAGAGTGTACTAGGGGATCTTTTTTCCCAAACCACTATAAAAATCTATGTCTTTTATTTTTTTTATCCATAAAATATTTTCATATCAAAGAATAAAACAGTATATTCTAATAAATTATTGTTGGTGCTAAAATCCAAAAATAGTGGAATATTTTGAAAAGATGCAATTCACCCCTCTTGTGTATTAATTTATATATTCTATCCAAAAGATAAACTCATATGATTATCATATACCATATTTTATTTAGTGTTTTATGATTAGTTTTAATGTAGATATACTATTTCGAAACCATTCAACATACTACTCAAAATTGGTTAGTGATTATGTCAACAGATTGTTGAAAGTTATTTCATATGTTCATGCTATTTATATTTATCCCAATTCATATGAGGAATGAATTGGATATAGAAAGTGATGTATGGGGCCCTATATTTCCCATTTATTCGTTAGTAGGTCTCATGAGAAAAGAAATATATGGTTTTGGTCAAGGACTTACCCGTTTTTTAGGTTCACAGCATAAATCTTTGACAATAATAGATTCTTGGAATGAATCCCTCGTGGTATGTCTTAGATATCCATCATTATGAATTCCAATCATTATAAAATGAGTAATTGATAGTACATGTGATTATAAAACCATTATAATATCCATGTTTATATTTTGTTATGGATTTATTCAATTATATTTTATTCCTTCAATTTTATGCTCAAAATTATGTTTTAATGGATTGTGTTTTTATTTATTCTATAGTAATTATTGTTTATGTTTTTGAGAACTTCCATTTTATTACATAACCTTACTATGATTCTGAACTCACCCCTTTATTATGTTATATTTTCCCCCAAATTGTGAAGATGAATATTTTTATAAATAACTTATAGGAATAATCTAGGATTTTATGGGTGTTGGAAAAGGAGTTTCAATGTTATTTCTTCATTGAAGTCGTAATGTTAATCTTATATTTATATATGGTTTTCCACAACTACTAAAATATTTTATCCTTCGGGATGCTAAGTAATTATAAACATATCAATGTATTAATACAAAGAATAAGATTTGGGGAATAAGGGTTGGGGTTATTATAATTATAATTTTTGAATAATAATATCTCATTTATCTCTCTACCTTTCAATCCATTGCAAAATGATAACTTCGGTCATACTTAGGTATGAAAAAACACATTCCTGAAGTGATGTGATATGTTTTTCATTTTATTTTTACATTAATGGTAATGAGGATAGATATAATTAATATATATTATATCTATGATCTAAAAATGACTCTATATGTTGTTATATGATTAACCTTTCCTTCATTCCAACCATTGAGAAAATAGAAACATCATTCATGACTATGTATGACTTACCTTCTCTATGAATGAAGTAATTCATTTTCTATATGATTTTTTTTGGATTATTATATATATATATATAATTAATATATATGATATTTATATAATGGTTAATATATTGGATATTATGGAACCATGGTCAATGTTAATGCACCAATACTATCAAACCAAAACATATGTGAAAAATGAACAGTTATTACCTTAAACGTGATATTGACAAGGAATTGTTAATCAATGGTTAATAAATTGTCATAAGTAAATAATATATGGTATTATATATATATTATTTTGGTTATCAAATAGGTATATAATATACCTATAATTATTATATAGGAGTTTTTATCATGTAAAAAAAATCTTGAATTAAGGTAAGGGATTTTGTCTTTATTCGTCTTCATTAAGGCATGTTTAAATGTTATGAACCTATATTATTTTATGAGGTGTATATACTAAACCTTTGATATGTTATTTCTCTTATATTATTATTTTAATTAAATTTAGTTTTTCATATTATGTTTTTATTTAATAAGGATTATGATTCAATGTTTCTTATTTTATAAGGGATTTTCAACTCACTATTATTTTTTTCGGACACATCCTATATTCAATACTATATTCTTTTTTGTGGTTTATATATTACCCATGAATAATTATTTTTATGATACATATAAATCTTATTGGAATTTATATATTGATATGTTCTTATTTATCTCATGTGTCATATGATTTAAATGTTACCAAAGTGGTAACTGTTTCAAGTTACTATCTAATTGTTTATCAGGACTGTTTATGATTATGATTTAAATGATAAAATCCTATTACCTATTTCATAAGAAATATATTATTTTTATCATCATCTATTTATTTAAATAAATTAATTTCTTTCCTTTCGTTTTCTAATTTTAAACAACTAAAGAGACCAAAAGCCTGTTTTATGTAAGAGTCTTCTTTATTTGTATCTTCTAATGAAAATAATCTCCCTTCCATGTCCGTGGTTTTTAAAATTATTATAAATAATTTTTTTATATTATATAAATCATATTTATTTTAAATTTTACTATTCTATTAATTTTTAAATAATAGTTTAAAATTAATATTATTTTCATTTTCTAAGATAGGGAAATTGGGACTTTTTACAGTAAAATATGAAAGGAACCTTTATTCTAACGTATACTACATAAAAAATATTTTATACTACCATGATCAAATGATTATTTAATTATTCACATATATTCTTTCATTTTTATTTTCATATAATTTTTTTTATAATATTTAGGTTGTTCTTAGATTTTAAATAACTGATTACAGAACAGAAATGATATTTTCTTGAAGAATATTTTAATGATCTTTTTATTGAATTTATATTAACCAAAAACAAAGAAAATTTATATTTATTATTAATTTCCATTTATATGATACATTTATACCATCATAATCCTTTATTTAGATTATTTATTGAAGTAATTATAGGTTGTTTAAGAAATTCATTTCTTTTGCACAGGTTATTCTCAGATGAAATGTTTTTAAGACTAAGTTCCTTTTTCATGGGTTATAACATGATTAATGTTTTAGGATATTTTGAAATAAATATGGATTATGTGATGTGTGGGACCAATATATTCTTATAATTAAATAGATAAATGTGGATAATTAGTGAGTAAATATGTTATTCATGGATTTTATTTCATGTTCACAATGTTATGAGTGTATATTTTTTTATTTAGAAATAGTTATTAGTGGACCTAGTTTCATGTCCATAAGGATATGTGTTGACTTTGTTTCATGTCCAAAGGGTTATTTGTCGATCTGGTTTATTTTCCATAAGGTTATGTGTGGTCCAAGATTTTTTTCTATAAGATTAAGCACGAAACAAGATTTTATGTCCATAAGTTTTATATAACGGATTGATTTCATACCATTAAGATAATTAGTGAATATGTTATTATTTATGTGTATCCCACAAATCTATGTCTTATTCCAACATTATAAATTCATGGATTATGTAATTTTATTTCTTTAGGATTCATGTCTTATGTAATGATAATTTTTTCCCATGTCTTCAGTTTAGGATCATTGACATGAAACGTATGAGTTTGAAGTGTTATTATCATATTATCATACCCTTATTCTCATGTTATATTCAAATCTCCCAAGATTATCCTTACCAATAATTTGACCTCACCCATTATTATTTTTCAGTTACCTAGGTTAAAAAGAAACAATTTAAGTAGGGTATGTATAATAAGAGAAATATGTTGGAAAATAATAATGGGAGATGTTTAATAACATTCAAAAAATAAGATTATTGAGAATCTAGTCTCCAAATACAATAAACCATTATGGTCTATAGGTGAGTATTTGTGATATTTAATGAATATTCATCCCAAAAATTAATTTTTTGTGAAAATTATATGTTTCTATATCCCAAAAATATTCTCATTGACATAGTTGATCAAGAATCCCATCATGATCCAAAAACTATAGCGCAGTAGGAAACACTAAATCACTTCAATAAACATGGGGAGTTTGTATCACTACTTTATTCCCATAAAAATTATAAAATATCCATTATTTAATTCCCATTTTCAAATAATGATATTTAAATCCTCAACCAATTCATTAGAAGGAAATATAAGACCCCATATATCAATCATCCATAAATATGTTTGTCAATGTAAAAAAATCATTAAACACATCATAAAGAACCCAGGAATGGAAAATAGGTTTTACAATATATCCAGATGGCATCATTAGAATTGACCTCAAGATTGTAAAGATATAAAACCAAAAATTTAATCATCCAAAAATATTACATTATTTGAACATTTAGAATTATCTAAAATAAAAGTAATATCAATGGAAATAAATTCATTATACATAAAATGGAAAATTTTAGAGAAATCATAATAGTGTTTTTTAGGAAATGATTTTAAATTTGGTGTAAGTGAGAAATTTATGGGTCACATTGAAAATTAATTTTTAGAAAGGTCACATTGGGAAATTGAAAATATAGAATTTTAAAATTTAATATTTATAAATTAATCTCATTAATAAATCCCTTAAAATAAATAATGGACTGGTAAAGGATAAATGAAAACATTTTGAATTATTTTTTCATAAAATAGAATAATCAATAAAGTATTCATAGAAAATTAATAAAATTTTCCATATGGTGAATTGAATGATTTGGAAAGAACTTACATAGATGAATAATTTTAATAATAGATATTTTAAATTAAATTAAGGTTATAAAAATAAATTTGGAGTATAATATAACCAATTTAATTGTGTAATTATGGAATGCCCTTTAATATTTTTAAATACCTTTTTTGAAAATCCACATCATAAAAATTAAAACAAAACTTGATTAATAATATAAGATATGGTAATTTTTATGATCACATGGACTAATATATACTTAGAATTCAAATTATAAAGGTGAACATTAGATATAATCTAAAATATGGAAAAGGAGTGGATACAATCATTAAAGAGTATGACAATTAGTAGAAAAATGAGATACATTTTGAGGAAGAAATTCATAAATATAAAATCACTAAATTAATAAATAATTATCACTATTTTTGAATATAAAGTACCATCAAATAAAATATTCTATAATATGTAACCAAACATGGAGGAAATAAGTTTAAGAATAATCATTCAAACACTGTATATGGAGTTGGGTTATCAAAGACTCTTACAACATTGGTATCCTTTGAACCAAGAGATATTTAAATAAAAGTCATGATATGTTTCTTCAAACCCATTAATTAATTGAATAGATAAAAAATTCAACAATTATTAATCACATAATATCACATATCTCATAGCTCACAATAATTCATTTATTTATGAAATTTAAATTTTATTGACTGAACCCCTTACCTTAATTCCCCAATTCAACTCAACAACCTTCTTTTCTTGTATAACAAAAACTACAATCTTAGACACATATTTCATAATCTTATTAATAAATCTAATGTTTATTAACATTTATTTTTCATTATCATTTGCAACTATATATGTTCGCTGTTATCTATTTTCAGTATCATGTGTGTGTAAACTTGAACATTTTGATCTTGTTTCATAGTAGTTGTGATATCCATTTTTATCAACCATTTATGATTCCCATATAGTATAAATTACATTAATTAATGATTTATAATTGTTTATAATGTTATAATTTCATTATTGGTGATTTTTTTTTGCGATCCTTCAGTGGGAATTAAAGATGAACTTGTTTTAGTGATTCTCAATAAACCTGGATTGGTATCTTAATTGGTTGGTTTAATATTAATGTTGCCATTATAGAAAAAAAATTCATATATTTATATCATATATCACCATTAGTTATATTCTTATAGTCATCTATGATTCCTTGTATAATTATTGAAGTCGGTGTTTATACCATCCCAAAAAGGAACATACTATAATTAATCGATTGGTATTGTTATGAAAGTTGTTTATTTTGGAATAATATAATTATTACATAAGAATAATTTTTACATCCCAATTAATTATAGAATAAGGAATTTTCATATATATTAATAATTATGAATTAAATAGTTATTTTATGATAATAGGGAAACTATGTCATATAGCGTACCTAAAACAAAACAATGAGTTTCTCTGAAATCTTACGTTTCACGCAAGACTGAGTAATATCGAAAAATAATATATTATTATTATTATTATTATTTTATGTGGTAGTTATCAACAAGATACTGTATTGGAGGTAATCATTAGAACATATAATACTATTTTTGTACAATGTTTTTAAAAGTTTTTACATTCATATAATAAATTTTATAGCCTTAAAATAAGAATCATATCCAATTTTATCTATAAAAGCACTAATATTATTAAAAGTTTATATTACCACCCTTTGATGGAGAACCAATTTTAAATCTAGTTTTTTTCAATATTATAATTTTAATATGAATATTAACCATATTTTTTGTAATTTTTATAAAAATAAATTACATTGTTATATTTTCTTATTTTTCTAATAAATTTAATATTTTATTTAATGGTGAAAAATTCAGCATTCTATTTCAAACGTAATTTTTGGTACAATTTATTTATATATTTATATTATCCTTTTAATTGTTTATAAATTAAAATTTGATTATATTTTTATCATTTAATCCAATGTAGTTCATCAGAATCATTCATAATGATATTGGATATAAAAGCAATTTGATCTTTTCAAGGTTTTTATTAAGAAACCCGTTTTCTTGTTCAGTCAACATGATTAATTTTTAAATAATTTTTGCCCATAAAAAAATTACAATTTTGAGAAATGGATTCCATATTGGTAATAATAAGGCCCAAATTATTTAAATAAGTCCCATTTATTTTTGTGCTTTTGAATAATAACTTTAGTAATTATTTTTATTATCACCGTAAAAAGTAAATCATATAATTAAAAGTTAAAATAATAATATAAATATTATAACACTACCCTAAAACTTTTACAAATATTATTGGATGAGTTATTCAAAAAAAATCCAAGTACCTAAATTGTGTCCTTTGTAAGCAACATTGTTGTGACTATCACATTTATATCTTTTCATTTAATGTATAGACAAAGGTGTCATAATGATGTCTTCTACAAATAACACAATTTTAATATGGGATTATATAAGTGATATATTCAACTATAAAAATTATTTAGATATTTAAAATTATTACCTATATCTGGAAAATTTATTTATATTTTTATGAAATATATAATTGTGTTAAATTGATATATAATGATGATGTAATAATTGTCTAATTAATGAAAGAATCAAATAAATTATATTATAAATATCAAAATATATACAATTTGATATAATTGGAAACCTTAATGATTTTTATGGATTAATTTGACAAATTTTGGACGACTTAATGTTGTTTTTCTCATAGAATCATGCTATTATGATATTATTAAAAAGCCATTTTGTGAATAGTGTCAACATTGATATTTTAGAGATTTTAGAAGATATAATATTTTATTAAATTATATAAAATTAATCAAAATCCATAAATAGGCCAATTTATTGGGTAAATTATAAATATGTCATTAATGCCACATTTTGTTTCTTTTTTAATTTCATTGTAATTATATTTATTCTAAATGTGTAAATTACATAATGTCATGGTAGGAATTAATAAGGATTAAAACAACAGAATAACATTTAAAAAATAATCAAAACTTCTATAATTTTAATTTTAACAATTTATTTAGACCCAAATTCATCCTATATTAGAAATAATTTAATTTGGATACTTTTTTAATAAAAAATGAATTTATATTAATTTAATATTTTTTATAATTTCAGGAGTTCCCCTCCACTCTCATATAAAAGGGAACCCATTCATCTCTAGTAATTACAATTAGAAATAAATTTGGATTGAAAAATATCTTCCCAAAACCCCTCTTATAATACCTACGGAAATTCTAGAGGCCTTAGATTAGTCATACCCCCCATCTTAGAGGTTTTAGGTGTTAAGAAAAGGTTTACAACAAAAGTAATGGTAACATTTTTATTTAAGTATTTCTATTTTATTTCTTATTCAACTTCCTTAAAATATTTTGCAACCATGATGATATAATAAATATATTATCCTAAATTTATAGATATTTTTTATGTTAATATCATCACCTAAATCACTATCCAATTTTATTAAATGGGAAATGCAATTTTTATTCATCTGTATGGAGGACTTCCACCTCATGAACTAATATAGTTAATTTTTAATCATTTTTTTAATAAATGGTTACTAGGATGTAATAATTATTTATATATGTTATCTATGAAATATAAATAATTATATGAAAATAATATATTAATTATGTTTTCACCTTCCATTCACTTAAAAATGATAACACTGTTCGTGGGTATGTGTGAACTACCACCTCAACAAAGCGATGCGATTCTTTTTTTATCATCAAATACAATTTAATATATATATAAGTATATATAAATTATTAATATTATTTTAATTATATTATTAAAATTATGAAAATTAAAAATTACAATTAACTTTCTTTGATAATGATCATTGAAGAATGGAAATGTTACTATGCATACGTATGACCTACCGTCTCCAGGATTATAATGTTCTTCATTTTTCATAACCATACATAAATGGTTTGGTTTAAAAGTATAATTTATGATTAAAAGTGACTAAAATTTAATGAATATTATAATGGGTATTATATAATAATTATCACATTGAATATTGACATCATAACAATGTTATATTGTACCCACGTATTGAATATTGACAAAATGTTCGGTTTGACAATAAATAATTAAGTAATTGTTATAACATTGTAATAAATGATATAAAAGGAATAATAGGCATGTAAAAGGTTCTCAATAAAATATAAATTAACCTAATATTTTTATTCAGTACAACAAATAACATATGAGATGAATTGGACTTATGGTAAGGAACTTCGTGTCAATCTTCTTACCTTGAAGAATATATTGATGTTATACACCACCCTCCTTTATAAGGTTTATAATAAATCCATTTTAGATTTTAATTTTAATAAAAGGTATTAAAAAAGAAATATTTTTATAAAAATTAATTTATCAAACAATAAAAGAAATGTATTTTTAAACTATATAGAATCAATGACTTTTTTTCCATCCTGAAAACTTTTTGATATTTGACTTCTTCGTCAAGCCGTGATATTTTTAAAAGAAAAATAAATACCATATTCCCTTTTCAGGAACTTTTGGGTTGAAAATTATTTTCATAATGGATATATTATATCAATATCTTAAAATTATATATTGTGATTTCAAAGTGGACATGTTATTTTTCCTTATACTTGTTTTGTGTTTCATGATTATGTTATGGTTGTTGATCCTTTTTTATAAGTACGAGTAGTTCCATGATAAAAAAAGGGTGGTTGAGGCTGTGATAGCTCTTAAATTCATTGGGTATTGAGACAACGTTAATTATTTGGGTTTCTCCATATATATTTAATTATTATAGCATGATAAAAATTCAAAATATAACAATGAAGGATACTCCATATGTACCCATGGAAGCTACAATGTACGAATGTTATGGATGCCACAAGTTACCTTTATGATTTATGATTTCTATCAAGTATTATAAAAATATTATGTTTTCATGAGTTATGATAAATGTTATATATTTTATGGGTTAAATGTATGATTTTTTCATCATTTTCAAATATTCAAGTACTAATAGTTTTTTCCTAATTTTATAACCCTTAATGTTTTTTTGTAATCATACCATGTTTTAAAATATTTTTCATAGGTAATAATTATTGTTAAGAGAAATGAGGATGATTAGATGAATGTTATGATTTATTTTATCAAAAAAATAATTTTGTTTTATTTTAAAAGTTTTATATCTGACAAAATAGATATTGTTTTAGTTGTACCCACTCTGTATGTATGGTGGATGTTGTTTGTGAATTATAAAAAAATTCTATACAACTATAAACATAAAAAGAAACTCAATTTTAATGAATATAATTATTAAATTAACTCAATATTATGTAGTATTTATAGGTGGGTCCTTATAGTTTGTATTAGAGGTTGGTTTAGATATCTTTTAGGTTAAGTGTGTTTTTAATATAATATCCATAAATTTTTTTTGACTTATGGTCAAATTTAATTGATATTTAATTAGAATATTTCCTCTTTTCATAATCTAATATGCATTCTTTCAAAAAAAATCTACAGAGGAAACCGGTAATCTAGGCTTGGAAAACATTCAGAGAAAAGAAAACTTCTGAATCAATAATATGTGATGGTCAGAATCATAACTGAATAGCTTTTTTTATGATGGTTTAGTTTAATCAATATATAAATGGTAGTTGAATCCATGAATGAGATCCATGAGAACATCCCAATATAAATATGATAGTAGTGGAACATTTCATGAGGCAACATCCCCATCATTTAGAGGATCATCTGACCCTGTTCTAGCTGATGGGTTGATTAAAGCACTAGAAAATATTTTAGATGTCATGGGTTGTTTAGAAAATAAAATTTATAGACCTTAAATATACCATATTAAAGGTGAATCTAATCAGTGGTGGTCAATGGTAATGAATATTATGGATAGGGAGGAAATTAATTCCCTGGAGTGGGATGAATTCAAAAATGATTTTCTTTAAAAAAACATCCAAAGTCATGTTGATATAGGATGGAAAAACCAATCCTAGAATTCTATCAGGAGGATGACTCAGTGGCTCCATTCAATGAAAATTTCAATTGATTGGAAAGGTACACTCTAGATTTCCTAAGAGATCTTGATAATACAATCAATATTTTTTTATCAGTATTAAATCCAAAATATCAATGGGAATTGGATTATTTTCAATTAAAATGTTTCAAAAAACATGTTCTTTTTGTGGAGAAGGAGGAAATGAAGATTTTCAATGATCATGTGTTCTTTAAAAACCATGAAAAAAAGAGTTTGAGATGGGAGGTGAATGGGAATAATTCATCAACAAATTCTTATGGTAAGATAAATAAGTTATCATTTAGTGATAATTTTTGTAATTAACACACCTGGGAAAGCCATAGGAATTCTGGTAAGTTCTTCTGATGTGGTAAAATGGGACCTAACGCTCGTAAATGAAATAAAAAGGATCATGGTAGTAATAATAAAATAATCTGATTTATTGTCTATAAAATTCTATAAATCCAATGAAAAAGATCATTATGAAAATGTGTATTTTGTGAGAAACCCCAATGATGGGATGAATCTAGAGTATAAGAAAAAAGGAATGGTGAAATTCTTTGAAACTAATTCAGAAAAATATTTTACATGAAATGAAGTGGTATTAGGTACATTGTATTTTTATTTAGATTATGCCAATATGTTGTTTTTCACAGGGTCTACACATTCATTCCTTTATGAGAAATTTTCTAAAAAATTTAAAATTACACCTTAATAAATGAATATAGAACTTATGGTAAAAACACCTAGGAGGAATATTAAGACAAAAGGAAATTATGATAATATTGTTTTCATTTTTTATGGGAGGAATCAATAAAAGACACTGTTGTTCTTTTACTTTACTAGAGTATGAAATTATTCTTGGTATGGATTGAATTTTTTTTACCATGTTAAGATTGACTGTAAAGATAAAGAACTATCATTTCCAAAAATTTATCAGTTTTTGTTTATAAATGAACCCTTACCCTTAATAACATATCTGGAAGCTTAGAAACTATAAATTTATGGAAATGAATTTTAGTTTGAACATATTTGTGAAAAAATGGAACTGTTTATATTAATAATGTTCTTGTGGTAAATGTAACATCCCAGGTAAATAAAGAATAAATAATTTTCATATTTATTAATATTTACGAATTAAATATTAATTTTATTTTAATGGGGTTGCTATGTTCGATAGCGTACCCGATACGCAACGATGAGTTTCTTTGAAACTTACGTAGCACCCTAGTAATAAAATAATATTATTTTAAATGTTAGTTAACAAGTAGCCGTTGTACTGGCGGGAATGGATAGAAATAACTAAAATATGATTAGATATGTTTTTAAATGTTTATACATTTACCCAATAAAAGATAAAAGCTTAAAATACGGAAAGAGTTCAATTTTACGGGCATATATACTCTAATTTTCACTAAAGGTTCACTTATCACCTTTTAATGGTGAATCGTCATTAAATATAGTTTTGATCACTCTTATACTTTATTTTGGACCAAATATAACTCTTCTTTAGAATCGGGACATCAAAATTTACTTTGTGTAAATTTTTGGTACCTTTCTGATAAAGTTCATTTTTTTAATGAATAGTGTAAAATGTTTTATTTTAATTCAAAACCTCTTTTTAATCTAATTTATTTATATGATTAGATTATTATTTTAATTGTTTTTAAAGTGAAATTATAAAATATTTTTACCATTTAATCCAATGGTGGTCATTGGAATCAATTTCACTTTGAAATTGGACTTAAACTGGTGTCAATCTTTTGATACATATTGTTTCACAAAAACACGCTATTTATCATGACAGCGGGAATTAATTATTAAATTAATTAATGTGACTTATATGTTATGAATTTTGTAAAATGGACTTCATTTTTGAATTCGGAATATCAAATATAGCTTAGGGTGATTTTTTGGTAATTTTCTGAAAAACTTCAATTTTTGATGAATAGTGAAACCACTATGTGGTACTTATAAAAATTGATTTCCCGTTTAAATGAAATTTTTCCATCATTGTGTTTTTAATTTTGAAAATCCGACATACATGGTTGTCATTAAGAAGTAAAATGTGGTTCAATGAGATTAAAATAATTTTTTGGTGAATAGTAACTTTTTTTCATTAATCGCGATTAGAGGTAATTAGTGTAGTTTAAGGTAAAAATGGTATTATAAGAATGTGAAAACACCATGAAACTTGTCCTACACCTATTGGGTGAGTCATGGAAGACCAAGACAAGCCATGGGCCAACTTGGGGACCCCATGGATCCACATTAGTTGAAAATGACATTAATATATTTTTATTTAATGTTAAAGTGAAAATGACACTAACATAAATGGTTTTACTAAAGTAATTTTTGAGTGAGGTTATACAAGTACAAATTTTGATTATAAATAGTCATTGGAAAGAGAAAAAGATTTCCTACATCATAGTATTTTTTTATAATTTTTAGACATTAAATAAATTAAATTATATATGACATAATAATGATGCAGCGATGACATCATTATTTGACGATTTAAATAAAATGGAAAGATAATGTAAAATCTATGAACTAAACATGTCCAAAACCAATTGGATGAGTGGATTTCGAACCCTTATCACCTTATACAGGAATTATAACAATGTGGGACCTTTTAAAGCCTAAACACATTTTCAAATAAAGTAATATTTCTTTACTTTCCAAAAGTGCCCCTCCTCTCCTCTTATAAAAGGCCCCCACCTCTACCCCATTTCACACACTTCTCAAGCCTTTGGATCGGCCAAACCCTGCCCCATTACTCTCTCCACATCCCTATCCTAATCCTAGAGGAATCCCTTTGGGCATAATCCTTTCAAAGGAAGCCTTTAGGCTCAAATCAAAAGGGAGTTACACTTTTAAAGGTAATTCATTCTCTCTTGTTCATTTGTTTTATTTTGCTTCTCCAACCCTCTAAAATCTTTTTATTTACTTATTTTGTAACAACACCAGTATCTTCAATATAATAGGATGTTGTTATAAGATTTATTTGAGCTACACTCTCACACAACTACATCAAATGGTTAAAGAACATACGGTTTCCGTGGATGGCGAAATTCTGCCTCCCGAAATGATGATTGTTCAATACTCATTTAACACCTTCAAGGGTGGCCATTATGATGTCACTATTTTTATATATGATATATAATATGTTTATGTTTTCTTTAATCTTCTGTATTTTTCATTTTTGGCATACCATTATGGTTTCCATTATGGGTAAACACAATATCTTCATTTAAGGAAGTGTGGACCACCGCCCCCTCAAAGTGATGTGATTCGTTAATACCATATGTGGGACGTGTAAAGGATGGATTTAAAGTTATTATATATGATGTTATACTGTAATTATAATATACATCTATATCATTATTATTTCTTTCCATTAAAGTATGAGATAGAAATGATAGTAGCGTTCATGCTTACGTACGGCTTACCCTCTCCATTAACGGTGCATTTCATTTCTTATCCCCAAATGTAATGTACTATTAAAATTACATGTATATAATGTATATATATAATTAATGATATATCTAAATTATGAATATAATTCTGGAATTAAAATATACATACCTCTCATTTAGTTTTAATTCCACTAATATGACAAAGAAATGAAAGTGGCGTTCATGCGTACGTACGGCTTACCGTCTACATGAACGGTGCATTTAATTTCTTACATCTAAATGATTATGTAATATTATAAATACATGTATATGCTGGATATATATGATACATATTATATCCAAATCGGGAATCTCATTCTGGATATAAAGAACTTTTGACCACATGAACAACATGTAATTATAAGAAGTCAACTTTCGACTTAAGAACCAAATATTGACAAAACAAACATTATTAACTTAAATGGTTAAATAATGTTTATATCATGGAAATAAGTGATATAAAAAGAATAATGAACTTTAAAAAGGTTCTTAATCAATTATAAATTAACTCAGGTTTATTATTCAGGACGTTAAAGAACGATCGAGTCAAGTCGGACCCAAGGTAAGGGACATCGTCTCACTCTCCTTTCATTGAGGCATATTTCGTTTTATACACAAATTTCTTTTATACGGTGTATAAAATCCTTTGACTTTTACTTTTATACAAAAGGAATCTTTTTCTATGAAGCGTTTTACTAAACGACAAAAAGGAATGTTTTTTTAACGTACGCGGTGACAACGACTTTTTCCACCGCCGCGAGTATTATTTGATCCTTGGCTTTCTCAACAAGCCGTAATGTTTTTAGAATAAAATAAATACCATATACTCTTTTATGTATTTTGGTATTGAAAATGGTTTTGAAAAAGGATTCTATTATGTCAATATATTTATGATATATTGTGATTGAAATGTGGAAATGTTATCATTCCTTTATATTGGTTTTATGTTTTATGATTTTATACTGGTACTTGGACATTTTAACGGGTGGTTACGTTATAAACCATATGACGGGTGGTGCCGTGAATACCAGGACGGGTGGTTATGTTATAACCTCCAATGCATTGGGTATGGAAGTCGGTCGTATGGCTATTCCATTAAGTATGTATGGAAATTGGACGTATGGCTATTTCATTACGTGATATGTGTGGAAGTCAACCGTATGGTTATTCCACTTAAGTATGTTTATGTCCCAAGTTACCATTATATATTCTATGTGTTCTTTATATGGGTTTTATGGTAATCTTTTGGTTACAAAAAGGTAAGTAATGGTACTTTATTCAGTGAAGATTTTTTTTACTACTTCATGAAGGTGAAGGTATTACTTTGATATAGTATACATGGTTTACTTGATTTTTGAAAATCTAACAGTTTTCATTCTTTTTGTATCCCTTACTGAGCTTTTTATGCTCACCCCAAGTTTTTTTGAAATGTTTTTCATAGGACTTAAAGTGGAATAAGGTCAAGGATGGGATCAAGGGAATTTCATGCTATCTAAAACATGGAATCTAGACATCTTTCTTTTTAAGAGTTTTTATTATATGGAGACTTAGTAGAAGTGTCTACTTTGTAATCTTTTAAGATGTAATAGTTATGTTCTAATTTTCTAAAACTCTAAACCTAAAAAGATCCTCAATGTGAATTATTCATTTAATTCAATATTAAGTAAGGTTTAAGGCTGGGGCCTTATAGTTGGTATTAGAGGTCGTTTTAGACAACTTTAGGAGTTAGAAAAGTGTTAAATTATAATATGATTGAAATGATATAGCATTTACGGATTACCATGTTGCTTCGCCTAAGATATTTCTGTGTTCAGAATGGTTTTCCACCGAGGAAACAAAGCAGCTATGTTGGGACGACATCAGGAGGAAGATAACCTTCCAAATCAGTAACCTGAGATGGTCGGAATCGGAACTGAACAGTTTGTTGCAGTAATGGCACAGTTGACTCAGGCTATAAATGGTGGTGGTATTCATGCACGAGATCAGCCAGATCAACCATAGAGGAACATGTTAGTGGTGGAACATTTCATGAGGCAACATCCCCCATCATTCAGAGGATCATCTGACCCTGTGCAAGCTGAAGGGTGGATTAAAGCACTGGAGAAGGTTTTTGATGTCATGGGGTGTTCAGAACATCAAAAGGTTAGTCTTGTTGTTTACCGTTTTGAAGGTGAAGCTGATCAGTGGTGGTCGATGGTGAAAAATATAAGGGATAGTGATGAGATTGAGGATCTTCACTAGGACGAATTCAAAGGTATGTTTCTTGAGAAATATTTTCCTAAGGTGGTTTGTCTTAGGATGGAAAAACAGTTCCTAGAATTGAGGCAGGAGGATGATTCAGTGGCTGCTTATGAAGAAACGTTCACTCGATTGGAAAGGTATGCTCCAAACTTCATACGAGATCTTGATAGTAAAATAAACCGTTTTTACTCAGGGTTAAAGCCAAAGTATCGAAGGTCTTTAGCTTCTCGTGAGTTCAAAAGTTATGAAAAACTTGTTCGATGTGTGGAGAAGGTGGAAATGGAGTTTGCCGATGATCAGGTGTTCTATGACAAACAACAGAATAAGAGATCTAGTTGGCAGGAAAAGGGGAAGAATTCATCAAAGAAGCAAGGAGGTAAGAAAACCAAATATCCATCCTGTGAGAAGTGTGGTAAAATGCATCCTGGACAATGTTTATCCAAGTCTGGTAAGTGCTTTCGGTGTGATAAGTCTGGTCATATTGCTCGTAACTGTAAGGAAGATGATCAAGCAGGAAATGAAAAGCCAACGGTAATATGTTTTAAGTGTAATGAAATGGGTCATTATGCAAACGAGTGTCCAACGAAGAACTCAACTGGGGGAATGCAGCCAGACTACAAGCAAAAAGGGGTGGCGAAATCCTTTGCAACAACTTCAGCAGATGTTGGGCCATCGAATGAAGTGGTATCAGCCCCAGGGAGCTCAGTATTTTTTGAAGATTGACATGAGGTCGGGGTACCATCAGTTGGAAGTAAAAGAAGCAGACATTCCGAAGACTATGTTCCGTACTAGATATGGTCATTATGAATTTGTAGTTATGCATTTTGGGTTAACCAATGCACCTGCTGTATTCATGGACCTTATGAATAAAATTTTCCATGAGTTCTTGGATAAGTTTGTGTTTGTGTTTTGAGGTTTGTGAAGAGGTTATGTGTTCCTTGTGATTCACAGTTGAAGAATGAGTTGTTTTTTCATCCTGGAAGTACTAAGATGTACAGAGGTCTGCGAGAGTATTACTGGTGGGATGGAATGAAAAGAGACATTGCTGATTTTACTGTGAAGTGTTTAACATGTCAACAGGTTAAAGCAGAGAGGCAGTTACCGAAAGGGATGCTTCAGCCTTTACCAGTGCCAGAGTGGACATGGGAGAATATATCCATGGACTTTTTTGTTGGATTACCGAAGACATCTCGAGGTAATAATGCAATATGGGTTATTGTTGATCGCTTGACCAAATCTGCTCATTTCCTTGCTATACGAGATACTTTCTCTATTGATCAACTTTCCCGTTTGTATCTTAAAGAGATAGTCAGGTTACATGGAGTTCCTCTCTCCATTGTATCGGATCGTGATCCCAGGTTTACTTCTAACTTTTGGAAAGGCCTTCAGAAGTCGTTGGGTACTGAATTAAATTTTAGTACAGCTTTTCATCCTCAATTAGATGGGCAGTCAGAACGAACAATCCATACATTGGAGGATATGCTACGAGCTTGTTCTATGGATTATCAGGGAAGTTGGGACCAACATCTTTCTTTGGTTGAATTTTCTTATAATAACAGCTTTCATTCCAGTATACAGATGGAACTATTTGAGGCATTATATGGGAAGCGGTGTCGAACTCCAGCATTTTGGAATGAAGTGGGTGAAAGGAAGCTGATGGGACCAGAATTGGTAGAAGATATGGCAGAAAAAGTTCAGTTTATTCAGAAGCACATGAGAACAGCTCAGAGCAGACAGAAGAGTTATGCGGATAACCGGAGGAAGGATCTATCTTTTGAGGTAGGTGATCATGCTTTTCTCATGGTTTCTCCTTGGAAAAGTGTGATGAGATTTGGTAAGAAAGGAAAGCTGAGTCCAAGGTTTATTGGACCATATGAAATTCTGGAGAGAGTTGGATCAGTTGCATATCGGGTGGCTTTACCTCCGAGTTTATCTCAGGTACACAATGTTTTTCACGTTTCGATGTTGAGAAAGTATATGCCAGATCCATCTCAGGTTTTGAGTCCAGACGTAGTTTAGCTGGAAGAGAACCTATCTTATGAGGAACAACCGGCCCAGATTCTTGACCACAGGGAGCAAGTGTTACGAAATAAGGTGATTCATCAGGTAAAGGTTTTGTGGAAAAACCATGTGATTGAAGAGGCAACGTGGGAATCTGAAAATGCTATGAGGGATAAATACCCCCACTTATTTTGATAAGTGAATAAAATTGCGAGGACGCAATTCCCAAAAGGGGGGAAGGATGTAACATCCCAGGTAAATAAAGAATAAATAATTTTCATATTTATTAATATTTACGAATTAAATATTAATTTTATTTTAAAGGGGTTGCTATGTTCGATAGCGTACCCGATACGCAACGATGAGTTTCTTTGAAACTTACGTAGCACACTAGTAATAAAATAATATTATTTTAAATGTTAGTTAACAAGTAGTCGTTGTACTGGAAGGAATGGATAGAAATAACTAAAATATGATTAGATATGTTTTTAAATGTTTATACATTTACCCAATAAAAGATAAAAGCTTAAAATACGGAAAGAGTTCAATTTTACGGGCATATATACTCTATTTTTCACTAAAGGTTCACTTATCACCTTTTAATGGTGAACCGTCATTAAATATAGTTTTGATCACTCTTATACTTTATTTTGGACCAAATATAACTCTTCTTTAGAATCGGGACATCAAAATTTACTTTGTGTAAATTTTTGGTACCTTTCTGATAAAGTTCATTTTTTTAATGAATAGTGTAAAATGTTGTATTTTAATTCAAAACCTCTTTTTAATATATTTTATTTATATGATTAGATTATTATTTTAATTGGTTTTAAAGTGAAATTAGAAAATATTTTTACCAGTTAATCCAATGGTGGTCATTGGAATCAATTTCACTTTGAAATTGGACTTAAACTGGTGTCAATCTTTTGATACTTATTGTTTCACAAAAACACGCTATTTGTCATGACAGCGGGAATTAATTATTAAATTAATTAATTTTACTTATATGTTTTGAATTTTGTAAAATGGACTTCATTTTTGAATTCGGAATATCAAATATAGCTTAGGGTGAATTTTTGGTAATTTTCTGAAAAACATCAATTTTTGATGAATAGTGAAACCACTAAGTGGTACTTATAAAAATTGATTTTCCGTTTAAATGAAATTTTGCCAGCATTGTGTTTTGAATTTTGAAAATCCGACATACATGGTTGTCATTAAGAAGTAAAATCTGGTTCAATGAGATTAAAATAATTTTTTGGTGAATAGTAACTTTTTTTCATTAATCGCGATTAGAGGTAATTAGTGTAGTTTAAGGTAAAAAATGGTATTATAAGAATGTGAAAACACCATGACACTTGTCCTACACCTATTGGGTGAGTCATGGACGACCAAAACAAGCCATGGGCCAACTTGGGGACTCCATGGAGCCACTTTAGTTGGAAAATGACATTAATATATTTTTATTGAATGTTAAAGTGAAAATGACACTAACATAAATTGTTTTACTAAAATAATATTTGAGTGGGGTTATACAAGTCCAAATTTTGATTATAAATAGTCATTGGAAAGCTAAAAAGATTTCCTACATCATAGTAGTTTGTTTATAATTTTTAGACCTTAAATAAATTAAATTATATATGACATAATAATGATGTAGCGATGACATCATTATTTGACGATTTAAATAAAATGGAAAGATAATGTAAAATCTATGAACTACACATGTCCAAAACCAATTGGATGAGTGTATTTATAACCCTTAGCATCTTATACACTAATTATATCAATGTGGGACCTTTTAAAACCGAAACACATTTTCAAATAAAGTAATATTGCTTTACTTTCCAAAAGTGCCCTTCCTCTCCTCTTATAAAAGGCCCCCACCTCTACCCCATTTCACACACTTCTCAAGCCTTTGGCTCGGCCAAACCCTGCCCAATTACTCTCTCCACATCCCTATCCTCATCCTAGAGTATTCCCTTTGGGCAGAATCCTTTCAAAGAAGCCTTTAGGCTCAAATCAAAAGGGAGTTACACTTTTAAAGGTAATTCATTCTCTCTTGTTCATTTGTTTTATTTTGCTTCTCCGACCCTCTAAACTCTTTTTATTTACTTCTTTTGTTACAACACCAGTATCTTCAATATACTAGGATGTTGTTATAAGATTTATTTGAGCTAAACTCTCACACAACTACATAAAATGGTTAAAGAACATACGGTTTCCGTGGATGGCGAAATTCTGCCTCCCGAAACGATGATTGTTCAATACTCATTTAACACCTTCATGGGTGGCCATTATGATGTCACTATTTTTATATATGATATATAATATGTTTATGTTTTCTTTAAGCTTCTGTATTTTTCATTTTTGTCGTACCTTTATGGTTTCCATTATGGGTAAACACGATATCTTCATTTAAGGAAGTGCGGACTACCGCCCCCTCAAAGTGATGTGATTCGTTAATACCATATGTGGGACGTGTAAAGGATGGATTTAAAGTTATTATATATGATGTTATACTGTAATTATAATATACCTCTATATCATTATTATTTCTTTCCATTAAAGTATGAGATAGAAATGAAAGTAGCGTTCATGCGTACGTACGGCTTACCGTCTCCATGAACGGTGCATTTCATTTCTTATCCCCAAATGTAATGTACTATTAAAATTACATGTATATAATGTATATATATAATTAATGATATATCTAAATGATGAATATAATTTTGGAATTAAAATATACATACCTCTCATTTAGTTTTAATTCCACTAATATGACAAAGAAATGAAAGTAGCGTTCATGCGTACGTACGGCTTACTGTCTCCATGAACGGTGCATTTAATTTCTTACCTCTAAATGATTATGTAATATTATAAATACATGTATATTCTGGATATATATGATACATATTATATCCAAATCGGGAATCTCATTCTGGATATAAAGAACTTTTGACCACATGAACAACATGTAATTATAAGAAGTCAACTTTCGACTTAAGAACCAAATATTGACAAAACAAAATTTATTAACTTAAATGGTTACATAATGTTTATAACATGGAAATAAGTGATATAAAAAGAATAATGAACTTTAAAAAGGTTCTTAATCAATTATAAATTAACTCAAGTTTATTATTCAGGACGTTAAAGAACGATCGAGTCAAGTCAGACCCAAGGTAAGGGACATCGTCTCAATCTCCTTTCATTGAGGCATATTTCGTTTTATACACAAATTTCTTTTATATGGTGTATAAAATCCTTTTACTTTTACTTTTATACAAAAGTAATATTTTTCTACGAAGCATTTTACTAAACGACAAAAAGGAATGTTTTTTTAACGTACGCGGTGACAACGACTTTTTCCGCCGCCACGAGTATTATTTGATCTTTGGCTTTCTCAACAAGCCGTAATGTTTTTAGAATAAAATAAATACCATATACTCTTTTATGTATTTTGGTATTGAAAATGGTTTTGAAAAAGGATTCTATTATTTCAATATATTTATGATATATTGTGATTGAAATGTGGAAATTTTATCATTCCTTTATATTGGTTTTATGTTTTATGATTTTATACTGGTACTTGGACATTTTAACGGGTGGTTACGTTATAAACCATATGACGGGTGGTGCCGTGAATACCAGGACGGGTGGTTACGTTATAACCTCCAATGCATTGGGTATGGAAGTCGGTTGTATGGATATTCCATTAAGTATGTATGGAAATTGGCCGTATGGCTATTCCATTAAGTGATATGTGTGGAAGTCAACCGTATGGTTATTCCACTTAAGTATGTTTATGTCCCAAGTTACCTTTATATATTCTATGTGTTCTTTATATGGGTTTTATGGTAATCTTTTGGTTACGAAAAGGTAAGTAATGATACTTAATTCAGTGAAGATTTTTTTTACTACTTCATGAAGGTGAAGGTATTACTTTGATATAGTATACATGGTTTACTTGATGTTTGAAAAACTAACAGTTTTCATTTTTTTGTATCCCTTACTGAGCTTTTTATGCTCACCCCAAGTTTTTTCGAAATGTTTTTCACAGGACTTAAAGTGGAATAAGGTCAAGGATGGGATCAATGGGAATTTCATGCTATCTAAAACATGGAATCTAGACATCTTTCTTTTTAAGAGTTTTTATTATATGGAGACTTAGTAGAAGTGTCTACTTTGTAATCTTTTAAGATGTAATAGTTATGTTCTAATTCTCTAAAACTCTAAACCTGAAAAGATCCTCAATGTGAATTATTCATTGAATTCAATATTAAGTAAGGTTTAAGGCTGGGGCCTTATAGTAAATTAGTATCTTGTTGTTTTTTCAAGAGAGTTACCTGATGGTGATGTTTAATTTACGGTTGAAATATTTCCTAATGCTAATCCAATTTCCGAACCCCCTTATTGAATGTCTCTAATTTAACTTTTAGTGTTGAATAAGAAATTGCATGAGTGATTAGATAATGTTTTCATTTGACCTATAACATCATCATTTGGTGACCCTATGTTGTTTTTTAAAAATAAATATAGTTCAATGGGACTTTTAATAGATTATAAAGCCTTAAATAACATAATTATTAATAAAAATACCAATTTACTCATATAGATGACTTGTTTGACCAGCTCTAAGGAGAAAAATAATTTTTGGCGGATGACTTTATGTCGGGGTACCATCAATTGAATCTAATGGATGTAGACATTATTATGACCTCATTTCGTACTAGATAAGGCCATTATAAATTTGTAGTTATTACATTTTTATTAACTAATGCACATTCTATCTTCCTAGATATTAGGAATATCATATTCAATGAGCTCTTCGATAAGTTTTTGGTTGTGTTTATGGATAACATTTGGGTATATCTAAAAGGATATAGGATAATAAAAGTCATATATGGGTTTTTTTCAAACCATAAAATAAGAAAAACTACATGAGAATTTCACCAAGTTTGAATTTTGGTTTCTAGAAAATTATTTCCTTGGTCACATTTTTTCTAAAGATGGCATAACGATTGATCCCAATAAAATTAAAGTTGTTGAATCTTTTCCAAGAGACAAAAATATAACTGAGATTCATAGTTTTTTATTTTAGCAGTATACTAATAGAGGTTTTTCAAAAGATTTTCACAATTACCTATCCCACTAACTATATTGACTCTAAAATGTGATATTTGCATCTATAAAAAAGAATATGACTCGTCTTTTTAGAAATTGAAAAGAAGATTGGTGAATTCCCCACTTATATCCATTCCTTCCAGAAGTGGTGAATTTGTTTCTATAGTGATGCTTTGTTGAAAGGATATGGAGGTGTCCTAATGTAGAATGACATGGTAATTCCATAAGCTTCACACTAGTTGAGACACCATGAGTTAGATTACCCCACACATGATTTGGATTTAGTTTCTGTTACTTTTGAATTAAAAACATGGAGGCATAATCATAATGGAAAAATATGTGAAATATATACTAAACCTAAAATTTTGAAGGTTGTATTCACTCAAAAATAATTCAACATGAGATAGAGAAGTTGAATGAAATTAAAAATGTATTATGATTTCCAAATTAATTACCATCCTTGAAATGAAAATAATGTTGCTGATGCTTTTATTAGAAAATTTAATACTACATTAACCTTGTTACATTTAAAATGTTATCCTTTGGTTAATGATTTGATGAAATTTTTCTTTCAGGTTGTTGGTTTAGGAAATTCATATTTTTTGTTTTATGTCTCTGTACAATCATCTCTATCATATATAATTAATCTAATGTAAATGGAAGACAATGAATTACAGGAAAAGGTAGAATTGGTTCAGAGGGGTATGTTTCCTGAATTTAACATTGATAGAGATTTTGTTTTGAGAATTAGGAAGAGATTTTGTGTTCTTTATGATTCACATTTGAAGAAATATTTTTAATCTGAATATCATAGGTATCCATTTTCATTTTATGATGGATGAAAAAACACTACTGTAAATTAAGCTTATACCAAGGGTTTCAAACCGTTGGTAAAATCCCCAAAACCATTGGGAATTTCTTTCCCAATGGTTCACTGAACAGTTATGTTGTGAGGTGTGGGGATAGTAATATCCCAATGGTTCAAGCTGAACTGTTCGGATAAGTCGTCTAGATTTTGAAAATACCAACAGTTTAGTATTTACCGTTGGTGAATTTCTAGCCCAACGGTTTATAACCATGGGTTTATACAACTACACCAACCATTTTTAACCATTGGCATACACCACTTGAAACAGTTCAAAGTGAACTGTTTCCATAATCTAGGTTGTATGGATCAGTATAACAATGGTTCTAGAAACCATTGTTATTCAGTCATATCTACAAAAAAACCATGGCCACCTCTTCATACTAGCCCCTCTTCCATCAATCTAGAACTAGCATACAACAACCTCCCCTCTAATGCAATTCCAATGGCCTACCCTATCTGATTCTAGTAATGTAATTAAAATAATCAGCAGTTAGCTGGCTCCACTCTGGAATTACAGTACAAACCAGCAGAATAATGATGAATACAAAAAAACACTCATGTATAAAATATAAAATGATGAATACAACACCTTAAAATATAGAATTTTAAAAAACACTCATGCAGACAATATAATGTACCTAATTGAAAAAACACCCCCACCCCCACCCCCCCCCCCCCCCACGAATACCCCCTGCACCCCCATGCCCCCCCCAAGACAGCCCCCTTGCACCCCCTGGATAGCCCCAGTGCAACCCCTTGAACATCCCCCTGCACCCCATGCCCCCTAGACATCCACCTTTCACCCCTAGATAACACCCATTGCACCCCCACTAGACACTCCTTCCGCCCTAGACACCCCTTGGACACCCCTACACCCTAGACACCCCCCAAGACACCCCTCCAAGACACCCCCCTACACCCCCATACCCCCTGTACATCTCCCTTATGCCTCCCTTGAACACCCCCATGCCCCCTAGACTGCACCCTTCCACCCCCTGTACAACCCCCTTGCACCCCTTGGACAACCCCCTTTCACCCTCACTGGACACCCCCTCCCACCTTGAGACCCCTCCTGGACATTCCCTCTAGACCTCCTTGACACCCCTCCCCCCCTTGATAGACCATGGACACCCCCTCCTAGACACCCCACCTACACCCTCCCCCTACCTTGCAGAACCCCCCCCCCCCACCAAATAACCCTTAGACACCCCCGGAAAACCCTTAGACACCCCCTGGACAACCCCCCAAGACACCCCACATTCCCCCTACCCCCTGCCCTACATACCCCCTGGACCCCCCGACAACCCTTGGACACCCCCCTAGACAAACCCCTCCTAGACACCCCACATGCACCCTCCCCCTTCCCTATAAACCCCCCGACACCCACCCCCCGGACAACACTTGGACAACGCCTAGGATATCCCCTCCTAGACACCCAACATGCACTCTGCCCTGCAGACCCCCCCCCCCACGGGAAAACCCTTGGGCACCCCTAGAAAAACCCTCCTATACACCCCACCTACACCCTCCCCCTTCCCTACAAACCCACAACACCCCCCAGACAGACCTTGGACAACCCACCTGGACAGCCCCTCCTAGACACCCCACCTGCACCCTACCCTGCAGACCCCCCTAGACAACACTTGGACACCCCCTCGACAAACCCTTCTATACACCCCACATGCACCCTCCCCCTTTCCCTACAGACTCCCCGACCCCCCCGGACAGCCGTTGTACACCCCGGGATAGGCCATCCTAGACAACCCACATGTACCCTTCCGCCTACCATGCATACCCCCTCAGATAGCCCTTGGACACCCCCTGTATAGCCTCTCCTAGACACCTCATCTACACTCTCCCCATGCCCGGCAGACCCCCTACACCCCTAGTTTTCTAGCCACTACACATTAGCCTTCCTATTTTCCCAGTATAGCCAAAATTTCATTCTAGATATTTAAGATATTAACCAATATAACAAAACAAATATGAATCACCTCAATGGATTCAATATCCCAAAGACTCCATCTGGTAGTCTAAATTGATTCATGTAACCCAATATATTCCTATTGTTTAGAATACATCTGGTAGTCAAATGTGAAACTATATAGTTGACCCTACTAATCTTGCATCAACATTGATATATTATCTCAAAATAACTCTATAGAAGTGGAGTCCAAAGGAATAAATAGCTAGTTAGAAGTCATCAAAGACTTTACTCAAACCCCAAGCCATTAAATAATCATCCCAGTCAAGATTAGGAATGTATGGAACCAACTATATAAAATGATTTATGTATTCAAACACTATTTCATCTCCTAACTAGAGCCTAAATAATTCTATATCCATCATTACCTTCACTTCATTATGAAATAATGCTAAATTAACCATGACCTAAAACATTTCCAAGAATATTCTTTGTTTATCTTAGTCTGAATAATATACTTCCACCACTTATAACTCGGACCCTCTTGTAGGATGGTTACAAAAATAACCTTAAGAGACTCATAAATCTAAAGACGGATAAAAATATCCTCAACCTTCTGTACCAAAACCAATTCATCCTAAGAATATTTCTACCCAAGAATTATTGTGGGGCTACCATCTTGATTATGGGGTTCCTAAGTGTTCCTTCAAGATCAATTTATTCTAGTATTTTGATTCGGTCAGGTGGGACTTCTTATGGGATTATTTCAATATTATAAGCATTCTGGCTAGGTTCACGTCTTGGGATAAAATATGTGTCTCTACCCTAATGTTCTTGGTGAATATTAATGGTAGTTTACATGGATAATTTTCATGGAAAAGAGGGCTCGGGCAAGGGGAACCACATTCAACTTTCCTTTTTGTGATTTGCATGGAGTTTTTCTCGCACATCTTGGAATCCCTGTTTTAATGATCATATGCTTACAATTTTCATTGGCGATGTGGTAAAACCTTTATTTCTCACCTTTGTTTTCCATATTACCTTATCTTCTTTTCTTATGGTGATTTGGATTCATTTTTAATCTTGAAGCATCATTTGGATCTTTTTTCTTTCCTGTTTGGATTGAATGTTAATCTTTTGAAGTCCCTAATGTTTACGGCTAGTATCTCTCATGATGTTTGTGATTCTATTGAGGCCATTTTGGGGCTTAGGAAGGGGTCTCTTCCTCTTTGTTATCTGTGTGTTCCCCTCATCACTTCTAATAATAGAGCTTCTAATTGTGTGGTCTTGCAAGAGAAAATTATTCGAAGATTTAATGTTTGGACTAATAACTATCTCTCCTATGATGGGAAGTTACAACTTGTTCAATCGATTCTTTTTATTATGCATGATTATTGGTTTTATCACATCATTTTACCCAACAGAGTGGTCAAATCCGTTGAATCCACCTTTAGGAATTTTATTGGTAATCGTCCTTCGTTGGCTTCCTCTGGGGGTGGCCTACTATTTTTTGTGCTAGAGGTGTGGTTTGGATGGGGGCTGCAGTACTAGTTTTGCAGGTTGGTTGTTTTAGTTGTATGTAGTGGCAGTGGTATTCTAGTGGATGTGGTTCTGGTTGGTTGTGGAGATGGGTGCGGGCTGGTGGTGTGCAGGGGCTGGGGTTTTTGGCTTCTGTGGTTGGTGTCTATGGCTGGATTGGGATGGAGTGGCTGGTGCAGGTTGGAATACAAGTGGAAGGGGGATAGAAGGGGGCCAGTGTGGGTTGTAACATGTGGTGTAGTGTTGGATTGTAGGTGGAAGGAAGTTGGTGTGGGTAGGAATGTAGTAGGATGGGTGCGGGTGCGGTGGAATGTACGGGCTGGAGTGGCTGGTGCGTGCGGGAAGGCAGGCGGCAGGGGGATGGTGTTGGCTGGAATAGGTGGTAGGGGGCCGGTGTGGGCAGGAATGAATGTGGCTAGGGGTTATTGGTCATGTGGAAAGGGCTAGTGCGGGCTGGGATATAGGAGGTCGGGGGCTAGTGAGGGCTGGAACCAGTGGCTGGGGCTATTTTCAGGTGGTAGAGGGCTATCAAGAGTGTTTTACAGGAGGCTGTGGGGTGGGGGATGGTGTGGTGGCTGGTGCGGGCTGGATTTCAGGTGGATGGGGGCTGGTGTAGGCTTTAATGCAGGTGGAAGGGGGCTAGAATACTAGTTTAAGGTGGATAGTTGCAGGTGGTGGGGGATGGTGTGTGCTAATTCGAAGGTAACAGGGGGATGCGGGCTTGAATGTTGGTGGCAGAGAGCTGAAATGAATGTGTAAGGGGGTTGGTGTGTGTTGGATGTGGCTGGTGTAGGCTGGATTGTGGTGGTTGTGGTGGATGATGGTTGATAGGTGGACTGTGGCGACCTCTTTGTGTTGGTGGTTGAGATCGTGTGATTGTGTGGTTTGGTGCGTACTTGTGTTTTTGAGTGTGGGAGTGTGTGCTCTCTGTGGGGTGGGTGAGTGTGTTTGTGTGGGTGGGTGCGTGTGTATTCCTCCTGATCGTCTCTTGAATCAAGTGTACCTTGGTTCTTTCATGATGGTGGGGTAGTTTCGTGTGATTCTCGGGTATCTAGTTGGTTGTTCGTTGGATTTTTAGGTGTTTCTTCTACATCTCTTCATGTGGAGGATGCTTCTTTGTTGTAGGTGGTGGGCTAAGGGTGGTTGTTGCGGTATCTACCTTTGTGTGTTGCATGTTGTGCTAAAGATTCTTGTTGGCCGTTTTCTCATGAAAGTGGTTTCTTCCACTCTCTGGATTGTGGACTCTATTTGGCATTGAATTTTGGGCGGTTGGCTTGCTTCTGTAGCCTTGGTTCTCCCTGGGGGCTGGTTCTTTTCTTGGATTCTTGGATTTGTTTTTTGTGCTTGGTCACCTTGTTCCACCCATTGGTTGAGTGGTTTTTTATTCATTTTAATTAACCTTACACCTATTATACATATTCTATTTTCTTCGAATATATATATATATATATATTCTAAAACAAGAAACACAAACACCATCAAAATGTACTTCAAAACTCCAGCCCCATGAGACACAAAATTAATCAATACGTAATCTCAAAACATCATTTAAATATAACTAAAATCCAATAATTTATAAATTTATAAAAATCCAACAATATGGACTTTTACATCATTGAATAAGTGATCCAAATTTTTCTATTTACCCCAACATGGTTATATCAAAACTTCTTTCAAAAAGAATTTTCATTCATTAAAGCATCATTTTTACCAATGAGGTTTTGAAAAAGTCATCTAATAAGGAGAAACATTAATTTTTTATGAATCCATTTAAATGCAATTATATATTTTGGTAGAACATTTCTAACATTTAGATATTTCAAAATCTTCTATTTTAAAAGTACATTTGGATTCAATCCTTTAAAAGACTCTAATTATGCTTTATTAATATCACTTTAAAACCTTTAAAATAATCAACACTATCCCTTTTTCTAACGGAATTGAAAATATTTCCAAAAATAGATTATCATTTAAAAACAAAAATATTTTAGACACTTTTCTAAATACAAAAATCATTATAAAAGTATTATCATGTCTTCTTATTGTCCAATATTTACTATGATGTCCCTCGAGCACTTAGATTGTCCTTGTAAATACAAGTAGCAGGCATCACCATCATCTCCAATGTTGTCTAAAAGTGACTAAATATTCTTATGAGAGACTCAATCTAGAGATTTTATACCTAAGGGCCTCCCTCCCGATTAACTATGGGTGGGTAATGTATCTAAAACTTTATCTTGGTCTCATACATTGAATTCCAACAGGACTACGAACCGATGTGAGGTGTCATCATAGAGTAGGGCCAAATCACTGCATTACCGTGGCATGACTATGGCGTGACCGCGGCAGGACTGTGGCATGACCACCGCATGTTGTCCTGGTCCAACGACATTTCTGGGAAGTATCTTGTTTCCAGGAGCAAAGGGAGCAGGAGGAGTTGGGGCAACATTTCGATCGTCACCCTACTATCAGAAATTGTGATTAGTCTGTCTGAACATTGATCACAAGACACATGGAATACTATCATAGGGCTGATCATCCATCATATTCCCCATTGTTGTAGAAATCTCCAACTACACTATATGAGGTGTGTGTGGTTTACTATTCTCACACCGAAAAAAAACGTAGAATCATTTTCTCTACAAGGATCAAAACACTCAACAGGTCATCGGTATCATAAAAATATCACACTCTGAAGGACAAGGACAAGTTCAAAATAGAAAACCATACTTAAATGGTGTCATAAACTCATTTGACAACGTTAATTAATCATATTTTAGTATAAAAACTTTTATTATTATTTTTATCAATCATGTTATATACTTTCATTTTCAATTAACAAATCCCAAGAATGGAAAAATACGGATAGGACTCCACTCCAATATAACATGGAACCAAGGTGTCATGGCATGAAGTGGGTGAGGACTAATGATCATATAGAGTTTTTAAGTATTGTTGAAATTTTATTCTACATACCAATGTCTATACTAGATTTCAAAATTTTGATTACTCTTTATAAAGGATTCCAAATAAATCTTCTATCAGAGTCCTTCTCATTATAGAAACTGATCTTATGTTATAAATACCAGACTCTTGTTTCTGGATTGTGGTATGATAAACATATATATATATATATATACTCTAAAACAATAAACACAATCAACATAAAAATGGACTTCAGAACACCATCCCCATGAGATATAAAATTGATCATCAAGTAATATCAGGACATCATTTAAATAAAACTAAAATCGAATAATTTAAAATTTCATAAAAATCCAACAATATAGAATTTTACTTCATTGAATATGTGTTCCAAATTTTCGTAGTTAACCTAACAAGGTTTTATCAAAACTTATTTCAAAAAGAACTTTCATTCATTAAATCATCGTTTTTACACATGAGGTTTTGAAAAACTCATCTAATAAAGAGAAATGTTAATGGTTTATGAAACCATTTAAACACGATTATAGATTATGGTAAAACATTTATAACATTAAAATAGTTCAAAAGAATCACTTTTAAAAGTATATATGGATTCAATCCTTATAAATATTCTAATTATTCTTTATTAATACCACATTAAAACCTTGGGAATAATTAACACTATCAATTTTTCAAACAGAATTGAAAAAATTTCAAAAAATATGTTATCATTTTAAAACAAAAACATTTCAGACACTTTTCCAAATACATATATCATTATAAAAGTATTTTAAAGTCTTCTTATTGTCCCAAATTTACTATGATGTACCTCGATCACTTAGATGGTCCTTGTAGAATACAAGTATCAAGCTTTACCCTCAACTCCAATGTTGTCTACAAGTGACTAAATATTTTCATGGGAGACTCAATCAAGAGATTTTCTACATGAGGGCCACCCTCCCCATTATCTATGGGTGGGTAATGTATCTAAAACTATATCTAGGTATCATAAATCAAATTCTTATAGGACTGTGAACCACCATGGGGTGTTGTCTATGAGAAGAGACAAATCACAGAATTACCACGGCGTGACTGCGGCGTGACCATGGCTTGACCATGGAGTGACCGCTGCAAGACCACGACATGACTATGGAATGACCACGATGTGTTGGCCCGGTCTTGCGACATCCTAGTGGAAACATCTTCCAGACAGGAGCGAAGGAAGTGAGAGGAGGCGGGGCAAAATTCTTATCGTCGCCCCGCAGACAGAAATTGTGATTAGTCAATCTCAACATTGACCACAAGACTAATGTAATAATATCACAGAGCTGATCATTCATTAGATTCCACATTGTTTTAGAATGATCCAATTACACTATATGAGGTGTGTGTTTACTTTTTTCACACATAAAAAAAAGATAATGTAGAAGAATTTTCCCTACAAGGGTCAAAACACTCAACAGACCATCAGGATCATAAAAATATCATACTCTGAAGGAAAAAAGACAAGTACAAAATATAAAACCATACATAAATGGTTTCAAAAACTCTGTTGAGAAAGTTAATTAATCATATTTTAGTAGAAAATATTATACTCTCTTTTTTATAAATCATTTTATATATTTTCATATGGAATTAATGAATATCTAGAATGAAAAAATCAGGATAGGACTCCACTCTTATAGAACATTGAACAAAGTGTTCATGGAAAGATGTTGGGAGGAGAAGTGATCATATAGAGTTTTTATGTATTATAGATATTTTATTCAACTTACCAATGTCTATACTAGATATCAAAATTTTGATTACTCTTTATACAGGTTCCCAAATAAATCCTATGTAGTCGGCCTTCATATTATAAAAACAGATCTTATGTTATAAAAACAATCTATTGATTCAGGATTGTGTTATAATAAATATATATATTTTATATTCATTTAGGGATCCCCTATTCCTAATTATAGAAAAATATCTATCATAAATAATTGATATCTCCATACTTAAGTGAAATCGATGAATTGTTCTAAAACAGAACCTTATGAAATCAGAAATGCTACCTCTGTGCACTTTGTAGATGACATAAAGAGTGAAGAATTTGCAGGCGAGGGGCAAGAAAAGATTTCTTGGGATCAGGATTGGAGGGAGGGAGAGGCGGGTGATGACGAATGGGGAGTGGGGAGCGGTGAGCCAGGAGCAAGAACGGGGAGTGGGGAGCGGCGAGCAGGGAGCAATGATAGGAGAGTGGTGAGTAGTGAGTGGCGAGGGAGATTTGGAAAGGGGGAAAGGAGTGGGAGGGGAATGTGAGAAGTAGTGAGGGGAGGACAGAATGGGAGTGGTGGAGAGGGGAGGTCGGACGACGAGGTGGGTTCATGTGGCAAGTGGAGGTCGGGAGGAGCAATGATGTGCTGTAGGGATGGAGAAGTGGGGCATGACCGGATGGGAGAAGGAGCCCGATGGCTATGGTTTTTTATTGTATTTATCCCAAGGGTTCATAAGAACAGTTGGTATTGAGATTCATTTTTCCAATGGCTTACAATAACCATTGGGAAAACCCATCATATATTAGTCTACACCAACAGTTTCATAGAACTGTGGGTATAGATTATTTTTCCCAACAGTTTTTCTAAACCATTGGTAAATAAGTGTTGGTATAGGTGGGATTTCCCCTAGTTTAGTAAGGAAAATAGAAAAATAGAATCTATATTCTAATAGGTCTAAGTGGTCAAAGGGATAAAATTTATACTTAGTGAAGATGGTCCAAACACCAATTCACCATTATCAGTGTTTTGTATGTCCTAAATTAGTCCTTTCATTTAGTACACATATTTATTAAATAGATTTATTAAGATAACATTCAAAAGTTTATGAGTATTTAAATATATAATCTTCATTCTTGGTAACCTTGCACTGTATTAGATTAACCAATGAAAATGATGATTTCTAATAGATATAATTGTTGAATAATTATTGATAAATAATATGTAATTATAGATTTACAGTAGATAGAAATCTGTATTTGAAAAAAATCACATTATTGTATAATTCGGACCTGTGGGGGTTATTTGTTTTATAAATAAAAACACTATTCATACCTGCAAGTAAATACATACAAAATTCATAATTGAATACATACCTGCAAGTAAATACATAAAGAATTCGGAATTGAATACATACCAGCAAGTATATCACATAATTCATACCTGCATGTAAATACATAACTGGATACATACCTACAAGTATAACACATAATTCATACCTTCAAGTAAATATATATAAAATTCAGAATCTAATTTAGAATTCATAATTCAGAATTTAATTTATACCTGCAAGTATAAAACATAATTCATACCTAAAAGTAAATACATAGAAAATTCATAATTGAATTCAAAATTCAATGCCTGAAAGTATAACACATAATTCAGAAGGTAATTAAATACAGACAGAATTGAATTTAGAATTCAATTCAGAATTCAAAGGCAATTACCCTGTGAAATACAGAATTCTAAATTGAATTCTAAATTGAATACCTACAAAATTGAATTAGGAATTATGAATACACTAAATTCTGAATTGAATACATGCCTACAAGTATAACACATAATTCATACCTACAGGTAAATACTTACAGAATTCATAACTGAATATATACATGAAATTATAACACATAATTCATACATACAAGTAAATACATATAGAATTAATAATTGAAAACAAACCTATAAGTATTACAAATAATTGAATACATACCTGCAAGTATAACACATAATTCATACCTGTAAGTAATTACATTCAAAATTCAAGATTGAATTATGAATTTAAAATTGAATACATACCTGAAAGTATAACTCATAAATCATACCTGCATGTAAATATATACAAAATTCAGAATTCAGAATTGAATACATACCTACAAGTATAACACAGAATTCATAACTACAAGAAGATACATACAAAATTATGAATTGAATTTATAATTAAATACCTGAAAGTATAACACATAATTCAAAAGGTAATTAAAAAAATACATAATTGAATTCAGAAGGCAATTACCTTGTGCAATACTGAATTCTGAATTGAATTCCGAATTGAATACATATAGAATTGAATTATTAATTATGAATACAATATATTCGGAATTGAATAACTAATTATGTATGTGTTATACAGAATTATGAATACATACAAAATTCAAAATTATGTACAGTGTGTTAAATTCAGAATTCAATACATACATAATTTTGATGAATCTATGACTAATGATGTGATCATAGACCAATCTTCTAAGTTTTCTCACCTATATATTTGTGGTTAATATGATGTCTTTGGAAAATATATATTTTACATGAACATGGAAGTGGAGTTCTTTACTTCGTCATTCTGGTGGAGGGAATATGTCACTTAGCAGTTCGAAGATGAAGGTTAACAACCTCCCTGAGAAATTTTTTGAGGTTTCATTTTAGGATTATAATGGAAGATTATCACTATAGTGTATTTAGTATAGGGATCTGGGACACCCAAATATATTTTTCCCAAATACACCCTGCACATTTTCATGATATGGGAATATTGGATATCTTAGGAAATATTGTGAGCAGTTTACATGCCTGAGAAATGGTGGTTCACCTGAATAAGTGGTGGAATCAAAATTAAAGAGAACTATGCTGAGATTGGATGAGTTATAGTCTCAATTTTGAGTAATAAGTCATTTTTGGAAAGAGATGATAGTACAAGTCAAAAAATTATACTCAAATTATCTACCCACTGTAGTTTTATTGGTTTGGGTGTTATAAACTATGAAAAAACAAAGTTCAACATAATAGAAAATGATAAACCCTGTTTAAAAACTATTTGTTTTTAAAAATGATACTGAAATAAATTTAAAGTACAATTTGAAAAAAATTAAAATGTAAAAATAGTGCATGGATAATTAGATAAAATAACTAAATTTCCAGAAACATCAATTTGACACATGCAAAAAACAAAGAACATGTAACACATCCTATTTCACAACACACCGAATCTTAACCTAGTAATTAATCATTTGGGATCTAGCCTCATGCCTCATGCCCATCCTAATATCTATCTCAACCTTATTAGTGTTATGTCACATACATATGGACTAACTTGTGACATCTACGTCAGTGAACACAGTGAATGAAGTTGAAATAAATGGAGTTAGGGGAGATAACTTAGTTACAACGTACCAATTTGATGTGAATGAAAAAAAATTACTTAAATAAAAGATAAATCACTGGATGGGAAGTAGGTTCTGTAGCTTGGAGAGGTCTCGCTTAGGGATAAAATTTAGAGATGAGTTCTAGAGGAAGTGAACTCGGGAATTAGGGTTGAAAACCTGGAGATATCCATTCGGGATGGAGTGACTTGTGAATCTATCAGGAAGTAGGGATTATGGTGGTTTCTATCAGAGAAGGAGGATATATATTCTCGTGAATTGGTTGGGGAGTAGGTTTTCAAGATATCTCTACCAGAGGAGTATGAGATATGTGCTCTGGAATTGGTCAAGAAGGATGGTTCTGTTGGAGGAGATCTGCAAATAATTAGGGGTTTTTTCCCAACCGTTATTTAAAACTATTGGTAAAGGATTGATATTGTAATGGTTAAGAAAAACCATAGGAATAGTTTTGTAAATTCTATAAAATTCCCAATGGTTTAGAAAAAACATAAGGATAGGTTGAAAATTTTTATAATTTTCCCAACGGTTTATAAAAACTGTTGGGAAACCCCAATTTATATTATCTATGCCAACGGTTCACTAAAACCGTTGGAAAAAAAGAGTTGGTAAAGATTTTATTTCCACTACTGTATGATTTACAGAGAACATAAAGGGTATTTCAGGTGGGATTTAATGAAAAGGGATATTACTGACATTACCCAGAGATGTTTGAATTTTCAACAGGTTAATGAAGAATGATAGTTACCAAAGGGGATTCATCAGACTTTCCCAATTCTAGAGTTATAAAGGCCAGACCCCAGTTTTGGTAGACCTGGTGCCTTTTTATATTACATTTTAATAATTAGGTAAAATTTTCATCCCGAAAGAAATAATTAATTTAGTAGTTTTTGAAAACCAGATACATACAAAAGTTTCAAAATAACATCTTAAAAGGAAATTCAATATATCAAAATAATTTTGATAACACATAAACTCATAGATTATCTTTTTAATTCATTCATAATATTAATATTCTCCACCTAGGTAAAAATAAATCATAATAAAGGGTGATCTCATATGCTCAGTAAGGGTATGTAATACAAAAATTTATCAAAAACATAAACACTAGGCAAGGTGAATGACTAAAAACACATGCCTTTAAAAACGAACATGAACATATTATATCCGGAATAAGGGAGGATTAAATAATTATACAATGAATCATAAAAATTGGTATTCTACTAGTCGAATAACCTCATGGACTATCAACTAATTGTTTCATAATGAAGGAAATGCATAATTTGGGACATTTTAAAATATATCGTCAAGTCCTCAGCCATGAAATTTGAAAAAGATTAAATCCTAAGATATCACCATATCTAAAAATGGTATGGGCCTCAGCCTAGTCCTTATCAAATTTGTTTCATGTGACATAATGATACATAAAGGGGCTATAACGGTCCTCACCCGTCACTTTATATGGCCAATTCATTTATCATATGAAGGGGGATAAACATAAACATCAAGAACATATGAAATAACTCTCCCCAATTTGTACACATAAACACTAACCATTCTGAGTAATTTAGTAAATGGATTCAAGATAACACAAAAATAGTCAAACTAATAATAAACTATTGAAATTAAATATGGCAGATGATATCATAAAATATTTTTCCCAATAATATTCATCAAGAGTGTTAAAATTACTCTTATAAAATCATTGAGTAATTCTTGAGATAAATAATCATTTACTTTTAAAAGTAGACTTATTTTGGAAAAATATTTGTATAAAACTATAATTGAAATAATATATTTTATAATAATAAAATTAGAGATTTTATAAATTCATGAAGTTCCTTTGAGATGGGCTTTCATTTAAGGATGAACTATTTGAAGATCCATTTAAAACATGTAACTGCCCATAAAATAATGAAGGATTATGTTTGGTACACAAATATAGAACATTAAAACCGAATATACTAGTATTAAATAAGAATAAATAATTATTTCATTGATTTAAGTATAGGATAAGAGTTACCCGAATGAAAAAAGTGGGTTTGGGTAGAAAATCCTTACCTTATGTCCAGATGTATTTTGTACTTGTAGTTAATGTCATAGATAATCAAATAAAAAACATAAATTTACTAATTATGAACCAAATATTCATATTTTTTATTCATTATTGTCTTATTGTGTTCATTTATGTTTTTATTGACAAGTTTTAGGATTGAATTCAATCGTCCTGGAGTGTTCATTTTCCTTGATTTCATATTCGGTCTTCTTGATATAAGTAATGGAATATATGTGGAATGTATATAAGTCTCTTGATTTGAACCTATATATTATTTATCAATATAAATTAGTGTAAATGGTTACACATATCACTTATTTACATGGTATGAGGATTATTTATTAAATATATCATAAATGATAACAATTTAGATTATTTTGGAAATATATCGATCACAACAAAATATTTTTTCATATGAATTATTATAATGTATATATAATGGTTAAAAAATTTAATAGGTAACAATACACATATTATAGTTTGGTAAAACCATAAATCCAATTTCATGACCAGCCCTAAAGGTGGTAATATAAATTGAAAACTCATCATACTTGAATTCGATAAATTAACACATCTCGGACTGCATTTTAATTTTTTATGAAAGGAGGGAAAAGGGGAGATGATATTGAATTATAATTGTATAATAACAGAATTAAGTTATATTTAAGGTTCTATAGTTATCATAATTTTTGGATGAGGGGAGTTGAGAGATAAAAATAAAAGAAGGGAACTTCAAATAAAAAGAGAAGTTTGGAAATCAACAACGAAATTTCCTCAGCCTAACGGTGTCACTTAAAAATTCATCAAATATATTGATGAGAGTAAAAAGTGGAATATAATAATTTTTATATAATATGTACATTAATTGAGATATTTGATTAAATATCCCTATATTGCCAATTTAATTTTAAAAACAATAACATAAATGGAGTTCACGAAAAAGAGAAGGGTGGTGCATTCCCTTACATTGTAGAGTAACTCTTAAAACCAGAAAGTTGGGACAATAGGGGCTTGAGGAATCCTTGGGAAGACATAAATGGATGTAAAAATACTAGATATTTGAGGATGATGAATATATAATGAATTAAAATTATGGAATGGGTGGGTATTTATATTAAAAGAAAGGGAGTTTTTTTATTAATTTCCAAGGACAACTCATTAGTGGTATTTGAAAAAACATGGGCTTTCCCATGGTATTTTCCCTTGGTATTGTCCACATAGGACACCTCATATCATATATTATTTTACAAGAGTCAACCATAATTTTATATTAATTATTAAATCATTATGATTTCATTAATCATACCAAAAACTCAAAACTGTATTTTTACAATTCACGAAAACTAAATAATTTTATAAAATTCACATAAATTCAGAATAACCTAATATTGATGTTGTGATTTCAAAAATGAAAAAAAAATTTGAAAATGATTTTTTATATATTTTTAATTTAATTTTTAAATAATATCATAATTTAATCAAAATATAACAATTTTTATAAAATAATTCCTTTTACATCACATTGAAAAATTAATCTAGATCACATTATCTTATAAAATTAAGGAAATAAAATAATAATACAATTTACTATTCATAATGGTCATATTACTATTCATAAGGGTTTCTTACTAGTCTCATAAAATGATAGTTGATCCTATTGGAATCAAAATGTCATACTGATCCCAACTGTATATGTTTGTATTTGGAAAATCAGAACACTGAAACAGATAAATTAAACCTAACATCCAATTTATAACTATCTCTTATAAATATCATAGTTTTTGGTTCACACAAACATATGGTTTAATTCATTCTATAATAAATTCATTTGTAAATCAATCGGGTGTTACATTCTCCCCCCTTAAAAAGAATTCATCCTCAAAATTAGAAGAATGTTACCTCATAAGAAGACTTGGTTAGTTCTTCATCATAAGCTCATGAAGCTCCCACATCACCACTTCAATTTTATGAATTTTCCAATGTAATTTTACTAGCTGAGTTATTAAATTACTCAATACCTTTTCTTTAACATCTAGAATCTTGATGTGGTCTTCAGAGTATGATATCTCAAGTTCTAATTCTATTCCTTCATATGTGAGGAATGTGATGGTTTTGTATTTAATATCTCAATAATGACACATGGAACACATTGTGTACCTTTGAAAGGCTATGTGTAATTTTAAAATGATAAGAAATATTTCCAATTCTCTATAGAATTTGAAAATGTCCTTGGTACCTGGGGCTCATTTTACATTTCTTTCCAAATATTATAACAACCTTCTAGGGAGATACTTTTATGAAAATTTGGTCTCCCTCTTATAATTACAAATCCTTCCTTTTGTATATGCATAACTCTTTTTCCTACTTTGAGATTACATTATATTAGTTCTAAAATTATTTACCTTTACTGTTGTTTCATCTAGAAGCTCTATGGCCAGAAGCTTCCTTTCACCAACTTCATCCCAACATGTTGGTTCACGACATCTATTTCCATACAATGCTTTATATGGTTTCATTTGAATTTTGGAATGGAATTTATTATTATTTAAACAATCCCAAATGATAAATATTGATCCAACATACCTTGAATGTTGAGCAAGATTTTTCTCCACATGTCTTATAATGTTGGATCATCGTTTCTTCCTGCCCACGTGATTGGGGTGATAAGAAGTAATCAAATGAAACTCAGTGTCTAAATAATTTTGAAGATTCTTCTAGAATTTTGATGTGAATTGAGGATCACAATCAGACACAATTGAAATAGGTTCTCCATGATGTCTTAAAAATTCATTGATATAGAGTCACAGACGATGCTCCATTGGAAAATCATCCCTTATAGCGACAAAATGTATAGATTTTGTAAGTCCAAAAAATAACCTTATTGAATCATTCTTTCCTAGAGTTTTGGGTATTTTAGTTTCAAAATACATGATGTTATCATCCCATTTCCATATAAAAAAAGGTAGATGTTTCATGACACCTCTTGGATGTTTTCTTTCAGCCTTCACCTATTTACGGTCTAAACTTATTGATATATATTCATAAATTTCCCTATCCATGATTGTTCTAACAACATGTATAGAGAAATTAGAACTATGGGAATCATCCAATAACTCCATTTTTCCTTCAGCATAGTGGGTACACAAAACCTCTTCTGAAAATTCAGAATTCCATCTTTAGATATGAATTCTTCCAACTTTCCATTATTCATTGCATTAGTTTTCATTCAAATATTCTAGTTATCTAGATGAGAGCTTTTATTCCATCCTAAGAAATATATTTGGGAAACCAATTGAAAAAGTAATGATGTTTCACCTTTTTTGATAATTCCCATATCCATCCTTGCTAGATCAATGTACATAGGATCCTTATTAGTTATAATTATGTATAGAACTCCATGATCCTTCCTACACAATACATCAGTTACATTATTTTCTTTTCATGGGTGGTAGTGTATGGAACAATGGTAGTCCTTGAGAAGTTGGAGCCATCACCCTTTCCTCACGATGAGTTATTTTTGTGAGAAGAAGTATTTCATGATTTTTGATCAGTATATATCTCACATATTTCACCATAGAGATAACATCTACTTATATTCATAGAAAATATTATAGCTTCTAACTCAAGATCATTAGTTGGATATTTCTTTTCTAGAATTTTTAACCCCCTTGATGCATAAGCAATAAATCTATAATTCTACATTATGACACAACCAAGTCCATTCTTCGATGAATCACAATGGATTAAAAATCAACCATTTCCTGATGGTAGATTCAAAATTGGAGCAATATCTAAACTATTCTCCAATTTTTCAAAACATTATTCATATTCTATTGTCCATAATAACATCACCCATTTACGAGAAATCTTTGTATTCAAGTTGGCTAAATGGGTGATGTTTTTAATGAAATGATGACAATAACCGTCTAAACATATAAACATACATACCATGGTTATGTTCATTGGATTATTACATTCCTAGGAAGTATTTTTTTCACGGGATCAGCATTGATTCCATCCTTACAAAGAGTATGGCCATGAAAAAGAACTTAATGAAACCAAAATTCACACTTGATTAACTTCTCATATAATAAATTTATTCTAAGAGACATCAGAATAATATGCATGTGATTATCATGATCATAATTGATTTTTGATTATACCAAGATATCATCAAAAAATAAAACAAAAAGGTAATCAACATATTCCTTAAAAACTCAATTCATTAGATCCATGAAAATAGAGGGTGCATTTGTTATTCCAAAAGGCATTACTATAAACTCATAATGCCCATACTTGGTTCAATAAGATGTCTTTGGAATATCACCCTTCCCCACATGGAACTAATGATATCGAAATCAAAGGTGAATCTTCAAAAAGTATTGGGATCAATGAATTTGATGAAATAAATCATCAATGTGAGGTAGGGGATACATGTTATTTATCATAATAGAATTGATCTATCTGTAGTGAATGCACAATCTTAGAGTTCCATCATTCTTGAGGACAAAATGAATAGGAGATCCCTATGGAAATACAATAGGGTGGAAACATTAGTTATCACTCAATCCCCCAAGTTGATTACTCAGTTATACTAACTCCATAGTGGAAATTATATAAGAAGACTATGATATATGCCTTGTGCTAAAAATTAAATCAATATTGTATTCAACATCTCACTATGGAGGGGGTCCAGGTGAATCCTCTCGAAACACATCAACATATTCTTTCATAATATGTACACCTTCTATTTGAACATTCCTTTACCCATCCATAGATATTTAATTCTATTCCTCCCAAATAATTAAATTTAGTAGAGTTACTAGGGGTGGTTCTTGATTAGAATCTAATGATGAAGTTTTTCCCTAAAGACAAGGGATTCTACATAGTTCTCAAAAATTATAAATTCCTTATTATTGTAATAGATTTTCGCATCATAATTTGAATGAAAATTAATACCAATAATTATATCAGTGTCATCCATGGGTATAAACATATGCTCATCAACTAAATCCTGTTAAAGTGTCATAAACGAGATTGACTGACAATTTTTTTTGAAATTATACTTCCCTTAAGAGTTTTGACTGACAGCTCCATTATTAAATCAAATTAAAAATGTATGATTTTCATGTAAAACTAGGAAGATATAAAAGAATGTAATGATATATAATCATATAAATCATTGGATATGTTTGAGGAAATGGTTAAATTACATTTCACCTCGTCATTAAGAACACCAACCTCGGTTTTTGTGACAACATAATCTTGTCCTCTCTCCATTGGCCCTTTCTAAGGATTGTTTTCTTGATGCTTTGGAAAATCATTAGCATAGTTCCCCATATCCCTACTATTATAACATTAAAATTTAATTTCATATATCTTTCCCTTTCAATCACCATCATTATGGCCTCTCTGTTTACACTTGTAGCACACACCTTTTCAATTTATGTACAAACTAGGGAGTTTCCTTTGATAAGTATCACATGTTTGAAAATTAACCATTTTATTCTAACCTTTATCCATTCTATCCTATTAAAACCTATTCTTATCTAGTTTTACCTTAAATAATTAAGACCTAGAGAATTATTTCACTGTCTCGGTAGCAGAAGAGAATATGTCTTCATATGATGAGAAACATTGGGAGACTAGTGCCCGTTAATGAAATTGTTATAAACAATCAAAGAATTGATAAATCCTTCTCCTTGTATTACGTATATATTCATTAGTATAATTTTTTATCCTTGTATTATATTCTTCATACATAGTAAAATTTTCATCCTATTTCCCTATGAGACTCATGAATTGTCTCGCCATATCCTATTTTTTCATGAAGAAAACATTTTTCTAAAAATATTTCCTTAAAGTCCCTCCATTCCATTTCTTCTATTTATTCCTTCTCCTCTATTTATTGAATCAAAAACCACCATTGATCTGCATATCTCGATAGATGATAAACTACTATTGTATATTTGTCCCATTTGTTACATCCCATAGTGAGAAATATCTTCTATAGGGTACTTATCCACTACTCAAATTCAAATGGGTACATTGTACCATTGAATGATGGAGGATGTTGTTTGAAAAAGTCGTCTAACATTGATCATCAATATAGTGGATCATGATTCTCTATATGGGTAAGGTTATTGTTTATAACCTATTTCAGTTTTCCCAATATAGTTATAAGATACTCTGCACTAGTCACAACTCTAATACTAGCATCATTATCTTGCATATGAGGAAAATACCTACATTGGATACATGCATTCATGGGGTTTCCATTCCCTCCACTAGGTTCCATTTCTAAATAATGGCATAAAATAGATTAGATAATGAATCAAAATTTATAATGTCAATTTCGAAAAATACTTATCCTAAATTGAAGTCATATTCATAGTTAATCACATAATTATAAACATCGTTTCTTTGAGGGAAAAAATTACATTTAATTACTTCATAATCTATTGTTAAGAAAATGATAATTATCCTAAGAATATCCCCTAGGAGTGTAAAACTAGGCGTATAGTAAGTCCTCTTGTCATTTACCCTTATACACCAGGTCAAGACTGAAACACCTTGTTATGGTTATTACTCCTAGGTACGTCTATGCCGGAACCACATCCACTTGTAATATCTAGACATGTATTTATTTCCAAGAAAGATCATTATAATATATTCCATGTTAAAATTTCAGGATGTTCTTTTTTGATTATCCTCAAAGACTCTCATATGATTTTGTTTCCAAAATTATGTTTTCTATATCTATGTTCCATGTTTTCTACTAAACTTCCTTTGAGACCAACTGTAATGAACTATCCCCAGTTTCCATGATCTGGTGCCTTATTTTATTACTTTTTAATAATTACAATAAATTCATATCCTAATGGAATATTTAGTTTAGCAGTTTTGTAAAAATTGAAACATACAAATGTTTCAAAATTATAACTTGAAAGAAAATTCATCATATCTACTTATTTTAAATCAAACATAAAATTCTAGATTATCCTTCCATGTCATTCAAAATATTCCTCTTCACCACCTAAGGAAAAATAAAACATAAAAAAGGTGTGAGATCAGATGCTCAGTAAGGTCATGTAATACAACATATGTTATCAAAAACATAAACACTAGGAATGGTTAATAACTCAAGCCACATTTCATTAAAAATAATCTTGAACATATTTTAGTAGGAATAATAGATGAATAACTAATTCCATAATAATGGATAATAATGGGTATTATTCTAGTAGAATAACCTCATGGATCATATATTACATTTATTATGTGGATGGAAATGCATAATACAAGATATTTTGAAATATACCACCAAGGCCTTGACGAAGACATCTAAAAATTATTAAGGCCTTGTCCAAAACCATTTCTAAAATTGGGAAAGGACTCAGCCATGTTAGTATCTGTTTTGTCCTATGAGACCTACTAAAGAATAAAGAAGCGCTACTAGGACCCACCCATAACATTCTAAGACCAATTCATTCTTCATATAAAATAAGATAAACATAAACTACTTGAAATTTTTAAATAACATTCCCCAATCTGTAGACATAAACACTTACCATTCTCAATAATATGGTGAATGGTTTCAAGGTAGTACATCCATAGTCAAACTAATCATAATAAATTCAAAAATATATATAATATTATAACATAAAATATTATCCCTAAATATATTCTACAATAGTGTTAAAAATACTCTTATAAAATCATCTTGTAATTCATGAGATGAATACTGTTTTACATTGAAAACAAGAGTTCTTTGATAAAAATATTTGTATAAAACCAAAAGTGAAATAAAATAGTTTTATAATAAAAAGGATTTAATTTATAAAAAAAATGGTGGATAAAATAATATTATAGTGTTTACGTGAACACAGGTAAAATTCGAGAAGTTCCGTTTAAATGGGCTTGTATTTTGGGAAGAATTTGTGAAAAATCCTTTTAAAACATGTATCTCCCCCTAAATTAAAGAAGAAATCTGGTAGATAAACATACATATATAAATTAGCATAGAATTTATGAGGAGTACATAATAATTATTAATAATTTCATTGTGGTATATAGAGGATAATAGTAACCTGAATGAAAATGAGGGTTCATGTAGAAAATCCCTATATTATGTCAGAAGGTATTCTTCCATTGTCCTTAATGTATTAAACAATTAGAAAAAATCTATTAATTATCTAATACATAACCTCATATACATGTATCTGATTCATTATAGATTTAATAAGTTTATTTATATTCTTAATGATAAGTTGTAGGATTGAATTCTATCGTCTGGGAGTGTTTGTTTTTCTTTATTTCATGTTTGGTCTGCTTGATTATATGTAATGGAGTTTATGTAGAATGGATAAAATTATCTATAATTGAAAATATATATTATTTATGAACATATAAAAGTTAAAATGGTTATATATATTAATTGGGTACATGGTATGAGGATTATTTAATTCATATAACATTAATGATAACCAATTAGATTTTTTGGTGATATCTCAATTGTTACAAACTAGGTTGTCATATGAATTAGTATTATGTATATGTAATTGTTATGAAGAATTTAATAGGTTATAATATACATATTATATTATTTTCAAACTATAAAAATGGTTTTATGACCAGCCATGAAGGCTGTAATATAAATTGAAAACCAGTCATCCTTGAATGCGATAAAATAACACATCTCGAACAGTGTTTTCCTTTAATTTATAAAAGGAGGGGAAATGAGAGATAATGATTAATTATTCCATTATAATAAAAAAATTATGTATGTGTAAGTTATTGTAGTTATAATACCTTTTGGATGAGGGTTTTTTAGGTATAAAAAAAAATAAGGGAACTAGAAAGAAAAAGGGATGTTGAGAAATCCCGTACAAAAATTTGGCTGCCTAATGACGTCATGTAAAAATACATAAAATATGTTGATCAGAGGAAAAAGGAGTATCTCATAATTTTTAAAAAATAGGTACAATAAGGGGGTCATTTAATGAAATAGCCCAACATAATCAAATTGAAATTAAAAAAGAATAACATAAAATGTGTTCTTGAAAAAGAGAAGGGTGGTTAATTCCTTTACCTTTTAGAGTAACTCATTAAACATGATGGTTTGGACCATGGGGGATTGAGGACACTTTGTGAGGAGTATTCAGGTGGTAAAAATACTATAGATTTGTGTATTACATATTTGAAATGAAATAAAGTGACATAATGTGTGGTTATTTATAGTAAAATGGAGGGAGTATTTATTAATTTTCAAGGAAACCACATTGGTTGTATTCGTAGAACCAAGGGACATACCATGTTTTTTTCTAATTGAATTGTCCATTTGGGACAGCTCATGTCATATTTTAATGTACTCAAGTTGTCTGAAATTTTATATTAATTATTACATCATTATGATATCATTAATAATACCAAAAACTCAAAGCATTATTTTTACTATTCACAAAAAACTATAGTATTTTATAAAATAATCCTAAATTCAGAAAAACCTATTATTGACGTTATGAATTAAAAAATGAATTGAATTTTTGAAAATAATTTTCTATATACAGTTAATATAATTTTAAAATAAAATCATAATTTATTTTAAAAATAATAATTTTACTAATATAATTCATTTTATATCACACTCAAAATTTAATCAAGATCCCATTATCTTATTAACTAATGAAAATAAAAATCTACTATAATTTACTATTCATTAGGGTAATATTACCATTAAAGTTATTAATTATAATGGTGTGTTACTATTCACTAAAAATATAATTTGATCTTATCAGTCTCTAAATATCTTATTGATCGCAATTGTGTATGTAAATATTTTAATATACAAAACATAGAAGTGGAAAAATTATATCTAACGAACATGTTATTACTATCTCGTACAAATATCAATGTATTTTTTTCTTATAGATGTAGTGTTGAATTCATTTGAAAATAAATTTATTTTTTCATCCCTAGGGTGTTACAAGAGTGGAAATATAAAAATATATCCCTTAATTACACAGTTAGATTACCAATGAATTCTCAAGGTAATAATGTGATTTGGGTTATTATTGATCGATTGAATAATTCTATTCATTTTTTACCTATTCAAGACTAATTGTATCTAGATAAACATTCCCAATTGCATCCTAAAGCGGTAGTGAGCTTATAAGGAGTTACTCTCTCAAATATATCTCATTGTGGTCCCATGTTCACTTCTATCTTTTGTAAGGTCCTTCAAATGTCGTAGGGAGATGATCAAATTTTAGCAAATCTTATCACCCTCAATTATATAGCTCGTCAGTATGAATAATTAAAATATGGTAGATATGATACATGATTGTTAAATGGATTAAAATGGAATTTGGGATCAACATATTTCATTGGTTTATTTTTCATATAATAATAGTTTTCCATCCAGTATACATATGACACTATTTGAGGCATTATATGGAAATATGTGTCAGACAATAACTTTTTTGGATGATGTTAAAGAATGAATGTTGATGGGACCAGAATAGGTGGTGGAAATGTATTATAAACTTCACTTGATTTAGTGACACATGTGTAAAGATCATAGCATGAAGAAACGTTACGCAGATAATCGATGGAAGGTTCTTTATTTTGAGGTAGCTGATCATATTTTTCACAAATTATCTCCGTGGAAAATTGTGATGTGTTTGGGTAAGAAGGGGAAGATGAGTACATTTTTCATTAGACCCTATGAAATCATAAAGAAATTTGGATCATTTTCCTACACTATGCCTTAACTCCAAGTTTATTCTATGTACACAATGATTTTCATGTTTCAATGTTAATAAAGTAAATGTCATATATTTGTCATGTTTTGATTCCAGAAGTAGTTCAGTTGGAAGAAAATATTTCTTAAGGAGAATTGAAAGTTCATCTATTTTACTGTAGAGATAAAGTGTTTTAGAATATAGTTATTCATTAGGTTACAGTTTTATAGAAAAAACATATTGTTTAAGAGGCACCATGGGAATCTAAAAATTATATGAGGGAGAAATACCCCAACATTTTTGATAAGTGAATAAAATGCGAGGAAATAATTTCCAAAAGGGGGGAAGGGTGTAACATCCATGGTAATTATAGAACATGTAATTTTCATATGTATTAATATTTATAAATTAGATATTAATTTTAGGATAAAGGTGACTCTTTCTCTAATAGCATATCGTACATGAAAAAATGGAATTCTCTGATATCATACGTTGCATGGAAGGCTGAGTTATAAAAATATATATTATTAATACTATTATTTTATGTGGTATTTATCACCAAAGGCATTGTATTGGTATGAATAAAACTAACTAAATTATGTTTATACATGGTTGTGAAACGTTTATAAATTAATCCAATAAATTTTGTAGGTTTAAAATATGAATAAAATCCAATTTTTGGGATAAAAAGCTCTAATATTATTAAAAGTTTATTTTTCAACCCTTTGATAGAGAACACATTTTGATTTTACTTTTTTAGTTTTATAATTTTTATAGAAAAAATTAATCTTCTTATTTTGAATTAGGGAATAAAAATTTACTTTGGTTTATTTTCTGGTATTGTCTAATAAACTTCCTATTTTAATGAGTAGTGAAAAACACAACATTTTAATTCAAAACTATTTTCTCCAAATTTATTTATATAGTTATATTATAATTTTAATTGGTATTAAATAATAATTTGAATATAATTTTAACATTTACTCTAATTTAGGTCTTTGGAATCATTTTCATATTAAAATTTAATTTTAAAACATTGGGAACTTTTGAAGGTTTTACTTAAAAAAACATGTTTTCTTATACCGTCAATGGGATTAATTTATAATTAATTTATCCAAAATACGTGTTTTGAATTTTGAAAAATTTATTCCATATTATTAATCATACAATCCAATTTATGTAAATAGGTTACTTTTTTGGGATTCTTGAATAAAAACATTAGTAATTATTTTTATTATTATAGATCAGGGTAAATTGGGTAATTAAAGGTTAAAATAATTTTATAGATACCATAAAACTAACCTAAAACTTATAATAATCTTATTGGATGAGATATTTTCAAATAATACAATTCTTGGGCTAAAATTACTTCATTTTGAAGCCACTTTGGTGTGATTATGACTTTTATAACATTTTATTTAAATTAAAGACAATGATTGCATATTCATATCTCTTATAACTAAATTTTTTTTAATATGGGGTAATATAATTGATTTATTCTACAATAAATAATATTTAAAAATTTAAAATGATTACCTACATCATCGTAATTTATTAATATTTTTTAGGAAAAAAAATTAAATTAATTGGTTACACAATGATGATGCAGTTATTGCTTAATAAATGAATGAACACAATAAATGATATTATAAATATTAAAATAAATATATTTTGATATAATTGATTTCATATAAGGAATTTATCAATAACATTGACACATTAGGGAAGATTTAGTGTTTTTATGAAGTAATCATGATGTTATTATATTTAAAAAAGTCAAATATTGAATAGTTTCAAAATTGAAATTTTTGAGATTTTAAATTAAATATTATTTTGTTAAATGATGTAAAACAAATAATAATTTTTCCATAACCCAAATTATTCTGGTACGTCAAAATATTTCATTAATTACTTAAATTTGTTCATTTCGAATTTTAGTGTTGTTATACTTTCATCATATTTTAAATTTCCTAATGTTACGGTAGAGATTAATAAGGATTAAAACAAGACGTTAAGGTATTAAAAGATAATAAAAATTTGTCTAATTATAATTGGATAAATTAAATTTGTCCCAAAATCATCTTATATTAAAGGTAATTTCATTTGGAGCTGTTTTGAAAAAATGTATCTATATTAATTTAATATTTTTAACAATTTCAAGGGTCCAACTCCCCTCTCCTTTTAAAGGGAACCTATCCATATCTATTACATACACATTAAAATAAGTTTTTTTTCATAAAATATTCACCTAAACCAATTTATATAATAACTTACTATATTCTATAGGCATTATTTTAGGCATAACACCCTCTTTATAGGTGTTATGATGTAATGTAGTGGTGATCATCTAAAGGAAAGGTAACATTTTTAAGTGTTTCCTATTTTTTTCTTCGTCCATATACATAAAATATTATCCAAAAATGATTAGATAATAACTACATTAGAATAAATGTACTAAATTTTTTTTATTTTAATATCATAACCTAAATCACTCTCCAATTTCGTCAAATGGGAAGTCATCCTTTCATTCATGTGTAAGGTGGACTAACACCTCACGAACCAAAGTATTTCTTTTTTAATCACTATAGTTAGAGACTGGTTATAATTATAGAAATAATGTTAATATATGATATTAAATACATATATATAATTATAAGTAAATAATATATCAATTACATTCTTACCTTCCTTGAATATGAAAATGATAATGTAGTTTTTGACTAAGTGTGATCTATAATCTCCATGATGCGATGTGATTCATTTTACTTCACCGCATCACATGTATGATATATAAATGTTTATATAAATCATTAAAATTATTTTAATTATATTATGATAATTATATAAAAGTAAAAGTAAAATTAACTTCTTTCTATAATGATCATTAAAAATGGAATTGTTACTCATGCGTAGATATGGCCTACCATCTCCATGATTATAGTATTGTTCATTTTTTCACAACCATACATAGATTTATTGATTTAAAATTATAATTGATTTAAAAATTAATTATTATATAATTAATAATATTCTATAGATGATGGACTAATTACCAATTTGACTATTTACATCATACCAAATTCATCTTGAACTCAGTTATGGAATACTGAAAAAACATCCATCATGAGTTTAAATAATTTTTTAATTGTTTGAACATGGAAATAAATGATATAAATGGAATAATAAAATTTAAATAGGTTCTTAATAAAGTATAAATTAACTTATTTTTTATATTTAGAATAATAAAGAACATTTGAGATAAATCAGACTCGAGGTGAAGGACTTCGTCTGAGTCTCCTTATATTGAGGAATATTTAGATGTTATACACCAGCTACTTTTATAAGGTGCATAATCAAACCCATTGAATTTAAAATATAATTAAATGGATTTCAAAATTATTATTTTTATATGAATAATTATACTAAAGGAAAAAGGAATTTTTTTTCTTAATGTATACGAAGACAATGAATTTTTCGCTTCCATGACCATTATTTTATATTTGGATTCACCTATATGACATAATGTTTTTAAAAGAAAAACAAATTGAAGCTTCCCTATTCAGTTATTTGTTTTATTGAAAATGGTTTTGGGAATGGAAGAATTATATCTAAATCATGAAATTATATATTAGGATTTCGAAGTGCAAGTGTTTCTTTCCATTATGATTGCTGTATGTTTTATGATTATGTTATGGTTCTTGGAAAATGTCTATATGTATGGGTGTTTCTGTGATAAACCAAGGGAGTGTGAGCCCATGATAGATCTAGAATGCATTGGGTAATGAGATGGAGTAACTGGTTGGACTTCTCTAAAGAGATTTAAGAAATATACAGTGATGTTTAATCCAAATGTAACTTAAAGATTACTCTATATGTATCCATGAATGTAATAATGTAAGATTTTCAAGGATGAAACAAGTTACCTAAAGTATTTATGATTTGTATGTATTTTTACAAGAATTATATGTTTTCATGAGGTAGGATAATGGATTTTTTATGTGTGAAATGAATGATTTTTTTTCATGAGTTTAAAATATTCATGTACTAATGGTTTTTTCCTTATTTTATGCCCCTTACTGAGATTTTTTATTCTCAACCCACGTTTTAAAATGTTTGTCACACGGTTTTAGGACGGTTAAGATAATTGGGATGACAAGATGAATGTTATGAATTTTTTTATCAAGGAACATAAATCATTATTTATTCAAAAAGATTTATATTTTTTCAAAATAGTTAATGTTTTAGTCGTACCCACATTGTATTTTTCAGGGATGTTATGTATAAATGGTGTCCTAATTATCTAAAACCATAAACAAAAAAATATCCTAAATGGGAATGATTGATTTCTTGACATAAATCAAGATCACATAAAATTTAACAATGGTTCATTTTAATAATGATATTATCATGAAAATTTTAAATTGATTAATCATATTTATAAATAACATAATAATGTTGAATTAAAGTAGATGGAAAATGATATATGGGAATTTTTGGAGTAATTAGTCCTCACACACAAAAATGATGTTTTATTTATAATTACGGAAAATTGGGAGGGAAGATAATATCTGATCACATAGAATAAAAACTTTTATTATAAAATAAATAATACTAAAATTTTACAAGAATGATAAAATTAGATTTGGGTATTTTGGATGGAAAAGAAAATAATTTTGGGAAAATTTTTACTCATGTTGAGGAATTTGTATTTCCATTTGAAGACTCATTGGAAAGGGAGGGATTGAGAAAATTATTTATGACTAGAAGACCCAGAAATGTAAAGATTATTATATGGAAGTTAAGAGGTCATATTTTTAAATGAAACCTAAATTTGGGTGTGGTTTTGAAGGTGTGGAGATATGATAATATTATATGTGGCGAGAATAGAAATTTAAAAAAAATTCAACTTAATATAATGAGAGAACATGTTTCAAATGTCTATGAGACTAAAAAATTGAAAATAATAGATTATATATCATTTTTGGTAGAATGAAAACATGAACACTCAATTAGAATCATTTTTGACATTTTTTTACCTTTAGTCCTTTGGTTATCACATTTTACCCTTTTGAATTTTTCCACAATAACGTTTTTTAAGGTATAAATAATTTTTTATACATTAAAAAGGATCAAATTAGATAATTTTTACCTAATTATTCCAAATATGAAATAAAATTTTTCATATAACATTTCTATGTATAAGAAAAATTAGTTTTATCATCAGAAAATGTTACACAAAAACGTCAAGGTTTAGAAAAAAAGTACTTTTATACTTAATTATTATATTTAGGATATATATATATATATATTATTTTCATGACTTAAATTAGTTTATTAAAAAAATATTCATCTTTCAATTGATGGTTAACATAAATTTTACTAAATATAATATTTAATTAAAATAAAACTCGAAAACAAGTTTATTTTATTGAAAAATATTACTCATGCTCATAAAATGTTAAACATAGGTTTTTTAAATTCCCAATATTATATGAAAAATATATAGAGTCACATTGAATATAGTTATTCATTCATATAAACATATTTTTAAGCTTATATGTTTTTCAATTATGATTTTCGGTTCATAAAATTTATAGTTATAGTAAAAATTATATTTTCCACTATTCACCTAAAATCAACTATTTATGAAACGTACAAAAATGTAATAATTTTGATATCTATAATTTATAAATTAATTTGGGGTTTTAATATTAAAATTTGAAAATTTATAAATTTAACTTGAAAACTAAAATTCAAAATAGAAAGGAAAACATATTTTATTAAAAGGTCATGTTTTTACAAATTAGGTGTTCTTAAAATTATTTAATAAATAATTTTAATTTAAAATTTGTTATATATTATTTCATATATTTGAATATCATATATTATCATAATAATTATTTAAAATTGGTCAATTTGAATTATTAATACATTAAATAGTTTATTTTAGAACGAGCACGCTTTTTTACTAAATCAGATTAATTATTTATCATCTAAATGTAATAAATTTTATTATATTAGGAAATCATTATTTACTATAGGTTTCATTAATCATGAATTTTTTTAATAATATTCAACTAACATAATAGAGATCATTTTGTCTTAGTTTGTTTGTATGAACCAAGATTTTTAAAATATATTTATTTAAAGAAATACATTTCAAAATCATACGGTGATAATTCAACCTTAAATAAATAGTGTCCAAAAAATTTTAATTATAACTTACTAAGGGAGATTATTTTTGGATATCAAATACATAATTATAACTAAATATATAATTTTAAATGAGGTGTCAAACATAATATTTTAGGACTACAATAAAACATATCTTTCCCCTCTCTTTAGGAATATATTTATATTGTCAACTATTTTGTGCCATATATGATTTATTATATGGTTATGTTTCATAGGACTTTCAAGATGAATTATTTTTTTAAAATTAATATCTCCATGTGTTCCAATTATATTATCACTTTTGGAGGATCAACAATGCATCAGGTCACGTCTATGTGTTAACATTAAGCACTATAAGGCTTCCAAATTATATAAATTATGGGCCCAGGAACACAGGTGACATCATTGGCAAATATAGTACAATAAATTAAAAATAATTTTATGTAGTTGTGTATCTTGAAAATATAGTTTTTAAATATCGTTTTATATTTTTTTCCATAAAACATTCAGACATTATCTTAGTGGAATGATTGAAAACATGGTCAATTATAAAAATATGTAAATCGTCCTATACTTTTTAAAATTATGTAGATATATGATTCTTTGAGATCACCTACTCCACAACATTATAAATAAATATAAGGCCTCTTTTGTTTTGTGACAATGTGAAATATTGATAATTTTCCTCATGGTAATTCCCAAATTGAGTAAAATGAGAATGTTATGTATTTAAAATATAGATATCAACATTTAATGCCCAAAATTATATCATCTAATAGGTGAAGATTTTGATATGTTGAAACAAAACGTTTTTGTGGAATGATCTTTTGAAAATGTAGTAGGATAACTCAAACTAGATTTTATAAAAATGATTGAGATCAAATCACCTATGAAGGATATGAGAGATGTGAAAAATGTCCTTCTATATTGATAATAGATTTCTTCCATATGTAAAAAATTTTGGTATAAAAATAGAACTACCCACCAACCAATTACAATTAAATGAGATACATATTATCTCCAATAATCATATAAAACTAAAATATTTAATCATGATTTATCAATAATATCTAAGTATAATTGAACTAAAAATATATTTTAATTTTGATAAGACCCTCTAATGAATGATTAAGGAACCCAATTTTTTTTAAAAAGTAATTTCAGTTCAACCAATATCACTCTTTGTTGAATCTATTTTTCATTTGGTGTGGATCACTAATATTAAAAAAATTAATTACTTTACCATATAAATCCTTCATAATGTCTTGTAAGGTGAATGTGTTTTTCCAAGGAATATCCTATGGGAATTTCCACCGGGGGTATGCAGTCTTAGGCCAACCCATCATGTACTAGAGTGATTATTTAGCTCATCTTCAACCAACATTTTTTAATTTGATTACCCATAGGTGAATTTGTGACATAGCCATATCCACTTTCCAGTATCCAGAATAAGATGTAATTTATTATATAACCACACAATATCTACATTACCATAATTAATGGATGTTCTTATATACTTAGTGTTATCCCTTATACTTATCCCTAGAGTGTTAACTAAATTTATCATATCCCAATCTCCACAAATTTGTAAAATAATCCTAAAAAATAATTAAACCCTACTTTGATACCAACTGAAGCACCCAAAGCTGTGAGTGTACAGATTCCTTAAACCCTCTATCTATATTTATATAGTTATTGGTGGTTTTGAGAGGTATTTTGGAAGTCTTATAAAGGCTATGTGATTTTTTTACATTTATTGGGTCACTATGTCAGGGTGGTGGGTGTTGTAATGGTCCTTTTGATATAGGGTTCTTTTAGGTTGTTCGGGGAGCTTGTTTTGAAGTTCTTAGATACACCATGTTGTGTGAAATGTATAGTTTGTATGTGTTCTTAGGTTTAGTTCTTAGTTGGATTCCTTGTGTAAAATGGGATGGTTGTGATAGCCTTGTTTGGTTCTAGTGATAATCATGCCACGTCAATGGCTCTCTTATGTAACACGGGGATGTGGATCTCACCACACCATGGTCCTGTGAGTAGTGAGGGTGAAATGAAAAAGGTCTTGGTGTTATGCCATTGAGACTTGTAATGAAGGGTGTTAGATGCTCCAATATTCCTTATCCCACATCATGGTCAAGGTTGTGGGATAGTCAAAACATTTTTAAAACATGGTACAGTCTTGGAATTCAAACATGAATTCTGGATCCCACTTTGAATAAATCCATAATGTGCATTTTCGGGGTTCAAAATACCATGGTGGAGTCCAGCAAATTTCTTCTATAAATAGGATTATGGATCCTCCTTTTCATGACATCCCTATTTACCCTTAAAACCCTAGATAAATTATAGGACTCTTTAGTCCTCTTTATTAGTTACATTATGAATTGTATCCCATGTAATATTTAGACCAATGACTTATAGATTTAGGTGTAGTTTCCTCTCTTCATTCCCCCATTTTCATTATTTTATTACTTTATGGAGGATAACAGTAGTATGAGATTCTACTTTAGTAATTGTTTAAATATGGGAAGATAGTGTCGTCTTATGTATATATTCTTATGGGATTCCCTTTTTATGGTGAATCTATATCTCTTAGTTCTTCTTTCATGAGTGGTTTTTCTTTTTCATTATCCAATCAATGTATGGGATCCTCATTCAATCCTTTAATTATATGATTCTATTGAATTTTTGTGATTTTTTATTCTTTTGGGTGGATATTTGGGTTCATATTATCAGATAAGTGAATTTATTAATATTAAATTTAATGGAATGGGAGTTCTCACATGATTTCAGTTGTTTCTTGTTTTTATCAAAGGATTATCAATGGGTGTTCCCATACTAGAAATAATTATTGTTAGAATCCTAGTTTGTGTTGTAGTTGATGTGATTTTTGAAACACTTTTTGTGATAACTGATTGGAGTCACCTTAAATAAAATGTTATGAAATTGTATATTGATAACTAACTAGTAGTCCATGAAATTATAGTATTGTAATTGAATATACATGGAAGTGATAAAGTAATATTATGGAATCCGTTTATGTGAATTTGAAAGTCTAATGCTTATTGGTGAACCATTTTTTGTTAAGGTATTTTATGATTGATATGTTCTTACTTATGTTTTGTGTGGTGATCTTGTGGGAAATAATACAATAACAATTGTGACTGGGTTTGGATGTAGAATATCTTGGGTAGTTACAATATTTTTGGTTGGCATGTGATGTGATTTGGTATAATGTTGGTATGTTAGGATGTGAAGTTGTTGCGATGAGATTGTTTGGTGTGAGTTTGATGGGTTTTTATTTATAGTATTGATATAATTTCTTATTAATAAAGGAATAAAATTTTTACGGTGAAATTTAATGGGAATAGAACTTTTGAGTGCGTTTTCATAAATATTAAATGAATTGATTAATAATTATATATTTTTTGGTAACATGAAAATCTAAAATTTGGTTAACATGAATGTTGAAAATAAAATGTGTCCTATGTGTGAATTTTTTGTGTTCTTTGTTTCATAGAAGTGTTAGTGGTTGATTGTAGAGGCCTTGAGATGTTATGGTTGTTTTGTGGGATGTGATAATGGTGTTTGATGTGAACCCATATGTTTGTTTTTATTTGATACATATCTATCTTGAATTTTTATGATATTCATATACACTACCCTCTTGAGTTTGACAACCATAACCATTCAAAAATGTTTTAGATTCAAGATATTTTTTCCAATATCTAGGATGGTGGTGAATTGAATGACTGGGTGCCCCACTTCCTCACACTTCCTTCAGTAGTAGTGACAATGAAGGATGTTGTTAGATTTTCCTTATGATTTTGGTGGATGGTGGTGTATGTGGATTTTGATGATTATGGATGGTGTTGTAAATTCTTTATGATGATGATTATATGACATGTGGTGGAATTATTGCATAATAGGATTAGAGCACAAGGATCAAATCCTTCACATTAATGATACAACAATTTCCTAGTTTGTGACGAGTTGCGAATGTGATATGGATATTTAATGATGATAACACGAGATGATAAACCCAAATGTAGGTTGGGATATGTAGGGTTGCATCCCGACCAACATCAATGATGGATGGATATGTTGTGTGATGACATGGATGGGAAGAATGAATATGTTGTTTGACATTAGATCATGAGATAATGAAATAAATGGGGAAGTGTAAATGAAAAACCTTTCCATATATTCTTTTGATGATATATAATTATAAATTTTGGATTTATTTTGTTAGAATTCCATGTTGAGTTTGGGAATAGATAAATGAACTGTCTGGTTTCATGTTGGCTCTGCTGCTTTATCCCAGGTGTATTAGTATTCTCTTTTAAAATCTTCACGACAGACCATAGGTAGTATCTTACATAGTATACTTGTTATTGTCCCCATTACTATACATAAAATATTGCTTAGGGTTCTAGTAGAACATTGGGGTATGATATGGACACTAATATCACGGGTGTGGGAGTTGTTCTTGACTTTCATATATAGGATTTCCATTGGTATATTATTATGAGATTTTTATTTTTATACATTTGAAATTTTTCATACATTTTGGAATTTTTTTTCTTATTAGGTATGTTATATAATTGTGTTTTTTGGTGGTTGATATCATATCTCCTAACCCTACATTTCAATTAATGTTAATGCCTACCATATGTGGGAATATATTTATACCCTCAATGCTAGTCACCAACTGATAGCCTATTGGAGGTACGAATCTAGGTATATTATCTCTCATTCTTAGTTCCTAACCAAGGAGGGGTAACTTTGGAGGGAGGGGACATAACATAGTGGTATCAAATGTTTAGGATTAGAGAAAGGAATGGGATTTTCGTTTAGAACATGTGAGAACTGCATGAGTTGGTAGAGAAACATTATCAATAGTGTTTTGTGCATAACATAGAATATGGAGAATGTATAGGACATGGAATTTTTGGTCTCTTGTGATGAGATTCATTCAATTTGATCAAATTTAATGAAAATGTGAAGTGCGTTTCCTTTTTTTGGGTAGAGACCTTATTGTGGTATATGCACCACATGTGATTGTGTTTGTGAACGAAAGATGATTCATTGGGAAGTTATAATGAATTTAATTAAATACCTCTAAAAATATTATGTAATTGGGATTAGGGGAACCCTCATGTTTTTATTAATGGAACTTGCTCATCATTTGTATATTTCCCTAGTAGTGGAGGTCTACTTTTCTAATCCATCTGTTTATCACAAGGTCGATCATATGGAAGAGTATATGAAAGGTGGAGGGACTTGTGTTATTTTTAGTTGTAAATATGACAAAGTATTAAGGGACTGTATCTGATCTATAGATGAAAAATTTAATATAAGATCTTGAGATGCCCTTTTGTTTGATCTAGGCTCGAGTAGTGGTTTGGGTTACGTTTTCTATTAGAAAAATATATTGAGTGGAACTTTAGTGGTAGAAATTAAATCTCAATGGTCATAAGGAGGTGATTATTTCATGGTATTAAATATATATGGATTTTAATTTTGAGTTATTATCATAGATGATGAATTTTGAAAATAATCAGGAGATACTCTTCCTTTAGTTGGGGTTCCTAAGTATGAAATAGATCGATATTATTTTTAAGTACTTTTTTTACTCCTAGTATCATTCCAAAATAAATTTATAGAGAATAACATATGGGGGAGGTTATACACATAACAATAAAAAATTTAGTCACCCCATTTATGGTTCCCATAATCTCGATGATATAAAAGAAATTATAGGTGATCAAGTAGACACACAATCACATAAGAGAGCCTCGATAGGGAGGATAGCAGTGAGTCTGGAGAAGAAGAGAATTAGGGAATGGAATATATATGTTAGGGATTAAAAGCTTCTTATTAATGGAGAGTTTATTATTGTATATCTCTTCATGAATTTTTAGATCCAATGGTTCTCAATTTTCAATCAAGGGTTTCCAATTTTTGTGTCTGGTTTTTCAAGGGTAGAGTTCATCATAATGATCGATAATAGACTTCTCTAGGTGGTTTTCATAGTAAGGATAGTCAAGGCCAGTTAAAGTGAGAGAACCAGCAGCCTTTAAGGTAGTATCAATAGGTGGGGCCAACATATTTTTATTATTATCTAGATCAATAAGCTTATGTTCATCTGAATAAAGATAGGGTGGGTAGAGGTCACCCTCATGATAGTACTCATCCTGAGGGACCAAGACTAAGTCATTGTTGTGTAGGATATTAATATTGTTGTGGGGGAGTTGGGCATGGGGATATTCATTCTATAAATGTGTTATAACCCCAATTTCCATAGGATGTCTAATGTATGATCATTTTACCATCATCCTTTGTCTCTTCCTTTTTAAATTTGGTGCTTTGTACTGCATCACTTTTCCAACATTGGTCCACGTGTTGGTACTAGAAGTGGAGAGGATTCCAGTGCCCCGGGTGTTTTCCACTCCATTTGGTGGGTGAAATCTACTTGTTACATATACATTTGTATAACATTATAATTTTCATGGAATAACTATATTATTTGTGTGTGTTTATTAATTTATTTTGGCGTAGGGTTGTGTTTATGACATGTATGTTCAACTAGTGGGGATATCGAATGGGAAATAGTTGAGTTGAACCTATTTATCCTCTTTTTATAGAGTTTTAAATGAAATCCGAGGTGGTGGATATTCTAAGGTTTTTGAGTAATTTCTGTATGTATTTTTGAATGATGTTGTGACATAACCATATGGAATGAAATTGAGTTTGGAATTGTTTTACAGTTTGGTGAATTAGTAGTTTTCATTGATCATTACTAAATGGAATCTATGTATTTGCAAGATATGAGGACCAATGATGATGATATGACACAGAAGGGTTTCATCCACCACAGTGGTTCATCTTGGAATTTTCATGTTTCTTCCCCAAGGTAGATAGGGGATTTATGAAGTTGTGTATATACTATAAAATTTTGAGTCTGGTAATGTTTAAAATATTTTACTCTCTTATATAGATATATTAATATTTTAATAGGTTGGAAGGATCCAGTTAGTTTTCAAATATTGACGTGATGTTATTTTATCATCAAATTATGAATAAGATGATGATATCATGAATAATACCTTCATATTTAGGTATGAGATTAATTAGTTTAGGATTATAATGTTTCATGTCACAAATTCACCAAAAATGTTCATGGGACTCATTAAATTCATGTTCCTTGATTTTATAGAAATGTTCATGGTCGTGTTTATCATCGACATCAATATGTACTCAAAACTATAGGAGAATAATTATGATGTTCTTAGAGTTTTCATATAGGATTTCTCAAAATTTAATCTATGAAATTTTTTCCACATGAAAATTTTGTATGTAGCATGTTCATTTCCTTTGGTGAATAGTGTCCCAACCAGGTGGTGTCATCGAACCATAAGAGATAGAGGTAGTTATTTCATGGACAGAACACAAGAATGAAACAGTGATGAATAGATTTATTTCCATTATTGGATATTATTAGAGGTTTTTGTCTTATTTATATTATATTTCATTGACATTATCCACTTAGACTAGGAAATATCTGGGTTTTATCTAGATTGGTTATTGTTTGGAATCATTTGACTACCAAAAGGAGAAATGGATCAGTGTCCCAATTCATCGGTTTCCTAAGGAAGGTGAAATGTTAAGGTCTTTTTTGATTCTTCTCGTCATGTTTTAGGAAGATAATTGATATTGAAATATATTTTGATCTGTTATGGGTCTAGGATGCTAAATCCCCATTAGCGTAACTATGCCACCCATAATCTTGAGCTGGCTACAATAGCATTTTTTATAAAGATATGATAAAATTACCATATAAGTGATTCATTGATAGTTATAACAAATAAATAGACCCTAAGTTACATCTAAACTAAATGATATTGGAATATTCTGTGTATTATGTGGATGTATTTTGTGGTCAGATATGATTTTGAGATATCTTACACCCTGATAAATGGGAATGTTGTCGATGATGTTTTGAGTAGGAATATATTAGGGGACGTAGTTCAAGAGATCCTTGATGTATGGAATGGGATGAATGTTACTTTTTTAATTCATATCAATATAGATTACATTATAGGAAGAGGTTTCATTTTCATATGGTTGTAAAATAATATGTTTAGCAGGTAGAAGAAGAGTCTCGGTAGGGAGACTCAGTGGTAGAGGTAATGTGAGGCTTTTTTGACCAGGGTGATTCTCTATAGATGTGAATAGAGGATAGTCAAAACTGGATAATGTTCTAGGGGGGATGTTTGTTATTTTGATTAGGTTTGAGAGAGTCATCTATTTATTTTATATATCACCCTTGGTGGTCTATCCTAGAGGTTATAAGTTATATATTGTCTTAAAGAGTATGCTTTGGTGGCCTCAGATTAAGAAATCTGTTGCAGAGTTCATTGCATGATGTCTCTTTTTTACAGTAATTGAAATTATCGGACTGTATTCTTTGAGTTTATTTACAAAACATTGTTGTACTCATGTTTAAGTGGTATACATTTTTAATAGATTTCCTCCCACGTTTACCTCGGTCCATGGGAGAATTTGATGTTTTTTGGGTGATCATGGACCTGCTGATGAAGTCTACTCATTTTCTATAAATCCTGGAGTTAGGTGTTGTGGATTCTCTTCAAAGGTGTCATGTATAATTTTTTTTGTTATTTCAATGGGTGGTGAGGGACATCATTCCTAATCAAGATCCCCATTTACATCTTGGGTCAAGAGAAAATTTCCACATGACATCAGATCCCACATTCTATTTAAGAATATCTTTTCACGTATACAGATAATAAGACATAATGAACATTACATAAAGAGGAGGATATATTAAAGACATGCATATTTGATTTTAGTGAGCCATGGGTGAATCATGTACCCTTGGTTGTGTTTTCATATAATAATATTTATCATTCTTCCATTGGAATGAAAGTGTTTGAAGTATTGTATCTGTGACCATGTCATTCTCCCTTCTGAAGGACTATTGTTGGGGAGTCGGTGGTGCTTGGTCAATATGTGGTATAGATCACAACATATAATATCTATGTTTTTAGATAGAGGATAAATGTGACCAAAGATCATTAGAATTCATATAATTACAACATGTGAATTCCTCTTGAGGTTTAGGTCTGAGAAAATTATTTCATGAGGTTATCACCTCATCTGGGGAAGAAGATGTTTGGTCTAGGGGTATGACATATCCCCAATTCATCTATCCTTTTAGGGTGTTGGAGTGTGATGAAGAAGTTTCATTCTATTCAATATTCCTACCCTAGTTGCATATGGTCTATGATGTATTCTACATATATCCTAAATGTCGATATATTAACAATGACTCACCTGTAATTGACTGGGGAGGGCTAGATATTGAAGATGATGTGATGTTCATGTATTGACCAGTTGAGATCTAGGGATCACAGTATAATATTCATCATGGGTATTTTATCATGTCAGATTATTTGTAATTTAGGAATCCTGGATTATATGAGTGTACATGGGAATGTGCGACACATATGTGTTATCAATATCATGATTTTCTAGAGTTTTGTTTTTTTCTTCCCTGGATTATATAATACATGGTTTGTTACTGGTTTAGAAAATGCACAGTTTTTTCTTATTGAGAATGGTTATCTTATGGTTGTGTTTGTGTCATAATGAGATCCTTGAGAGATATCTCTTGGGATGGTTGTTCAGATATTTCCATTTATCATTTTCATTAGCAGGTTTTTTAATTATTGAGTGTGATAATTATTTTACTAGAATTTAATATGAGACCCCAAATTCCAAAAAACTGTACCATATATTTTTTGGATCTTGGGGATTCCAAGAGATAATTTAGTGTTGTTTAGAGTTCATGGGAGATTTCTATCCATCTAATGTGTCACCACATTGTGGTAATGAGAATGGTGTGGGTTTTTTTTTATAATTCTGTGTTTAGAGGTTGGTCATGGAGGTGGCCTTGTGGTGTTTAGATACACCATAGTGAAATAAATTGAATATTTAGTGATGTTATTGGGAATGGACCTCAGTTGGATACATTATGTAACAAAGGTAGTTTGAAAATGACCAACATGGGTGTGGTTCCATGTGTGGAACTTCAAGGGATCTCCTTTGTATCATGGGGAGTAGGAGCTCACCATCCTATGGTTATATACATGGTGTAGAGAAAATGATAAAATTCATAAAACTGTGTCATAGTGTGTAGTCATGAATGTTTTGGGAGAAGCCAACACTCACTAGACCATGACATAGTGATGGCCAAAATAGTTGTTAAAACTCTGGAGAATTACGAGTTTCAAGAATGAATTCTATATCATTCAATGAAACCACCAAATATGTTTCAGGTGTTCTTCGTTCCATGGTTCAGTCTAGTGGATTTTACCTATAAAGGCATAATTGTATTTACCTTGTTTTTATTTCACTATTTCCCCATCGATCTTAGTAAAATTCTAGGCTTCCATAGAGTGAAACCCATGGTATCATTATGTCAATTTTAACTTATTAATTGGTTATTGGGTGGATTCCCCTTATGTTTAGTGTGTCATTAAATGGGTTTAGGGAAATTTTTTTACATCACAATGTTTTTGAATGGTCTATAAAGATCGTGGAATACACACCTGAAAGTTGGAAACTTTTTTTCGGTAGCGTTTGGATGATTTCTGCATGGTTTTATAAATTATACACCAAAACCATGCACCCAATTAAAACCTAAATAACATTAGCTTTAAAAACCCAATTTAAGTGATTCTACATAAAATTACACTAACTCTATGGTTGGTTTCTAATAGAGGGCACCCAAAAATTCATTCTTTATCCACTTAGTGTACTTTTTTGGTAAATTTATCACTAAAATAAGTCATTCTTTAAGATTTCATTATCAAATAATTCCATTTTGTCTCCTCCACTATACAAATCCAAGGTTTCATAATTTATTATTATTTTTCACCAACACTGGAGGCCATGTTAGCCTATTTTCATGTTTATAGATTATTTTAATATTTTATTATTATTTCTTATGGTTTTGATCCAACAATTGAATCATATTCCTACGGTTTCCACCAAATGAGACATGTTTCCAATATTTATGGTAGTTGTTTCCATTAAATTTAATTTTTTTAAAGAGAACATTGATTTTTTGATGAGTAATGGTGATATTGAACCTAATTAATGACATTTTTGATTAGTAGTTTTTTTATCAAAGGAATTAAATGTTTTTCTTTTTCCATTTAAAATATTAGATTAAATGCTAGGTTTAATGACACATTGATTGTAAATGAGTTTTTAATAATATATACTAATAGACTAATTATATTAATTAAATCCAATTATAAAATTGATTTATTAATTGTATTTTTTGCTAATCTTGTATTAAAAAGTGAATTTTTATTTGTTTAAAAAGGGTTTCCCTAATCATATGAAATTGAAAAGACTTAAAAAACCATCCTTATTTGTGAACTAGTTTCCCTTAATTGTAAATTGTGAGTTTCATTAGAAAAGGGATATCCATCTATAATAATTGTGTTGTGGTTTGATTTTGGTTTTTTATATGATCTAGATCCATTAACTATTTTAGGCTTGTTATTTCCCAGCTGTGTTTTTTGAATTTACAAAATTTACTGTATGGTTAAAGGTGATTTGGAAAAAGGATTTCCAAATATTTTTTTATGGTTTCCTTTTGTGTTTGTATAATTTTTACCAACATTTCATTTTTCTGAAATGGTTATAAAAAAGTGATTTCCAAATAATATGATATTTATGTTTAATGAGATTGTTGAATTGTCACTTTATGTGAATCTATATTCTAGGCTATCATTTAGACAAAGGATGAGGCATTTACTACCCATTGATTATATATGTGTGTTTTTGTTTGATGACACGAGTTATGATTCATGTTTTTACATTTGGTTTGGGGATCAATATCAAAGTGGGTGTGTTAGAGGTGAGATATTTATTTGATTTCTACATCTCAAGAATTTTTACAGCGTGTTAATCCCATGATGATGTTTTCATAAAGGTAATAATATATTTTTAGTAGGTACAAAAGGATCCTTGGTTAAAAAGTGGAATGTTTAAGGACGTTTCCTTAATCTTGTCGTTTGATAACCTAGTTAGGGACCCCTAGTCATTTGTAAAACCAACATAGGGAATGTGTCAGTGATGATGTTGTGAAAGAGTGATTAATGTAATGATTTTTGAACCATTAATTTGTAGGTAATTGATTCCACCTTATTCGTATCTAAAAAATGGAACCATAATATAGTAGGGTGTTTTTAATGGTTTTTCCATTATATTATTCTTGTTTATTTTTTGGTGGAATATGATTTGCCTAGTTTTTGATGTTCATACTTTGGTGATTTATGAGTAAGGATCATGGGAGTGTGACAAGTTTCCATTGATAATTATCATCTATTCATGAATTAATTATTCATTTGTTTTTTATTATTCCATTTTTTATAGATATGTGTGGGGTTCAAGTTTTAATATTTATAGAGGGGAAGAGATAAATTTATTTTAAATGCAATCCTTTGAATGTGGTTCCTTTGATAGTTTATTTTAAACTAGGCATGTGTTTGATTTTAAAGGAGTGTGTCTTCAATATAATATTTTATCATGTTATTTTTAATATGAATGTGTATTTTTCTAAAAATGGTCATGAGGTTTATTTTTGAAATGGAATTTCCAACATAATTCCTCTTTATGGATTGTTCTGAATATTGTCATATTTTTAGAATGTATATATATTATAACCTATTTAATTTCTAATTTTTTATAAAGGAAATGAAAACCTACATTATAATTCTATATTATTTAAATTAGAATCATTGGTTTCTTTATAAATGAAATGTGAATGGACTCATTGTGGTATCCTACTATCCCTTTCCTCAAAACATATATATACATTTCCTTGGGTATTTAGTTCTCAGGTCTCATATATGTTCTCAAGTTATGCCATGTAGGTTGGATTGTTATTGCTCATCGTTGGGATGTGTGTTTTGTTTGGGTTATGGTTGTGACTTGATTGTCATAAAAGGTTACAGTGTTTGTTTCCCATTTTGATATGGAATATTTGGTTCAAGAGTTGTATCCACATCTTAGGGAACCTATTTTATTTTTGTTTCATTTTATTTTCATTAACTATTAAGGTAAAATATTTTTATAAAAACATTTTTAAGTGTGGAATTTGTTTTATAAAATATTTATTTAATTTTGATTTGTTACCTTTTTTGGATATTCTGATTTAATTTCCACTAATTCATTTTGGCATGGTCGTCCTTTGTAAGGACACATAATATCGGGGTCCTATATGGGACCCTTATTGATCCTTGTTTTTATGAAGGTGAAGTCATTCCCAATCATACTCATATAACACCTTGGTTCTTGTCTCGGGCCACGAGTGATATGGAATACTCCATGGGTGATGTGGAAAAAATGGTTCAAGTGATATGAATGGTCATCCCGGGTGGGTTCTCTACACAATGGTAAAGAGACCTTTAATTATTTGGGTGTAAAGTTATATCAGAGCTAAGATCCTTGGAACATGGGTGGTGGGTCTAGGGAAGTTCATGTCTAGATCTTCCCCTACTTGACTTAAATTTTCCATAGGTATTAGTAAGTTTCCTTTAATTTTTGGATTTATGTTGGTTCATTCTTGATTTTATTTGATAAGTTGTGTTATTATTATGAGTTATAGGGATATCCTAGTAGACATCTTGAGAAAATCATAAATTTAGACTGGAACGATTGGAATTCCATGGGGGAAAATGGTTAGGAACTCAATCTATAAAACCATCTACAACCCCTAAAATCATATAAAAAAATATAGTTTCAATTGCCCAATTGGAATATGAACTTAAAATCCATGTATATAAATCATGCACAATGATTAATGGGGGAAGTTTTTTTTTATACATAAATATATTGATTCCTTCTTGCATTTAATGGAATTATTTCATTGATTATTGTGTTTAGTTTTTTGGTTTATGGATGTTTTTTTTAAATTAGTGTTTATTGATTTGGGATTTAATCTCATGTTGGAATACTCGTTTAGATTTTTTAATTTTTATTGAATGAATGTTTTTGAAATCTATATATTTTTTGGGTTGTGATCGATTTCAAGAATGTAATTGAATTAGTTTTATGTTATTAAGGCCTTGAAAGGTTTTGGGGTGAGTGTTTTACATAGGAAATATTTTTCCTAAAATAAGTTCTTAAATTATTTAGTTTGAACTAATTCAATGTTATGAACCTGTTTGGTGTTTTTGAAAATAATATAAGTTCATGTGAGGAAATTTTTGAAATGATATTTCCATAGGTGATTTGTAATCTTGTTTCAATTGATTTTTTATTTGTATCCCCTATGTTGGGATTTGTGGTGATTTTTGGAATTACTGTGTTTTATTGACGTATTTAAATTGATATATAAAAAAGAGACTTCATTTATAAAATTGAATAATTTTTTTCAAATTCCTACTAGTTATCCAGAAGTAGAATACCATATCTCAGACTCTTCCCATACTCATGATGGAGTGTAAGTGGCTAGTAATTCTAAGCTTTTGCGTAACATGTGAGAGTTCCTAAATTTTCATATGTCAGTTTTGTGTGGGAATCAAGGATTCCTAGAGGTTATGGACTATCTATTTAATGTCGAAGATATATTTACATCATTGATAACACCATGGTCCTCTAGGGTGAGGTGTTCCACTCCTTTTTTAGGCTTAATATCAGATTGGTAGAGGTTCACTATCAATGGATAAACATTTGAAATGTTTTCCTATGAATGGTTCATCGATACCTTCATCTCATAGTATTTTCATGATGGAATTAGAATCTCAATGGTAATATAATTCATTTGAATCCCCACAGATACCTGATTACAAGCTTTTGGGATTAATCTTTGTTCTAAATGTTTTATGTGTAACCAACATCGTGAATATATTAATCACCTCTTTCATTCTTGTGATACGAAAGCGGATATCTGGCATTATATATTTGACATTTTCGAGTGTATATGGTTGTTTTGTAGTTCTATAACCTCGCAGATACAGTGGTTTATGGACCAACCTGACTCCCAACAGATCATGAATATTTTTTTCAGCTGTAGCACAGCTCCTTTATGTGATTTGGTATGCTATAAACGAACATAATTTTCGTAAAAACTCATTCAAAATTAATGTAGGTAAATTGAAAATTCTTATCGCGATACGGGAGGCAGTTTCAATTCAAAAAGATCATTGCAGCAACTCGGTTCGTGACCTGGGGATTCATAGGCATATTGGTGTTGAGGGAAATTACCCTGGACCTAGATCTACCATTGATGTTTTTTGGCATCCCCTGCCACCAGGCTGGATTAAAATCAATGTGAATGGGGCCTCTAAAGGAAAACCTAGCCTAGCAGGTTTTGGTGACATATTCAGAAATCACCTTGACCAGACTCTCAACTGCTTCTATGGATCCTGCGGTTTTGCTTCCTCATTGTAATCCGAGATGATGAGCGTTATCCATGCTATCTAGTTCACCAAGATACACAACTGGAACAATATCTGGATTGAAAGTGACTCCACCACTATTTTCCAATCCATCTGGAATGGTACCATTCATCTCGCTTGGATTCTCACTCCGTGCTGGATGGACTTCTTAAACTTACACTCAGATATCAGCTTCATTGTCAATAATATGTATCATGAAGCAAACAGGATAGCTAATGGACTGGCTAATATGGGGGTGGCACATGATATGCATTATAGGGAAGATATTCCTCCTGAGTTACTCCCTCTTTATGTTAGGGATGTGAACAAAATTCCTTATTTTAGACTTGTGTAACCATTTATTTATTTCAATAAATTTTGGGTTTTGGTCTTTCACCAAAACACTACCTTCCATTAGAATCCTTCAAGGAAATTAGCTAGTGATGGAATATATGGAACAATTCATCAAACTACTTCCTTTAACTTATGAGTATGATATTTACGACTCAAAATGGAGTGTTTTTTCTCAATGGCCCTTCTTCTATATCTCACTTATATGGTGTTTGAATATTTCATGACTACTTTCAGACATGTAGTGTTCAATATTTTCATTGATGTGGAATTTCCAATATAGAAACCTATAATTGGTGATTGTTTAACTCTATATCATGTTTGCAATGGAGTTTCACTAAGCTAAAAAAGGGTAGTTTTATGATACCTGTGTGGAATGACTAGACATATTATACCTTCTTGTATGATATCACAAAGGACCTACAATCATTATGGTCATCTTAATCACATTTAGAGAACATACAAGTAGAGTATAAATTAGAAGAATATATCTCAAACTCATATTTGATCTGAGTAGTGATATGTGGCAGTTCTTATATATTTATAGTCAAAAGATGTCTTGTTTTTTTAGTATGTCTACCTTATAATATCATTTTTTAGTTTTCATTCCATGTATTTTATACACCTTGTTCCTTTTTTTCTAATGGATGGTTGTAATGTTTTATCATGTTCATTCTTTCAAATATTCATTACTCACTGTTTTCCAATCCTATTTTTATTGTATATGGTGGTTTCCATGGTTTGAGGATTGTCGATAAATGTCACGGGAATGCCTTTGGTGTTGGATAGAGTATCAGGGATATACCATGTATTATAGGTATATAGTGAGAGGTACAAAGATGAGTTTTTTTATTTGTTGTGGTTCAATATTAAACATGTTTAATACTGAGTTATATTTCATGTAGTCTAGTGGACAAATTTCCATGTTATTTCATTCCTTGTTAAGGAATGTTCATGTTTTTAGTTTTTCTTATAGTTATGTGGAGTGTGATTTTTGGGTGTATTGGTCATGTAATCATTGATTTTTTAAGGATGCACTATTTTGTGAGGTTAAAAACTAGTTTCTTTAGTAAGTGGGTCTATGGTTTTTAGAGATTTTTCTTTTGAGATATCCCATTGATGCATCACTCGTTTAGATTAATTCTAAATTTTGGGGAAACCTCCCATATTCATAGTGAATTTTCCTATTTCTCATGGAGTTTCATCTAAGAATATTCTAGTTATGACATTTCATTGATCCACTAAATTGGGGACATGGTTATTAATAAGGTGTTGGTGTTGTTTCATTTCACCCTCTGGTCTAGTTGAGGACTCATAGAGATCATTCATATTTTAGAATGTTATTTTGGTGGAGTTACCAAATTTAGGATTGGATATAGGTGTGTGAATAAAAGGTTTCCAATCTATGAGGAATTTTTTCTTAGGATTCATAGAACAGTAGTGGTTGGGAAATATTTGGTTGTTTTGGATTTCACAAGTTGTGTGTTTTTGGATTCATGTGATTCTAATATTGAGTTTTAGAGTGACCTGAACCTTTTCCAAAGTAATAAATTATTGAATCAATTCTAGGATTATAGATAATGGGGGCATAAAATGGAATGGTAGGGATAATTATGACACCTATGCTGTCACTACATTGTTTCTAACTCAATGATTGATAATTTTGTGGCCTCACCATGTGTTTGGGGTTTCATTCGATTGTTTTGGTCCAATTTATCTTATGAAATAGTTTCAATTTTTTCCCAATCCATCAACACAATCATAGGAATGTTGATAATATGTTTTTAATAGTTTTGTCATGGTTTTCTCATAGTTTACGAAATCATTTTATAAATTCATGCATCCTAGTGAAAAATAAATGAATTTTAATTTAAAAACCATATTTTTGGTTACACCACCTATTTCACCCACTATAATATGGGTATCAACCATAAGGTTACCCCATTCAATTTCCTTTATCTTAGTACATTTTTTGAGAGATTCATTACTAAAGGTTAGTTAATATATTTCATTTATTCATCAATTATTTCACTTTCCTCCCCTTCTATCTTTTCCTCCTATGTTTCTTAAATTATAATTCATTTCTAATTACCCTAAAGGCAATGTTCTCTAATATTTTTGTTTATGTATTTTTTTAGTTATTTAATTTTATTTCATAAGATTATAATGTTTCTATTGTGTCATATTCTTATGGTTTTCATATAAGGTGACATGATTCCATCATTTTGGGAGGTGTTTATATTTAATTAACATTTATTAAAGGGTTCCTTTATTGATTAATTTTATAAATGTGTTATTGAATCTAATTAATTATTTTTATAATCCCAAGTTCTTTATCAATTGTCTTATAAGTTTATATGGTTATTCCTTTTGGAAAAATTGGGTGAAATGTTTGGTTCAATAGATCATTGGTTATGAATATTTTTTTAGTTATGTGTGATGTTGTATAAAATTCCATTGATGGTTTTCCATGATTAAATTTATCGGTTCTTGGTGTTTGGAAACAATTTGGTTTTATATAGACAAGTGTTCTTTTTTAATATGGGGTTTCCTTATCCTAAGATGTTCTTTAGTTCAAAAATGAAACTTCCCTGTTGGGAAATATATTCCCATAAGTGTAAAAAGGTGTGTTTCTTTAGAAAAGTGATTCCCATGTTTTATAAATGTGGTGTGGTGTGTCTATCATTAGTAAATAAATTAATTATTTTGTAAAAGTTAATTCCATTTTTTTCATTGTGAATTTCTTAAATTTACATTGTGGTTGATTTTTATATTCAATTAGGGTTTACAAATATGAATTTCATGTGTGATTTGGTGTGTGGATGACTTCCCCTTTCGCTAAATTTAGATTCAAAATTTATAAAATAGGTTTTATCAAAACATGGTATTTCTATGTATAAGGAGAAGGTATGGTAGGTTGTTTTTGTGATTATTATTTTTGACTATTGTTTACACCCAGGATGAGCTCGTTATCACCAACTATTTATATTTTTGAGCATGTGTTTAATTATATTAATAGTGATTCAGATTTGTATTTTTGGGTTGAGGATCAATATATAAGGGGTTGTTTCATATGTGAGATGTTAATTTGATATCTATATCTCATGCCATTGGGTACTGTGATAATCACATGATGCTATTATATTGAATCCAAAAACTACTTTTACAACATTAAATCAGGATACTAGGTTACTATGTTAGATGTTTAGGGGAATTCCTTACTAGTTGAGTGTGATACCATGGATAGTAATCCCTAGTTCAATATAAGTCTTGGCTAGACAATGTTTCATATATGAGGATTTGTGAAAGTGATTATAGTTATGATTTGTGATACCATTAATCTACTAGTAGTATGTTCCATCTTTTCACATTGGGAAACTTGAACCATTGGTTTCTATAGTGTTTCCTCATGGTTTATTACTTTACATTATACTTCATTATTGTAGTTGTAATTTAAGTTGAAAATTTTTAATGTTCTTACTTCGATGCTCTATGAGTAAACATAGTGGGCGTGAGAAATTTTTTTAGTGTTACCATCTCCTCATAAATGTTCAAATATTTTCATTTTATTATGCATTCCATTTACTATACCCATGTATGTCGTGCATGGGTTAATGATCAATTTAAGAAAATTGAATTAAGACATTTTTTAAATTAAACCCATGTAATTTATTTCCTTTGAAATTTTAATTTAAATAACGTGTACATTTGTTTTTGAAGGTGGATGTTTTCAAAGGAAAAGGGGTGTTTGGTAATTTTTGAAATAAAAGTGTTTTTTAAAGTGAAGTGGTTGATTTTTTTAATGAAATTACATTTCTATGTCCTCTTTGAGGCTTGTTTTTATAAATGGAATGTTTTGAGAATTTATATGTAGAAAATATTATTTTATTTCCATTTTTTAAAAAGAAACTGATAATCTATTTTATTAAATCAAATTTTTTAAAGTAGAATTCATGGTTTCTTGATAAATGGAATTTTAATAGACTCATGGTGTTATCCTACTGGTCTATAGACAACACTCTACATACTCACATCATTTGGTATGCATTTTTTATTTTTTCTCTAGGTTATATGATTATGAATTTTAGGTTATATTTTTATCACTATATATTGGGAATCGAGTTTTTTCTCGATTAAGCTGGTTACTCGAGGGTCACATAGGGTAATGGTTGTTTTCACTCATTTTGGTTCATGTTTGTGTTATGAGTAGTATCAACCTCTTAGGAAACATGCTTTATTTATGTTTTTTTATTTTATTGGAAATAAAAAAAATTATGGAATTGCTTAATGTGTGGAAAATATTTTATAGAAGTTAATTTTTTATGTGTATGCCTAGTTGTGGTGTTTTGATTTTGTTTCCACTTATTTATGATAGAACGATCTTCTATTGTAATGAGAATGTAGGACCCCGGGACACCCTGAGAGGGGAGGGGTGAATCCGGGTGTCATCTTTTTCTTCTTAAAGTTGTGGATCTTGAACCCACGTTGGTAGAAACTACTTAAACCTGTATGATGGATATGATCAGCAATGAAACATTTACATGAAGAGAGATGAAACAACTATTTTTACTTGGTTCACCACTAAGGGCTACGTCCAAGTAGCATACACCGACAGGTTTTCGGTCGTGCCTAAATCCACTATGCTGCCCTAGATGTAGATTACAAAGGTTCTGGTACAATCACTCTGTCCCAGGCTCACTACCTTCACAAAAGTTCAGGGATAGCTCACTGCGTCCCTCGGGTCACTCCCGTTGACTCCCCCTGGCTCACTGCCCTTGGTGAAGTCTCACTCAGTTTATAGACATGAAGGTCTCTTCAATAGATAGACATGAAGGTCTTTGTCTCCTATTCAGCATGAGACTATTCTTGCATCAGAGTCCTGAGTTGATGCTCTTTTTAGTTCAATCCTTCTTCTTTAGTGCAATGACTGAATGCACTAGATCCTCTTGTCTTCGCTTGCCTGAATCACAATCACTTGTGTGATTTCTCAATAAATGATTCTCTGTTGATGTCCAAATTTCATCCACTAATTAATACCCCCTTTTCCCATGTCCACTTTGCGAACAACCTTTGAAAGGGCCTTCGCAAAGTACCCTACTTCGCAAGGCTCCCAATTTTGGAAAGCTCAAATAAGTCTTCACAGAGCCGCTGCCTTTTCGCGAAGCTCAATCGTGAAGCACTCTCATGATGATCCATCCTTCACAATGCTGGGCTATCGCGGAGCTCCTGCCTCTTCGCGAAACTCACTGAGCCAACGCGGGGCACAGGAATTTCGCGGAGCCAGAATAGCCGACGCGAAGCTCCTCTTTCGCGAAGCAGACTGCCTTCGCGAGTGACCTTTGCGAACCGAGAGCAAAGGATTTTCGTTGAGAGCTCTCTCTCCTTCTCTTGAGGGGGTCGACCTGTATTTATAGGCAATTCCACCGACCCTCAAACTTTCCACGTGAATTCAATTCCACGTCAGCTCAAATCGCAAAGCTCTAAAGTTCCCGCCGGAATTCTCTCAAAATCGCGAAGCACTATGGAAATTTTCCATTCACGGAGCTCGTCGTAATCGTGGATCATCCCGTCAATTACTTCGCACCTTCACCACGAAGCTCCCTCGCAAAGCCCTTCATCGCCGCGAAGCTCCCTTGCAAAGCCCTTCATTGCTGTGAAGCTCTCCAGCCTCTGTCGTTCGCGAAGCTTGATGTAATCACGATGAATCACCGCCTCCATTCTTCTGGTCATTGCGAAATCCAATCCATGCATGCCATCTTCATGAAATTCATGCCTTTGAAATATTTAATTATTATCTTCATTGAAATCCACTTTTCGCGATGCTCACTAACCTCCAAATTTTGGACCCCAAAAATTTGGCAAACACTGGAAAACGACGCCACCTTGTATCTGCTCTTTTTTTCTACCTCCAGATCATCCATTCCTTTGTCGATGTTCCTTGAATAAAACATGGATCATTATCCACAGTCCTTGAACTTGACATGCCACCATGGAATATATTTTTTCAGAAAATTTTTATGTCGTCTGTTTTCATTGTCAATAAGAATGATCACCTCAACATCACTTCTTCCTGGTGATATGTATCCTTCCGCAACTCTTCTGCTTTTATCACAAACTCCACTATTGTGATCTGTATTCTTTGAAGGCATAACTTCACCATCATCATCTTCTATGACAATGTGATGTGCATGGCTATCGCAGAAGTCCAATGTTCCTGGACATCACAAAATTCCAATCCCTTGCACATTGTCTTCTTCTTCAACCATCTTCCTCTACTTCATGCAAAACATACGATTATAGTCTTCAAGAAGTCTCTTGCATGGTTCTCATGCAATCATGAACAGTTGCATGGTCTTCATCAAATCACATTCTTCTTTAATCATACTCAGATGGATTACACCTCACATTCTTCATTGTTGTAAACAATGTATCACCTTTGACACATGTTCTTTGAACTTACGATCAGTACAACAATCATCTAAATCACCATTCCAATACTTCAGCAGAGTACTTCATGATCTCCTTCTTTTTGATCTTCCAATCCTCCATTTCATTGGAGTAATTCTTGATCTCCTTCATTTTGATCTTCATTGACAACTATTGACAACAAATACAAACTTATACACAAAGTGGTTCCAACAGAGACTTCATGTCAGGTTCCATGTTGGGACAGTTATTGATCTGGATTTTTTAAAAGGGTGAAACTATTGCCATGTATTCTCCTGAGACACCCTGAGGCTTATCACCAGCTAATGATTATTGGTAAAATGCATTGATCCATGTCAAATCAAGGTTCATGTGACATTTATAGTTAACCCGGGCTCGTTCCCTATGCCTAGTTCACTAGAGTCATTCCATTGAGAAGTCAATCCCATTAAATATTTGGATCAATGAATTGTGGAATGATGTACAATATACTCTATTCTATTCCATTCAATATCTAAATTTTCACTTTCTCGATGATCTAAGTAATGAGAGGATATATTTTGGTCATTTATAAAATATGTTCTGATAATGTCTCAATTTAGATAGACTTTTGTGGGTTTCTGTTCATCATTGGTGAATTTTGGTCCCCTTGTTCTTTGGTCATGAGTTTTTATTATCATTAAATCTTGAATCAAGGTAGATGATCCTTTTTCTCATATTCCATTATGCGAATCTATATAAATTTCATTATTTTTTATTGTTTTTGAGGGATAATATTGTTTGGTATAATTAGATAAATAATTTTTTTAATATGAAATAGAAGGGGATGTGGGTTCATAGATGATTTTACATTTTCTATAATATTGCGTAAGGGATTATCTATGATTGTTTCGTTATTGAAACCCATGGTTATTGGGATACCTGTTTTTTTGTTGATGTGATTTATGAAAACCTTACCATGTTTATTGATTAAACTCACCCAAAATAAAATGTTAGGAACATATATATTGATAATTAATATTTTGTCCATGAAATTATATAAATTCATGATAATTTCTTTGGAATTGATGAAATACCTTCATATGAATTCAAAAATTTAATGTGTGTAGAAGGTGAATTTTATTTTAATATATTGTGTGCTTGATGAAATTTTCTATGTGATTTGTGGGGGAATATTTTTTATACTATTTTGGTGATGTTGGTAACTGGGTTTAGATATGGAATGTGTTGGGTAATTAAGATATGGTTGTTTGGAATGGGAGATGATATCGACTGATATGTGGTGTTTTTGGTGGGTATTTTTTGTAGTGAGATGTGTTTTTGTGAGTTGGATGGTTGTTTTTTGATGTATTGATGTTGTTTCCTAGTAGAAATTGAATGAAACTATAATTATTATATTTAATGGGATGTGAATGTTAGAGTGGTTTATCCAAATTAAATTAATCGATTATCAAAGGAAGATGGATAGTAACTAATAAATCATGAATTTTTTTATCTTGAAAGGGTAAAATGAAATGTTTCTTTATTGATTGGCGTGTTACACTTTTAGTGGTAGCCATTTATGAATGAAGTTGTAAGATTTTATAGTGGGTTTATGGGATTTTCTAATGGTGTTGGATGTGACCCCTTCGGTTGGGTGTTGTGTGATATATGTAATTATCATATGTTGAAATCATATTAATAACATGGGGAATAGTTATAGAAGAAATAGTTGTCCTTGAATACTTAGTAAGGTATAAAATCATCAATATTACCTAAAATATTATATTTAAAGTATATAATATATCATTTATAGGGGATAAATATCTTATTAAAATAAAATAGAACCATTCTAGTGGTCGATAATCTATTCTATGAAAATATTTAATCTAAAAAGAGAAAACCTACACAATGAACTATGAGATTTGAGGAATAATACATGTAGAATAATAAAAGGACTAGTGATTTTTAGTTTCATGGAAATGGATAATAGCTACAAACTATTCCCGTAACATTGGAAAAGAAATAATAAAATAGTTAAGTGGGAATCCCTAAATGATTCCCATAACATGGTGGAGAAGAATCACTACCAAACACTCATTGTGGAGAAGACATCCCTACATGATTCCCATAAACAAAAAGGATAATGATTCACTACATTATTCTTATCAATATAGGGGAGTTGTAAAAACTTCTCAATTTATATAAACATTGTGGAGAAGAAATCACATCTTAGTTCCAATAAACGTAGTGGAGAAAGTGTCATTTTCTAATTCTCACAGTCATACAATGAGCTATAAATCTACAACCAATGCATTGGATGGATACATAGGACCCACCCATTAGTCATATATACATATTTGTTCCACGTGATATTTTTCTTGAAACACATCATAATGTACCCATAAAAATAAAAATGGGTTTAACAACATTCTTAGATGTTATCATCAATATTTTCCATAATAATTTGAATGGTTGGTACCAAAAATTTAATCACCAAATTTTTTAAATTCATAATAAAAATTAGAGGGTGATACATTAAAAATATATTTCAAATAAAAACACATTTTGTGATATAGTGGAATATGGTTGAAAATATTAAATTAGTTTTTATAAAAATTAATTTATCTTTGGAATATGTGATGATGTCATAGGTCACATTGAAAAGTAATTTTTTTTTGGAAGTTCACTCTAAGAAATAGATAATATGTTCATTTATAATTATGTATTTTTGAATAGATCTCAATAATTAATCCTTTGAATGGGAATAATGGTTTTTAAAAGGTTATGTTAAAACATTTTTGAAAAGACTTACTTCTAAAAATAATCTTCAATAATGGAGTCCTGAAGAAGACATAAATATTTCCAAATGTATAGATGAATGATTTGGAGAAAACATTATATTGAAAAATAACATTCAATAATAGATCCTTAAAATGATATATAATTTATCAAATGAAATTCTGAGTGGATGATAAAACATTATATTTTGAAACGATAGAATTACTTTACATATTTTGAAAGACAATGTTGGAAAACCATATCATAAAAAGAATAATAATAATAAACATTTAAAAGATTATTTGGCATGAACCTCTTCCTTCAATATGATGGAAGGGACGGAAAATTGCAGTAAACTTCATTCTTCATGATGAAAATGAGATAATGAACTCCATGTCCCCTTCTAATAGGACCTTTGGTGGAAACTAGAACCATGGGTATTCAATATCATGAAATGGGAGTCATTAACCATTTTATAGTAACCAAGATCGGGAGATAAAATGTATCAACATAAAAAAACACCAAGACACATATATATATATATATATATCTCAAAAATCCATCGTAGATGAATGTTTAATGTAAAAAATCAAGAAATACAAAGAAAATCACCAAATTAAATACAAAACTAAAACTAGAAGTGACACAACAACTCCATAAAGTCCAAATTTTTATGGTTCAACATGGTCCACATAATATCCCTGGGAACCAAAAAATAGTTGTATATACATAGGATGAGAATACAAGTATACTTAGTTGGAAAATCCAATGTCAAATTTGCACAAGTGGGAGAAGAATACTAATTCACCTATAATAAAATTATAGAACAAAAAATAGCCTAAAAAGGTATAAAATACCTTAAAAATTCATTCAAGCATGCTCACCAAATAATTCAAATCAAGAATACTAAAGTAGTACGAACATCAATATTTGGGTAAACTACACTACTTCTCACTGGTTAACTGCTCATCCCTAATAGAGAACAGCCGGACACTACCATGCTATCTCACAAGACCCACTGTCACAACCTTCCCACACACACCTGGGAAAAAAAACACACTGCATTCATACCTGAAGACACATGGGCCTCATCCCCAAGAAACCTGGGAAAGCACCCCTCTCCCACACACAACTGGGCCTCAAAACTGCACCACAACCTTCCCATAGAGTCTTGGGTTACAAATTCCTTGAAGAGGGGTAGAGAAGACCCAATAACAATCTACCCATACATGAACCATGATTTTTGGAAAGGACACCCTCCCCCATAACACTGAGGGTGTTCATCAAGTATTTCTCAACATGTGTGGGGTGCATAGAGAAATTACAAGGAAGTATAGGTACATATATATAGGTATCAAACAGTCATCCCTACCTAGAATTTTTCAAAAAAAAACAACCTACCTACACCAAAATACTTTTGTTTCTTCCTCTAAATTTAAATATCAGAACCAATGATGGTAACATCCCAAGTAGAAAAAAAAATACACTGGACACACAATCATTTTAATGATAAAATTAATATACTAGTTATTCCATCACTACATAGGAAACTAAAAAACACATCACACCACAAGTAATACCCTAAACCACAATCAATTCGCAAAATTCATTTGAAACCTTGGGTGAAAGGCCCACCAACAGTAACACCATCCATCTTCAAAATTACCCCTTGTAACGCCCCGACCCTAGTTTCCTAGAGTCGGTGCATTATTACATAACATTGGCATGATCACAAGAAAGATCAAATCTCGAAAGACCGATTGGTTTAGTAGCCTTGGAAACACTAGATATATTCATAAGTTTTACATTACATCATAAAATCAAAAACTACTACAACAACATAATGTTTCCACAGTCCACACTACAATCCCCTCATAATATCCCTGCAGGTCATTCATAACTTACATCTTCACTTCCTGGGAAAAATAAAACATAGAAAAGGGGTGAGCTCAAATGCCCAGTAAGGATAACAATATAGCGGAAACTTTCATCAATAAGAATAAACATTTAAGGCAATGTATAACTAAAACAAAAGCCTTTTAAACATGAACTTTCAACATGGTATGGCATAAATAAAATGAAATAATGCCATTTACTTATTCACATGGATATTCCACTAATCGAATAATCACATGCAAAAATAAATAACCACTTTCATAATGTTGGAATGCATAATGCCAGACTATCATAACCACATAGCCAAGGCCTCGTTCCAAGACTACAAATAAGATTTTGTCAAGGCCTTGTGCCAAGACACTAGTTTGTCTCATGAGACCTACCAATGCATCGAGGAGCTATAGCGGGCTCCACCCGTCACTTATTAAGTCCAATGCATTCCCATATGAAAAGGTTTAAACATAACATAAACATTCGTATTAAAACTAGCATACGAAATGTCAATACTTTCACAATAAACTATGAATGGTATAAAAATAGCACATCCACAGTCAAACATATCACAAAACCTTCAATACAATATAGAAGTTTTGTATCATAATAAATCAACTTCAAATAATCTTAAAATCCATCAAAGGATGTTGACATAGATGAAATCAAAATTCTTTTTAAAGAAATATCTCCTTTTATTTTGAAATCATTTAAGATCCATATAAAATAAAACATTTTCTTTGAAAATATTCGTATAAGCTTGTAAGGAAAGCTTTGAAGATTTTATAACGGCGTAAAATAACCGCACCCGCCGTATAAGTTAAAAAAAACATTCTTACCTCAATTCTGTCGAAAAGGTTAAAAAGGACCTTGTTTTGAAAACGACGGAAAGATTCCTTTATAAACCTCTTATAAAAAGTCAAAAAAAGGTATAAATGACTTTAACCCATATTCTTGTAAATAGTAAAAATGTTTTGAAATACATTTTTAAGAAACATGGATGTGGATGATAAAGAGATCCCAGTAGATTATTACATATAAACAACCTCGGATAATGAAGAGATTGTGAAATAACCCTTACCTTGTACTTTTCCTTGGTTGGGGTAGGTTAACCTCCTGTATAATGGTGAAATAGTTGTTATTAAATTATACAAGAATCATATACATTAATATGATATCATATATGATCTTTTAATATTGATTTGATAATAATATCTTAGTATTATCGTTGTTTCGGGTGTTAACTTACTTGTTTTCTTTCATATGTTTTTTTACGTAAGACATGTTTGTAAAGGATAGGTTGTATATTATTCATATCCAGAATGATATCAAGTCCTTAAACATAATTTTTAAATCATCAAATGATAATTATACTTGAATGGATACGATGGAGAATGAATCTCATCGCGTTCGTGGAGACGGTAGTCCGTACGTACGCACGAGCGACAATATCATTCTTTTGATATTAAAATAATATATAAATGGATGGTATATCATATATACAGAATCATTAACATGTTATATTTATTATTTACATGAGTTACACATCATTATTATACCCATCCAAATAATATTATATTGAATAACAATTACACCACGACGTGGAGACGGTAAGCCGTACGTACGCACGTATGGTGACATGTTATTCAAAGGGTGGATAGAATACTGAATATGATTGTACCATATTTATAATAACATCACAGTATATGTGAGATACTGGAGTTATTATTTCAGAATGGTAAGAACAAAGGAAGAAGAAGTGGAAGAAGAAATGAACTTAGAAAAGGGTGGTGAAATCATTACCTCTTCTTCGGGTTCTTCCTTTTGATTTGATCAAAAGGGCTCCTTAGGTTGGCTTTCTGATCAAACTAAGGCCTCTAGGTTGTATTGAGGGATGTTGGGAGAGTATTTGGGCAGAGTTTGGCCGAACCAAAAGGCTTTGAAGGTGTGAAGAAATGAGAAGGAGGAGTGCCCTTTTATAAGAGGGGTGAGGGGAACCTTTGGAAAAGTTAGAAATATTAATTTATAATAAATTCATATTCGGATTACAAAGGCTCCAAAGTTGACTATTCAAAGGATGAGGTGTGGATAGGTCGAAAACAACTCATCCAATAGAATTTATACAGGTTTGGGTACTTATATTAACCTTATCTTTAAGTATTAACTCTAAGTTAATTAGTTTCACTTTTACAATGTCTCTTTGTATTTTTATATAATATGATTAATAAACTTACTATATACATCCAAGCGACCCCTAAGTGGTCCATTAATGAGGAACCTATCATAATATAAGTCTCTTGGCAGAACCTTAGATTTTTAGGAATTTAATATCAATTAATAATATAATATTTGTTTTAAGAACTCTTTTATGTCAATTTTGACACTATTCAATAGTTGATTTTTGTGAAACTCCTAACAGATTGATTACTTCGAACAAAGTCAATTAAATCAATACTAATATATCATATTATCATAGAAAATTAGTTTCATTCATTAAAAGTTTCATATTATAATTATTTGGGTATTTATAAGATCAATTATTTTTATTTTTCACTATTTTAGTAATTACTGCATCATCATTGTGTCATAAATAAAATAAATTATATAATGTCTAAAAATTATAAATAAAATATCATTATGTAGGAAATCATTTTAGCTTTCTAATGAATATTTATAATGGAAAATCCAACATGTATAACCCTATGTAAAAATTGTTCTTCTAAAAGATGTAAGCTTATGCCATTTTTATTTTTATTTTAACTTTATTAATATAAAGTGTCCCTACCACATACAAGTGGCTCCAAGGGGTCCCCAAATTGACCAAAGGATGCCCATGGTCGGGTATGTGTCCACTAATAAGGTTAGGACACGTTTTAGGGTAATTTTTTATTATTATAATATTATTTTTTTAACCCTTATTTACCGGATTTACCCTTTAACCATGGTAAATAAAATATTTACCACAGTAACTATTCAAAATGTCTAAAAATAAAAGTTACCTATTTACACAATTTGAACATCCTGATTCCAAATATGGAATCCATTTTCCTAAATTCAAAACACAGAAGTGGCAGAAATTAATTTAAAATTAATTCCCGCTGTTAAAACAAAAAGCGTGTTTTTAAGAGATAATAACTATCAAAAGATTGACACTTGTTTATGTTCGGTTTAATTGTAAAATTATGTCCAATGACCAAAATTATATTAAATGGTAAAAATATATTCTAAATATACTTTAAAACCACTCAAATTCATAATTTATCACTAGTAATTAATTTGATTAAAAAAGTTGTTTTTAATTAAAATTTAGTAATTTTCACTATTCATCAAAATATGAAAGTTATCCGAAATGTACCAAAATTTCACCCTAGGCTAAATTCGATATTCCGAATCCAAAAATGAAGTCCATTTTCAAATATAAAATATATATAATTTCAAAAATTAGGTATTACTATTCATAACGGCTAGTTTGATTAGTTATGGTGTGTTAGAACTCGGTGTTGCGTACAACACACGCTATCACATTATTCAAAGAGAAGCGTACCATAGGAGCTTGGGGTGTTACATTCTCCCCTCCTTCAAATAATTGCGTCCTCGCAATTTCTAGGGTATTACTGCATAAAAAGACTCGGGTGGTTCTTCATCATAAGTTCCTCGGGTTCCCACGTTGCCTCTTCCATTTTATGATTTCTCCACAAAACTTTTACCAGACGCGTCGTCCGGTTTCTCAGTACTTGTTCTCTTGTATCAAGAATCCTGACGGGCTCTTCTCAATAAGACAGATCGGGTTCCAGTTCTAATTCCTCATAGGTGAGTACATGCGTTGGGTCAGGCATGTATTTTCTCAACAGAGATACGTGGAACACATCGTGAACTTTGGAGAGACTTGGCGGCATTGCCAATCGGTAAGCTACAGCCCCAATTCGTTCTAGAATTTCGAAAGGTCCGATGTACCTGGGACTCAATTTACCTTTCTTACCAAAACGTATGACTCCCTTCCACGGAGATACCTTTAGGAAAACATGATCACCGACTTGAAATTCCAAATCCTTCCTTCGATTGTCGGCATAGCTCTTCTGCCTACTTTGAGCTGCTTTGATGTGATTTTGGATTACCTTCACCTTTTCCACCGTTTCCTCCACCAGTTCTGGGCCTACAAGTTTTCTTTCACCAACGTCATCCCAACAGGTTGGTGTACGACATCTCTTTCCGTATAACGCTTCATATGGTGCCATTTGTATACTCGAATGGAAGCTATTGTTATAGGAAAATTCTACCAGAGGTAAATATTGATCCCACATACCCTGAAAATCAAGTGAGCAAGATCTCAACATGTCTTCTAAGGTCTGAATAGTCCGTTCTGATTGTCCGTCTGTCTGAGGGTGGTAAGCAGTGCTCAAATGAAGTTCAGTATCCAGGGATTTCTGAAGACTTTTCCAAAATCTTGAAGTAAAACGGGGATCACGATCAGAAACAATCGATAGGGGTACTCCATGAAGTCTCACAACTTCATTAATATATAGTCTTGCTAGACGTTCCAGGGGTAGATCTTCTCTTATAGCAAGAAAATGTGCTGACTTGGTAAGACGATCAACAATCACCCATATTGCATCATTCCTTCTAGGAGTCTTTGGTAGCCCCATGACAAAGTCCATCGTAACATTGTCCCATTTCCACTCCGGTATGGGAAGAGGTTGCATGACTCCTCCAGGCTGTTGCCTTCCAGCTTTCACTTGTTGACAAACCATACACCTTGACACAAAATCAGCAATCTCCCTCTTCATGTTGTCCCACCAAAAATGTTCCTTCAAATCTCTATACATTTTGGTGCTCCCAGGGTGTATAGAGAAATTGGAACTATGAGCGTCATCCAGCAATTCCCTTTTTAGATCAGGTATATTGGGAACACAAAGTCTCTTTCCAAATTTCAAAGTTCCATCTTCATACACAAAGTCTCTCAATCTCCCATCATTCACAGCTTTAATCTTCTTCTGAAATTCTTCATCATCGGTCTGAGAACTCTTAATCCTTTCTAGTAAAGATGGTTTGGCAACCATTTGAAAAAGCATTGATGTTTCACCTTCCCTGGTTATTCCCATGTCCATCTTCACTAGCTCCATGAAAATTGGATCCCTTTCAATTGTCATATTGTTCAAAACACCATGGTCTTTTCTACTCAAATCATCTGCCACCTTGTTTGCCTTCCCTGGGTGGTAGTGTATCGTGCAATCATAATCCTTGAGTAATTCAAGCCATCTCCTTTGCCTCATGTTGAGTTCTTTTTGTGAGAAAATATACTTCAAACTATTGTGATCAGTATAAATCTCACATTTTTCACCATAGAGGTAGTGCCTCCATATCTTCAAAGCAAAGATCACAGCTGCTAACTCAAGATCATGAGTAGGATAGTTTTGTTCATGAATTTTCAACTGTCGTGATGCATAGGCAATAACTCTATCATTCTGCATAAGGACACAGCCAAGTCCTTTCTTTGATGCATCACTATAAATAACGAACCCATCATTCCCCGATGGTAGAGTCAATATAGGAGCATTGACTAATCTTCTCTTCAGTTCTTCAAAACATTCTTCACACTCTTTTGTCCAAACAAATTTAACCCCTTTACGTGTGAGCTTCGTTAATGGGTTAGCCAATCGGGCAAAATTCTGGACGAAACGTCGATAATAACCTGCCAAACCAATAAAACTACGTACCTCAGTTATACTCGTAGGTGCTGGCCATTCTTGGATTGCCTTGGTCTTAGAAGGATCAACAGAGATTCCATCTTTAGAGACAATATGGCCAAGAAAAGAAATCTCCTGAAGCCAGAATTCACACTTGCTAAACTTTCCATATAATTCATGCCTCCTCAGAGTCTTCAAGATAATGCGCAAGTGATTTTCATGATCTTTGTAGGTTTTGGAGTATACCAAGATATCATCAATAAATACCACCACAAATTCATCGAGATACTCCTTGAAAACTCTATTCATCAGATCCATGAATACAGAGGGTGCATTAGTCAATCCAAACGGCATTACAGTAAACTCGTAATGCCCGTACCTGGTTCGAAATGCTGTCTTCGGAATGTCTTCCTTCTTTACACACAACTGATGGTATCCAGATCGAAGGTCAATCTTTGAAAAGTATTGAGCTCCATGCAGTTGGTCAAATAAATCATCAATACGAGGTAGGGGATACTTGTTCTTTATCGTTATAGCATTGATCTCCCTGTAATCGATACATAACCTCATAGATCCATCTTTCTTTTTAACAAAAAGAACAGGGGCTCCCCATGGAGAAACACTAGGGCGAATAAATCCCTTATTACTCAATTCCTCTAGTTGTTTCTTTAGTTCGACTAGCTCTACAGTGGCCATTCTATAAGGGGTCTTCGATATAGGCCTTGATCCAGGAATCAAATCAATAGAAAACTCAACTTCTCGTTCTGGAGGATGTCCAGGTAAATCTTCTGGAAATACATCTACAAATTCTTTCACAACAGGTACATCCTCTATTTGAACATTCCTTTCCTCACCGATAGTTACTTCATTCTCTTCCTCCCCAATAATTGAATTAAGTTGAGCTACTGGGGGTGGGTCTGAATAAGAATTAGGTGGTGACGATTCTGCTCTAAAAATAAGGTGTTCCTTATCATTATCATCAAGAATCGTAACCTCTTTCTTCTTACAATAAATCTTCGCATCATAGTCCGAAAGCCAGTCCATACCGAGGATTATATCAAACTCAATCATAGGTATGACGATGAAATCAGCAGATAAAGAAAATTTATGTGCTCTAATGGGGACTGATTCACAAAACTTTGTTGCAACGATACTTCCCTTAGGAGTTTTAACTGACAACTCCCTTATTAAATCAAATTGGAAATATCTAATTTTCTTAGAAAACTGGGAAGATATGAAACAATGCGATGATCCAGAATCAAATAATGCATTTGCTAAACTTGAGGAAACCATTAAATTACCTGCCACCACGTCTTTCGGAGTTTCTACCTCAGCAGTAGTGATAGCATAAGCCTGGCCTTGATCCCTTGGCCTTTTCTGAGATAAGTTCTCCTGACGCTTAGGACATGCATTTGCATAATGCCCCATCTCCCTGCAATTGTAGCACTGAACATTGGTAGCTTCCTTCTTCCCCTTGCAATCATGAGCTTGGTGGCCTTTTTCACCACACTTGTAACAGACTCCCATTCCCTTCAGGCAAGCACCGGGGTGTTTCTTCCCGCACATACCACAAGATGGATATTCAACCTTTCCCTTCTTCCCCTTATTTCCATTCCCAGATTGATCAGCAGGTCTCTTCTTCTCTTGCTTTGCTTTAAAGTCATAAGACTTAGAGAATTCCTTTTCGGTCTTGATAGCACATGAGACAATGTCTTCGTACGATGAAAAGGATTGTGAGACTAATGCTCGACGGAGAAATGGTTTTAACCCATCAAAGAAACGATCAATCTTACTTCTTGGGTTGCGAATATAATCACCAACGTACCTCGCTAACCTTGTAAAGTTAGCCTCATACTTTGTGACATTATCATCCTCCTTTTGTCTCAGACTCAGAAATTGCCTTTCCATATCTGCTCGATGGTCGCGAGGAAAGTATTTTTCTAAAAACAGATCTTTGAACTCCCTCCATTCCATGCTTGATACTTCATCATCTTCCTTCATGTTTTGAATCAATGACCACCATTGATCAGCATCTCCAGTGAGGCGGTAAACTGCCATGGTAACTTTTTCCCTTTCACTACTCCCCAAAGCCTGAAATATTTTCTCTAGGGAAAATATCCATTGCTCAGCTACTAAGGGATTTGTACTTCCATTGAACGTTGGTGGTTGTTGTCTCATGAATCGATCTAACATTGATCCTCCACGCTGCGGATCAGGGTGCTCCATACGGGTAAGGTTATTATTCATAACCTGAGTAAGTTGTCCCAGTACGGTGATTAGCTGATCAGCACCAGTTGCATCACCAGCCCCACTATAATTATCTTGAGCAGGAGGGCAATCCCTACATGGAGTGCGTGCATTGATACGGTTTCCATTTCTTCCACTAGGCGCCATTTCTAAACAATGGCATAAACTAGATCAGTTTATGAATCAAAATACATAATCCCATACTTATAAAACACTTAACATAAATTGAACTATCTATGGATATAATCCATAATCATAAATATGTTTTCTTTGAGGAAGTATATACTCATAAACCCTTCATAATGATTTGTAAAGAAAGTGAGAGTTATCCTAAGCATATCCCCCGGGCGTGTCGTAACCAAGAGTGCAGCAAGGCCCGTTGTCGTGCACCAGTTCCCGTTCGAGTCTAGCTCAATGCGGTGTTTTCGGGTTTTACCCCTAGGTACATCTGTGCCAGAGCCGCCTCTACCTGCTCATATCCAGAAAGGGATGTATTGCTCGCAAAACTCACAAAGTCTCTACAATACCAAAATTCTAGGAAGTTCTTCTATACTAATCCTCAAAGTTCATCTTAGGTCTACGTGCTCTAATCAGAGTTTATCTAAATCTAGCTTCCAAGGTTTGTACTAAACTTCCTCTGATACCAACTGTAACGCCCCGACCCTAGTTTCCTAGAGTCGGTGCATTATTACATAACATTGGCATGATCACAAGAAAGATCAAATCTCGAAAGACCGATTGGTTTAGTAGCCTTGGAAACACTAGATATATTCATAAGTTTTACATTACATCATAAAATCAAAAACTACTACAACAACATAATGTTTCCACAGTCCACACTACAATCCCCTCATAATATCCCTGCAGGTCATTCATAACTTACATCTTCACTTCCTGGGAAAAATAAAACATAGAAAAGGGGTGAGCTCAAATGCCCAGTAAGGATAACAATATAGCGGAAACTTTCATCAATAAGAATAAACATTTAAGGCAATGTATAACTAAAACAAAAGCCTTTTAAACATGAACTTTCAACATGGTATGGCATAAATAAAATGAAATAATGCCATTTACTTATTCACATGGATATTCCACTAATCGAATAATCACATGCAAAAATAAATAACCACTTTCATAATGTTGGAATGCATAATGCCAGACTATCATAACCACATAGCCAAGGCCTCGTGCCAAGACTACAAATAAGATTTTGTCAAGGCCTTGTGCCAAGACACTAGTTTGTCTCATGAGACCTACTGATGCATCGAGGAGCTATAGCGGGCTCCACCCGTCACTTATTAAGTCCAATGCATTCCCATATGAAAAGGTTTAAACATAACATAAACATTCGTATTAAAACTAGCATACGAAATGTCAATACTTTCACAATAAACTATGAATGGTATAAAAATAGCACATCCACAGTCAAACATATCACAAAACCTTCAATACAATATAGAAGTTTTGTATCATAATAAATCAACTTCAAATAATCTTAAAATCCATCAAAGGATGTTGACATAGATGAAATCAAAATTCTTTTTAAAGAAATATCTCCTTTTATTTTGAAATCATTTAAGATCAATATAAAATAAAACATTTTCTTTGAAAATATTCTTATAAGCTTGTAAGGAAAGCTTTGAAGATTTTATAACGGCGTAAAATAACCGCACCCGCCGTATAAGTTAAAAAAAAACATTCTTACCTCAATTCTGTCGAAAAGGTTAAAAAGGACCTTGTTTTGAAAACGACGGAAAGATTCCTTTATAAACCTCTTATAAAAAGTCAAAAAAAGGTATAAATGACTTTAACCCATATTCTTGTAAATAGTAAAAATGTTTTGAAATACATTTTTAAGAAACATGGATGTGGATGATAAAGAGATCCCAGTAGATTATTACATATAAACAACCTCGGATAATGAAGAGATTGTGAAATAACCCTTACCTTGTACTTTTCCTTGGTTGGGGTAGGTTAACCTCCTGTATAATGGTGAAATAGTTGTAATTAAATTATACAAGAATCATATACATTAATATGATATCATATATGATCTTTTAATATTGATTTGATAATAATATCTTAGTATTATCGTTGTTTCGGGTGTTAACTTACTTGTTTTCTTTCATATGTTTTTTTACGTAAGACATGTTTGTAAAGGATAGGTTGTATATTATTCATATCCAGAATGATATCAAGTCCTTAAACATCATTTTTAAATCATCAAATGATAATTATACTTGAATGGATACGATGGAGAATGAATCTCATCGCGTTCGTGGAGACGGTAGTCCGTACGTACGCACGAGCGACAATATCATTCTTTTGATATTAAAATAATATATAAATGGATGGTATATCATATATACAGAATCATTAACATGTTATATTTATTATTTACATGAGTTACACATCATTATTATACCCATCCAAATAATATTATATTGAATAACAATTACACCACGACGTGGAGACGGTAAGCCGTACGTACGCACGTATGGTGACATGTTATTCAAAGGGTGGATAGAATACTGAATATGATTGTACCATATTTATAATAACATCACAGTATATGTGAGATACTGGAGTTATTATTTCAGAATGGTAAGAACAAAGAAAGAAGAAGTGGAAGAAGAAATGAACTTAGAAAAGGGTGGTGAAATCATTACCTCTTCTTCGGGTTCTTCCTTTTGATTTGATCAAAAGGGCTCCTTAGGTTGGCTTTCTGATCAAACTAAGGCCTCTAGGTTGTATTGAGGGATGTTGGGAGAGTATTTGGGCAGAGTTTGGCCGAACCAAAAGGCTTTGAAGGTGTGAAGAAATGAGAAGGAGGAGTGCCCTTTTATAAGAGGGGTGAGGGGAACCTTTGGAAAAGTTAGAAATATTAATTTATAATAAATTCATATTCGGATTACAAAGGCTCCAAAGTTGACTATTCAAAGGATGAGGTGTGGATAGGTCTAAAACAACTCATCCAATAGAATTTAGACAGTTTTGGGTACTTATATTAACCTTATCTTTAAGTATTAACTCTAAGTTAATTAGTTTCACTTTTACAATGTCTCTTTGTATTTTTATATAATATGATTAATAAACTTACTATATACATCCAAGAGACCCCCAAGTGGTCCATTAATGAGGAACCTATCATAATATAAGTCTCTTGGCCGAACCTTAGATTTTTAGGAATTTAATATCAATTAATAATATAATATATGTTTTAAGAACTCTTTTATGTCAATTTTGACACTATTCAATAGTTGATTTTTGTGAAACTCCTAACAGATTGATTACTTCGAACAAAGTCAATTAAATCAATACTAATATATCATATTATCATAGAAAATTAGTTTAATTCATTAAAAGTTTCATATTATAATTATTTGGGTATTTATAAGATCAATTATTTTTATTTTTCACTATTTTAGTAATTACTGCATCATCATTGTGTCATAAATAAAATAAATTATATAATGTATAAAAATTATAAATAAAATATCATTATGTAGGAAATCTTTTTAGCTTTCTAATGAATATTTATAATGGAAAATCCAACATGTATAACCCTATGTAAAAATTGTTCTTCTAAAAGATGTAAGCTTATGCCATTTTTATTTTTATTTTAACTTTATTAATATAATGTGTCCCTACCACATACAAGTGGCTCCAAGGGGTCCCCAAATTGACCAAAGGATGCCCATGGTCGGGTATGTGTCCACCAATAAGGTTAGGACACGTTTTAGGGTAATTTTTTATTATTATAATATTATTTTTTTAACCCTTATTTACCGGATTTACCCTTTAACCATGGTAAATAAAATATTTACCACAGTAACTATTCAAAATGTCTAAAAATAAAAGTTACCTATTTACACAATTTGAACATCCTGATTCCAAATATGGAATCCATTTTCCTAAATTCAAAACACAGAAGTGGAAGAAATTAATTTAAAATTAATTCCCACTGTTAAAACAAAAAGCGTGTTTTTAAGAGATAATAACAATCAAAAGATTGACACTTGTTTATGTTCGGTTTAATTGTAAAATTATGTCCAATGACCAAAATTATATTAAATGGTAAAAATATATTCTAAATATACTTTAAAACCACTCAAATTCATAATTTATCACTAGTAATTAATTTGATTAAAAAAATTGTTTTTAATTAAAATTTAGTAATTTTCACTATTCATCAAAATATGAAAGTTATCCGAAATGTACCAAAATTTCACCTTAGGCTAAATTCGATATTCCGAATCCAAAAATGAAGTCCATTTTCAAATATAAAATATATATAATTTCAAAAAGTAGGTATTACTATTCATAACAGCTAGTTTGATTAGTTATGGTGTGTTAGAACTCGGTGTTGCGTACAACACACGCTATCACATTATTCAAAGAGAAGCGTACCGTAGGAGCTTGGGGTGTTACACCCCTCCTAAACCATCATTTCCTGTCTAGATTCATTAAAAATAACACATCAAGAAATACAAAAGATCTCAATAATCTTACAGTCCCAGTGCACACTCCCCTTTATTCAACACATGTTCAACCACTGCCACCATCATTATTCAATGTAATGTCACCAATTACTTATTATCAACATGCAAACCCCCAAAACACCTCATCACAATATCACTCAATATCCATGATGTATAAAAACACCATACCCAGTAACATAAACCTAGAACAACCTAAAAATAAAACCATGCTGCCCAACCCCTACCCAGAAGCAGTCCCACTGCATAACAAGTTCATCTATACCACTATAAATCAATCTATCAAGCTCAGATACTGTCACATGACCCATACCACCCCATACACATAGACACAACCCCACATGATTATCACAAACAGAAGGTCAAACAAAACAATAAACATCATACAACCACACCAAACAACAAGGTGTATTCAGGTTTAGAAACACTTGTTCTTTAACATCACATTCAATATTCATGGGTGATCATAGTGAAGGTTTGATCCTAGGGAATCCATATATTAAATAAAATATAGGTGATTAATAAAATTTCCATATTTTAGTTGTTCTGCAAAGATGAAAATATATGTAATCACATGTCACACAAGTGCACAAACAGAGGCCACCAATGACCATGATTTTCAGAAGGCATTCATCCATTATCAAACAAAACACTTTTCCAATATTACAAATAAGACTACGCAATCATCTTTATCTTCCCAGACCCTCAATTATTACTTCATATAATCCTTGTTAAATTTTTTTGTAACAATATTCCGAAGAGTAAATTTGAACACCCACCCCGTGTGATACACAGATTAAAGAGACACAAAGGAATTCATACCTTAAAGGACAGATGATCAATAACTCCTCCTTATGCCAAAAATAGGGGTTCATGCAAGCAGTATGATAATAGAATAGAAAAATCGACTAATTTCTATAACACATATGTGAATAATTGAGGAATAAAGGTTTTAGGTGCCCAAATTGGGAAACAAAAGGGGTCAAAGGAATAGAGGATCTTGGATTTAGAAAAGCCTGATCCTATATCAATGAAAGAAAAAAATGTTTCAAGGGAAATTTAAGACAGATCACTATAAAGACCAAGTGGCTTGACTATTTCAATGTCAATGGAGTATTTGTATATTAATTATATAGTTAATATCCTTTTAAATGGATTTTAATTTCTTAAACAAGCCTTTAGTATAAATTTACATCAAAGAAAATTTAAGAGGGGGAAACTGATTTTATTTTGAAAAATTGGATGTGAATCACTAGTGGGTGAGGAACTCAAATGAGTCATAGTCATTGAGGATTTGATGCCTAACTCACCAACAGATGATGCACTAACACTAATCCACTGACATGACTATCCGAAGTTACTCACTGATGCTTGACTCACTGAAACTCGACCAACTGATTCCCTGACCTACCAACGCCTCGACCTACCAATGCCCTATCTCAATAACGCCCTGACCCACTGATGTCCCAACCTATCGATGTCTCAACCATCTCACACCAATTACTACCGACACAACAACCTACATATGCCTTGACCTAACAACACCTCAAACTACATATTCCTCAACCTACAAATGCTGATCTACTATGGGAAAACAAGAATTTTGGAAAAATCCTCAAATGAGCTATCGATGCCTCCCAAAACACACCAGACACTGTATTCTGAAAATTTAATGGACCAAGGAGGTTCAGGATTTTACATCATATACCTATCAAACTATTATCACCCTTTAGAAATTAAAACCTAACATAGAAGAATGAGGATTCTGAACAACCCCGATATGAAATCTCTCAATGATAAACAACCTTTGTTGTTAAAAATATTGGGTGAAACTTACAAACCCATTATAACTTGAACCCACATCTACTAACCCAAATATCCACATGATACCCCACACAACAACCAACTATTCAGACACATGAATTAGGGAATTCCTTCCTCCATGTCAAGATACTATACATTCTGGGTGACATAGACTCGCCCGCATGGGTTTAATCATATCCCAATTAGTGTGTCTTAATTAGGAATATGTTCTCCCCCTTTTCACATTTTAGTACATTATCAAACATTATAGAACAAGTAAAAAAATATTCTTATTGAAATCTTTTTTCAATAATTACATCACAAAGCAAGGCACATAAGAGAAACTCAAAACAACTTTAGATACTATTCAACCATCTGCACTTCTTTCTCCCAAGTAATCTCCTCCAGGACACCATTTCTCCACAAAAAATGAACCAAAATGAATGGTCCATCCACAAAAAACATCCTCCCAATGATCCTAGATCTCCACTGGTCGCTCTATGAATGTCACATCATCCATAATATCCATATCGCCCCAATCAATGACATGGGAGTCATCATGAGTATAAAAAATGTTTAGAGATGTGAGAGAAATCATGGACCATCTCTAACTATTGTGGAAAAACCAATTATTATGAAACCTTACGAACTCACCCCAACACCTCAAAAGGTCTGATGAACCTAGGAGATAATTTCCCCCCTCTACCAATCATAATCTACCCACGTCAAGGGAAACCTTCAAGAACACATGGTAGACAACCAATAACTCAATGTTTCTCCTCCTATAGTTAAAATATGAAATTTTACAGTCTTGTCCTACCTTCATCCTCTCACAGACATGCCGCACCTTCTCAGTCAAACTCTACACTACGTTTGGACAAAGAATAGCTACCTCCCCAATATCTGTCAAACACCACGGTGAACAAAAAAGTCTTCCATAAAAAGCATTGAATGAAGAATTACCAACGGAAGAGTTATATCTATTACTGTATGAAAACTATACCAAGGTTAGTTTTCACAAAAAATACCAACCAATTCCCAAGATGCATGATCGTAGCATGTCCTCCAATGTCAGGATGGTCCTATATGTTTGCCCATCAGTCTATGGTAAGAAAGCAGTGTTGAGTCATAACTGAGTGCAAAAATAATTACACAATCCCCTCCAGAATTGTGAGGTAAAATTGGTATCTAGATATGAGATGATGGCTCATGGAACTGCCTGAAACCACACCATATTATCCATGTATCTAAGAACCAAGTCATCCACTGTGCTTGATTCCTTTATCTATATGATTTGGGATGATTTTATCAGTTGATCCATTACTATATATATTACATTACATCCACCATAAGCCCTATGTAACCCTGTGATGAATTCAATATAGATTTCATCCCACTACTACTAAAGGACATCTAAGGGATGCAAAAAACCACCAATAATATGGTGCTCAACCTTAACTTACTGGCACACAATGCACTTCATCACAAAATCTGCCACGACATGCTTCATCCTTGGCCACCAAAACTATTCTCTCATGCCGCAGTACACCATGGGAACTCCTAGGTGTTCCGCTAAGGGTGATCTATGAAACTCATGGATAAATCTTTCACCCATTTCCATTGGAATAATTAACTTTCCACGGAACAACATCCAATTTTGAACAACTATATAGAGCATCACCCTAGCCAACGTGATCATACATCCCCTCTGCCTCTAAGTCTCCCCCTTGAGACTCCTCCACTTACCATCTCAAAGGTAACTGCATTTTCATATGAAACATACAACCCCTTCAACTAGGAATTCCATCCTCTATGTGAAAGGAAACTAACTCATCTGTTTCCTTCAAAGAATTAAAAGAATCTTGAACTACATCTCTCTATGAATTCCTAATCACTGAATCTACTACAATGTTCCCATTTCATGATGTGTAGAAGATCTCAAAATCATAGTCCTCATGAAACGCCTTCCACCTCCCAAGTCGCATGTTCGCAACTCATTGGGAAAATATATACCTCAAGATCATATTATCTTTGAAGACCACAAAGAACTCCACAATGAGGTAATGATGTCACAATATTAGCACAAGAATGACCTCTTCTAGATCCAGATTATGGGTGGAATAATAATGTTCATTTAGATGTAACTTCCTAGACCCATAAGAGATCACACCCAACTTTTGCATCAGAACACACCCCATCCCTAATGGGAAGTATGACAAAACACCTAAAAATCACCCCTTCCTCTAGAAACCTGAGCACTATAGAACTAAATTAATTCCCCTTTAGGTCATCAAATTCTTCCTGGAACTTCTAGCTCAACACTAATGTTTGGCCTTTTCTTGTTAGATCCTTCAACAGAGATGCTACTCAAGAGTAATCGGGTACAAATCTCCATAAAATCCTATCAGATCTAATAAACTATAATCCTCTGCCAAATTATTCAGTGATTCCCAAGAAATAATTTCCTCAAACATTGAAGGATCCTTTGCTACCCCCTATTGAGACACCACATGTGCAAGGAAGTGGACCGCTTGTGTTCAAAACATTTACATGGAATGATCTCTATAGAGCTGATGTTGTCAATGGAAATATAGTATAATCATACGATTCTTAGTATGCTACCCCAATGAGTTCAAGTAGATCAGAATTTCATCGATGAAGAAGACAACTAACTATTTTTGGAACCCACATAATATGGAGTTCATATTTCCCATGAACATGGTGGGTGAGTTCAAAACACTGAACATCATAACCAGGAACATGAAATGCCCATAGCTACACATGAAAGAATTCATCATGACGTCAACCTACTTCACCCTCAACTGGTGATACCCAGACCATAGATCAATCGTTGAAAACATACATTGTCTCCTCACCTAGTAGAAAATATCATCTATTATATGGATAGGGTAATAGTTCTTGACCATTAACTAATTCAATCTCTTGTATTCTATACACATCCTCATACCACCATCTTCCTTCTTCACAAACTATAATACAGCAACCCACAGTGACACACTGGGCTTTATAAATCCCTTCTTCATGAGATCATGTATATGAATCCTTATCTTCCACAACTCAGATGGTTCTATCTTTTCAGATTCCTTTGAAATTGGAGAAGCATTGGGCTACACGTCTATCCCGAAATCAATGTCAAACTTTAGTGGATAGAGTCACATACTCCTTGAAAAAACATACAATAACTATTTGAAAACTATTGGAACCCCCACAACCCAAAATCCTCTAATTCTAATAAAATATCCTCCAACAAAGAAAAGAAGAGGCCACACATGTAGACTGTCCATTAGGAAACAATGATCGCCAATGGAAGCCACATGTTGTCCATTCACATCTGAAAACATGACTCTTATTCAGAAATCATTGATAACGGGATTCATAGAGTAAAATAAATCAATGCCAACAATATCTTTATATGGATGAATCTATAGATGAAACAGATCACCACTAGACATATGCATAACAAACACTGGTCTACATCCCTGAAAACATCAATAAAGTAAGTATGACCTCTGACTGGTGTACTCCACACTAGGGGAACATAAAGTATCTATATGTCTAGGACCACTACATGGGATAGATTGGGATCAATAAATGATTGATAATCTTTTAAATTAAACAATCCATAAGAAATAATACTGAACATAATGATCATACCTCAAACTATCTCTATCCCTGTAGGAACAGATCCCTTTGGGGTGTGCAACTAACCATGCTTAGGTCCTCAACCCCAATTATATTAGCCACCGCCCCAATCATGCTTGGGTCTGGGTCCCTAAGGAATGACCTGTGGTCAGACTCTACCTACTCCATCTCCCCTAGGGGGAGTAGGAGCCTACAGTTTCTACTGCTGGAATGGCCTTCACGAAAACTGCCTCTGAGGCTTCCACTGAAACTGACAACCTCCACCATACTGAGAATGAACTGGGAACTACTCTAAATGTACCGTAGGGCTCTACAAGGGAAACACCTATGTCATAAGACTGCGTGAAATTTTTTTAACCCGAAGGATGAAACTAAAACAACTGAGGTCGACTCCTTGCTGGTTGAAACCTAGAAGTACCGGACACAGGAGACCTATTACTGGTATTGTTCCCCTTTAAAAAACTCAGGTGGCTCCCCTCTCATAGTAATCCTCCTCACGAGTGCATCCTCTTAACTAACTCAACCTTCTTTTGGACCTAAAATTATTTAGGAAATTTGAACAGAGTAACTACGTACTAGAGAGAAGGACAATGCACCATTTCTAAACATCTTGTCTGTGACTCCTCATCTAGAAATAGATCTAGAACAAAGCAAAATATATGCTTAAACTTAATCCCCATATATGGAAATGACATACTCCCATGCTAGAGGGAGAGTAACTCATGCCTCTTTTCATCCTTCATGGTTGAGGAAAAGAATTACTCCCGAAACTCCTTCTCAAAATCCCTCCATAGAACATCATCCTTGTTTCTCTCCCCCTAGAATATCATCCACCATTGTTGCACAACACCCCTCATCTAAAAAACTACCAATTGAACCCATTACTCCATCATACCCCAGATCAAGCTGAATGTGTTCAACTGATACTCAAGACAACTGTCTATCTGTATATCTAAATCTCTTACTTTGTACATTCCCAGAGTATATTTCTAGGAATAAAAAATTTTCTTTTTTCCATTGGGTTTCCTCCTCCTCATGATCAAACCTCCACTGCTTGGCATGATTTTCCTACTGATCCTCCTCTGCTCCTACCACAAATGGGAGAATACTAGACGCTATAGCTGAATTTTAAACGTGGACCTACTAAGCCTAGGTAGTTTTTAATTTTTTAAGGTTCATTTTAAGTAAATATTTTTTTAGTTTCCCAAAAACACCAAAAAAAGATCAGTAGTCCTCATGAAGCATGTTCATTCCCTAGGGTCTCTCACCTACAAACTGCATAGCATAACATGGTTGTTTGGAAAGCTCAGAGTCCTTGAATTAGATCATGGTGGTCCCGAAAATCCCTTGACCTACCTACTATTCCCTGGCCTAGGTTTTCACCAATATCTCATAACACTACATCCATATGATCCCATGCCATACTCATTGTACCAAACTCCAAATTATATAATATCTATCAACCATCACCTCTGATTCAATTCTGTCATGAACCTCCTTCTACAAGATGAGGGAATGAATGAAAATGTTCTGTGACCTTCCATATTCAAGAAGAAAAAGAGATAATTACCCCTGAGTCCCACATCCAATAGGCCATAGTATGGCGACCATCACCAAGGTTATTCAATCTCACGAAATGGGTTGCATTATCCTTTTATAGTATCCAATATCGAGATATAATATGTATCAACCTCAAAAAACTCCAAGATACACACACACACACACAAACACACACACATATATAAGAATCCAAACACTATCCCACATGCTTTTTTAATGTAAAACAGCTAGAAATACAACTAAAATCTCCCAATTAAATATAAAAAGATAACTATGCAATGAAACAAAAATCCTCAATTTCTGAGAAAATCAGGTCTATCAAGGTCCACATAATCTCCTTGGAAACCAAAAAATGGTTTTATATATGTAGGGTGAGAATACGCGTATACTTAGTAGTAAAATCCACTATCACTCATGAAAAAGTCATAGAAGCTTACTAATTCCCCTATGAGAAGATGACAGAAACTGAAAATCACCTATTATGGTATATAATCCACACAAAACATTCCAGGGAACACTGACCAAATAATGAAAGTCATGTAATGTAAATTATATGCACACTGATAAATGGGTACCCCACACCACTTCACACTAGTTAACTTCTCGTCTATAATGGAGAACGTCAGCAAACTACCTCACTCTCCCAAAATCCCCACTATCATAACCTACCCACACACAACTAGGACACACACCACACCACATTATGGCCCACAGTCACCTGGGCCTCATCCCAAAGACACCTGGGAAAGCACACCTCACCCGCAGACACTTTGGCCTCGTAACCGCACCACAACCTACTCAAAGAGTCCTGGGATACCAATGCCTAGAAGATGTAGCCAAGAAGAGCCAATAATCCACCATCCATCCTCCCATCAAGACATTGGGAAAGCTAACATACCTGATAACAATGGGGTTGTTCGGAATATAGTGATCAACCTAGGTGGGGTGTGTATAAATATTCCAATGAAGTACCGCTATATATATAGCTATCAAACACTCATCCCAACCTATGGAATTTAAAAACAAACAACCATACCACACTATACAACCATTGATACAACCTATAAATGCACATATTAGAATGAATGAATTTCACTTACCAATTTGAATAATGAAAGCCTCGTGACACCCAATCATTTTGATGTTAAAACAAATTCACTAGTTATTCCATCCATTCTAAGAAACTACCAAAAACAACTCACCATAAGTAACATCATAACCCATACTCACGTAACAAATTCCTCTGGAAACTCTAGGAAAAATTCCCATGCATGGTAAGAACATACATCCTCAAAATTATCCCTCTTAAACCATCCTCAGCATCCCCACTGCATGAAAATCATCATAGCTATAAAAACAACAAAACTGAAACATCTTAAAGTCCTACTGCACACTCCCCTTTCTTGAACGCCCATTCAACCACTACCATAATAATTATTTCATGTAATGACACCCTATCTATCCTCTAAACAATTAAACCCCCATAACACATCATCACAACTACACTCGACATCCTTGCCGCTTAACAACACCACAATAAGTAACATAAAAATAACACAACCCAAAAATACTTCCCCACCAGCCAACCGCTTCCCAGATTTAATCCCACTATATAATAAGATCATTCATTCCATAATCAATCAATATTTCTACCAAAAATTTCATCACACCACCCGTATTACCCCATTCACAAAGAGAGACTCCTAGCCACAACACCCAACCACCCACACAAAAACCTGGTTGAACAGAAAACTATACAACATATAGCCACACCGAACAACATGGGGTATTTAGGTTTAACAACCCTCATTATATAATTACATATTCATTATTCATGTGTTATCAAAGAAAAAGTTTGATCATGGAGTATCTATATATTTACCAAATTTATGTGACTAATCAAATTTCCAAATATCATCTATTCAAAAAGGAAATAATGAAAAATATTCACAAGTCACACAAGTGTTCAAATAGAGTCCTCCAATATCCATGATTTTTCAAAGGCATTTATCCCTTACAAAACACAACCTGGGTCAAGGATAACATATAAAAAATGTGATCATCATCATCATCATCCAGTCCCATAAATTATTACTTAATATTATCTTCCTTAAATTTGTATCCAACTATTTTCACAAGGGGACATGATTAAACCCACCTCGCATGATACACAAATAAAAGAGACACCAATGAATTCATACCTTGAAAAATAAACGATCATCAACTCCTACATGAACCGATAATTGGGGGGTCACACAAGCAGTATGTGACTCTATGGGAAAACTAAACTGACATCTACAACACAGATGTGACTCCACGAGGAATAAATTTATTTGGCACACCAAGAAGGAAACATAAGTGTTCAAAGGAAAAGAGTATATTTCGTTTAGAAAATATAGATTCAATATCAACATAAGGGGTATGGATTCAAGGGTCATTTAAGATAGATCATTGTCAAGACCACGCGATTTGAATATTTCAATGTAAACATAATGTTTGGTTATTAAATATATAATTAATATCCTTTAAAATACATTAGAAACATTCAAACATGGTTTTAAACTCGAATTCTGTCAAATAAAATGTAAGAGGGCAGAAATGTGAAAACAATACATGACAAAAATGGAAATTACTAACTGAGGTATGAGTCATAAAAACAAGTCACTGACAGTGATTCACCAATGCATGAAACACGAATGGATGAGCCTTTGATGTTGAACCAATAACGAAATTCAGTTTTGCATGACTCACCAATGCCTAACCTACTGATACCCCGACATATAGATACCCCATCATACCGACACCCTGACTCACTAATGCCCTAACCCACTGATGTCCTGACCTATCGATGCCTCAACCAACTGAAACATTGACCTACTAAAACCTTGAGATACCAACGCCTCAACCTACTAATGATGATTATCCATTGGAAAAATTATTATTTTCGGAACTCTTGAAATGAGCTACTGAGGCCTCCCAGAACACCCCAAACATTGGATTTTGACAACTTAATGAACTAGGGAGGTCCTATAAATTAATGTATAAGGGAATTATGAGTGTCACATGACATGAATAATAATTATTTTTACAATTATAATGGATAACATTCATGGGAAAAAATATGGAAATTGAGTGTAACCATAATTGAAGAGGATGGAAAATATTCTCTATAATTAATGAATGTTTTGAGGAATAAATTTATCAACATAAAATATGTTAAGAAAAAACTAATTATCCCTAGAGAGTAATATAAAGTACAAAAAATATATATTAGGGTAGAAACAACCAAACCATTAAGAATATAAGTCCAAGAAGAATCCTTCTTACTCAACGTATAGAGTTGAGTTATTAATGACCCATAAAAACATGGTATATTTGAATCAAAATACATTTAATGAAGTGGAATGATAGGTATCGTAAACCACCATGATTTACATGAATATGTAAAAACACATTAAATATGTAGTAATAACACCATAAAAAGAAGTTATTTTGAAGAATATGAAATAATTCTTAGGAAATTTAAATTTGAAACAAAGAACCCCTTACCTTAATTCATGACATCATCTACAATTCCTAAATCTCATCTATAAGGTAATATTACTCATTTTGAACTAAATTAAAAATAGAAGGGTTGTTTTTATTTATTCTTCCAAATTTCATCATTCTGATATCATAAAATATACATTAATTTTTGATTTATAATTATTTATAATTATTTATTTTTATATTGAAATTATTTTCCTTACAATACTTAAAATGAATTCAATGATGAGCATGTTTTAGTGACTTATTATGAGAAATTTTTGGTATCTTAAATAATGATTTTGAAAATAATGTAAATGTACCATGAAAAAAATACAATTATTGTTTTCTTTTATGTCATATATCATTAGTAATTATATTCTAATAGTCATCCATGATATTATTTTATATAAACATCGAAGTAAGTTATTATATTTACCCAAACATGACCATATAATAATTAATGAATGAGTATAGTTATGAAAGTGGTATATTTTAAAATAATATATTTATTTTATTAGAATAATTATATTATTTTTATATTATAAAGGTTTGAATAAAATTTTATAAAAATTTAATAAATAACTATGTAATTAGATGAAAAATAAGATATGTTAGATTGTTGAGGTGTTAGTTCGAACAAACAGAAAAGAAGTTTTCGTTTTTATTAATGGAAAAGGAGAAATTTAGTTAGTCTTTATTCCATTAGTACAATAATAGTGACTATACAAAATTGAAATTTTATTATATATAAAAAAAATTATATTTTTTATGCTAAAAATTTAACAGATGCTAGGGAAACGTTTTACTGATGTCCATGTCTTGGGTTTTCACATAGAGTAATGCTTTTTAATGGAATTATTTTGATAAATTATTTTGAATTTAATATAAATTAATTGAAATAGTGTTCTATAGTAATAAAATAGGGAATATTTTCTATATTAAAATGAAAGTTTGTAGTGATCTTGACGTGGTGGTGAGTGTCACATTTTACCCAAGTAAAACATTTTTTATTCTTAAAAATAAGATGATTATTTTAAAAAAAAATATGTTTATATTGATTCAATATATTAAATCCATTTTCTCAGAATAAATTTCTATGTATATTTAATATTAAATTTACCATTGATGTATGGAATAGTTAAATGTCCATTCTTATAAGAAGTGAAATTTTAATATTAAAACATATATATTAGATAAAACTATCAATGTCATTATTTTTAATTATATATAATGGTTTATTTAGAAAAAGATTATTTGAAATAAATTAAAAATGTATTTTAAAAAATGTAATATTTTAATGAAATAAAATACCAAAAGTATTTTATTTTATTGGGAAATATCACTTATGTTCATAATATGTCAATCATTGATGTTATAAATTTAGAATAGTATTTTAAAAATATATAGTTTTACTCCATAAATAGTTATTTGATCAATTAAGTGCAGTCAAACTTATATAGGTATCTAATATAATGATAAGGTCATAATGTATCTACTTTTGATACAGAAATATATTTTTCACTATTCACTAAAAATAAAATATTTATGAAAAATAGAAAAAATTAATCTTAGGATAATATAAATATGTATAATTCAGAAATGAATCTAATTTTTTATAATATATATTATAAAATAAAATAATTTATCTTATACATGAAAATTAAAAATATAATGGAAAAGTAATTTTATTGAAAATTGATGTTTTTATATATTAAGTGTTCGTAATATTATTCCATATAGATTTATAATTTAAAGAGTAAAATATATTTATTTAGAGATTATATTATCTTATATATTCATAAAATTCATTTGAAAGTGTTCATTTGATTTATGAACAATTTTAACAATTATTGAAGAAAGATTTTTTTAAATTAAATTAAATTAATTATTAATCCTACAATAACATGAAATATTATTCGAAAACTAATTTTTTTTCCAAAGGATTCATTTATCTAAAAATTTCAGATAATGTTCATCTAATATGTCCCAAGTCATTACGGTTCAGTGTGGCATGTGAATAAATCTATTGAATATAGTATTTATTTAATTAAATATATTCCAAATACTAGGGGCTTTATAGATATTTCAGGAATCTTGATGTAAATTTAACATCATTATTATTTCCATGGCAATGAATTTTTATTGAATTTTTTTATCGTAAAGTCAAATAATGAGACATATAGTATGTAGGTTGATGAAATCATCATAAAACCTACTACATTCAAGATGATGAGAAAAAGGGTTATATTAAATAGTATAAATTTGTAAGTAGTTCTATTGATTATATTAGTTAACTTATTTATCTATAGATTACATGGAATGTTTCAAGATAAAAACTTTTAAATTTTGGTGTCCTAACCTAATTCCCTAGAGAAAGGGGCCAAGAGGGGAACATAGTAATTATATCCTAAACATCAGTTAAATAATATTCGAATTTGACATTTTGGATAAATACTATTATAATATAAGGTGTAATTATTATTTTTACTTGGATGATCACATATATTCCGTCAAAAGTTATTTGAGATAATATTATTTGAGTTTAATATTATATGATTTTTCATTCGGGAAGGTAATTATCAATTATGTGAATGTATAATATTTATTAATTTGGGATTATTCAGGGTAACAAATATTTATTTAATTAGTAACATGAAAAACTAATAAATATTTATTCACTATTTTAGTTAATATAACGGTTATTTATTAATTGGAAAATAATGTAGTGATATTTATTAATTTAATTAATAATCATTATTCTGGCCTTGTTAAATATTGAGGACGATTGATGAACCAAGATTATTTGATTATTGAGATATATATTTTTTAAAAAAGTATATGTATAAATAATAAATTATTTTTTTAAGGAAATATTTTTTACTTTGTCAATAAATTTAACTCATTTAGAGTAAATTATTATTATTAAGATATAATTTTTTATTTAGAAATTTAGTTCACAATAGATGAATAAAATAATAAGGTCCAATGTTAATTTTTTTATCTTCTAACCCTAGCTCTATTTAAACCCATTTTTATCATTTTGAGAAAACAACTATTCAAATCATTAAACACAATGAATTATAACACATTATTTGTGCATTTAATTACATCATTTGGGTTAATAATTCATTAACCTCGGGTTTTGTCTAACATAAAACTCATTTAAACATCCTTAATAATTGTTCATAGAGTGTAATTAATATCTTAAAGAAAAATATTCATCTTTATAACACAATATATGAGCATTTAATTACATCATTTCACACTTTAAATGAAATTATTTTGTTCCTTGCATTGTTCTTGGTGCGTTCTTTACATGATTTCCTTATCGGTTCATGATGGATATTTTTGTTGATTGGAAGTGAAAATACAGATTTGGAATGGAATGGTATTTAAATATTTAAAATAATATAAATTATACTATTTAACATTTTGAATTCTGACAAGAGAATGATTCATAATGTAGAACAATACTGATATTTTCTTAGGTCATTTTGGCTATTCTTCGATCGTAATGAACTCATTTTGTTTTATAAATTAATAAAATTTGTACAAAATTATTCTAGAACCATATATATGATATAATACAAAAATTATAATCTTTTTCAACCATAAAAATGGTTTCATGACCAGTCTTGAAGGATGTTAATGAAATTTAAATCACATCGTCCACGATGTTGATAAATTGATGCAAGAGGGATGATGTTTGGATTTCATGAATTAGTGTGATAGGACAATAAGTATAATGTTGAGTCTTCCATAAACATGATGAAATTAATAATATGTAAGATAGTATATCATTAATTCCCCTTGTATAAGGAGATGTGAGGAAAGAAGAAGAATAGAAATGAAAATGAAAAGATAATAAAGGAAACAAAAGAGGATGTTTACCTCTTGATATATTCTCCTTCAGATCCTTATTAAGACTATTGGTTTTGGACTTTGATTGATACCAAAAGGACTAGGACGTTGGGAATAGCCTTGGGAGGAGTATTGGTAAAAACATAGGTATGTACTAATGCTTGAGTGGTGTGGGAGGAAGTGGTAAATGATGGTGGTATTTATAGTGAATGAGAGGAGGTATTTTACATTATTTTAATAATTATTATAATAATTTTCTCATGAATGTCAATAATATTAATTAATGTGACCCATAATAGTAATAATGGCTTGTGAGTTCATTCCAAGTTGGGATACATCACTTATGATGTCATAAATAGTTTATTTAACTAATTATTTGAATATACGGTATTTTTCTGTATTTCACTATTCATCAAAAATTATAGAATATCATAAAAATATGTAAAATTATCCCTAACCATTTTTTGAAGTGTAAAATTAAAAAAATAAACTCCATTTTTTCAAAATAATTTTCAAAATATTATTAATTTAAATTTTTATTTAAATAATAATTTATTCAAAAATAATAATTTTAAATCTATAACTCATTTTTTAAGAATTTGAAAAATTAATCAATTTGAAATTATATTAAATCCTTAAGAAAATAAAATAATAATACAAATAACTATTCATTAGGGTCATATTACATTTAATATTAAGAATGGAATGTTACTATTGACCAAAAAACAAGTTGGTCCTATCAAAGTTGAGAAAACTTAATGATCACAATTTTAGATGACCATTTTTCGAAATTCAAAATATACAAGAAAAAAATTATGTTTAGAGGATAGTTATAAATATCTTCAAAAAAAATTTCATTCAGTTCAATTTATTATTAAAAATATTGGGGTGTTATATCATCCCCGCCTTCTGGAAATTGCATCCCCTCAATTTTATTTACGTATTAAACAAGTGAGGGAACCTTTCCTTTATAGCATTTTAATAATCCAATGTTTCATATTTTACCATGGGGTTTATCCAAAATACCTTTACATAGTTTATTAACTTATTCCAGAATAATTGTTCCCATCAATCAAGAATCCGAACTGGTTTCTCTTCATATGAATTTTTATCTTCCAAATGGGCAACATATCGGCTCATGACATGAGATGAATTTGGCACATACTTTCTCAACACCGAAGCATGAAAAACATTGTGTACCTGGGAAAAATCGTAAACTATGCTACTCGGTATGCAACGGGTCCAAAATTATATAGTATTTCAAAAGGATTGATGAATCACATACTTATCTTTCCATTATTACTTAAACACATCACACATTTCCAAGGAGGGATTTTAAGGAAAACCTGCGCGCCTTCCTCTAAAGAGAAGTATTTCCTTCGGTTATCTGCATTACTTTTCTACCTCCTCTGAGCAGTCCTAATGTCTTGCTGGATTATCTTCACTTTCTTTTCCACATCCTCTATTAATTCTAGTCAAATCAAATTCCATTCCCCGAGTTCATCCCAAAGAAGTCTTTTCGTATAAACCAAATGGAGTTAACCAAAAAAGGGTAACATTCCTCAACGATTAGTTTTTTATTTTTCAACCAATTCAATAATTATTATATATTAATTATATAATAACATCAGTATCCTCAATATACATATTTTTTTAATCTAAATGTCATGGCCAATATGTTCACACACTTCTATCAAATGGGATACCCAATCATCATTCATATGTATGGCGTACTAACGCCTCAAGAACTGATGTCATTTGTTCTACTATTAAAAAATTTTATGGTCAGAAATAATGATGGATATATAAATTACATATGTTATATATTATATTTTTAATCTATTTATGCTTATTTAATTTTTATATAACATATAGAAAAATGTTTTCTATTTCGTGATAATACAATAACATCGTTTGTGGACGTGTGGACTACCGCCTCCTCAAAGCGACATGATTCGTTCATGATTTACATGGAATATATTAAGGATTGTTTTAATAAATTCATATTATATATAATACATAAATATTTTAATATAATAATAATATACATATATATAATTTAAATTCCATTCTTTAATACAATAATAAAATGGAAGCAACATTCATGTGTATGTAGGACCTAGTGTCTCCATGAACGGTGTATTCCATTTTCTATTACCAAAAAATCAAAATAACTCTAAATAATTATATAATGAATATATATGATATAAATGAAATAATTATAATTTTAATAACATAATTAACTATCTTTTAATATAATATAAAATTTTCTTTTTTACACATTGACACAATGAAAAAGTGACAACGTTGTTTGTGGGTGTGTGAACTACTGCCTCCTCAAAGCGATGTGATAACTTTTTGAATCACATGAATTCGATATAAAATTATATATTATTACATAAAATTTTATTTAATATATAATTATAATTCTATAAAAATAAATGTTACATACCTTATTTCAACAATAATCATTGAAAAATGGAAATGTTAATCACGCGTACGTACGACCTATAGTTTCCATGATCATAATGTTAGACCATTTTTCATAACCATGTTACTTGATTTGTTTTAAAAGTATAAATTATTTTAAAATATGACAATTATTTCATGATTATTAATATATATCATTAAATAATGACCCCTTTGATCATAGTCTATCTTCCAAAGTCATTTTTGTCATAAAAACTAATATAGTCATAACATCTTAATTAAAATTGTTTGATTATGTAATGGTATATAAATTGTTAATATGTGAAAAAAATTAACATTAATATTGATTATGTTTTATCAAAATAATAAATAATTAACATATTATTATTATTATGGAATATAGAGACATGTGTGACAAATCAGACTCAAGGTGAGTGACGTCGTCTCAATTTATAGTCCATTGAGACTTATTCGTTATTATGCACAAATTCACTTTTATGTGGTGTATATACTGACCCATTTTCATTAAATAAAAAAATTCACACATTATTAATGGTATTTTAAATTTCACATTTAATTTCATAATCCAAGGGGTTTTTACATGAAAATTACCATGTGGTAAAAGTTATCATTGTAGCCTCACTTTATTTTGTGATTTTTATCTATCTCTTGAAAAAATAGCCTCATTGTGATAATTTTTTATTTTACATTAAATTTAACATAAATATATATATTATTTTTTAATTTATACGATTATTTCCTAAAACTAAATAAACTTTTTACATATGGTGTATACTTGTAATGCTATTTGATTAATTGGGGAATTGTTTATAAATCCACATATTTTACCAAATAAATTTATTTTATAAGGCAAATTATTCATGAATTAAATCCACTATTTGATATATGAAAATTCATTGAACATGCATGAAATGGTTTAGGGACCCATAAATGAAATCCCCTCTATGAATCATTGTTCTCATGGGATAAATTAATTTTCTAAATCAGAATATTTTTAAATTATCTTGATAATAGATCTTGATGGTAACTGTATAATTTACCTAGAAAAAATAGTGTCCAATATTTTATAACTAACATCATTTAGTGTTCAATAATTATTATCCAGAGGATTTTAACAATGAAAAAAATTATGGATGCATTTTATATTCATTCTATCTATTAAATGGTATGTAGTTTTAGTTATCTTTTTTACCATATGGTCTATTCCTTTTACAGTTATTTAAATGGAATGTGTGATCAGTTATTTACCTTTCCATGTTGGTTATGATTATTGATTCTTGATAAATTCTGACACCCCAAGAATTCATAGTGTGTTATTTCTTCAAAATAGTTCAATAACTTGCACTACACGCAACACCGAGTTCAAATGCACCATGACTTACCAAAAAGCCATTCAAAAGATGTTATGAATAGTATTAACTAAATTTTAAACTTTATATAATCCTTATAATTTTAGAATCCATATTATGAGTATCTTAGACATAATGCAAGAACAAATTCATTTTCAGTATTGCACTTTTATCAACTTTTAATAGTGAAACTTTTTTAAATACAATATTTTAAACTTTTTGACTAAATGGGGACATCAAAAATTTAAAATAAAACATCCCAAGCTTCCATGGTATGCTTTCTTTGAATAATACAGTAGTGTGTGTTGTACGCAACTTCGAGTTTTAACACACACCACAACCGATCAAACTAGTCGTTATGAATAGTAATACCTCCTTTTTGAAATTTTATCTCTCAAAATGGACTTCATTTTTGGATTCAGAATATCGAATTTAGCCTAGGGTGAAATTTTTGTACTTTTCGGGTAACTTTAATATTTTGATGAATAGTGAAAATTACTAAATTTTAATTAAAAACAACTTTTTAAATCAAAATAATTAATAGTGATAAATCATTAATTTGAGTGGTTTTAAAGTACATTTAGAATATATTTTTACCATTTAATACAATGTTGGTCATTGGACATAATTTCACAATTAAACCGAACATAAACAAGTATCAATCTTTTGATAGTTATTATCTCTTAAAAACACGCTTTTTGTTTTAAAAACGTGAATTAATTTTAAATTAATTTCTGCCACTTATGTGTTTTGAATTTGGAAAAATGGATTCCATATTTGGAATCAGGATGTTCAAATTGTGTTAATAGGTAACTTTTATTTTTATACATTTTGAATAATTACTGCGGTAAATATTTTTTTACCATGGTTAAGGGTAAATATGGTAAATAAGGGTTAAAAAATAATATTATAATAATACTAAATTACCCTAAAACGTGTCCTAACCTTATTGGGTGATACATGTTCGCCCCTAGGCATATTTAAGTCGATTTGTGGACCCCATGGAGCAACTTGTAGGTGATAGGGACACTTTATTTTAATTAAGTTAAAATAAGTACAAAAATGACAAAAGTATATATCTTTTAGAAAAACAATTTTTACATAGGGTTATATATGTTGGATTGTATATTGTAAATATTAATTAGAAATATAAAAATATTCCATACTTAAGTATATTATATTTATAATTTTTAGAGATTAAATAATTTAATTTATGTATGACACAATGATGATGAAGTAATTACCATAATAGTGAAAATTTAAATTAATTGATATTATAAATACCCAAATAAATATAATTTGAGACTTTTAATGAATTACAATAATTTTCTAGGATAATATGACATATTATGATTGATTTAAATAAATGTTTTCGAAGTAATCAATCTTTTATGAGTTTCACAAAAATCAACTATTGAATAGTGTCAAAATTGACATAAAAGAGTTTTTAAAACAAATATTATATTATTAATTGATATTAAATTCCTAAAAATCTAAGGTTCGGCCAAGAGGATTATATCATGATAGGTGTATCATTAATAGACCACTTGGGAGTCTCTTGGATGTATATAGTATGTTTATTAACCATATAAAATAAAAATTCAAAGAGACATTGTAAAAGTGAAACTAATTAACTTAGAGTTAATACTTAAAGATAATGTTAATATAAGTACCCAAACCTGTCTAAATTCTATTGGTTGAGTGGTTTTCGACCTATCCCCACCTTAACATTTAGATAATCAACTTTTGTGCCATTATAAACCGAATATAAATTTATTATAAATTAATATTTCTAGCTTTTCCAAAGGTTCCCCTCACCCCTCTTATAAAAGGGAACTCCTCCTTCTCATTTCTTCACACCTTCAAAGCCATTTGTTTAGGCACAAATCTGCCCAAATACTCTACCAACTTCCCCAACTACAACCTAGAGGCCTTAGTTTGATCATAAAGCCAACCTAAAGAGCCCTTTTGATCAAATCAAATGGAAGAAACCGAAGAAGAGGTAATGATTTCACCACCCTTTTCCAAGTTCCTTTCTTCTTCCACTTCTTCTTCCTTTGTTGTTACCATTCTAAAATAATAACTCCGGTATCATATATATACTGTGATGTTATTATAAATACGGTACAACCATATTCAGTATTCTATCCACCCTTTTGAATAACATGTCACCATACGTGCGTACGTACGGCTTACCGTCTCCACGTCGTGGTGTAATTGTTATTCAATATATTATTATTTGGATGGGTATAATAATGATGTGTAAATCATGTAAATAATAAATATAACATGTTAATGATTCTTTATATATGATATAACATCCATTTATATATTATTTTAATATCGAAAGAATGATATTGTCGCTCGTGCGTACGTACGGACTACCGTCTCCACGAACGCGATGAGATTCATTCTCCATCATATCCATTCAAGTATAATTTTCATATGATGATTTAAAAATGATTTGTAAGGACTTTATATCATTCTGGATATGAATAATATACAACCTATCCATTACAGACATGTCTTATGTAACAAAACATATAAAAGAAAACGAGTAAGTTAACACCCGAAACAACGATAATACTAAGATATTATTAACAAATCAATGTTAAAAGATCATATATGATATCATATTAATGTATATGATTCTTGTATAATTTAATAACAATTATTTCACCATTATACAGGAGGTTAACCTACCCCAACCAAGGAAAAGTACAAGGTAAGGGTTATTTCACAATCTCTTCATTATCCGAGGTTGTTTATACGTAATAGTCTACTGGGATCTCTTTATCATCCACATCCATGTTTCTTAAAAATGTATTTCAAAACATTTTTAATCTTTACAAGAATATGGGTTAAAGTCATTTATACCCTTTTTTGACTTTTTATAAGAGGTTTATAAAGGAATCATTCTGTCGTTTTCCAAATAAGGTGCTTTTTATCCTTTTCGACAAAATTAAGGTAAGAATATTTTTTTAACTTATACGGTGGGTGCGGCTATTTTTCGCCGTTATAAAATCGTCAAAGCTTCCCTTACAAGCTTATAAGAATATTTTCAAATTGAATGTATTATTTTATAATTATGTTACATTTAAAAGGATAAAAAAAAGAGATATTTCTCTAAAATAGTTTTGATTTCATCTATGTCAACATCCTTTGATGGATTATAAGCTTATTTGAAGTTGATTTATTATGATACAAAACATCGCTATTTTATTGAAGGTTTTGTGATATTTTTGACTGTGGATAAGTTATTCTTATTTCACTCATGGTTTTTGTTTAAAGTATTGAAATTTTATAAGTTATTTTTAATCCAAATGTTTATGTTATATTTCAACCTTTCATTCAGATGAATGTGTTAGACAAGTATGTTCCGTGTTGGGGACCGGTAAAAGTAAGCCCTCCGGTTTGGTCTCCAGTTATTAGAGGAACTCCGGTTTGGTCTCCGGTTATTAGAGGCACTCCGGGTTGGTGTCCGGTTATTAGAGGCACTCCGGGTTGGGTTCCGGTTACAGTTAGCCCCAAGGTCTTGGGACAAGGCCTTGACAAAGAAATTAAAGTGCAACATTATGCATTCCATCATTATGAAAGTGGTTATTGATATTGAATGTGATTATTCGATTAGTAGAATATCCATGTGAATAAGTAAATGGCATTATTTCATTTTTCTTTTTCCATACTATGTTGAAGTTCAAGTTTAAAAGGCTTTTGTTTTAGTTATACATTGCCTTAAATGTTTATGATTATTTTTGAAAGTTTCCGCTGTATTACTTATCCTTACGGAGCGTTTGAGCTCACCCCTTTCAATGTTTTATTCTTCGCAGGATTCCAAAAAGTAAGTTATGAATGACCTGTAGAGGTAGTATGAGGGGATATGAATGTGGAATATGAAGACTATGTTGTTGTTGTAGTTTTTCACTTTGTGATGTAATGTAAAACTTTATGAATATATCTAGTGTTTCCAAGGCTACTAAACCAATCAGTCTTTCGAGATTTGATCTTTCTTGTGATCATGCCAATGTAATGTAATAATGCACCGACTCTGGGTAACTAGGGTCGGGGCGTTACAGTTGGTATCAGAGGAAGTTTAGTACGAACCTTGGAACCTAGATTTAGATAAAATCTGATTAGAGCACATAGACTTAAGATGGACTTTGAGGATTAGTATAGAAGAACTTCCTAGAATTTTGGTATTGTAGAGATTTAGTGAGTTTTCCGAGCAATACATCCCTGTCTGGATACGAGCAGGTAGAGGCGGCTCTGGCACAGATGTACCTAGGGGTAAAACCCGAAAACACCGCTTTGAGCTAGACTCGAATGGGAACTGGTGCACGACAACGGGCCATGCTGCACTCTTGGTTACGACACTCCCGGGGGATATGCTTAGGATAACTCTCATTTTCTTTACAAATCATTATAAAGGGTTTATGAGTATATACTTCCTCAAAGGATACATTTTTATGATTATGGATTATATTCATTGTAACATCCCAAGTAAGTAATGACTAATAGATATTTTTATCTATGTCTATTAATTATTAAGATAGTGTTATAGAGGCTTGAAATGAAAATAAATACAATCTTATGCATGAAATACACTAATATTCTTAAAAGATTGTTTTACTGCCTTTTGATGGAAAACCATTTTTGAATCTATGTTTTGACAATTTTATAAACTATGTTTGTCAAAATAAACTTATTCTTTATGATTGGGACATCACAATTTACCTTGTGTGAATTTTTGGTATTTTTCTGACAATGTTCATTTTTAATGTATAATGAAAAATACTGCATTTTACATCAAAACTGCTTTTTAATCTAATTTATTTATATGATTAGATTATGTTTTGAATTGGTTTGGAGGTGAAATTAGAATATATTTTTACCATTTTATCCAATGGTGGTCATTGGAATCAATTTCACTTTGAAATTAGACTTAAACTGGTGTCAATCTTTTGATACTTATTATTTTGTAAAAACACGCTATTTGCTCTGGCAGCGGGAATTAATTATTAAATTAATTAATGTGACTTATATGATTTTAATTTTGTAAAATAGACTTCATTTTTGAATTCATAATATCAAATATAGCTTAGGGTGAATTTTTGGTAATTTTCTGAAAAACTTCAAATTTTGATGAATAGTGAAACCACTAAGTGGTAATCAAGCAAACTGATTTTTCAGTTAAATGAAAGTTTACCACTAATGTGTATTGAATTTTAAAAATCCTACATACATGGTTGTCATTATTATGTAAAATGTGGTTCAATGAGATTATAATAATTTTTTGGTGAATAGTAACTTATTAAGTTCTTAATCACGATTAGTGGTAATTAGGGTAGTTTAAGGTCTAAATAAGGCTTTAATAATATGAAATGACCTAGAAACATGTCCCAACCTCATTGGTTGTGTCATGGCCGACCATGACATGCCATGGGTCAACTTGGGGATCCCATGGATCCACTTTTGTTGGGAAATGACATAAATTAACTTTATTTAATGTTAAAGTGAAAATGACACAAACATAATATGTTTTACGAAAACAATTTTTAAGTGGGGTTATTCAAGTCCAAATATTGATTATAAATAGTAATTGGAAAGCTAAAAAGATTTCCAATATCATAGTGTTTTTTTTATAATTTTTAGACATTAAATAAATTAAATTATTTATGACATAATAATGATGCAGCGATGACATCATTATTTGACGATTTAAATAAAATGGAAAGATAATATAAAATCTATGAACTACACATGTCCAAAAAAAATTGGGTGAGTGTATTTAGAACCCTTATCACCTTATCCACGAATTATATCAATGTGGGACCTTTTGAAACCGAAACACATTTTCAAATAAAGTAATATTTCTTTACTTTCCAAAAGTGCCCCTCCTCTCCTCTTATAAAAGTGCCCCACCTCTACCTCATTTCACACACTTCTCAAGCCTTTGGCTCGACCAACCCCTGCCCAATTAATCTATCCACATCCCTCTCCTAATCCTAGAGGATTCCCTTTGGGCATAATCCTTTCAAAGGAAGCCTTTAGGATCAAATCAAAAGGAGTTACACTTTTAAAGGTAATTCATTCTCTCATGTTCATTTGTTTTATTTTTCTTCTCCAACCCCCTAAACACTTTTTATTTACTTATTTTGTAACCACACCAGTATATTCAATATAAAAGGATGTTGTTATAATATTTATTTGAGCTACACTCTCACACAACTACGTCAAATGGTTACAGAAATACGTTTTCCGTGGATGGCGAAATTCTGCCTCCCGAAACGATGATTGTTCAATACTCATTTAACACCTTCAAAAGGTGGCCATTATTATGTCACTATTTTTATATATGATATATAATATGTTTATGTTTTCCTTATGCTTTTGTTTTTTTTCATTTTGGGCATACCTTTATGGTTTCCATTATGGGTAAACACGATATCTTCATTTTAGGAAGTGCAGACTACCACCCCCTCAAAGTGATTTGATTCGTTAAATATCATATGTGGGACATATAAAGGATGGAACTATTATATTATATATGATATTATAATAGAATTATAATATACCTTTATATCATTATTATTCCATTCTATAAAATACGAAATAGAAATGAAAGTAGCGTTCATTCGTACGTACGGATTACCGTCTCCATGAACGGTGCATTTCATTTCTTACCTCTAAATGATTATGTAATATTATAAATGCATGTATGTACTGGATATATATGACATATATGATATCTACATCATGAATACCATTCTGGATATAATGAACCTTTGACCAAACTAACAACATGTAAGTGTAAGAAGTCTATTTTTGACTTAAGAACCAAATACCGACAAAATGAACATTATTAACTTAACTGATTACATGATGTTCATAACATGGTATAAAAGGAATAATGAACTTGAAAAAGATTCATAATCAATTAGAGATTAACTCAAGTTTATTATTCAGGAGATTAAAGAACGGTCGGGTCAAGTCGGATACGAGGTATGGGACTTTGTCTCAATCTCCTTTCATTGATCCATATTTTATTTTATACACAACTTTATTTTCTACGGTGTATAAACCCCTTTGACTTTTTACGTTTATTCAAAAGGAATCTTTTTTTTATACAAAGCGTTTACTAAACGACAAAAGGGAATGTTTTTGTCGTACGTATGCGGCGACAACGACTTCTCTGCCGTCGTGACCGTTATTTGAGTTTCGACTTCCTCTACAAGCCATACCTTCTTTTTAAAAGAAAAATAAATACCTTGTTTTACTTTTCTTTTATTTTAGTATTGAAAATGGTTTTCATAATGTTTTTATATCAATGTGTTGTATTGATATCTCGTGATTGAAATGTGGAAATTTTATGTTTCCTTTATGCATGTTTTATGTGATATGATTATGTTATGGTTCTTGGGCATTATTATGAAGACGGGTGGTTCCGTGATAAACTAAGGGCGGGTGAGCCCGTTATAGCTCTCCAATGCATTGGGTAACGCGAAGGAGTGAATCATTAAGGTTTCTCCGAAGAGATTTTAGGGAATATACTGTGATGGGTATTCCAAACGTAACCAAGAGGGTTACTCCCTACGTAAGAATGTTATGAATGCCTCAAGTTACCTTTATGTCTTATGATTTCAATGATTTATTCATGATTTTATGAGGTATGTTAAAGTGCCTATGTTTTATGGGTAAAGTATGATTTCATTCTTATGTATATATGAACTCATGTTTCCTTTCCATGTTTTTTTTATAACCCATACTGAGTTGTTATGCTCATCCCAAGTTTTTGAAATGTTTTTCACAGGTCAAGGGAAAGGTACATGATAAGATGATAGAGTCAAGGATGTGTCAAGAAATAATCCATGTTTTATTTTAAATGTGTTTCCATTGATGGGAATGAATAATACTATCTTTATGTAACCACTTTGTTTATATGTGGAATGTAATGCAAGTTTTATGATCTAATTCTCTAAAACTCTAAACCCGAAAAGATCCTCAATGTGTAATCGTGTAATAACTCAAGATTAAGTAAGGTTTAAGGCTGGGGCCTTATAGTTGGTATCAAAGGGAGGTTTAGATAACTTTAGGATTTAGAATTCTATAAAATTATTATCCAAAAATATTTTTTTTGAAATGATATAGCATTTAAAGATTACCATGTTGCTTCATCTAAGACATGTTTGTTCAGAATGGTTTTCCGCAGAGGAAACAGGGAAGCACTGCTAGGAAGGCATACAGAAGGAAATAACCTTCCGAATCAGCATCCAGAAATGGTCGGAATTGGAACTGAACAGTTTGTTGCAGTAATGGCGTAGTTGACTCAAGCGATAAATGGCGGTGGTATCCATGCACGAGATCAGCCAGAACAACCGCAGAGGAACATGTCAGTGGTGGAACATTTCATGAGGCAACATCCACCATCATTCAGAGGATCATCTGACCATGTGCTAGATGAAGGGTGGATTAAAGCACTGGAGAAGATTTTTGATGTCATGGGGTGTTCAGACAATCAAAAGGTTAGTCTTGCTATTTACCGTTTGGAGGGTGAAGCAGATCAGTGGTGGTTTATGGTTAAAAATATCAGGGACGCCGATGAGATTGATGCTCTTGACTGGGATGAATTCAAAGGTATGTTTCTTGAGAAGTATTTTCCTAAGGCTGTACGACTTAGGATGGAAAATCAATTCTTGGAATTGAGGCAAGAGGAAGACTCAGTGGATGCCTATGAAGAAAGGTTCACCCGATTGGAAAGGTATGATCCAAATTTTATCTGGGACCTTGATAGTAAAATCAATCGTTTCTACTCAGGATTAAAGACAAAGTATCGAAGGGCATTAGCTTATCGTTAGTTTAAAAGTTATGAAAAGCTTGTTCGATGTGCTGAGAAGGTGGAAATGGAGTTTGTCGATGACCAAGTTTTCTATAAAAACCAGCAGAAGAAGAGACCGAGGTGGCAGGAGAAAGGTAAGAATTCTTCAAAAAAGTCTGATGGTAAGAGAACTATGTTTCCAGTTTGTGATAAATGTGGCAAAAGGCATGCTGGGGAATGTCTTCTGAATTCTGGGAAGTGCTACCGATGTGGTAAGATTGGACATAAGGCTCGTGATTGCACTGAAAAGGATCAAGGTGAAGGTAAGAACAAATTTTATTTACAGTTAGTGAAATTTTATAAGTGCAATGAGATGGGTCACTATGCAAACGAGTGTCCGACAAGGAGCTTGAGTGACGGGAAGCAGTTAGACTACAAGCAGAAAGGGGTGGTGAAATCCTTTGCAACTACTTCAGCAGATGTCGGGCCATCAAATGAAGTTGTATCAGGTACTTTGTTTGTTTTTACAGATTATGCCAGTGTGTTGTTTGATTCGGGGTCTACACATTCTTTCATCTCTGAAACCTTTTCTAGTAAAATGGGAATACCATCTCAAGAAATGACTCCTGAACTTTTGGTAAAAACACCTGGGGGAAATGTTGAGGCAAAAAGAATTTATAATAATCTTCCTATCCTTATCTGTGGAAAGAACCTACTTGCAAACCTTATTGTTCTACCTCTAGTAGTGTTTGATGTTATCCTGGGTATGGATTGGCTCTCTATTTACCATGCTAAGATTGACTGTAGAGCTAAATAAGTTTCTTTTCAGAAATACATTCAGTTTGTTTACAGGAATGAACCCTTACTTTTGATAACATATCAAGAGGCCGAGAAACTTGTAAAAGATGGAAATGAATGTTACCTTGAACACGTCGTTGAAAATAAAGGAACTGTTCAGATTAATGATGTGCCAGTGGTAAATGAGTATCCTGATGTTTTTCCTGATGAGTTGCCTGGAATAATACCAGATCGGGAAGTTGAGTTTACTGTTGACTTAGTTCCTGATGCTAAGCCAATTTCAAAACCCCCTTATCGAATGGCACAAATTGAACTTTTAGAGTTGAAGGAGAAATTGCAAGATTTATTAGAGAAAGGTTTCATTAGACCTAGCAAATCACCATGGGGTGCTCCTGTTTTATTTGTTAAAAAGAAAGATGGTTCTATGAGACTTTGCATTGATTATAGTGCCTTGAATAATATCACTGTTAAGAACAAATATCCTTTGCCTCATATCGATGATTTGTTTGATCAGCTCCAGGGAGCTCAGTTTTTTTCAAAGATTGACTTGAGATCGGGGTACCATCAGCTGAAGGTAAAGGAGGCATATATTCCAAAGACCGCGTTACGTACGAGATATGGCCATTATGAATTTGTAGTAATGCCTTTTGGGCTAACCAATGCACCTGCTGTATTCAGGGACTTAATGAATAGAATTTTCCATGAGTTCTTGGATAAATTTGTGGTGGTTTTCATTGATGATATTTTGGTTTTTTCTAAAAGTAAAGAGGAGCATGAAAAAAATTTAAGGGTTATCTTGCAAACCTTAAAAGAAAAGAAATTGTATGGGAAATTCAGAAAGTGTGAGTTTTGGTTGCAACAAATTTCTTTCCTTGGTCACATTGTTTCTAAAGATGGAATAACTGTTGATCCTGCAAAAACAAAAGTTGTGGAAGAATGGCCAAGACCCACAAATGTAACCGAGATTCGTAGCTTCCTTGGTTTGGCGGGCTATTACCGAAGGTTTGTTAGAATTTTTTCACGGTTATCTAGTCCAATGACTAAGCTAACTCGGAAGGGTGTTAAGTTTATCTGGACAAAAGAATGTGATGATTGTTTTGAGGAATTGAAAAGAAGATTGGTGAATGCTTCAGTTTTGGAACTACCTTCCAGGAATGGTGAGTTTGTTATTTACAGTGATGCTTCATTGAAAGGACTTGGTTGCGTCCTAATGCAGAATGATCAGGTAATTGCTTATGCTTCATGACAGTTGAAAACTCATGAGGTAAATTACCCTACACATGATTTGGAATTAGATGCTGTTGTTTTTTCTTTATAAATTTGGAGGCATCATTTGTATGGAGTAAAGTGTGAAATATATACCGATTACAAAAGTTTAAAGTATATATTCACTCAGAAAGAGTTAAACATGAGACAAATGAGATGGCTCGAATTAATCAAAGATTATGATTGTAAAATTCATTACCATCCGGGAAAAGCAAATAAAGTGGCTGATGCTTTGAGTCGAAAAAGTAATGCTTCATTAAAAATGTTGCGGCTGGAACGTGATCCTTTGGTTAAGGATTTGATGAACTTTGGCATAGAAGTTGTAGGTACTGGAAGTCCTTCTGTTTTGTTTCAAGTATCAGTGAGATCTTCTCTATCAGATAGAATCAAGCAAGCACAGAAGCAAGACAGTGAGTTGCAGAAAAAGATAGAGCTGGTTCAGAAAGGTAAGTTTCCTGAATTCAACATTGATAATGATTGCGTTTTGAGATTTGGGAAGAGATTGTGTGTGCCTTGTGATTCATAGTTGAAGAGAGAGTTGTTATGTGAAGCTCATAGTTCTCTGTTTTCAGTTCATCCGGGCAGTACTAAGATGTATAGAGATCTGCGGGAGTATTACTGGTGGGATGGAATGAAAAGTGATATTGCTGATTTTACTGTGAAGTGTTTGACTTGTCAGCAGGTTAAAGAAGAGCGGCAGTTACCAAAAGGGATGCTTCAGCCTTTACCAGTGCCAGAGTGGAAATGGGAAAACAGATCCATGGACTTTGTTGTGGGATTACCGAGGACATCTCGAGGTGATAATGCAATCTGGGTTATTGTTGATCGCTTGACCAAATCTGCTCATTTCCTTGCTATACGAGATACTTTCTCTCTTGATCAACTTTCCCGTTTGTATCTTAAAGAGATAATCAGGTTACATGGAGTTCCTCTATCCATTGTATCGGATCGTGATCCCAGGTTTACTTCTAACTTTTGGAAAGGCCTTCAGAAATCGTTGGGTACTGAATTAAATTTTAGTACAGCTTTTCATCCTCAATCAGATGGGCAGTCAGAACGAACAATTCAGACATTGGAGGATATGCTACGAGCTTGTTCTATGGAATATCAGGGAATTTGGGACCAACATCTTTCTTTGGTTGAGTTTTCATATAATAATAGTTTCCATTCTAGTATACAGATGGCACCATTTCAGGCATAATATGGGAAGCGGTGTCGAACTCTAGCTTTCTGGGATGAAGTGGGTGAAAGGAAGTTGATGGGACCAGAATTGGTAGAAGAGATGGTAGAAAAAGATCAACTGATTCAGAAACACATGGGAATAGCTCAGAGTAGGCAGAAGAGTTATGCGGATAACCGGAGGAAGGATCTATCTTTCGAGGTAGGTGATCATGTTTTTCTCAAGGTTTCTCCTTGGAAAAGCGCGATGAGATTTGGTAAGAAAGAAAAGTTGAGTCCAAGGTTCATTGGACCATATGAAATTCTGGAGAGAGTTGGATCAGTTTCATACTGAGTGGCTTTACCTCTGATTTTATCTCAGGTACACAATGTTTTTCACGTTTCAATGTTGAGAAAGTATATGCCAGATCCATATCATGTTTTGAGTCCAGAGGTAGTTCAGCTGGAAGAGAACCTATCTTATGAGGAACAACCGGTCCAGATTCTTGACCATAGGGAGCAAGTGTTACGGAATAAGGTGATTAAGCAGGTAAAGGTTTTTTGGAAAAACCACATGATTGAAGATTCAACATGGGAATCTGAAAATGCAAAGCGGGATAAGTACCCCCATTTATTCGATAAGTAAATAAATTGCGGGGACGCAATTTTCTAAAGGGGGGAAGGATGTAACATCCCAAGTAAGTAATGAATAATAGATATTTTTATCTATGTCTATTAATTATTAAGATAGTGTTATAGAGGCTTAAAATGAAAATAAATACAATCTTATGCATGAAATACACTAATATTCTTAAAAGATTGTTTTACTGCCTTTTGATGGCAAACCATTTTTGAATCAATATTTTGACAATTTTATAAACTATGTTTGTCAAAATAAACTTATTCTTTATGATTGGGACATCAAAATTTACCTTGTGTGAATTTTTGGTATTTTTCTGACAATGTTCATTTTTAATGAATAATGGAAAATACTGCATTTTACATCAAAACTGCTTTTTAATATAATTTATTTATATGATTAGATTATGTTTTGAATTGGTTTGGAGGTGAAATTAGAATATATTTTTACCATTTTATCCAATGGTGGTCATTGGAATCAATTTCACTTTGAAATTAGACTTAAACTGGTGTCAATATTTTGATACTTATTGTTTTGTAAAAACACGCTATTTGCTCTGGCAGCGGGAATTAATTATTAAAATAATTAATGTGACTTATATGATTTGAATTTTGTAAAATAGACTTCATTTTTGAATTCCGAATATCAAATATAGCTTAGGGTGATTTTTTGGTAATTTTCTGAAAAACTTCAATTTTTGATGAATAGTGAAACCACTAAGTGGTAATCAAGAAAACTGATTTTTCAGTTAAATGAAAGTTTACCACTAATGTGTATTGAATTTTAAAAATCTGACATACATGGTTTTCATTAGTATGTAAAATGTGGTTCAATGAGATTATAATAATTTTTTGGTGAATAGTAACTTATTAAGTTCTTAATCACGATTAGTGGTAATTAGGGTAGTTTAAGGTCTAAATAAGGCTTTAATAATATGAAATGACCTAGACACATGTCCCAACCTCATTGGTTGTGTCATGGACGACCATGAAATGCCATGGGTCAACTTGGGGACCCCATGGATCCACTTTTGTTGGGAAATGACATAAATTACTTTTTATTTAATGTTAAAGTGAAAATGACAAAAACATAATATGTTTTACGAAAACAATTTTTAAGTGGGGTTATACAAGTCCAAATTTTGATTATAAATAGTCATTGGAAATCTAAAAATATTTCATATATCATAGTGTTTTTTTATAATTTTTAGACATTAAATAAATTAAATTATTTATGACATAATAATGATGCAGCGATGACATCATTATTTGACGATTTAAATAAAAAGGAAAGATAATATAAAATCTATGAACTACACATGTCCAAAACCAATTGGGAGAGTGGCTTTCGAACCCTTATCACCTTATCCACGAATTATATCAATGTGGGACCTTTTGAAACCGAAAATCATTTTCAAATAAAGTAATATTTCTTTACTTTCCAAAAGTGCCCCTCCTCTCCTCTTACAAAAGGCCCCCACCTCTACCTCATTTCACACACTTCTCAAGCCTTTGGCTCGGCCACCCCCCTGCCCAATTACTCTCTCCGCATCCCTCTCCTCATACTAGAGGATTCCCTTTGGGCAGAATCCTTTCAAAGGAAGCCTTTAGGATCAAATCAAAAGGAGTTACACTTTTAAAGGTAATTCATTCTCTCATGTTCATTTGTTTTATTTTGCTTCTCCAACCCCCTAAACTCTTTTTATTTACTTATTTTGTAACAACAACAATATCTTCAATATACAAGGATGTTGTTATAATATTTATTTGAGCTACACTCTCACACAAATACATCAAATGGTTAAAGAACATACGTTTTCTGTGGATGGCGAAATTCTGCCTCCTGAAACGATGATTGTTCAATACTCATTTAACACCTTCAAAAGGTGGCCATTATGATGTCACTATTTTTATATATGATATATAATATGTTTATGTTTTCCTTAATATTCTGTTTTTTTCATTTTGGGCATACCTTTATGGTTTCCATTATGGGTAAACACGATATCTTTATTTTAGGAAGTGCGGACTACCGCCCCCTCAAAGTGATTTGATTCGTTAAAGACCATATGTGGGACATATAAAGGATATAACTATTATATTATATATTATATTATAATGGAATTATAATATACCTTTATATAATTATGATTCCATTCTATAAAATACGAAATAGAAATGAAAGTAGCGTTCATGCGTACTTACGGCTTACCGTCTCCATGAACGATGCATTTCATTTCTTACCTCTAAATGATTATGTAATATTATAAATGCATGTATGTACTGGATATATATGATATATATGATATCTACATCATGAATACCATTCTGGATATAATGAACCTTTGACCAAACTAACAACATGTAAGTGTAAGAAGTCTATTTTTGACTTAAGAACCAAATACCGACAAAATGAACATTGTTAACTTAACTGATTACATGATGTTCATAACATGGTATAAAAGGAATAATGAACTTCAAAAAGATTCATAATCAAGTAGAGATTAACTCAAGTTTATTATTCAGGAGATTAAAGAACGGTCGGGTCAAGTCGGATACGAGGTATGGGACTTTTTCTCAATCTCCTTTCATTGAGGCATATTATATTTTATACACAACTTTCTTTTATACGGTGTATAAACCCCTTTGACTTTTTACGTTTATTCAAAAGGAATCTTTTTTTTATATGAAGCGTTTACTAAACGACAAAAGGTAATGTTTTTGTCGTACGTATGGGGCGACAACAACTTCTCCACCGTCGTGACCGTTATTTGAGTTTCGGCTTCCTCTACAAGCAATACCTTCTTTTTAAAAGAAAAATAAATACCTTGTTTTACTTTTCTTTTATTTTAGTATTGAAAATGGTTTTCATAATGTTTTTATATCAATGTGTTGTATTGATATCTCGTGATTGAAATGTGGAAATTTTATGTTTCCTTTATGCATGTTTTATGTGATATGATTATGTTATGGTTCTTGGGCATTATTATGAAGACGGGTGGTTCCGTGATAAAAATAAGGGCGGGTGAGCCCGTTATAGCTCTCCAATGCATTGGGTAATGCGAAGTAGAGAAATGTTAAGGTTTCTCCGAAGTTATTTTAGGGAATATACTGTGATGGGTATTCCAAACGTAACCAAGAGGGTTACTCCCTACGTAAGAATGTTATGAATGCCTCAAGTTACCTTTATGTCTTATGATTTCTATGATTTATTCATGATTTTATGAGGTATGTTAAAGTGCCTATGTTTTATGGGTAAAGTATGATTTCATTCTTATGTATATATGAACTCATGTTTCCTTTCCATGTTTTTCTAATAACCCATACTGAGTTTTTATGCTCATCCCAAGTTTTTGAAATGTTTTTCACAGGTCAAGGGAAAGGTACAAGATAAGATGATAGAGTCAAGGATGTGTCAAGAAATAATCCATGTTTTATTTTAAATGTGTTTCCATTGATGGGAATGAAGAATACTATCATTATGTAACCACTTTGTTTATATGTGCAATGTAATGCAAGTTTTATGATCTAATTCTCTAAAACTCTAAACCCGAAAAGATCCTCAATGTGTAATCTTGTAATAACTCAAGATTAAGTAAGGTTTAAGGCGGGGGCCTTATATTCATAAACTATTTAATTTATGTTATGTGTTTTACAAGTTTGGGATTAGGTATTGTTATTCATAAACTAATCTAGTGTATGACATTGTTGAAAAATGGTGCCTAGTAGAAGGAATGATAACTCCAGCAATGCACATGATCCAAAGAAGGATCATATCTTTCATGGTCTTAAGCCAGAATTTATAAGATAAATAGTCTCCCATGTATTATAATCATATGAAGAAATAATATCATGTGTTGATAAGATAAGTAAAGAGTTTACTGAGTCATATGGCTTTGAAGGGAAGCAAGAGAAGAAAAGGATGGAAGAGAGAAAGATGGATAAAGGGAAGAGGGAAAAGAAGAATTTTCCCATATGTGATAATTGTGGTAAGAAACACCCTAGAACTTGCCTGAGAGGAATGGGATTTTGTTATACGTGTGGAGGAAAAGGGCACAAAGTACGTGACTGCAAGGGTAGGAAAATGGTTTAAAATGTACAATGCTTCATTTTCAAGGAGTTTGGACACTACACGAACCATTGTCACAGTCATCAGACTATGCCGAAAATGATGCTATTGGATAATAATCAAGTTATGATACTACCATACATGAAGAGGAATGATTAGAGTTCGTATGTTGATTATGTCATTTGAGTGTTTTATCAACAATGTACTTGTTATAATAATTATGGAGTATATAAGGATTGTACTGCAGAACTATTTCATTAAGGACTTGAGATTGTGTGGAAAAAAGAAAAGTGACTCAATAGCATGATAAATTTTTGGAAAATATATGGTTGAGAGAATGATAAACCATAATATAGTTCTGATAACGAGGTAGTGATTTTGGAATAATACATGATTGATTTGGATAAATTATATTGGATATTCTTGACTACCTTGAAACTGATTAATGATTTGTATATTCCATCATTGTTGGGGTTTAAAACATTTTTGGATTGAAGGAGTATATCTATTATTCTTTAAGGAATAAGGGATCATGAATGTAATCAATAAGGTTATATGGTAATTCAGGATGTTGCAGTGTTCTAAAAGAATACATCATAAATGTGTTCACATGTTATTACGTGGAAAAAGGATCTTTATTATGTTTACCTTCCTTATAAATTTTGGACTGAAGTATTTTGGATAGTTCTAGTTTGGATTATTTTGGATTGCCATAAAAGGACATCCCGGAGGTCGGGCGGCAACCCGTCGCGTCCGGCAAGGCCGCGAGACTTGAACCCACAACCGAAGGGCGACAAGGGTGTATCATCTACCACTGTCCCATGAGATGTCCTGGATTAAATAATGTCGTTTTTATTAAAAGATCCTGTAGATTAATTATAAATTCGTTTATTTTGGAACCCTATACGAATAGTGTAAATAGAATTTTTTATGTTCTATTATCTTTTAGAGTGAAAGATGAGTTTGTGGTAGAAATTTATTAATGGATAAAACTCTAATTATAAAGTAAGTATATCTCCTTATGATCTTAGCCAATCTCATAAATAAATTCCTCAACATTATGAAAAGGAACTTAGAACAAAAATGTTGTCCTAGATGGTACCTTAATTCATCACTAATTTATGGCTTTGGGATTGTTGGCCTTTTCATAGCCATGTTCTCTACCACTCTCCATCAGATAATTGATGGTTTGATTTTTCTTCCATATCCATATTTTCCTACATGGAACCCTTGTATGTGTTATTTTCGGTAATCTTCATACTTTCCACTCTTTATTTTAAATAGAGGCCCCATTAATTGTTTTTTCGATGTGGGATTTCAACTAAGATATTTTGAAATGTCAAAAATGTGTTATCCTAATACCCTATGTTTTGTTGAACCGATGGTATTTCAAATCATCATAGATTGATGAATTTAAGGACCTCAATTTTACACTGGTTTGTGATTTATGATCTCAATCACTACCTATAAATATTTACGTTTTTCCTCCAATTATATGTCTCTAATTGCCACCAATGTTCTCCTAATCGAGATCATAATTTGGTGGTGACCCTTTGATTTCTCTTTTCCTCATATTAAGACTAAATTTTAGTAACCCAATTTCCAATGTGGGTTTTCCCACAAATATATTTTCTATTTTCAACCTTTTATTTTCGAAGAACAATTTCAAATTGCGAGGACGCAATTTATTGAAGGAGGGGAGAATGTAACACCCCAAGAATTCATAGTGTGTTATTTCTTCAAAATAATTCCATAACTTGCACTACACGCAACACCGAGTTCAATTGCACCATGACTTACCAAAAATCCATTCAAAAGATGTTATGAATAGTATTAACTGAATTTTAAACATTATATAATCCTTATAATTTTAGAATCCATATTATGAGTATCTTAGACATAATGCAAGAACAAATTCATTTTCAGTATTGCACTTTTATCAACTTTTAATAGTGAACCCTTTTTAAATACAATATTTTAAACTTTTTGACTAAATGGGGACATCAAAAATTTAAAATGAAACATCCCAAGCTTCCATGGTACGCTTTCTTTGAATAATACAGTAGCGTGTGTTGTACGCAACTTCGAGTTTTAACACACACCACAACCGATCAAACTAGTCGTTATGAATAGCAATACCTACTTTTTGAAATTTTATCTCTCAAAATGGACTTAATTTTTGGATTCAGAATATCGAATTTAGCCTAGGGTGAAATTTTGGTACTTTTCGGGTAACTTTAATATTTTGATGAATAGTGAAAATTACTAAATTTTAATTAAAAACAACTTTTTAAATCAAAATAATTAATAGTGATAAATTATTAATTTGAGTGGTTTTAAAGTATATTTAGAATATATTTTTACCATTTAATACAATGTTGGTCATTGGACATAATTTCAAAATTAAACCGAACATAAACAAGTATCAATCTTTTGATAGTTATTATCTCTTAAAAACACGCTTTTTGTTTTAACAACATGAATTAATTTTAAATTAATTTCTGCCACTTCTGTGTTTTGAATTTGGAAAAATGGATTCCATATTTGGAATCAGGATTTTCAAATTGTGTAAATAGGTAACTTTTATTTTTATACATTTTGAATAATTACTGTGGTAAATATTTTATTTACCATGGTTAAGGGTAAATCAGGTAAATAAGGGTTAAAAAATAATATTATAATAATACTAAATTACCCTAAAACGAGGTCTAACCTTATTGGTTGATACATGTTCGACCCTAGGCATCTTTAAGTCGATTTTTGGACCCCATGGAGCCACTTGTAGGTGATAGGGACACTTTATTTTAATTAACTTAAAATAAGTACAAAAATGAAAAAAGTATATATCTTTTAGAAAAACAATTTTTACATAGGGTTATATATGTTGTATTGTAGATTATAAATATTCATTATAAAGATAAAAAATTCCCTACATAAGTATATTTTATTTGTAATTTTTACAGATTAAATAATTTAATTTATGTATGACACAACGATGATGAAGTAATTACCATAATAGTGAAAATTTAAATTAATTGATATTATAAATACCCAAATAAATATAATTTGAGACTTTTAATGAATTAAAATAATTTTCTAGGATAATATGACATATTATGATTGATTTAAAAAAAATTTCGAAGTAATCAATATGTTATGAGTTTCACAAAAATCAACTATTGAATAGTGTCAAAATTGACATAAAAGAGTTTTTAAAACAAATATTATATTATTAATTGATATTAAATTCCTAAAAATCTATGGTTCGGCCAAGAGGCTTATATCATTATAGGTGTATCATTAATGGAACAATTGGGGGTCTCTTGGATGTATATAGTAAGTTTATTAACCATATAATATAAAAATACAAAGAGACATTGTAAAAGTGAAACTAATTAACTTAGATTTAATACTTAAAGATAAGGTTAATATAAGTACCCAAACCTATCTAAATTCTATTGGTTGAGTGGTTTTCGACCTATCCCCACCTTAAAATTTATATAATCAACTTTTTTCCATTATAAACCGAATATGAATTTATTATAAATTAATATTTCTAGACTTTCCAAAGGTTCCCCTCACCCCTCTTATAAAAGGGCACTCCTCCTTCTCATTTCTTCAGACCTTCAAAGCCTTTTGGTTAGGCCAAACTCTGCCCAAATACTCTACCAACTTCCCTCACTATAACCTAGAGGCCTTAGTTTGATCATAAAGCCAACCTAAGGATCCCTTATGATCAAATCAAAAGGAAGAAACCGAAGAAGAGGTAATGATTTCACCACCCTTTTCCAAGTTCCTTTCTTCTTCCACTTCTTATTCCTTTGTTGTTACCATTATAAAATAATAACTCCAGTATCATATATATATTGTGATGTTATTATAAATATGGTAGAACCATATTCAGTATTCTATCCACCCTTTTGAATAACATGTCACCATACGTGCGTACGTACGACTTACCGTCTCCACGTCATGGTGTAATTGTTATTCAATATATTATTAATTGGATGGGTATAATAATGATGTGTAACTCATGTAAATAATAAATATCACATGTTAATGATTCTTTATATGTAATATACCATCCATTTATATATTATTTTAATATCAAGAGAATGATATTGTCGCTCGTGCGTACGTACGGACTACCGTCTCCACGAACGCGATGAGATTCATTCTCCATCGTATCCATTCAAGTATAATTATCATTTGATGATTTAAAAATGATTTTTAAGGACATGATATAATTCTGGATATGAATAATATACAACCTATCCATTACAAACATGGCTTACGTAACAAAACATCTAAAAGAAAACGAGTAAGTTAACACCCGAAACAACGATAATACTAAGATATTATTAACAAATCAATGTTAAAAGATCATATATGATATCATATTAATGTATATGATTCTTGTATAATTTAATAACAATTATTTCACCATTATACAGGAGGTTAACCTACCCCAACCAAGGAAAAGTACACGGTAAGGGTTATTTCAAAATCTCTTCATTATCCGAGGTTGTTTATACGTAATAATCTACTGGGATCTCTTTATCATCCACATCCATGTTTCTTAAAAATGTATTTCAAAACATTTTTACTATTTACAAGAATATGGGTTAAAGTCATTTATACCCTTTTTTGACTTTTTATAAGAGGTTTATAAAGGAATCTTTCCGTTGTTTTCCAAATAAGGTGCTTTTTAACCTTTTCGACAAAATTAAGGTAAGAATGTTTTTTTTAACTTATACGGCGGGTGCGGCTATTTTTCGCCATTATAAAATCGTCAAAGATTCCCTTACAAGCTTATAAGAATATTTTCAAATTGAATGTATTATTTTATAATTATGTTACATTTATAATGATAAAAAAAGATATATTTCTCTAAAATATTTTTGATTTCATCTATGTCAACAACTTTTGATGGATTTTAAACTTATTTGAAGTTGATTTATTATGATACAAAACATCGCTATTTTATTGAAGGTTTTGTGATATTTTTGACTGTGGATAAGTTATTCTTATGTCACTCATGGTTTTTGTTTAAAGTATTGAAATTTTATAAGTTATTTTTAATCCAAATGTTTATGTTATATTTCAACCTTTCATTCAGATGAATGTGTTAGACAAGTATGTTCCGGGTTGGGGACCGGTAAAAGTAAGCCCTCCGGTTTGGTCTCCAGTTATTAAAGGAACTCCGGTTTGGTCTCCGGTTATTAGAGGCACTCTGGGTTGGTGTCCGTTTATTAGAGGCACTCCGGGTTGGGTTCCAGATACAGTTAGCCCCAAGGTCTTGGGACAAGGCCTTGACAAAGAAATTAAAGTTCAACATTATGCATTTCATCATTATGAAAGTGGTTATTGATATTGCATGTGATTATTCGATTAGTAGAATATCCATGTGAATAAGTAAATGACATTATTTCATTTTTATTTTTCCATACTATGTTGAAGTTCATGTTTAAAAGGCTTCTGTTTTAGTTATACATTGCCTTAAATTTTTATGCTTATTTTTGAATGTTTCCGCTGTATTGCTTACCCTTACGGAGCGTTTGAGCTCACCCCGTTCAATGTTTTATTTTTCCCAGGATTCCATGGAGTAAGTTATGAATGACCTGCAGAGATAGTATGAGGGGATATGAGTGTGGAATATGAAGACTATGTTGTTGTAGTATTTTTTCACTTTGTGATGTAATGTAAAACTTTATGAATATATCTAGTGTTTACAAGGCTACTAAACCAATCGGTCTTTCAAGATTTGATCTTTCTTTTGATCATGCCAATTTAATGTAATAATGCACCGACTCTGGGTAACTAGGGTCGGGGCGTTACATAAATTCCACTTTACATAAACATTACTAAACATTTGAGCTCAACCTTATTTGTTTCCCTTGGTTCAAAAGATGAGAAATTTGAAGGACTATTAAATGATTCAATTAATATTTTTTTCTTTATCATAATTAATTTTCAATCACAAATGTAAAATGTGTATTTTGTTTGTAATCTGGTTTTCAAAAATTTCTAAAATGTTTGGTCCTTTCGGATTTGAATCTTGTCTCAATTCCAATGTTATAACGTAAGGCACTAGATCTGGGCTACTATATCGGGGACTCTAAAGTTGGTATCCGAGATATATTAATAAAAAAATTGGAAACAAGATTTATGAAAACAAAGATGTTAAAAAAAACCCTATGATATATATTTGGGATAATTATATAATAACATTCAAAGGAAATAGTGTTTATGATTATGAGATTTGATACACATAAATTGTTTAATTTATGTTTAGTATTTCACTAGTTATGTGATTAAACATTATGTTTTAAAACAATATGATGTAATCTAGTGTATATTGTTATTTAGAAATGGTACCTAGAAGTAGTAATGTGAAATTTCAAAATGTACATGATCCATATGGTATGAATGATTGTATCATTACTGATCCTAGGTGAATATTTTAAAGGTAACTAGTCTCCAAAACATTTTCACCATATGAAGACTGTAACATCCCAGGTAAATAATGACTAAGTAATTTTCATATTTATTCATATTTGTGAATTAAATATTAATTTTACTTTAAAGTGTATTCTATGATTTGATGGCATACATGATACACATCAATGGGGTTCTCTGAAATCTTACGTTTCACACAATGTTGAGTCATACTGAAAAATAATAATAAAATATTATTATTTTCAATGGTAGTTAACACCTAGCCATTGTAATGTCATGAATGAAAAAATAACTACAAAATGATTATACATGTTTGTTAAATGTTTTTACATTTATCCAATAAATGTTAGGGGAGTAAAATATTAATGAATCTAATTTTAATCATGAATACTCTAATATTAAGTAAAACATCGATTTATTGCCTTTTGATGGCGAACTATCTTTAAATATAGTTTGGTCACTTTAATATGTTCTTTTTGATAAAATAAATTTATTATTTAGAACTGTGACATAAAAATTCACTTTGGGTAAATTTTTGGTATTTTTCAGATAAAAGTCTGTTTTTTGTTGAATAGTTAAAATACTGTATTTTAATTCAAAACTGCATTTTAATATAATTTATTAATTTTTTTAGATTATATTTTTAAATGGTTTTAAAGTGTAATTATATTTTATTTTAACTATTTAATCCAATGGTGGTCATTGAAATTAATTTCACTTTGAAATTGGACATAAACAAGTGTCAATCTTTTGATAGTTATTGTTTCTTAAAAGCACGCTATTTTTTTGACAACGGAAATTAATTTTAAATTAATTAATTCAACTTCTATCCTATTAATTTGGTAAAATATAAATCATTTTAGAATTTGGAATATCAAATATATCTTAGACGGAATATTTGGTATTTTTCTGAAAAACATCAATTTTTGATGAATAGTGAAACCATTTAGTATTAGTTAAAAAACTAAGTTTTTCATTTAAATGAAATTTTACCACTTCTGTGAATTGAATTTCAAAAATCCGACATCCATGGTTGTTATTTTTAGTAAAATTTGGTTTAATAAGATGAAAATAATTTTTGGTGAATAGTAACTTTTGACTTTTATTTACCACAATTAAAGTTAAATAGAGTAATTCAAGGTAAAAGGAATATGATAATAATATAAAATTACCCTAGAACTTGTTTTAACCTTATTGGATGAGTTATTGCCAACCATGGCCATCTTTGGGTCGATTTTGGGACCCCATGGAGCCACTTAAGAGTGATAATGACACTTTAGATAAATTAATTTAATGTAAAGGAAAAAATGACACAAACAAATATCTTTTAGTAAAATAAATTTTACATGGGGTTATATAAGTTATATTTTCGACTACAAATATTCATTGGAAAGATAAAAATATTTTCTACATCATGGTAGTTTTTTAATTTTTAGAAAAAAAAATATTAAATTATTTATGACACTATATTGATGCAGTATATACCTCATTAATAAATGAATGAAATAAATAAGATTATAAATATTAAAATAGCATTGAAAACATAAACAATTCATATTGGATTATATTATATAGACCATGAGTCATCTTATATTTGACTTTAATTAGTTTTTTACGTTTAGAAACTGGATATCATTATATAATAAAATAATAGTTTCACACTTTCATAAAGATCCCCTCCCCCCCCCCTTATAAAAGGACGCCACTTATAACAAATTCCTCACACCTCTCAAGCCATTTGTCTTGTCCAAACTCTACCCAATTATTCTCCCTACATACTTCTCCTCCTTCTATAAGCATTACCTTAGGCATAAGACATTTCAATAAGTCCTTTTGGTACATACTAACTAAACTTACCCAAATTAAAGGTAACAGTTCCTCTAAACTTCTTTTTTTATTTTACTTCTCCAACCCCTAAAATCTTTTTATTACTTTCATTTATAATAACACCAGTATCCTCAATATACTAGTATGTTGTTACTATAAGTATTTTAACTACACTTTCACACACCTCAATCTAATGCGGGAAGAACATATTGTTTTTTGTGGATGGAAAACTAATGCCTCACGAAACGATGATTGTTCGATTATATCCTACCGCCTATGATGGTGGCCATTAAGATGGAACTTTATTTTTATATGATATATATTATTTTTATATTTTCTTTATGTGTCAATATTTCACATTTATATTCTACCTTTATAGTTTCCATAATGGGTAAACACGATAATTTCATTTGAGAAATGCGGACTACCGACCCTCAAAGTGATATGACTCCTTAATGCAATATGTGGGATGTATAAAGGATAGAATTAAAGATATTATATATTATATTATATTTTAATTATAATATACATATGTATCGTTAGGTTTTAATTCCATTAAAATATGAAACATAAATGAAAGTAGCGTTCATGCGTACGTACGGCTTACCGTCTCCATGAACGGTGAATTTAATTTCTTATCTCCAAAATGTTATGTATTGTTATAAATACATATATGTACTGAATATATATGATATATATGATATATAAATCATGAATATCATTCTTCAGATAATGGAATATTGACCACATGGACAAATTTTAATTATAATATGTTCATTTTTTACTCAAGTACCAAATATCAAAAAAACGATCATTATTTACTTAAATGATTGCATAATGATAATAACATGGTAATAAGTGCTATAAAAAGTTTAATAAACTTGGAAAATATTCTTAATCAATTATAAATTAGCTTTAGTTTATTATTAATGAAGAACAAGGAACAAACGAGTCATGTAGGACACGAGGTAAGAGGATTTCTTATCTCACTTTTAATTCCGTGAGTTTTCCATTATTTGCCACTTATTTATTGCATGTGGTGTAATGTGTAATTACATTGATATATATTATCATGACTCTATTTATATTCATGGTATTTTATGATTGATTTGGTGGTTATTATCTTTTGTTCATACGACTCGATTGATTACAACGAGGTTAAGGGTTTTATCTCACTTTTTATTCCCGTGAGATTCATACTATATTTGTCACTTTTTCCATTTAATGGTGTATGTAATCCCCATTATACTACTATTTTTTTAATATAATTTCATTTATGGGTATTTACATCTATATTTTTTGGTCCTTCTTTCATGTGGTGTAGGTTTTGTAAGTTACCTAATCTTTAAGGGAACCTTTCACCCTCCTCTTTTTAAAAAACATCATTTTGGTATGTCTTTTAATTTAAATCTTATTATGTTTGGATATGTTCTTCTATATATTTATTGATGTAAATTTTTGGTCCAAGTGATGAGATACCCTTTTTACCTCATCAACACATTTTCGGAATTTTAATGTGACGTCGTTAGGCTTTCGAATATCTTCAAGGGAACTTCTTAACCCAATTTCAATTCATTTGGTTAAAATTGTACTTCTTGAATATGTCATCCTATGAATATGTTTGAATGACCTGTAATTGTTTTACCCTTAATATCCACATATATTGGGTGTATTTATATTTTTCACACATAATTATGTGATTTATTTATCCTTAATTTAATGATATCATCTTTATAAGGGATTTCATCTAAATTTACACTTCCATTGAGACTTCAGAGTTGTTATGCACCAATTCAATATTATATAGTGTATATACTATCCATTTTCATATTATATAATGAATCCCTTTATTCTCATGATATTATAAATTTTATATTAAATGTTATTCCTCAATTATTTGTATTCAAGAGTCTCTCATTTTGTTAAAAACTCTTTAACTAAAATATCATTTTAAATGTTATAAAGATTTATTATTCTAAATCATTATATTTAATGTCCATGTTTTAAAAATGGGTTTGAGTATTTATTTATATTGACATTAATGTTTTAAAATTATAATTCCATTAAAATATTTAATGTTGTATAGGGAACATTGATTCAAAAATCTATTTTTTAAATGGTTTATGAAAATGGAATGATTATTTCAATATCTTGAAATTACTTCTTGTGATTTCAAATGAAATGTTATTAGTGACATATTTATATTTTCCATATTTTCTGTGTTGTGATGGTACTTAAACATTTTACGGGTGGTTAAATGATAAACCATATGATGGGTGGTGCCATGATAAACCAGGACTGGTGGTTACATTATAACTTCCAATGTAGTGGGTATGGATGTCGACCATATGGCTATTCCATTTAGTGATATTTGTGGAAGTCAACCTTATGGTTGTTAAAATTAATAATTTTGAAGTCCCAAGTTACCTTTATATGTTATGTGTTCATTGTATGTATTTTATGGAAATCTTCTGGTTACAAAATGGTATGAAATGATATTTTATTCAGTGGAGAGTATTCACTACTTCATAAAGGGAAAAAATATTACTTATGATAAAGTATTCATGCATTACTTGTTGTTTTGAAAATATAATAGTTTTCCTTATTTGTGTATCCCTTACTGAGATTTCTATGATCATCCTAGTTTTTTTAAATGTTTTTCACAGGACATAAAGTGGAATAGGGTCAAGGATGGGATCAAGTAAAATTCATGCTGTTTAAAACATGGAACTAGACATGTATTTTTTATTCAAGAGTTTTTATTTTATGAAAAAAAGGGAAACTGAGTAGAAGTGTCTAATTTTTAATATTTGAGATGTAATGTAATTGTTATGCCTAATTCTCTAAAAATCCAAACCTGAAAAGATCCTCAATGTGAAATATTCATTTAATTCAAGATTATGTAATGTATAAGGTCGGGTCCTTATAGTTGGTATCAGAGGTTGGTTTAGAAAACTTTAGAATTTAGGGTGTAATTTAATCATAAGTGACATAACCATAATGGTTAAGATAATAGAATGAGTCATAGTTATTTTTGAAGTGATAAATGGTAATTACATTTCGGGGTGAAAAATGAAAGGTATTAGATAACCTTTGAGGTTAAATTATATTATAGTTATTTTTGAGAATTTGGTCTGTTTTTTTTGAATGTTATGAAATTTTATAGTTTTTGAAAAAGGAAAACATGAAGACCATGTGACAACCCACTGCGTTGGACAAAGCTGGGGGAATCAAACCCACAATCATAGTGTGATTGGGATTTATCACCTACCACTGGACTATGTGAAGTCCCTTGTTAGTATGACTAATTATTTTTAGTTAAATGATTTTATTGATCAAGAATAAGTTTATTTGGTATTATATGTTTTATCAAATGGACATCATTAGTATAGAAAAATGAATTTGTGATTATTTGATAAAAGTTATTTTGGAAGGAATTCTCTCTTTTAGGAACACTATATGCTTAAGGAAAATAGAATACCTTTGGATTTAATTTTCGGAGTAATGGTTGAAATATTAATTTCGAATAATATATGTTTTTATTGTGGAAATAAGTTGATTTGTATTATTTATGGAAATGATTAACTTATCATAGAGAATATGTGATTAGGTTAATTACACTTCAGTATGAGACTTTAAGAGTAGTCAATGTTTTGGTGATAAATATAAATATTTACCATGTAAGACTATGCGATTTAAATCCTTTTGAGTTTTGGGTTTCAATTTTAGTTTTTATTATTTTGATGAATTATGAGGAAAATTTTATATTGAATGGTATTTGTTGGTCATTGCATATTGTTTGACAAATTTTAGAGATTAATAGTAGTTTTTATTTTTGTAAAAGATTATCCTTTTGGGGATTATCTGTTCTTCTAATAACTAATTTTCATTTTGGTTGATGTCTAAAGATAGGAAAAAATATAGTTAATCAATTTTATATTATGTGATACCTTAGAATTTTATTCTAGCACATCAGGTGTGATCAAGTCGTCTTGAATACTTACTGTTTAGAGAAAAGATGAGTATGTAGTATAATTTTATTATAAGATGACTCTCTATATGGAAAGTAAGTATATTTCCATATGATCTTAGTCTATTTATTAATAAAATTCATCAAATCTATGTAATGGATCTTGATGTAAAAAAATTTTAATCTCTTTTTTATCATCAGAATTTTACCCAACCACAAATTTATGGTATTTTGGCGGTTAACTTTCCATGATCAAGATCTCCATCACTCTCTATTAATCTAGGAGAGTTAGATTCTCTTCCATATCAATGTTTTCATGGAATCCTAGTATCAATTTTCTCACGTGTCCCTTGAATATATATTTCCATCCTATGAAGTGATAGTTTTATTTTACTCTTTTTCTAATATGACACTTTCAATTAAGTTTGCATGCCCAGTTTAAAAATTGTGAGGACACAATTTCCAAAAACGGGGGAAGGATGTAACATCCCAGGTAAATAATGAGTAAGACATTTTCATATTTATTAATATTTGTGAATTAAATATTAATTTTACTTTAAAAGGGATGCTATGATTCAATGACATACCCGATATAAAAAAATGTGTTTCTTTGAAATCATACGTTGCAGCCAATGCTAAGTCATACTAAAAATTAATAATATAATATTATTATTTTAAATGGTAGTTAACACCTAGCCATTGAAATGATGGGAATGAACAGAACTAACTAAAAAATTATTATACATTCTGGTTAATTTTTTTTAAATTTATCCAAAAAATGTTAGGGTCTTAAAATATGAATGAATCTAATTTTAAGAATGAATACTCTAATATTCAGTAAAAGGCCGATTTACTGCATTTTGATGGTGAACTCTCTTTAAATCTAGTTTTTTTCACTTTTATATGATCTTTTTGATAAAATAAAATTTTTATTTAGAACCGGGAAATCAAAATTCACTTTGGGTAAAATTTTGGTATTAGTCTAATAAAATTCTGTTTTTTGATGAATAGTGAAAATGCAGTATTTTAATTCAAAACTTCCTTTTAATAAATTTTTTTATATTGTTAAATTATGTTTTTAATTTGTTTTAAAGGGTAATTATAGTATATATTTACCATTTAATCCAATGATGGTCATTGGAATTAATTTCACATTGAAATGAGATATAAACAATTGTCAATCTTTTGATAGTTATTGTTTCTTATAAACATGCTATTTGTTTTGAAAATAAGAATTAATTTTAAATTAATTAATAAAAATTATATGTTTTTAGTTTGGTAAAATAGAAATCATTTTTGAATTTGGAATATCAAATATATCTTAGGATTATTTTTTATTATTTTTTTGGAAAGCTTAAATTTTTTATTAATAGTGAAACCACTTAGTAGTAGCTAAAAAACTGCCTTTTTCATTTAAATGAATTTTTATTGCTTTTGTGAATTGAATTTTGAAAATCTGAAATACATGGTTGTTATTAGTAATTAAAATTTGGTTCAATAACCTGAAAATAATTTTGGTCAATAGAATCTTTTGACTTTTATTTACTGCAGTTAAAGGTATATAGGGTAATTCAAGATAAAAGGAATGTGATAATAATACCAAATTACCTTAACACTTTTCGTAAACATTTTGTATGAGTCATGGAAGACCATGGGAATCTTTGGGTCTCATTTAGTACCCCATGGATCCACTTAAGACTGATAATGACACTTTAGATTAATTAATTTAATGTAAAGGAAAAAATGACACAAACAAATATCTTTTAATAAATTAATTTTAAAACAGGGTTATATAAGTTATAATTTCAACTATAAGTATTAATTGTAAATATAAACATATTTCATAAATCATGATATTTGTTTTTAATTTTTAGACAAAAAATAAATTAAATTATTTATGAAACAATAATGATGTAGTATATAACTCATTAATAATTGATTTAAATAAATAAGATTATAAATATTAAAATAACATACAAAACCTATCTAATTCTTATTGGATGATTTTATTTCGACCATGATTCATCTTATATTATACTTAAATTAGTTTGGACCTTTATAAAATGAATATAATTATATAATAAAAAAATATTTTCACACTTTTATAAAGAGCTCCTCCCCCCTTATAAAAGGACCCCAATTATTACAAATTCCTCACACCTCTCAAGCCTTTTGGCTCATCCAGCCTCTACACAATTAATCTCCCTACATCCATATCCTCCTCCAAGATGCTTTAACTTAGTCAGAAGACACTTTAGGAAGTCCTTTTGGTCCAACCAATGGAAGTTACCCAAATTAAAGGCAACAGTTCCCCTTAACTTATTTGATTATATTTTACTTCTACAACCCTTAAATTATTTTTATTACTTTCATTTATAACAACAACAGTCTCCTCAATATAATTTTATGTTGTTATGAGATGGATTTTAACTACACATACACACACCTCCATCTAATTGGTGAAGAACATACCGTTTCTGTGGATGGAAAACTAACGCCTCACGAAACGATGATTGTTTGATTATCTCCTGCTGCCTATCATGGTTGCCATTAAGATGGAAATGTATTTTTATATGATATATATTATGTTTATATTTTCTTTTTTCTTCTGTATTTTACATTTATATCCTACCTTTACAGTTTCCATTATAGGTAAACGCGATAATTTCATTTGAGAAAGTGCGGACTAACGCCCCCTCAGAGTGATATGACTCGTTATTTCCATTTGTGGGATTAATAATGGATAGATTTAATGATATTATATATTATATTATACTGGAATTATAATATACCTATGTATTTTTATTATTTAATTCCATTAAAATACTAAATAGAAATGATAGTAGCGTTCATGCATACGTACAACTTACCGTCTCCATCAACAGTGCATTTCATTTCTTATCTCCAAAATGTTATGTACTAATATAAATAAATATATGTACAAGATATATATTATTTATATGATATCTAAATCATGAATATCATTCTGGAGATAATTAACTATTTACCACATGGACAACTTGTAATTATAAGGTGTTCATTTTTTACTCAGGTACCAAATATCGACCAAACGATCATTATTAACTTAAATTATTGAATAATGTTTATAACATGTTAATAAGTGATATAAAAAGAATAATAAACTTGAAAAATGTTATTAATCAAGTAGAAATTAAAATTAGTTTGTTATTCATGAATAACAAGGAACAAATGAGTCAAGTAGGACACGAGGTAAGGGGATTTCATATCTCACTTTTAATTCCATGAGATTTCCATTATTCACAACTTATTTATTGCACATGGTGTAATGTGTACGTCCATTGATATATATTATCATTATTATATTAATATTCATGTTAATGTGTGATTCATTTTCTGGTTATTATCTTTTGTTCACACAACTCGGTTGATTACAACGAGGTAAGGGGTTTTTATCTCACTTATTATTACCATGAGATTCATGCTATATTTGTCACAATTTCCATTGAGTGGTGTATTCAATGACCATGATTATACTAATTTTGTAATATAATTTCATTCATTTGTATTTACATCTACATTTTATGGTCCTTCTTTCATGTGGCGTTTGTTTTGTAAGTTACCAAATCGCTAAGGGAACCTTTCACTCTCCTCTTTTTTAAAAAACATATTTTTGTTATGTCTTATAGTTTACATATTATTATGTTGGGATATGTTCTTATATATCCTTATTGATGTAAATTTTATGTCCAAGTGATGAGATACAATTTTTATCTCGTCAACACATTTTTTAAATTTTAAAGTGATGTCGTCAGGATTTGGAACTTTTGAAAAGGAACTTCTTAACCAAATTTCAATTCTTTGGGTTAAACATGTACTTCTTAAATATGTTTTCCTATGAATATGTGTTAATGACCTATAATTGTTTTAAACTTAATATCCACTTATATTGGGGGTATTTATATTTTTAACACATAATTATGTGATGGATTTATCGTTAATTTAAGGATACTGTATTTATAAGGGCTTTCATCACAATATACATTTCCATTGAGACTTCATTGTTGTTATGCACCAATTCACTCTTTTATGGTGTATATACTCTCCTTTTTCATATTATATCATGAATCCCTTTATTTTCATGATATTAAAAATGTCATATTAAAAGTTATTCCTCAATTATTTGTATTCAAGATTCTCTCATTTTTTTAAAAACTCTTTAATTAAAATATTGTTTTAAATGTTTTAAAAATTTATTATTATAAATCATTATCTTTAATATCCATGTTTTAAAAAATGTTTTGAGTATTTATTTATATGGACATTAATTTATTAAAATTATAATTCCATTACATCCTTCAAAGTGGTATGGGACACTTTGATTCAGAAATATCTTTTTTAAATGGTTGATGAAAATGGAATGATTATTTCAGTATCTTGAAATTACATCATGTGATTTAAAATGAAATTTTATTAGTGAAATGTTTATATTTGAAATATTTTATGTGTTGTGTTGGTACATGGATATTTTATGGGTGGTTACGCGATAAACCATATGACTAGTGGTGTTGTGATAATCCAGGATGGGTGGTTATGTTATAAACTCCAATGCATTGGGTATTGAAGTCGGTCGTATGGCTATTACATTAAGTGATATTTGTGGAAGTCGACTGTATGGTTATTCCACTTAATAAGTTTTATGTTCCAAGTTAACATTATATGTTATGTTTTCTTTATATGGGTTTTATGGAAATCTTTTGGTTACAAAAGGGTATGACACTATCTTTTATTAAGTGAACAGTATTTACTACTTTATAAAGGGAAAAAATATTACTTATGATAAAGTATTCATAGCTTACATGTTGTTTTGAAAATATAATAGTTTTCTTTCTTTTAGTATCCCCTACTGAGCTATTTATTCTCATAACAGGTTTTTTAAATTTTTTCATAGGACATAAAGTGGAATAGGGTCAAGGATGTGATCAAGGAAAATTCATGCTTTCTAAAACATGGAACTAGACATGTCTCATTTATTGAAGAGTTTTTATTTTATGAAAAAAATGGAAACTGAGTTGAAGTTTCTAATTTATAATTTTTGAGATGTAGTGTAATTGATATGACTAATTCTATAAAACTCTAAACCTGAAAAGATCCCCAATTTAAATTATTCATTTAATTCATGATTATGTAATTTTTAAGGTCAGGTCCCTATAAAGACACATTATCATGTTCTAATAACACAGATATGAAATTATCTATGTATTATGAATATGGATGAAATAGTGAGAATTAATGAAGAAATGGGAAATAGATGGATAATGGAAAGAAGTGAAATAATTATTTTCCCACATGTGATAATTGTGGAAATAAAAAACCAATTAGTTTATTTAAGGGAATGGGTGTCTATTAAAAATGTCGAAAAAGGGGATAACAAGGAAAACCTGAAAAGTGGAGAAAGAAAAAAAATGATATTTAGTGTTTCAATTGTAGTTAAATCGATCACTATAAAAATAGATTCCCCATTAATCAATGGTGATATACCTTAGAATAAGCTAATGGATCATTTTCAAGCACATTATATTACCATATAAGAGGTGAAATAATTAATGTTATTGTATTTGGATTCATGAATTATGTTATTTGGGTATTTTAACAATGATGCATTATTTATGATAATTATGAAATTTATATGGATTGTATTGTAGTACTATTTTTTAAAGGATTTGAAAGCATGTAATGAATGGTGCATTGAAAAATGATTCAATGATAGGTTGAACATTATAGAATTAATAGGATTAAAGGAAATTCAACCCTAAATATATTTATGATTTTGAGATAATGATCATTGTATAATGAGATGATTGATATGTATAATGTAAATTGAATATTAGCAACAACCTTGGAACTAATAAATGATTTGTTGAAAAAGTGGTTGATACTGTCATTGATGGATTTTATAGCTTTTTTAGATTTATGGAATATCCAATTACCACTATCTTATATAATGAATAATGAAGAAATCTTGTTTTGAACATGTTTTTTATAGTAATACAATTTATTACCATTTTTTAAATGAATACAAGATGATTGTATTCACATATTTAGTATGTGGAAATTTATATATACTTCATGTTTTTTAGATTATTAATATGTAAATTTTTCAAATTAAGTGAACATATAAAGCATTGGACATTGATGTCTTAGAATGGACCAAATTTTAGCAATTTATGAAATTGTTAACGTGGAAATTTGGACAATGTTTTTAGGATTAGTGTATTACATAAAGATATTATTTACCATGTTTTTAGAGTGAAAGGAGAAATTTTTCATAGTGCAACAAAAGGATAAGATTGTTCTTAGGAAAATTAAATGCATCATGTAATTATTTTTCCTTATATTCGTAGTGAGTGAAAAAATTCCATAACTATAAAAAAGGGCCTTGAAACAAATATGTTTCCCCATTATCATCATATTTGATGATATCAATATCATTTTTCACATCTCTATTTTATGGATTTATGGTAAAAATATTTCTCCTAAACATGTTCTCTATCGCTCTCCCTTAGTATTTGAGTGTTATTATTTTCTTATGTGTTTTTGTTTTCATTTCCCAACTATGTTCTCCTATATGGAAACCATGTTATGTGATTATTAAAGATGACTATTGTACTTTATCTTCTCTCATATTAAGAGGATATTTTATTAACTTTTTTAGGCCGATGATTGGGAAATAATAGTATTTAAAAATTTCAGACCCAATTTACTATAAATAACTTAAAATTGTGAGGAAAGAATTTTATTATTGTGGGAAGAATGTACCTTTCTAAAATTATAAATTAAGAACATTGTATTTAATAGTATGTATGACGTACAACACCAAACATAGATGGGAATATAAAATCCCACGACATTATGAAATATTGATAATTTTAAATTAAAAAATTGTTATATAGAGTGAAATTTATAAAACATTATGTTTTCCATACATTTCACAAAATATAAATTTTATATTTCTATACACGGAATACAAGTGATAGATTGTGTTACATACAACAATTAATTTCTTCAATGGCATACATTACAAGAAATATTTTCTTTTTCCAAATGATATTAATAATATTATATTAGATTTAATTGGTCTCCTAGATGTTAAATTAGTGGTTATGAATAAGATTAACTAAATTATGAAAATATATTATTAAATTCATTGATTACCAATTAATTATAAATGAATATAATAACCAAATGAATATTAATGAATTAATTTTATATAAAAAATTATTTTACACCAAAGGGGTTTTATCCTAAAAAATTAAATTAATTTATATTATTGAATCATATTAATTAAATTTATATATTATATATTAAATAAATTGTTTTTAAATTCAATAAATATATTTTATAGGTATGAGACAAGAAAAAAATCAAATTTTAAGAATAAAATATTCTATTTTTCGAAAAGGAAGTTTTATTCTCTTTTTATGTAAGAATTGTATTAAAAATAAATTTTGAAACAATTATAAACTAAAATTGAAAAAATAAACTTATTTTTTGAAATATTAAAATTAAAATTATATTATAGTGAATTGTTTATATTTTTTTGAGAAGTTTAATTTTTTGATGAATAATAAAAAAATGAATTGTAATTGAAAACCAACTTTTTGTCTAAATAATTTATACTATAAAATTGTATTTTAGTTTATTTTATTCTATAAATAGATAAATTATATTTAATATATATTAATCAAATTTAGGTGATTTGGATATATTTTTTTATTGAAATTGAACAAAAAAATGTTTCAAACTATTAAACATTTTCACTTTAAAAACCAGCTTTCATATCCCCTCTAGGTGATTAATTTTAAGTTAATTTATTTAAATTCATTGATTTGAATTTGGAGTAATGTATTCAATATTTAGCATCTATATAAATTATAATTTATTATATGCTCAAATTAGTTTTTTACAAAAAATATTAGTGAAGGTAATTAAAATTTATTACAATAATTAAGTTAAGAAAGAGATTACATAATTTTATAATTTAATAATATGGGTATAAATTAACTAGACACTCTAAAAGAATCTATTTATTGGACATATTTCGACAATAAAACCAATTTTACAAAATATAATTCATTATTTGAGGTACAGGATGTATGGACTACCTCTTAATTGTGTTTTCCTTTTTGTATTTACAACAATGCCACTCCACCTCCAACATAAAAACGAACTCACCCACATAACTTATTCACACATATCAGTCCTCTTTCATCATAATAATTTTATATTAATGTATATATTATTAAATAATATTGTATTTATGATTTACTTGTCATTTTAGAAATATAAATTTTACTTATCTTTTTTCTAGAATGATATTTAAAAAATTGAAATGTTACTCTAACATTCGTACGACCTGTCGTCTCTAAGATTATAACATTAGTTAATTTTTCATATACATATTACATTATTGGTTATAAAGGTATAATTTATAGATAAATATGATAATATTATTTTTATTATTTTTATTATTTTTAAATAATTACCTATTTGACCATAACCACCTACCAAAGGAATTTTTGATTGATAAACAGAATATGGTCGAAGCATGTGACGTAAATTTGTTTAAATAAGTAGTGGTATATAATATTGTAATAGGTGAAATAAATGTAAAAATAATCTATAATTTTTTTCTCAAAAATATAAATATTTATAAGAAGTGTACTATTTAGGAATATTGATACATACGTGATGAGTCATACTCATGGTAAGGGATTTACTCTCAATTTACCTTCCATTGAGGCTTATTTTTTTATGATCCAATTAAATTTGACGAAGTTTATTAATTAACTTTTTAAATTTTATTTCAAGATTAAAAAAAAATCATGTTATTTTTTGTTTCAAATTGAATTTTCCCATCAATGGGGTTTTGACTAGAAAATAAAAATGTGGTGGACATTATCTTTAAAATAACACTTTCTTTTGCGATTATTAACTATATCTTTAAAAAATAACTTCCTTATGATCATATTTTTTTACATTAAATTTATTTTAAATATCCACATTTATTTTTAAATGGATATTATTATTTCCTATAACATATACAATTTTTATATACAGTGTTTACATTGAATGTCATATTATTAATTGGAAAATTTTGATAAATATATTTCTTTTACTTCATACAGTTATTAGATATGGAACATTACTTATTAATTAATTACATTTTTTTATATATTATGAAGGACATGTATATGCTTGACAAGGGTTGTGGACCAGTTAATAAATCCCCCCCGATGCATCGATTGTCTCATGAGATTAATCTTTTTGACAAACCAGTATAGTTTAAATCTTTCTTGTGAGATGATCTTCATAGTCAAGTTCCACATACCTAGGAAAAAATGAATCCAATATTTAAGAATTAGATTCATCAATTTTCAATTATTATTATCCAGAATATTTTGACTATGACATAATCAATAGATTCATTTCATTTAAGTCTATTGATTAAATGGAATGTGTTGTCTGTTATCAACCATTCCATATTGTTTATGTATTATATTATTATTTAAAGGGAATGTGTGATAAGTTATTTACCATTATATATAGATTATTTTCATTGATACATGATAGATTACATTGTACTTAAACCTTACTGAGTATTTTAGATCACCCTTATTTTTATTTCGTTCACCAATTTACGATGAATAGATCACTGAACGAGTCTTCAAGGATGTTGTTCATTTGTTTATTTTATGTATGGTATTTTATTTTGTATCCCCAATATAAAATGGGAATCATGTATTTAATATAGTTTTCCAAAACAGCTAAATTGTTCAGTCCTTTGGGATATTAATATTGTATATATGATACTGTAATAAATTAAAGCCCCAAATCCTTGCTAATGTGTTAGGGTCACTATTGTTGGTTTTAGAGAACTTTTAGTTTAACCCATTTAAACTAGTTTTAGAAAAATATTAATTTTGGGAAAACCCCTATGATATACATTGGGGATATGTATAGAATAACATCCCAAATAAACCATGTTTATGATTAAGAGATTACATAAGCAGAAAATTTTCAATTTATGTTATGTATTTCACTAGTTTTGTGATTATATGTTATGTTTTATAATGATATGATTTAATCTAGTATATATACTCTTTTAGAAATGGTGAATAGAATAAGGAAGTGAACCTAAGAAATGAATATGATACAATGTGTAATAATCAACATATTTGTAATGATCATAGTCTAATATTTCTAACATAACTTGTTCCCAAACATTATCATTATATGAGGACATTGCATCATGTGCTAATACAACATAGATAAAATTATATAAGCATTAATTCTTTATGTGGAATCAGGAGAAAAAGAGTATAGCTATGAAAAATATTGATAAAGGTAATAAGTGAATGAATTATTTTCCCACATGTGATGATTGTGGAATGAAACACCATAATATATGCTTGATGGGAATTTGAGTTGTTATAAATGTTGAAAAAGGTGACGCTAGTAAAATGAATGAAAATATAAGATAGAAAAAAATTGATATTCATTTTTTTAACTTTAGTGAAATAGGGAACCATTAAAATAAATTCCCCACACATTATAAGAATATACATGAGAGTAAGATAATGTATGGTGGTCAAGATTACGCTATTACCACTGATCAAGAAGACTGATTAATGTTCAGGTATTTCGAATCATGAATTATGTAACTTCATTATTTTATCAATGATTTATTTCTTATGATACCTGTGAAATGTGTATGGATTACCATGAAATACTATTTCATAATGGACTTGAAATCATGTGTTGAATTATGATAATAAAAATGATTTAGTGACACGTCAAAATTCGTGTAAAATTGATGATCGAGGGAAATTCAAACCTTATAATATTCTTGATATTTTCATAATTATCATTAGATAAAGAGTTTATTTGTATAGATAATTTCAATTAGATATTACTGAATACATTATACCTAATTAATGAAATGTTGAAAACGTGGTTTATAATATAATAAATGGATTTTACATCATTTTTTGATTCAATAAATATATAAAATAATTTATGATTTACCTAATTATTAAGGAATAATGCATGATTTATATAATGTTTTATAGTCATTCATGATATTACCATGATTCAAGAGAATACATGATGAAGTTATTCACATGTTTTGTATGTTATTATTTAAAGCTACATTATGTTGTTTGGATTAATGATGAGTTCATTTTTCAAATTTTACGACCTCCAAATTCAATTGAACATTATTTTTTTTGATGGGTCATAAGGTTACCAATTTATAAAATAGATTATGTGGATATATGGATAATGTTTTAGAGATTTATTCAATACTTCCCACATTACGCAACCCATGCATTGCGATGATGTAGAAATATCTCATGTCACAACCAAAGGATGGAATTTTTCTTATAAAAAACAATGATATAATGTAATTATATTTCCATATATTCTTAGAAAGTGAAATAATTCCTAAACTCTTGGAAAATGGTATTGAAACCAAAATTTTTCCCCTTATTGTCATATTTGATTATATCAATACACATTTTTTACACCTATGCTGTGTGTATTTTTTGGTCAACCACATTCTTTAGAAGATGCTCTTTATTGCTCTCCCTCATTGTTTGAGTGTTAGTTTTCCCTCCCATGTAGAATTTTTAATTTCCCAAAATTTGTTCTATTATCTGGAATCCATGTTATATAATTATTCTAGATATCTATTGTACATTATTTTCAGTATTATTAAGGGTATATTTTATTATCACTTTTATAATTTGGATTTCTCAAAAATAGTTTTACCAAATATCAAACCACATTTATCACGACTGAATTTCAATTATGGGGACGAAATATAATTAATATGGGGAGAATGTAACACCCAAAAATTCTAACGTAAGAACAATGTATTTAATAGCATGAATTACACACAACAACATGCATAAAAGAGAATATCATATCCTTGACTTCATGATATATTGGCTATTCTAAATAAATTTAATTTATTATATATATTTCATTTCACACTACAACAGTTTTATCTTCAGTTACATGTGACATAATTTTTATCATCCTATTCTCAAAACACAAAGGGTACATTGTGTTATATACAACATTTATTTTCTTCAATGGCTTGTGTCACACGAATGACCGAGTCTAACAAAATACTAGTAATTATTATTTAAAATGATAATGATCTCATTTCCATTAAATTAGTGGTTATTAATAGGATTAAATATATTATTCAAATATATGGTTAAATTCATTTGTCACCAATTAAATATAAATTAATATAAAAAATTATTTTTTATGAATGAATTTTTTTTATAAAAATCGATTATTTTTTAAGAAAGGTGTTTTATCCTAATAAATTATATTAATTATTATTAGTGAATTATATTAATGAAATTTATATATTATATATTCAATGATTTTTTTTACATTAAACAAATATATTATATAGTTATAAGATAAGAAAAAATAAACTTTTAATTAAAAATATATATTTGGCTAAAAAGAATTTTTTTACCTTTTAATTTTACAATTATTTTAAAAAATATATAAATTTGTATTATAAATATTATTTTAAAAAATAAAATTCTTTTTGATAGAGTAAAAAAATTATAAAAGGGTGAATTTTTGATATTTTTCTAAGAAGTTTAATTTTTTTATGAATAATAAAAAATACTAAATTTTAATTGAAAAGAATCTTTCAATCTAAATAATTTATATCAGTAAATTATGTTTTAAATTTAACATAATGTATCATTACATTAATTTTTCATAAATAAATCCAATTTATTTCATTAGGATTAAATATATATATAATATTGTATTAAAAATATTTCAAACATATTAACATTTTTAGTTTAAAACCCATCATTCTCATCTCGTCTGCTTTATTAGAATTAGTTTAATTTCTAAAAATTATTTGTTTATAATTTCTAAAAATTGGTTACATATTTTGAATCATAAGAATTTATAATTAATATTATGGTTAACGTAGTTTTTGACCAAAAATATTAGTGAATGTAATTAAAATTAATTATAGTGATTAAGGAGGAAATGAGTCCACTTTGTTGTCAAACATTTATCATAAGTAGCCAAATGACCTAATCACTTGAAAAAACCTATTTTATGGCCATATTTCAACCACAAAAAACTTTTAACTAATAGATTTCATTATTGGAGGCACATAATGTAAGAGATACCTCCCAATAGTGTTTACCTTTTTATATTTAGAAAGACCCCTTTCATCCTCCACTATATAAACACACTCACCCCCAACTTATTCAAACATATGAAGTGTTTTATATCATTAAACCCTAAAAAATAATCTCTTTAAATACCTTCCCTCATCATAAAATCCTCACATTTTATATAAATCCAAAAAAGGATTTATTTTGGTTTAAACCAAAATTAATTACCCAAGAAAGAGTTAATACTCTTCAACAAGAAATTTTTTATTAATTATTTAACCACCGCTTCAATTATTATTTTATATTTATTATATAACAACATTCATATCCTCAATATTACGAGTTTATTTTATATAAATTCTATTAAATACACATTCACACACTTCCATCAAATTGGATATTCAATCCTCGTTCATGTGTATGACAGACAACTACCTCGTGAAATGATGTCACACATTATTCCACTAAAACATTTCATTGTAGGAAATAATGAATTATATTTAGTTTAAATATGGTATATATTATATTTATAATTTATTTATTCTTACTTAATTATTATATAACACAGACCACCATGCTTTCAATTTAGTGAGAATACGAAAACATCGTTTGTGGGCATATGAACTACCACCTCTTTAATAAAAAGTGATTCATTCATGCTTTACATTAAATTTATTAAGGATCAATTTAATATAAACATGTGATATATAAAAAATATGTACTATCATAGAATTTTAAACTACATTTATATCATTTACATTAATTTATTTTATTATAATGTATAATAGAAGAAGCCTTCAGGCATACGTATGACCTACTATCTCCAGGAACGGTGTATTCTATTTCCTATCACAAAATATTATGGATTAATATAAACTCATATATATTAAATATATATGATATAAATTGAATTTATATGATATTAATTACCTATTTATCTTTCTATTTTTAATATATATAATTTTCTTTGTTACACATTCACACACCGTAAAATTTATAATGTCGTTCATTGATGTGTGGACTACAACCTCAACAATGCAATGGGATTCATTTTTTTTCATCACATGAATTATATATAAAATTATATATGATTAAATTATAGGTTATTTAATAAATAATTATCATTCTGGGTAGATAAATTTTACATTCATTCACTCCATAATAATCATAGAAAAATGGAAACGTTACACTTGCATACGTATGACCTGCAGTTTATATAATCATAACATTAGTAAATTTTTCATAAAAGTATTACCTTATTTATTTTAATAGAATAATTGATGTATAAATGTAGTAATTATTTAATTATTATTATTATATATATGTTTAAATTATGACCCCTTTTATCGTAGTCTACCTACCGAATTTTCATTTGCCATATAAACATAATAATGTCAAAACATCTGACATAAACATAATTAATTTCAATATTTTATATAACTTTTTAATATGTAAAATAAAAGTAAAAATAAACATTATTTTTTTTCAAACATGTAAAAAAATAACATGAGTTCATTATTCAGGAATATAGAGGCACAAATGATAAGTCATAATCATTGTAAGGGATTTTATCTCAATTTACATTATATTGAGTCTTATTTGTCATTATGCAGCAATTCACATTGAGGTGGTGTATATACTACCCAATTTTCATTTAATTTCATGAATAAATCATACATAATGGTATTTTATATGTCACATCGACTTACCTCGTCCAAATGGATTTGACATGAAAATTACCAACTGTTAAAGCTTATCTCTACAATATCACATTCTTTTGTGATTATGAACTTTCTTCTAAAATAATATCATCATTATGATAAAAATTTTTATAATACATTTATCTTAAATATAAATATTAATTTATAATGTATATTATTATTTCAAAATCATCTATATAAATATGTCATATGTTGTATATTTGGAATAATGTTTTATTAATTGGGGAAATATTGATAAATCCTTATCTTTTACTTTATACTGATATTTTATAAGTAATTTTGTTTATGAGTTAAATAGATTATTTTATATATGATGAATTATTTTGAAATTCGTGAAATGGGTAGGGTAGTAGTTAATTAAAGACCATTGATTAATTAGTAGTTTTATGAGAATAATCTGTTTTCTAAATCAGAGTTGTTTTAAATTGTCTTTGTAATATATTATGATCCTAAACTGTATATGTAAATAGGAAACGTAGTATCCAATATTTAATAATTGACTTCATTAATTATTCAATTATTATTATCTTGATATTTTCACTTTGAAAAAATATATGGATGACTTTTGTTTTCACTCTATTGATTCAATGGTATGTGTTTTCATTTATCTACCCTGCCATATTTCTTATGATTTTTCACATTACTTAAATGGAATGTTTGATAAGTAAATTACATTTCCATGTTGATTATGCTTATTTTTTCATGATATCATTCTCTTTAATTAAAACATTCTAATAATTTATGCACACCCTTAGTTTTTCCATTCCCAAGGTTGTAAAGATGAGATCATTGAATCGGTATTAAAGGACTAAGTTCATTCGTTTTATTATGTATAGTATTTCATTTTATATATACAATGTAAAATTTGTATCTTGTGTGTAATCTATTATCCTGAAATTTATAAACTTTTCAGTCCTTTAGGAATTGAATATTTCAATTATTCTAACGTAATAAAATAATTCACCAGCTCTAGGCTACTAGGTCTTGGTCATTAGAATTGGTATCTGAGAAATTTCGTTATAACCATAGGAAAATGGATTTATGAAAACATAGATTAGTGAAATAAATTATTATATACATTGGGGATAAGTATAAAATAACATACCAAAGAAGACTTGTTTATGATTATGAGATTAGATACACCTAAATTTCTTTATTTATATTATGTATTTCCTAATTTTGTGACTATACATTTTGTATTATAATGATACAATCTAATATAAATTATTTATTCATTTAGAAATGGGTACTAGAAGAAGAAATGTGATCCTCACCAATGCACAAGATCCAAAGGGTAAGAATTATTATAACATTAATGGGATGAGGATAACATTTTAATGGGAAATAGTCTCCCAAGTATTCTCATCATGTGAGGATATAGTTTCATGAGCTAAAAACACATATATGAAATTATCTAAGTATTATAACTTTAGAGGGAAGCCTATGAAATAGTGTATAACTGGGAAAATATGGATAATGGAAAGAAGGGAAAGAATTATTTTTTCACATGTGATAATTTGGAAAGAAAAACCCTAGTGCTTTCTTGAAGGAAGTGAGAGTTTGTTATAAATTTTAAAAAGTGGAAAAAATAACAAAATGAAATTATAATAAAGATAAATATGATATTCAATGTTTCATATGGTGTAAAATATGTCACTATCTATATAAATACCCAATTGTAAAGGAAATATATATCATAATAAGATAATGGATCATGCTCAAGTTTATGATATTTCCATATAATAATAGGAAGGATTAATTATATTGTATTTGGTTTCATGAATTATGTTTTTTGAGTTTTTTATCAAGGATGTATTGTTTATGGGAATTATGAAATTTATAATGGTTGTATTTCATTATTATCTACTAATGTATTTGAAAGAATATATTTAATGGTGCCATAAAAAATGATTTTTTGAGAAGTTTAACTTCTCAAAAAAACTTATGCTTGAGGGAATTTTAACCCTTAATATATTAGAAATGTTGATATAATTATCATCTTATAAATATATTGCTGAAATGGATAATGTATATTGGATTTAACTGAATACCTTGTTACTAATTAATGATTTTTTGAAAATGTAGATTATACTATCATTTGTGGGGTTTAAAACAATTTTGGATTTAAGGAATATATAAAATAACATAGTTTTTACATAAGTAATAAGGAAGAATTATTATTTTAAACATGGTTTTATGGTAATTCATTTTATTACTATGTTTCAAGAGAATACATCATGATGGTATTCCCATGTTTGGTATTTGATGATTTAGAGCAACATTATGTATTTTAGATTAGTGATAATTTATTTTTAAAATTCAACATTCTTTGAAATCTAGGTATTTTGATAATTTGGAAGGGCCTTAGGTTTAAATATTTTTTAAATGGTTTAATTGGATCTTTGGGAATGGCTTAAGATATTGACACAATACCTCACCATTTTATGTTCCATGTTCTTAGAGATAAAGTAGAAGTAGTTCATGGAATGACAAAAGGATAATATTTTACTTATATTAAAGAAATTTATAAAGTAATTATATTTCATTAAGATATGGTTTATGGATTTGTGGTAAAAACATTTCTCCTAAACATGTCCTCTATAAACCTTCATCATTATTGAGTGGTAATTTTAAATTACACATCCTTATTTTCATTTCCCAACTATATTATACTACTAAGAAACACAGTTATGTGATTATTCAAGATGACTATTGTATTTTCTTTTCTCTATCATTAATATTATATTTGTATCAACTCTTTTCTGATAAGGGTTTTGCAAAAATGGGGTTTCCAAATAACAAACCACAGTTAGCATCTCTGAGTTTAAATTTTTACGAGACAATATAATTAATTTTGGGAGAAAATAACACACCCAAATTATATATTAAGAACATTGTATTCAATTTCTTGTATAATGTGCAACACCAAGCATAGATGGGAATATAATATCCAAAGGATTTTTGATATATTGATAATTCTAAATAAATTTAATTTATTATATAGAATTAAATTCATGAAACTCTAATAATAGGTTTTATTACAAAAACATAATGTTTATCTTTATTTTAATGGAAAACTGAGGATAGTTTGTCTTAAATGAAATAATGAATTTTTCAATGGATTTCGTTACACACATGACAGTGTATTGAAAAAAAAATTATTATTATTATTATTTAAAATTAAAATTATCTCCTGGATGTCTAATTAGTGGTTATAAATAAGATTAAATAATACATGGAATTATATTGTAAAATATTTTGGTTACTGATTAATTATAAATGAATATAAAAACCAATTGAAAATAAAGGAAATGATTTTATTAAAAACAATTATTATGCAGTAAAGGTATTTTATCCAAATAAATAAAATTATTTCATATTATTTAATTATTTTAATGAAATTTATATATTATATATTAAATCATTTTTTACATTAATCTATAATATTTTATAGGCATAAGATAATATCAAATCCCATTTTAAGAATAAACTCATGTATTTTCCTAAAAGAATGTTTTGTAACCATTTAATGGAAGACTTTTTTTTCAAACCTAAATTTGAACAATTTGTAAATTTTATTTGAAAAAAAACATATTTTTTTAAATATTAACATGAAAATTAAATGATGTTGAATTTTTTTCTTTTGGGAAGTACATTTTTTTATGAATAGTAAAAAATAGTGAATTTTAATTCCAAACTGACTTTTCATGAAAATAATTTATATTATAAAATTAGGTTATTAACTAATTTTAAATTATTATTATATATATATTAAATATATTATCCAATTTATCCCATTGGGATCAATGCTTTATTGAAATAGAATATTAAAATGTAGAAATCTTTTAAATATTTTCACTTTAGAAACCAGTTTTCTCATTCTGCCAGTGAGAATAATTTTAAATTTATTTCTAAAAAATATGTGATATGGATTTTTAAAAATGGATTCCATATTTTGATAATAATAAATTATAATAATGAGTATTTTAATTTATTTATTACATAAAATATTAGTGAAAGAAATTAATATTAATTACAACATTTATTATGAAAATTATAATACATAGAGGTCAAAAATTAATCTTATGGGGACCAATGAACATGACACTTTACCAAAACCCTATTTATGGACATATTTCTACCACACCCCAAATTTTCTCTAATATAGTTCATTATTTTAGAATCATTATTTAAGGAATATTTCCCAATAGTATTTTGCTTTGTGTATTTACAAGAATAACACGGATCTTGCACTATAAAAAAGCACACACCCCTCGCTTATTCACACTTATTAATCCATCTGAATCATAATAAATATATATATAATTATATACTATAAATAAATATGGTATTTATTATTTGATTATCATTTTGGAAATGTAAATGCTACTTTTCTTCTTTCAATAATGATCACTAAAAGAGGGAAACAATTCTCTTGTGTATGTATGGACTACTATCTATATGATAATGATGTTAGTTTATTTTTAGTAACCTTGTTACATTTTTATCATTGAAGTTATAATTGATGTATAAATATGATAAATATTTAATCATTACTATAATGGGGATTTTTAAATAATGACCCATTTGACTATATCCAACTTTCCAATGATGTTTTGATGCACAAACCGAATATGGTCAAAACATCTAACTTAAATAGAATTGGATAAGTAGTGGTATATAATTTATTTATAAGTGAAATAATAGTTTTAGTGAAATATAAAAATGTTCTCTAAAATGTAAATAATTTACATAAGTTTATTATTTAGCAAGAAAGAGACACAAGTGACAAGTCAAACTAAAGGTAAGGGATTTCGTCTCAGTTTTCATTCCGTTAAGACTTTTTTTTACTATAAACCAACTCATTTAATTCAGTTTTATAATTTTCCCACTTTTATTAAATTTCACGATTCAATCTTTCTTCATGTTATTTTATGTTTCAATTTGAATTTTACCAACCTTGTATTATTTTACTTGAATAATACCAAGTGGTAAATTATATCCTTGAAATCTCACTTACTTTTGTGGTTGTTACCTTTTTTGTGAAACAATAACTTCTTTATGATCATTTTTATTGTAAATTATATTTTAATTAAATATTAATATTGTTTTGTGGTGGATATCATTATTCCCAATCCCATTTACCATTTTTCACATATTGTGTTTACATTAAATGTTATTTCATTAAATGAAAAAGTGTTGATGAATTCATTTATTTTAATCAATAAATATATTTCCAAAATAACATTTTTTATAAATTAAATCAATTATTTTATATGTAAGTAATTATTTTTACTTGAATGAAATGGGATAGGTTCCAGCTAATAAAACCCCCTTGATGCATCAGTTTTCACATGGGATAAATCAATTTTTAAAATCAGGGTACTTTTAATCTATCTTGATAATGGATCCAGATAGAAATGGTTCCATATTCCATGGAAAAATGAAATACATTATTTATAATGTTCCTTCATTCATTATTAAATTATTATTATCTAAATGATTTTCACTTGGACAAAATCTATGAAAAAATTCCATTTTTATTCTATTGACTAAATGGGATGTATTTTTAGTTATCTACCTTTCCATATTGTGTATGACTTATCCATTTAATAAAATAGAATGTGTGCTCAATTATCATCCTCTATGTGTTCATTATGGTTATTGATTTGTGATATCATAAACTATAATTAACCATTTCTATGTATTTGATCTCACTAATTTTTGATTCCACTCCCCAGGTTGTGAAGATGAGATCATTGAATGAGTGTTCAATGATTTTTTATTATATATTATTATATATTGTATTTAATTTTCAGTCTGTAATGTAAAATTAGTGTCATAAATGTATTGTTTTCCAAATCATCTATTTTTTAGATAATTTTAGGTTTTAATCTTTTATATATGCCAATGTAATAATGAAATATACCTACTCCAAGCTACTAGGGTCGGGGTCACTATACATCATATGTATAACATTCTGTTTTCACATAAGGAATTCATACATTATTCCTGTAAATTATAATTATCCCAGTAAAGAAATAGGTAATACGATAAAACACAACATAGGAATAGGATATCCAATGAATGATGTGGATGAAATCATAAAATAATACCATAGGAATGAATAGAGGGTGATGGAAAATATAGAAAATTCTATCATATGGAGCACTCTGAAAATTTCTTTGGATAATATAAATAACCTTGACAATGTAATGATTTTTTTTCAAAACTAGGAGAGGAACAATTTATTTATTAATAAATAAAGGAATAGAGTGGAAGTGGAATAGTTGAAGGGAAAATAGTGTAAAAATGTGTTCATATAAAAGAAAAAAATAAAAATATTTTAGAAATCAGTTTTAATGTTAACATAAATAATAAAAAGTTATGATTCATATTCAAATTTCATTTTCAAAAAGATAAAGTGAAATCGTTTAAAAATAGTTACATTAAAAATTAGCCTTCAGTAGTGGGTCATTGAATGGAACTGATGAGTGTCATAATGAAATGTGAAGTGAATGATAAAATTAGGGATCATTGATGGAAAACATTTTATTTATTTTAAAATATCTATGTTGAAATCTAAAATCCTATAAATACTAATAAAAAAGTATTCTGAAAAATGATAAGGGAAATATAAATTTCTCACGATAAACCATTAAATTGGGAATCTAAATATAATGTATAACATTATGAGGAAGGATAATATAGAAATGGATAGGAAACTATCATTAAAAAGGATTTAAATTATTCTTATCAGTGGTACACATGAATTGTATTTTGTCACGGTAAAAAATTTCAATTAAAAAAAATTATCCAAAAAATGATGAGAATGTAACTTGAAAAAAAAATCGTCCTTTGGAAGAAACCATGCATAGAATAAAAAAATTTAATAAGAGGAATTATAACTCAATGAAGGGATTTGAGTTAAATTAACCTTCAAATTTAGTATCTTTATAATCAAGAATCATTTGAAGAAATAAAATGATATTGATCCTAAAACCACATAAATTTTATTAATATAGAAAATTAAATTAAAAGGAAGTTAACCAGAATAGATAAAAGTTATATTGCACCATAACTAAATTTATGGTTTAAAAAAATTAAATTTAAGGCACAAAACTCAAAACCTTAATTCCTGACATCCACTAAAGCACATTAATACAATGTTTAAAAACAAAAATATTTATCTTACAGATTGGAATATTATTCATAAATTTTAGAAAACCTAATTTATAATTATTCTCTTGAGTATATTTGTATGTTATTATCTATTTTCAATATATGATGTGAATAATATTGATCATTTTGAACTAGATTCATTATAGGGGTGTTATTCTTCAATTTTAATCAAATGTTTATCGTTCCTAGATGATAAAAGGCACTAGAATTGATGTTCTTAAAATATTTTTAATGATATAATTTCGTTTTATAATCATTTTTGTTTTTATTCATGATGAAAAATTCATGTCCATATTTTTTTGGAAATTTATAGTAAAAAAACAATGTAATAATAATTAATGAGTTAAATTTTTATATTACCATTACAAGAAAAAATGATAATATAAAATTTAATAAAAAAATTAAAGATTCCAAATCCATACAAGATTGAAATTTATAGAATTTTTTTGAATCCCACCAAAAATCCTTGTCATTAGAAGGTATAGAGTGGAACTTATCCTTGGTGGCATCCCAAAGTCCCAAAATTATGGAAATAAATACTGATGGATTAAGGTAATTTTATAGGATGATTTTACTTATAAACCCAAAAAACCATTCAAGAAAGACAATAAAACCAAGACCATTATATATTAAATGATAAATAAACCCAGAAAAAATACCAAAAAATATCTTATTAGAGTAACTATAGAAAATGTAAAATGAGTGAAAGGGTAAGAATCCAACGTTGAAATAAATTGGCACAAAATTTTTGCCACACATAACCATGATATAGATTCCCCCTGGCTCTAAATACACAATCCAAATAAACTATTAAATTTATAATACTAGTAATGTAATAATACATCACTTTTCATATATCTCAGTAGAAACATATGAAAACATATCTAAATGACCAAGGATGAGGAGATTATGTCACTTGACTTTCCAATACTCAAAAATTGGACAAGAATAACATAGAATATTTTATATAAATTTTTTGATAAGTAGACAAATAGTTTAGATAAGATATAAATATGTTCTATTGAATAATAAAAACAGTATTTAAAATTATTTCTTATTACATTACAAAATCATTCCAAATTTTACACACACACACACAAAATCCATGGAAGCATGTATCATAAATACACATTAGTAGTGAACAATCCCTCCACCATTCTTTCATTAAGTGAATCATTTTTATGAGGTTTCTTTTATTCCGTTTTCACCCCATATTGAATGGTGTACATTAATGATGTTATTTCATCTGATTTTAACACAAAGAAACACTGAAAAAATTATTCCATGGTACCCATTAAAACATTTCCTTGAAAATAAAATCCCCATTAAACTTATTTTTCACTAAACCTTATTTCCATCCTTAAAAACCAACCCTTCTAAAATCACATTAATCCATGGATTTTCCTAACTATATTTAATTGGGATTTTTAAGAGAAAAAAATAAGAATATTTGAAAATGCGACCAAACAAGTTCGAGAAAAATAGAGTGGGAGAGAAACCACATACATCGATTTTGTTTAGTATAGTGTATCTACATTGATTCCACTTATCTCAGTTCATGATTCCATTTTTCTATTAAAACCAAATAATATATCTTCACAACTCATTATATTCCCACATATTTTTGTTTCAATACTAATATGTGGTTATGTTTGAAAAATACTAAAGAGATCAATGATGAGAAAGAAGATTAAGATTTGAACCATTGTTTTCAAAAATAATATTCTCAAAGATATATTAGAATTAGTGTATTGATGTATAATGTATCTAAAAAATTCTATGGTATCCCCAAAAGTCAAATGGGAGAAATAAAAAACCAAATGAGGATTTGGAACCACATGTTAGTCTAAAACAATCTAAACCCAACCCCATTGATGACATGAATACCAAATTAAAATTTTGAATATATGTGGGGAGAGAATACACCAAAATACACATCACATTTGTGTAATTTTCTAGAATAAATTGGTTCATGTTATGACCATTTTTCATGTCCTGAACTATATTACACATCCACTCAGTGATATCCCTACATGCTTTGATAAATATCATAAATCATTCAAGGGAAAACATCATATCATGGATAGACTATTCTTAATATGAATTTTTCAAATAGTTATTTTCTATATTTTTTTCCTTATAAGACTTCAAACTATTATATAAAGGTAAAGTAATGACTAAAAATGTAAAATAAAACACATAAAATTATTTTATAACTCAAACTGAGGGGTGATATATTCTCACTTTTTTGGTTTTTTTGCCGTCAGGAAGCTGGACAACAAGGTTTTCATTGAACAAATCAGGCCATTTCTCCTTTATATAGCTATCATATTCTAATATTTCCTATAAAACCTGACCACGATACAATGATACATTCACAATGGATATATACCACTATTACAAGGTCTTCCCCTACATATCTATTTTCTAATGTAGTTCATGGATAAATGTCTCATCCAGCTCAAGAGTAAAGTGATCTAAATAGATTGAATTGTGAGAGTATGATTGATACATCTACAATTAAGAAATGGGAAATAATTTATGGAAATAACCGAATCTTAGAGGTAAATATAGCTAATATAAAATAATTTCAATCCATTCAATATCCTTGAATGGTCCCATATTCCATGGTGACAACTTCCATTGTATTACCAAGAGTCGATGAACAAATCTTGGGGAGACATTCAAGAAGATATGGACGCTCAACTAAAAATATAAGCATAAATGAAAATAGTCTTCATATAATATTTTTGAATCTGATACATATACATCCAGATCCAAATAATTTAATCTTCATAATAGCCTCATCGAGAAGACTCTATCCAACTATTGATTTCATTCATTAATCAAAAAATATTGTGGATAACGAAATGTATGGCAACAAAATGCCTTATAAAGAATCATGTGTATGGATACATGATTTTTTTTGTTGTAGAATAATTCCACCAAAGGCATGTGTTCTTCCTTGGAAGTATTAATGTCTATAAAACAAACCCCATTCATATATCCCGATTTAAAAATTTGTTAATTACAATTTTACATATATATGTGGATGATATGTTGTAATTACTATTAGTTGACTCATGAGGGCCTATTGTAGTTATCACTAAAATAGAGAACTATATCAAGGATCATTTGTATATAAAATAAAAAGGTGACTCCCACCAACTTACCAACTTCTTAGATAAAAAAAATTTCTATATACTACAATGGGATGGTTTTTGTGACAGGTATAAATTGTATATAATAGCCGAGTCAACCCAAAATCACACAAATATAATCATAAATCCATTAAATTATTGGTTGTCCTATAAAAAAGTCTTTTTTAGTCAATTATATCTTCCATAAAGATATAGGCATAAACTATAGCATACTAACCTATATTTTATTATTAGATTTTATCTGTTTAAAAGTTAATAATTTCATCACATAATCTGTAATCATGCATCTATTACCTATCCACTAGAAAGATTCATTTATAGACTAGTAAAATTTTGGAATACTCAGATGAATTTCCCTTTTCGAATTTTGATAAGTGGAAAGAAGTAGTTCTTGTAAAGACTGAGGAGCCACCACATGATTTTGAAAATTTAATAAATAAGTTTCATCATCTATCAAACCATTAGAAATATTCCAAACATTTAGGCTTGACCTAATGGTGATTCAATTAGGATATACCATATAAGGATCTATCAACAAACCCCTCATGTTATGAACAAGATTAATTGGAATGAAATCTGCACTATCATCATGTGCGGCGCTATCTAGTTGAATTTCCACAATTAGGCTCATCGAATGTCATTTTTCATGAGATTATAGATCAACTTTTCTACATTAATTTTAGATCATTTCATCTTCCATATATTTCTCATTACTGGGTCTATATTATAGGTTGAATTAAAACCTATGGATGTAACCTATTCATCTTTGTTTCCTCAAATTAATATATCAGTGATAAAATAAATATTTCATAATCTACTATTCAGTGAAAACTATGATCATTTCTCCAAAGATATAATGCATTTATGTTTTCAAGGAATAAACAATTGCAACTAATTTCAAGTCATGTGTTGGATATTTTTTTCTCATCTTATCACAACAACCTCCAAACATATGAAAAAACATTGTATCATTACATGATAAAACAACCAAGACTGTATTCATACACACCATAATATAAAACAAAGTCCTTACATGGTTGTAGCAAGATTATGATGGGTGCCAATGTTCGACATATTTTATGATGTAGAAAGATTTTCTAATAGTTATCATTCCTTATAAATGGAACACCCTTTCATACCAAAGTAGTCACATATTAAGAATTCCTAGTGAAATATAATTCAAAGGGATGTTAATAGTCTACTGATCTAATAATGTTGTTTATGTTAAAAACATTCATTGGTGGATTCTAAGAAACAATCACATCAATTATTCCAAGGTCAATGGATATTCCCTCTTATAAAAAGGAATTCCTAAAAAAATTGACTTATTCAATCCATAAGTCGCACATAGAAAACATAGCATATAAATTATGGTCCTACAATATAATATTTTAAATTCAATGTGATCCTCATGGTAATTCCAACATTTATAGTAAACCAAAATGCTTTCAAATAATATAAAAATAAATTAGATTAGGTACCAATGGAAGATACAATTTAGCAAGGCCATGAATAATTTATGTGTATTCATTTGAATAATGGGATTGAAAATATATTCAAACTGTCTATAAAATTATAAAATTTTATCTTCAGAATATCCTATATTATTACTATAATATGATGATATCCTAAGAATATATCAATCATAAGAACCACATAAATTCCTTTAATTGATCAAATAGATCATTAATTTTTGGAATATGAAACATATTTTTAATCATAAGATGATTCAAATTATGATAATAAAAAATCTAGTTGGTACTGTCTGAATTCTGAAAAATCCAAAATTGTGTATCTAGGGAGATATACACTATATGATATAATGATGTTGATATTACTCTCATATTGGAATCATTATGTATAATAACTCATAATTAGATATTATTTATGATTTTAGAGAAGTAGGTCATGATCCCAGAAGTATAGAGATCAAAAAATTTATTTCTGGTTGGTATGGTAACCCAGAGAAAACATTCAAAAAGATATTTGTGTATCGATTTAGTAAATTAGGAAGGTTCAAATTTATTATTTTATCTGTAGCTTCCAATTTCATTGATCCTGACTAGACAGATATGGTTCTATCGAATATAACTCAAGGAATTTTTCTACCAGTATTTATATCCTAATCCACCATAAATAGATGAAGGGATCCATATTGAGATGTGAAAATCGCCTACAAAGTGTATAAGTATATAAAGTATTTAAATCCTATCATCCAATCCATTACAATCATTGAATAAAAATCATCCATCTCAAGGAGGATAAAATAATAGAAAATCTATACTGCATCAATGGTAATGGAACATGACATTATTTTTCATCATCTACACTCCATAAATTAATGGTCTGTCTTGATACTCATTTAATAATATAATATATCATCATATATTCCACATTTTTTAACCCCAAAAGAATCACATATATAACGTGATGCACCAGTAAAAATCAAGTCATGCATAAGAGTCAAAATTAGAGAAATTGTACCTCACATCATGGAAGTACCCAATTTATTATTCCTGATATCATGCTCTACTCTAAAATTTAGTTGATCAGAATCTATAGGATATATTTTTTTTTCTTTGTTTATGATATGAATGGACAATCAAAATCATCCAAGAAGTGTCATAGTTCACCCGTGTCTATGGATGATAACATATAGGATTATAACTATCCATCTGATAATTTAATATCTAATAAATATTTGAGGTCTTACCACCTGTTGATTTCAGATTTCTATGAATATATCTTTGGATATTCCATTTATGACTATAATAAAGTAAATTACGTAGAAGTGAAGTTAATTCATTCTTCATGTGTGTAGAAAACCACATTAGAAACAACCTGAATTACTATTTAATATTATAGGATTGTTAATAAATTCAAAAGAAAAAACATATGGTGTTCTTCACTATGATAATAATTGCACCACTTCCACTAGTTTCTTGCATTAATGTTCTCACATGTTCTTATGGAAACAAACCTACTGCAACAAGTATGATTCTAGGAAAGATATAATTATGAAACTATTTCTTTAATAACCATATTTTTATAATCTATAATACAGAAGAGAATTATCATGGTTCAAATCTCATGTCACGTCATGAATTAATGATGTGTGGCTTCAATTATATGATCATATCTACTCTTAGAGTGAAATAAACTAAGTTCATAAACCTAGATGCATATTATTTGATAGATAGGTTTCCATACTATAAGATGAAAATTTATGTTGTTCTTATTATCTTGAATACATGGGGATATAAATTTTTGTTGATTTTTTTTATAAAATTCATCAGAATATATTTCCTAGCCAACTCTAACATGGACAGATAAATCCCTCCATTGACATGAAATACCCTATAACATTATTTTTTTAACTCAACCATTAGCATTGATAGTGTTAAAAGAAAATATAAGAATCTATTTATTCAGTAGAACCACCATTTTTAATATTTGGAGTCTCCCTAAAAAAGGTGGATCCAATTTCTAATGCTGCATCAAATGACATGCCTTATTTGGTTCATCATTCTGATATCCACTATAAATGGCTTGAAAATAATTCAAAATTATATATACAAGTATATTGTTCACCTGTAGGTCATTTTCAAACACATTTTGTACATCTTTTTCTAATTTATTTCTAAAATATCTACTCAGTTAGATTTTATTTAACAAGAACAAAACATCATTTAGTAATAACTCTTTATCAGCTAATTGTTTGGAAATTCCCATCACCATAAGAAACATAAAAAAATTTCCTTGATAAATCAACCATTTTAACCATTTTAGTAATTTAAAAAATCATAGAACAACATATTAATAATGACATCCTAGTTGTGAAATCTAATTACTAATACATGATATGAAACAATAACCATAAAATACCATAATAATGAGATAAAAATTTATGTTGGAGTTTCTTAGAAGAATTTTTATCCCAAACCTCCTTGGTCTATTGATTTTTATCATAAAAAGGATATATAAATTTTTTAATATATACATTTCATGTTATTAAATTACTATCTCCTTACTCCACACCCAACTCATGGACCAAACAAAACCTGGTACAATTTCTAACATCCCTCCCATTGTCTTGAGTAGAGATGGTATTCCACTAACCATTGGTGAAATTCCGATGACACTAGTGTCTGACAATAAATTCCATAGTCTTAATATGACATTGGTGTAGCAACAAGATATTTTATTTAATATTTTTTTCAATTCAATTTCTTTAATATCTTGTGTTACCCACATTACTGAGTATAAATGATCCCTGGAATGTTATTATATAACAAATATAATCTCTCATATAATTTTGATGTAATAATAATAACAATCTCATTATAATATATATATATATACATATAATGGTCTTAATCAATATAATTTTATTGATTACTTCTTAGGAAAGAAGAGCTGTATTTTTAGTAAAGTCATCTTATTTTTCAATGTTAGGTTTTCTTTAAAAATGGGATTTATTTTATTTTTTGAGACTGTTATATTTAATTTCATTAACTTTTAGGAATTAAATTATATAAAAATGATATATTTTTTAAATTAGAAAATCTTATGTATCTTAGAGTGAATATTTTTGGATTTTTTCTGAAAAGAATAATTTAGCAGTGATCAGTGAAAAATATATATTTTTATTCCAAACGACATTTTTTAAATTAATATAAAAAAGATAAATTATATTTAAATTTTAAAGTGGAAATATTTCTATTATATTTTAAATAAATCCATTAATTTTATTAGAATCAATTTTATGTTTGAATATGGTATAGAAACATTTTTTATATGTAAAAGGAATTTTTATGAAAAATTATTTTTATGCGTGAATATTATTTTTATATTAATATATTGAAATTTTCACATTTATTGAATGAATTTAATGATATTTATATATTATAAATATAATAATTTTTTAACATTCATTTTATATTTTTTTCTATGTGTGGGATATGAATAATTCTATTTTTATGCTTAAAAAGTTATTTTACCAAAAATAGGTTCTCATTACATTTTGATAAAATATTTTAAAATAAATTTAATCTAAATATAGGTATTGAATATGATAATATAGATTCAATTTTTGAATCAAGAGGATCAATTTTTTAAAAAAAGATCTATTTTATTTTTAGGCATTCTAATAGTAACTATGGTAAAATATACCACCTTAATAATTGTTAAATTGAGTTGATGTATGTTAAAACTAAGAGATAAGTACTTGAGTTTTCATAATAATTATTATTGTATTAAAATAATTCAATACATATCACCTTATGATTGAAATATAATTTTTAAATGGACACATGTCAACAAAAATGACCGATATAATATTTAAAGTAAAGAAAGTAACAAAATGACTCTCTATTATTTTTAAATTAATATTACATATCAACATAGTGAAAATGGATATTAATGAAAATAAATGTACCTTTTGAGATTAATGAAGTAATTTAAATTATTTAAATTTATTTCTAATTTTTAGATATTATATAATTATCTAAAATGCTTATGCAAAACTCATATAGTATTTATTCAATTATTTGAAAAATAATCAATGGTTTTGAAAATATTTAAATTAATATAATTTGAATTAATTATATTTTCTAGAAATTAAGTACATTAATATTATATATTCGTGTTTTGTTAAATTAGTATACTATAATTATAATTTTTTTAATGTATTTTATGTTAAATTAAATGAATAATATAAAAAATTAATATTAATGACAATATATAAATATAATATTTACTAAATAATACAAATATCATAAAAAAAATTTATAGAAGACAATTTGGAAAATATATGGTTGATAATTTCCTCACATTTAAATTTATAAAGAAATTTTCACATTATAATTGAATTTATAACCCCTTAAGTCTGAATAAGTAATTATCGAGATTATTGTAAAAATTTAACAACCCAACAATTAATAAAAATAATAGGGTTTAAAAATTCACAAACACATGTAAAAATTTAATTTTTTAATGGTATTACAACCACATAATATATTATATTTTTCAATATTTACATTTAGAATAATTTTCCCTGAGAATGACTTTATTATAATTTACTCTTTTGAGAAATTTCAAAATGTCTCCTCACTTGAATTATAAAATTGATTCCATCCATTATCCTATTCACACCACATTAAGCCTTCTATATTTACCATACCCTAATAAAATACCTTAAAATCCTTATAAACATTCTATATATTTTTTCCTTCCCAAAAGACTATCCATATGATCATTAAAATGATATCTAAATGAGTTCGTTCATAGTAGAGGTAATAAACATAACTGATCAATTTATTTTTAATTATTCTTCTACATCATCATAATCTATTATATTCTTCAGGAAATAAAATATATAGTATATTAAATGTACTAAAACTATTTTATGATTATTAAACCACCTTAATTCACAATCATTCAATCAAATGAGAAGTAAAATTATTCTTTATTCGTATGTATGACCTACCGTCTCAATGAACCTTGAAATTCATCATAATATCTTTGATTTTATGGATGAATCTAAAGTAATATATAATGAAAATAAATTATATTTATCACCCAATTAAATTAATTTATTTCTTGTAACCATGGTAAAATTATAAAGAAAAAAGCTACCAAACCAAAAAATTCATGAAAAATTAGGCAGATATACCCCGAAATTATGATTTAAAAATAGAAATATAAATAAATATGCGATAAAATATTATAATTACATAATATATGGATTTGTATATATGATAATGTTTCATGAATATATTAATAATTAATCCATGTTTATTTTATAAGATATTCCAATGGGTATGAAGGAATTCAGACCTGAGTTAATGGATTTTTGTCTCACATTTATTTATGTAAGACACATGCCATATTGATAATATTTTTATTTTATGTGGTGTATATAATTTCCTTGAATGGCTTATATGATTCCTATAATAATATTATTGTGATTAAATATCCATCTTTGCTTCTATCATTCATGAGGTAATGTTTTGAATGATACCAAAGTTGTGAGGTATTAATTTCACAATCTCCTAGTTTATCCGGATTGTTTATTATTATGTTTTTGATGATGAATTATTTTGATATAAACCTAAAAAAGTCATATTTTTTCTTTTAAAATAGTATATTATTGAAATTTCATGTTTTTAACTCATTTTTCATAACCTTTTGTATTCATCGTACTGACAATATGTTTTTAAGGATAATCGACTTTGTTTCTCTCTTTGGTTAGAAAACATTCTACTCTCATATCTATGTATTCTAAAAATATGTTAACGAAGGTTTTTACTATTATCATATTATTATTTAAATTCATTTTTACAATGTTTTTAATTTTTAACAACTACTTTAAATTGAATCATGTTTATCATTTTCTGAAAGAGGTACTTTATTACTTTTTATAGAAATGTGAATGGAATGCATTCTTTTATCTTATACGAAATTAAACAAATTTTCTACCATCATGACCACATAATACTATAAAGAATACATTTTATGTCTCCATGCCACTTTTAGGAGAAATTTATTTTCATTATATTTTATTATTTTTTAGTTTTTGAAAAAGTTATTTTCAATGTTGAATGGGTATTTTCCCGAGGAATGTTATAATGATATTGTAATGGTATTTCTAATAATTATAGACAACACCACCTGATTTCCCATATGATTTACTGGTTTTATGAAACAAGGATACCATCCTTATTCTTTCCATTGATGGTTTAGTATTATTATGGAAATATATTTTTGAAACACGTACCTTTTCCATGGGTAACGCTATGATGAAAAGTTGAATTGTTTCTGAAACATGTTTCCTTTCCATGTATTATGTTATGATTAAATTTTTAGGAAGGTCAATTCATTTAATGAATTTTTATGTGATAATTTTTTGATTTTTTGGAAAATATGTGTATGATTTTATTATGTGGTTGGAGGAACCTATATCACCCTCAAATGCATTGGGTAATGATAGATATCTCCTTTGATAAATAGGACTGGAATGTGGAGTTAACCATTTTTAGTAAGGGACTATATTCACTATGATTGACTGAGGGGGTGAACCATTACAAATAAAATAGTTTAAGGAGTTAACTAAATCCCCTATGATAGTCTTGTTTGTGAAATATTACTATTATGATGGTTTTTGGAGTGAATCCAACCCACTATGATATTATTGAATTTATCCTTGACTACTAAGGAAATGAATGTCAATGACTATGTGTATGCCAAAAAACTCATTTCTTATGCCAATGGTATTCTATGATGGATCATGTTATTTTATTCCTTTATGATTCATGTCTTATGAACTACCATGATATGTGTAATTCCTCATGATTATGATATATGATATCAAGGGTATGAATTTCAAATGTTATGCTCATGTTCTCATTCCCCTATGCTCATAATATAAATATTGGATCAATGATATCAACATTTTTTACAATTAAGGGGAATATCATCTCACACATTCTTATATTTCCATTACCTAGGATGTGAGTAATGGTTTCGTGAATGATAAGTATAATACGGTTTTTTTCAACAAAATAATGCTTGATCTTATAAAACTGTTGTTTATGTGTCCATGTTTCCAATGACACTGGACCTATTTGATGCTAGAATGGATTTCTTATTAGTGAAATTTATTTCTCTATATAGATGGTCTTAGATAAAGGTTATGTTAAAATTTGGAAACATGGATGAAATTTTTTTAGTGAGAACCCCAAAGAAATGTCTAAATATTGGATAAAATCATATTATTTTGATAGTAGTCATGGATTATCAAGGCTAAACATAAGATTTAATAGATTTAAAATATTGAGTTTTGATTTCAAAATCCTATAAATTAGTTTTCATTATTATTTGGTTTCCTACTATGATTATTGTTTCTCACATAATGTTTTTTTTTGGATTTAGTAAATGAATGAAAATTGAAGTAAACATGTTAATGTTGAATGAGATAGTCGACATATTAATTTCCCTCATGATAATACAAGTGAAATTAGATATAGAATGTGAAGCCTTATGATCATGCATAATAATCTATCTCATTAAATAATTAACATTAATTTTTTTGGTTTCCTAGGAAACATAATAAGAGAAAGATAATATTTACTGAAGACCATGGAGGAAACAAGATCTATCTTCCAACATGTCTTGATTGTTGGGAGAATTAAACTATTAAATGTCTTAGAAGAACATGATTATTTTCTCAGTGTTGAAAATAATTACACGATGAAATTTATTTTCATGGAAAAATAAAATGTTTAGATGGATGATAATAATGATCTCATTATGTTATCAGTGATTGTTAAAATTTTAAAATATGGAATGTATGGAAATTATAAAAATTTATGTCCTAGGTATAAATATTGAGAATAGATTCAAGATGTTTCTATGAGTATCTATTCTTAAATTAATGACGGAGAGAATAAAAATGATATATAAAACGAAGTGTGTATTAGGGAATAATATTTTTAATTTAAGTTATTGTTTAAGAATATAGTTGAAGGATAAAAGTGTTTTTGTATAGAAATTCAAGAATTCTATTTTGGATATTTGAATCATGATATATAGAGGGGTTATTAATTATAATTTTACATTATGAATTTTCAAGAATATGATGAATAATACTTTCAACTTAGAAAATTTATTTAGTACTGATGTGATATTTTATGGAAAATTGATAATTGAGGGAAAGATAACCTTTAATTTGATCTTAATGGTTATATAATGAATATTGATATGGATAAGGCAATTTTGATAGAATTAATAACCTTGTAATTAATTAGTTATTTATTGGTATTGTGTATTATGTTATATTTTATGTAGTTAAAACACATTATATAATCTGGAATTTTTTAATAAATAGGGAATGAGTTAGTTTTTAGAAGAATACATGTTTTTATTGAGGTATTATTATTATTTAGATTATCACCATGTTATAAGAGAATATATGATGAAATAATTTACATATTTTTTAAGTGAAAATTAATAGGAACATTATGATATTTTATCGATTAATATTAACTTGATTTTATAATTATAGTAACCCTATCTATAAATTTTTTATTTTAGGAAGCTTCCTAAAAAATTTTATTAATGAAATGGTTTATGTTGAAAATTGGATGATGCTTTAGATATTAATGTATAATTTGATTACATGAATAATTGTACACATTGGGAAATTATTCTAACCATTTTTCTTTTGACGATAACTAGATATAGAAGGAAAGAATTATCCTTCTTTTATAGATTTTATGATGAGTATAAAGTTTACAGTAGTTCATCTGGTTAAAAAAATTCATTCTAAAAATTCATTTAATATTGTTGGATGGGAAGAAGAAATTGATAAAAGAACATACAAAAAATTAAATGGTTATTATGGTATGAAAAAAAATCATTTAGTCATATTTTATTATGTTCTCTATCTTCATCCATCAACATTATGAATATGATCTTAAAATAAAATAATATAATTTTACCTTCATTTTGAAGAATTAATGTTTTTTTATCCCATCTCATAGTTTTTGGTTTGTGGTCCTTATCCTTATACTAAGCATAATTATTATCAATATATATTAGTACTTGGATGTTATTAGTCACTTATACATATATATCCTTAGTTACTAGTAATGTTTTACAATTCAGAATTCTGGTTTTTATTATTTTATATAACCTTCAAATTTCTATTTAATTTATAAGATAAAGTTTTGTTCACCCACATTATGATGTGGGTTTATAAGAATGAATTTTCAAAGATAAAACCCTTTATTACTCAGAAGAAGTTTCAATTTGGATGATGTAATTTTTTAAATGGGGAGAATGAAACACCCTAATATTTTATGATTTTTTTGAAATTTACTATCTTTGATATATTGTGTTACATGCAACACCAAACCTAAAAGAACCATAATATACTATTATCTGATAGATATAACCTATACTTTGATTTGGAAATTATGAATAGGAATATTCAAATTATGAAATATATATAAAGGCCTAAATCATTATAATTTTTTGATTAATTCATTGGAAATACACACTATATTTTTAGTAATGTAATTTTTTTTAATTATATGCTTAACTCAAAAATGTGTTATATTAATTTTTGTCGGAGAGTGTGATATTTTATTGGTGTAACATTTAGAAATTTTATTTTATAAAAAGGATATAATTTTTGGAATCCTAATATACAAATTATCATAGTGTGATTTCACTAGTTGTTTCTTAAAATATTTATTTACCAGTGAATAATGAAACGTTCTATTTTTTATTGGAAAGTGTATTTTTTCAAAAATCTAGTAATTAATTTTTTTTAATTTAGATTAAATGTATTTATAGATTAATTATATTTTATATAATCTAATTGTGGTCATTGGAATCAATTTTATGTTTTAATTTAGTATAAAAATATTTTTTATAAGTCAAAATGTATTTTTTTGAAGAACTATTTTTTGGAATATAATGTGTTTTAATCTAAATATATTAAAATTTTCACAATTGGTGAATGTTTTTTTTGAATTAATATATTATATATACAATCAAATTTTCTAACATTAATATAATATATTTTTTATTCATGGGATAACAATAAATAAATATTTTTACATAAATCTATATTTATCTAAAAAGATATTTTTATTGCATTTAAAAAATTAACATTAAAATTAATTTGTGCCAAATATCGGTATTTAAATTAAAAAAATGGATTGAATATTTTTAATTAGCATATTAATTTTTTTAATTATTTTCTTTTATTTTTAGGCATTATGAATGTTACAATATTAAAATTTATCATATCAATAATGGGTAAATCCGATTTATCTAGGATAAAAGTGATATGGTCATAATTTTTCATCCAAATTCTAAATTAATGAAGGTAATTATATCCTTATCAGCTTATTAAATAAATTTATTTATTTAATGTAAACTTCTTAATGAAAATTACCAATATTATATATAATGAAAATAAAATTACATAATACAACTCTCAGAGATTTAAATATATATTATATGTCCATATAGGGAAAAAAGAAACATAAGAATGAATATATATTTCTATTTGGATAATTATTAAATTATTTAAATTATTGGAATTTATTTATAATTTTTAGATGTCATATAATTACATTATATAATTATGAAACACCGATGTATTATTTCTTAAAATATTTGATAATTTGAATAATTGATATTAATAATAACAAAAGTAATATAATTTTCATTATTATTGTGTCTCGTTTGTTAAAAAATTATTATTATGTTTTTCAAAGGTATAATATTTAAATTTAAAAAATTTATTTTTGTCTTTCATGTCATATTAATTGAATATTGTCGTAATTGATATTAATGAATTTGTTTTAAATTAATATTTCACTAAAATTTTTAAAAATCATTAAGACCCAAAAATGTGATAAGGTGATAATATATGTTCAAAAATCCCATCTTGTGTACATTTATTATCCAAATTCCACCTCAAAAGTAAATTTATAGCCCCTTAAGAGTGAGAAATATGTTACCGGGATTAAGGTAAAAATTGGTTAACCAAGCGGCTAATAAAATAGATAAGGTTTAAAATGATACCCAAAATGATCCAAATTGTATTGTATTATGAGAATAAAACTTGTTACTATATTATCATATAATATATGGCCATTTTTAAGCATTTTTTGGTATATAGACATTATTATAATTTAATATTTTTGGAAATTTCAAAAGTGTGCCTCACATCGATTATAAAAGGGAACACATCCTTTCTATTATTAACAAAACATTTATCCATAAATATAGACCATTACATTCCCAAATTCCTCATAAAATTAATTTTTAATGTTATAGTGTAGATGGTCTTCCAAAACGTCCAACCCTAGGATTCCCAAGTAGAGATATAAAGGGGTTCATTTTGAGAAGATGTAATTGCCTCCACCAGTCACTATATTTTAAATTATTTTTTAATTAAAATAAATTATTATATTATTAATAAAATAATAAATTCAGTATCATAAATATTCTGAAATTTTTTTATGATTATTAATCAATCTTTATTTACCGTATTTTGACCAATTGAGAACTAAAAGTATCTGTTATATATACATTAGAACTACAGCCTCCATGAATAGTTGAATTCATTTTTATATTAATGCTTTAATGGATGACTATAAACATGTATTTAATGAATATAATATATTTACATCATGATTAAAATTATTTATATGATATATCTATGATCTAATTGCAAGGATAAAAAATATCAAACCCAAACTTACATGAAAAATTAATCAATATCACTAAGAGCATCGAATTTAATAAATAATTGTTTATAAATGAGGGATAAAAGGTTATATTTAATTCATTTAATGAATGATAAATTATATTTTTTTTTTATAATTTAGGTATAATAAATAAATATTTATTATTCAAGAGGTTCCAACATGAAGGAATGATGTCATACATGAGGTAAAATATTTTCATCTCCCTTTTATTTCTAGGGGACACAATCCATATTCACCACTTATTTCTGTTATGTGGTGTATATAATTCCCAAGAAAACAATTTTTATTATTTTCATTAAATTTATAAGTTTATACTTATCTATATAAGCTTCTCTCTTTAATGAGGTTTTTATTTTAAATTTACAAAAGTGATAGGTTTTTTTTCCAAAACTCATTGGGTATTTGGATTGTTTATGATTATGATTACAATGATGAAATATTATGACATAATAATAAAAAAAAATGAAATTTTATATCCATACGTTATTTATGGAAAATAAATTCATCCTATTCTTTTACCTCCCCATATGAGAGACTGATTTTTTTTAAATAAAATCACCAATATTTCTCTATTTGGTTTAAATACCCTTTTTAACCATATCAATTTTTTGCATAAACATTTTAATGACGGTTCTAACACTCATAATAATATTTTTGAAATAAAATTTCCCCCAGATTTAATGTTTTTAAAATGTTTTAAATGTACTTTTCTTTCTTTTTTTCTGAATGAGGAATATGTTTTTTTACAAAAAATGTTAGAATAATGTATTCTTTTATGTTATACTGCATGAAATGAATTTAACACAATGTTCACTACTAAAAAAATTAAGAATTAAAATATAATTATCCAAGGATATATTCAATTAAATGTATGTTCTAATATTTTTTATTTAATTTTTAGTTTTTTAATTATTTATGGTGGAAATCCATTTTTCCTCAAGAATGTTTTAATGACCATTTGATTATATTTATATTCATCAAATTAAACAACCCTTGAATTCACATATGATTTTATAGGGTTATGATCCAAGGATACCATCTTTATTCCTTCCCAAAATGAATTATTTCTATTATTACAAGACACTTATGAAACTCATTACATTCCCATAGTTTTTTCTATAATTAAAAGATGAAATGTTTATGAAACGATTTTCTTTTACCTAGGTTATGGTATGATTAAATGTTTATGAACCATGTCTATTTTAATGGGTACTGATTTGAAGAATAATTTATAATATTATGGAACAAACATGTATGATTTTTATTATGTGATGGGTGGGACCTATATCTCCCCCTAATACATTACGTATAGATTGATATCTCATGAGATAAACAAGATTTAAATGGGAAGTGAACCAAGATTAGTTTGTGAATTTTCTCACTATAATTTGTCTTCAGAGGGGTCATTAACTACTATGATGGGTTTGGGAGTTAACCCAATTAATTATGTATGTATTGATTTTAATCCTTGACTAATAAAAATGTATTTTGATTGAACCCAATCCACTACGATAGACGTTGAAGTGAGACATGACAACTAAGGAATTGATTTTATATACTTATGTATATTCCAAGAACTCACATCTTATGCAAATTTTATACTCAAATAGATTAGTTTATATGATTAATTTATGATTCATGAATTATTAACATCCTTGATTTAATACAAGAATCAATATCATGACCTTTGATATATAAGTTATGTATTTCAATGGTTAATTTCATGTTCGCATTCCCTTATTCAAATGTAATGGAAATGTGATCATTGATATCTCTATTTTTTACCATTACTAAGCATATGAGATCACCATGTATTATGTTTTCTACCACTATGTTATGATGAATGGATTTAGGAATGATATTTCTAATAAGGGAGATTGTTATAGTGAATATAATTACGGACTCTTATGAACCAATTGTTTATGTGTCAACGATTCCAATGATAGTAGACTTATATAATTCTAGCATGTAAAATTATGATATGTAATGAATATTTATATAGTTATACGTAATATTTATGTATCAAAAGAATGTATTGATATGGTTAGGGAATTATTATTCTTATAAAACTAAACAAACTATCAATAATGGAATAAAAACAAAGACCACGATATGATGGATGAGAAGTAACCCAGACATCATAATAAAATATGAACATAAAATCCATATCAGAGTAATAATGAGAAAATAAAATTGAGTTAAAAGACAGTAAATAAATATATATCTCCATTTCGAAAATTTGGTGCCACACCAAGCCATCAACCATACTCTCTCCAACTCCAACACCATCAACGATATCCAAAACATCAATAGATACCACTAGTGAAGTAACAACCTTTACCCTTATCTGTATATCGGTATATGACATCTAGAAAAACACCAAATCACCCAAGGAATGTGTGATTATGTCACCGAATATGTAATCCCTATATTTTGACCAACACATTCAGCAATGAGAAGAATAAATTATCAAAATATATATATAACAGCTGATATGGAAATAAACAACTGATATAAGATATAATCATGTTCCATAGAAAAAATTAAACAAAATTTTGAAAACAATTTATTTTTATTAGAGTAAAAATTACACTTCCAACCCACCACAAAATGAATAACACCATGGACCTCCTTATGCTAATGAGTAGTGAGCCATCATATCACCAATCCATCTTTTGGTGAACCATTTTGACAGGGTTACATTCATTACCTTATTCTATTCCATTTTCACCAGAAAACATTCCATCACATTCATGAAAAGCTACCCATTATAATATTTATTTTGAAATAACATTATCATGAAGAAGAATAATTCGTAAAAACATAATCCAACATGATCAAAAATAGTATAGTGGTATAGAAGCCACATACCATTAGTTCATTTGGTAGAAATATGTATGTTGATTCCTAATAACTCAAACATTCCTTCCATTCATCTATTATAACACAATAATATCGAATAAAAGAATATAATTTATTTAGATCCATGTTTCAACACTAATCTATTGTTTTTTAAGAAATACTGAACATATCAGATATGAGAATGATGAATGAGATACCAACTATTAATTTATATAATTAAACACCCAAATATCCATTAGAATCAATGTTTGAACATCCAAAATAATCTGAAATTTCATATGGTAGGCCCAAGAGATTAGAATAATAATTCAGGAACTAAATTTTTATTTACAACTACATGATGGAAAAAAACTATATTGGCCCCACTATGTTCACTACAAGAATACCAAATTCTTGTTCGGAATAACTGAGGGGCCATTTAAACTGAATTACATGTTACCAAAATATTATTTTATAGAGATACTAGATCATGATGCAGAGATTCTTCAAGATATGAATATCCTTAGGGAACAACATGGATAAATATAAACATGCTATTAATCCTTTCATGACATCTTCCCTGAGAAAAAATTTCATCCTGAATAGACAAGTAAAAGAGAGAATTATCAAAGTAAATAGTTTATATATTGTTTTCCTTTTACTAAATTTTTTTTTCCAAAAGTTACCCCAATTACTGAAAATGTAAAATAAGATTAATAAAATGTTTTTGTGCTTAAAACTGGGGGTTCTATAATTTTTCATATAGGTTGTTAAACCTTCCAAAAAAATATTGCATTAATCAATGTGTGAGTATAGATATGGAAGAAATAATATTAATATAATACCATTATGAAAAATTATAATGATATTATTTCAATAGTATTAAGGTGAATAATGATTGTTGGGAAGAGTTATAATAATAAGATAAATGATAATGGAGTTTTAACTTAAAAATAAATCACATTCCCTCTTTTTATGCTCATTTTAAGAGGTTAGTTTTGCAATAATGTCTTATTACAAATTAAACATAAAGAAAACATAATTTACATTTCCATAATTTATCTCATAAAATTAATAAAAAATTTATCCTAAACCATTTCCATAATTACTACAGAAAGGTTTTCATTAAAAACAAACCTTTTTATTCGTAGAGGTGGATGTCCACAAACACGCATATCCATTATTTTCATTTTTATTGAATATAAGGGGATAGAAAATGTTTACATAAAAAATATAATAAAAATAATTATGATAGTTTTACTGATATCATTATATATATATGGTTAGAATTTTTTTGGATATGGGTAGATGATAATATTAAATAAATGTTGTTAAATTTTATGTAGTACTTGCATTGAGAATGTTGATATTATATAGAAATAATATTTTTATATGAAGGAATTGTGTCTCTTTATTGAGGATAGAAAAGAAAAAATTTCATATGGGATGTAGAAAAAGTACAATTGGTATATATTTATTAGGATTATAAACAATAGTTTTATATTGAAATGGGTGGATGTTAGCACTTTTTATAGGTGAAAACAGGTCAAATAATACGAAAATAACTTTTGGTAAGGGGTATGAATGGAATTTCATGATAGTTAGGTGATTTTAGTTTTTAAATTTCATTAAGACATGTATGTATGAATTTTTGACATAATAAAGGAATTATTAAATTACTATGTTTCAAATTGATTTAATAAAATTCAATCCTCATTAGATTACCCATTTTAATGCTTTTTGTTATTTATTAATTATTTACCTAGGTAATTACTTTTTAGAAAATATATATATAATGAAACTTTTTACCATATTTTGAATTGACTAATGTGAATATGATATTTATATAAAATAATTAAATTTTTAAATATTGGAAAATTAAATTTTAAATCAAACCATATAATGCGTTGAAAAACTATTTTTATAGGTAAATTTATATTTAATCGTTTAGTGTTATTCATAGTATTTATTATATATTAAAAATTAAATTACTATTAATTAATTTTTTTATATTTCCAAACATGTTTTTAGAGTCATAATTAAAAATATATTCATTTAATATAAAAATAGATAATATTTTGAAATGTATCATTTTACTAAGGTAACTAATATATACATTGATAACATAATTTTAGGCCTAAAAAAGAAAATAAATCCATTAAATTTATTAGAAATAATAAAATTGTTTTATACATTTCAAAATATAAATGTGATAAAAATATTTTTTAATATAAGTTCACATAATGCCTAAAATAAATTTTATGAAACATTTATCATCCATTTATAAAATAAATTTATTACATAGCTAGTAATAATTATTATGGGGATTTAACCCATTTTATTATAAATAATATCAATAATTTCTATTTAAATAATTATTTAACTATAATTAATCCTAATGGCATTTGAAAATGAATTTTTTTATAAAAGTACAATTTTACACCTAAAGTGTTTTTATTTGTTATTTATAATTACTAGTTTTATTTTATCATGTAATTTTAATAAAATAAAGAAATTTATTTCAATTTCAACATTTATATTATAATATAGATACCACTTATATTTACCTCCCAATTCTACAACTACATTTTTAATGTTATATAACAAAATATAGTTTCTTTTGGTTTAGGGTTTCATGTGAAGTAATATATTGACAAAATTGTTCTATAAAGTTAAATATATAATTTTAAATATTAGGTTTCTGAAAACTCAAAAATTAAATAATGTTCAACTTTAAATTTAATTTTTCACTCACTAATAAAATTAGTAATGTATATGTAAAAGATATGAATAACTCAAGATATATTTCCTTTTGTGGTGTCTACCTTAACATATTAGTATTAACTATGAAAAACATCATTTATCTAAATTCTATTAACAAATTTCTTCATTTTTAATACACAACTTTAATCTCTATTCCCACCTTTTACACTCATGAAACATCTTAAACTTCCTTTTAGAGATTACCCGTTATTCATCTCTTCACATTAAGAACAAATATGGAATTGAATCATATTTCCTTCACCATATTTGTGACTCAATATTTCATGATAAATCATCATTTTATTCATTAGGTTGATTTTGTAATTCATCTATGCTCATGTTGTTATTAAAAATTCTTGATAGTTGTCTCTGAATAATAACATGATTTCTCACGTCAGTTCCTATCTCATTATGTATCTCATTTGACCAATATATTCATTGTATGTGGTACCCATAATTACAGCAGTTTCTTATCTATTGATCCATAAATAAAACAAAAAGGATTTAATATTAGTGATGGACAATTGAAACATTAAGATAATTATTTTTAGATGAAAAATTAAACTTCAAAATTTCATAATCATTAAAATTTATACCTATATTATCAACTTAAACCACTACCGATTCAATCTAGGTTCTATTTGGGGGGGGGGTCTCTAATAATAATTAACATAATTCATGAACATAAAAAATCATTCATATTGGATTGTAAGGATAACGTGATTAATCTAAACATGTTTTTTGGGATTTTCTTGCTAGGTATTTATTCCTTGACCAAATTATCTTACACCATATTCAATACTGAGTTGAAACTCACCCTTTCTTTTTTGGGTGATCATCCTAAGGTAAATATATGACAAAATTACATCCATGTCATGACCCGTCCACGGAGCCCGTGCCGTGACTACCCCAAGCCCGCCTTCCATAGGCCAGGGGCTGGCGACTAGAACCAAAGGAATAAATCCCAATAAAAAGGGAAGGCATTGCCTTTATTAAATGAAAAAACACACAAAAAAAGTATAAGAAGAAGCTACACTATGTAAATTAGTAAAACAAACGTGTTTAAAGCACAAGGGGTCGTAAATACAAGCCCAAAAGAGAGGTACAGCTACAACTGAAAGTAAAGTACAACTCAAAGGACAACAACTGAAAGGAGACAAGAAGCTCTTGGATCGTCCTTCGGCTTCCTACCTAAAGGGTAGGTATAGATATCCTCCTCAGCACTCCACGTCTGTCTGTCTGTCTCCTCCGGATACCGACTCGTCGTGAGATCTACCTCCAGGTACCGACTCGTCGCGAGATCCACCTCTGGGTACCGTCCCTCTCTACAAGCCTCAACCATGATCACTGATGTCCGTCATCTGTAACCAACACAATGTGGTGCAGGCATATCCCATGCAGGGGTGAGTATAATGATACTCAATAGGGACCCCTAGACACTCAAGTACTCACTAAATCCAACAATAATATCCTCAAAGAAGGATCTCAACAGATATCCCTTACTGAGGTATAAGCCCATACATATACCTTAGTTATCATGTAACCCATCTAAATCAAGAGTTACTACACAGATATGAAATAAACGGATAACCGCTACTTAGGTATATGTCCATACATATACCTAAGTTATCAAGTAACCCATCTCAATCATGAGGAAATCACAAAGGTTAATGACTCAGCTTAAACCAGGATTTTATTCATGAGGTGGAAACCACAGCTACTGGAGAACTCCTCCTCTATCGAGTACAGTGGACCTGCCGCTATGACCAAGCACTTCCCAGTAACCTTGTACTGTTGATGTACTCCACCTGACGAGTATTGTGGGTCTGCTGCTACAACCCTGCGCTTCCCACCATGGGTCTGCCGCTACAACCAAGCGCACACCCTCATAGCCTACAGAGGTACTACTTCTATCGAGTACCATAGGTCTGGCTCTACAACCAGGCACTCCTCTACCCTGGGTCTGCTGCTACAACCAAGCGCACCCCATTGGGCCATCTGAATCACTCCGAGTCGATCGATCAGTAGTTGTCAAGTCTCAGCCAGCTACTAGGTCTCAGCACTCCATACGCTTGTCTCCGGGAGGGTTCGCTCCACAAGCTACTGGTAGATACTTCCATGTGTCGTGTAATCTCACGTGGAAGTATCTCAAAGGACAACCTCATCGTAGGGGTCTGAACGCAATAGACGGTGTGTCAATCGGACGCCTGGTCTGTGTTATTAGCCTTTTCGACCCAAGGGCCCGACTGGTTTCATATATGACCAACCAGACCATATCTCAAATCTACCCCGAAATCTCATAGGGTATACTCATAGGAACCTATTCTCAATAAGATTACCAATGCCGCAGACGGTTCGCCAAACGGTCGTCCGGTTTGAAAGTTGACAGCTTTTCCGTTCTAGGGGCCCGGTTGGATTTCGGGTACAATCCAACACGGCCATATTCCAACCACATCCAAACCTCAAGTGAAGTATACCAAAAGATCCATCTCACCAAAAGGAAACCAAAAAAGTCGACGGCACATTAATCGGACAACCAGAACTAAGGTTATAAGCGTTTCCACTCTGAGGGCCCGGTTGGTTTCGGTTTCGAACCAACCCGGCCATACCCAAAGTTCTCCAGAACCTTGATTGATATATACTGAAATGGCCATCTCGATCCAGGGATCCCAACACAATAGATGGTGCATCAATCAGAGTTAAGTAGCCCAATTTATGGGCGTTTGAAAGGATATGTCTGAAAGTATGGGGTTTGGGCCCGGTCCGACCCGTCCCAATACCCCCTGGGTCGGGCTGAACCGGGTCGACCCGACTCAGGTCTGATTTCGTCCCGGTTGGGCGTGGTCCGGCCCAGAACAGCCGGCGCGGGGGTCCGGCCCAGCGCGGGTGGCCTGGCCCAGCGTGGGCGGTCCGGCCCGGTGCGGGCGGTCCGGCCCGGTGCGGGCAGTCCGGCCCGGTGCGGGCGGTACGGCTCGGCGCGAGTGGTCTGACCCAGCGCGGGCAGCCGACCTAGCGTGGAAGACGTGGAAGTGGGGGGGGGGGGGGTGTTTTCTCGAAATGGAGGACCCCTTTGGGGTCCGACCTAGCTAAGCTAGCTGGGGGTTTTGAACCCCTAGACTTCTTGGAACAGCCGGCCAGTGAGGATGTCATGGGACCCGCTGGTCCCGCCTCCAGGGGGTGTCGGGGGCCAGCCGAGCCCGACCGCCTCTGTCGAACCTCCGCAGACATAGATGCGACTCCCCTTCGGCCGGTGCAGCGCGACGGTGCCGGGCCCCTCCACCACGGCTCTCCCCAGCCGCGACCCCTTGATGCTCTGTCGTGGCGCGACGATGTCGCGCCCCTTCACCGTGAACAGCTCCTGGTTGCATCCTCCTTTGGTCTCTTCTACGCGGCGCGATGGCGCCGCGCTCTACAGCCGTGGCCCACTCTGGTCACGATCCTCGGCGTCCCCGCACGGTGCAACGACACCGCGTCACCTCCGTTTCAAACTACAATGAAGTTCAACAACAAAAGGGGGGGAGTATCAGCTGTGTTTGTGCGGTCCGACCTCCTCCCGTTAAATTGATAACAAGCGGCCAATATTTAAGGAAGAACTTAAATTTAAAACTTGAATGATGATACAACCCCTACCTCGATTCACGAAGGTTGATCACTTGTCCAAGGAAGGGAAAGCTCTGCTGTTCCATTACCGTTGCCACGAGATGACGATGTCACTTCGTCAATCGTCAAGAAAAAGGAATCCAGGGTTGGCGTCGTGTTCTCCGTGTTCTCCAACGAAAAAGATGAGTTCTATCTCCTCCAAAAACTATAACTCCCCCCAAAAACATAACACCACAAGCTCAACCCAAATAAAATAAGACACCTCTTATTTTATTACTCAAGCCATGCATTTCAAAAATCCAAAATTCAAAACCAAACACACTTAATTAATTAATCTTAAGTTTCCATATTAATTAGATGTTTAGTTGACATGAATTAAAGTGGGAGGTGGGGAGGGTAGGAGTCACTTAATTAAAAAGGGGTTTATAAGAGTTAGGGAATTTGAAAATGTGGGGGATCGTGTGGGCCCCACCTCACCTTTAATCATCTCATGGAAAGTTATCAACCATTGGGTCCCACTCCAACTCCCACACCTAGGATCTAACACTTAGAAAAGAGAAATAAAATTTGTAACATAATTTTACTTCACTTAAACCATGTTTTTAAACAACACTTCCCGAGTGAACGCAACTTCAGAAAAGGTCTTCTTAAGTAAACACCGGTGTTATGGTTTGATAGGTTCCCTAGGATTTTGATTCCGAGCACAGGTTCAAAAGCTAGAAAAACCCACTCATTCGTTCACTGAATGTACCCAAGCTAATCTTTGGAAATTGATTTCGGGCACACCGGGCCTCAGAATCAGGTTCTTTCAGAAACTGCGTACTCGTAAAATTCCAAAGAAATTAAGAAAAAATATTCCTTGAAATTTATGATTATTTACATTACTCCCACCTCTTGGATTTACGTCCATGTAAAGCTTCAACATACACTAAGTAAAAAAAAGTGGTACTGAGCATGCATCTAAGGCTTCCTCTCTCATGTGCTCTCCTAGAGGTTCTCGAGCTACCAGTGAAAGTGCACCTGAGTAACCAACCATCCACATAGGACCCGCTCCTGTCGATCCTTGATCTCCACTGGAACCTTCGAAAATTTATCCCCTTCATCGATGTCCAACTCCCCGTTATCGATGGTATGGGTCGGGTCGTGCACATATCTCCTCTGCTGAGATACGCGGAAGATGTAATGCACCTAGTGCAACTGAGGTGGATGGGTCAAGCGGTAAACCACCTCACCTACCCTGTTGAGGACCTAGAAGGGTCCGATTAACCTCATTGATAACTTGCTACCTAGGCCAAATCTATGTAAACAACATCGAGGTGAGACCCGTAAGAAAGTGTGGTCTCCATCCTCAAACTCTAGTGGTCTATGTATCATATCAGCTTAGAACATCTATATGTACTGTTCAGTCTTCATCCACTCCTAAAAAAACTTCACTTTCTCCATCGTAGTCTAAACCATCACTGGTCCTACAAGAGAATCTAAGATTTGTTCTTTGCCGATAAGAGAAATCTAGTCTCATCCCCTTGATGAACCACGTTCTTTTCTTAATACAGTCATTCCTGACAAGAATGATACTAATCAATTCCATGGATGAAGTCGTAAGGCCTTGACACTACATCCAAGAGATCAAACTATTACTCTCACCTCCAAGGGTTTAGTCACACTCTCGGCATAAGTGCGGGGTCACTAGGTCTCCTCCAGTAGGAATCTCAAAAGTGAGGTTCAAGTCAACAGTTTAAATCAGAACCTCTTAGTACACAAAAAGAAAGGAAGAAAACGTCACAAGTAAAAGTGTCTTTTATTACTACAACTCATGTAAAAAGACACACAATAACCAAAAACAACCAAAATGAAAACAAGGAAACTAGAAGCACCAAGATCAAAGGTCCCATGCCTGGAACTAGTCCCGCTCTTGTCCGCCAGCTTCTGGAGCTCCATAGTCATATGCTTCTGCTTCCTGAAGTTGAGATCTCCCATGTCCACCAGTTCCCTGCGGTCGGGGTGGACCTCCTTGTGGTGGTGGTGGAAACACCTCGAAGCGTCGTCCACCTCCAGCTACATGGCCATCTCCCCTACCTTGGTCTCCTTCTCCTTGCGGTCTGCCTCGATTGAACCTATGCCTATGCCTAGGAGGTCCTTCGTTTATCTGCTGGTCATCTGTATGGAGGGTCGGACAGTCACATGACATGTGACCGACCCCGCCATAAGAGTAACACTGTCTGCTCCAGGTAAGTCATTCTCCACCCCGGGTGCCTCGCACACACGATCCTATGTCATGCGGTCGACCACCTGTAGGTCTGGTCCTCTTGGACCTCTACGTCATCTGTCTACTTCCCACTGCAGAAGACTCTGCTGCATGCCGGATAGTGGTGGGTCCTCCTACTAGAGACTTCTCAGCAAGGAAACTCTCCACTAAGAGGGCTCGCTCCAACACCCCCTGTCTGCGTCGGGATGCTGTGAGAAACAACTGAAGCTCTAATCTCTCGCCTGAGCCCCTAATCAAAAGTTCGTGCCCTGAAGAACGGGTCTCGTACCATATCAGGGGAGTAGAGTGAGAGATCGGTGAACCTCACTGAATACTGCGCCACCAACATGTTACCTTATTGAAGATGAAGTAGCTCATGTATACGCACCGCTCGAAGGGTGGCAGGGACAATCTCTGCCCGGAACAGGCTCTCGAAGTCTGCCCACAGAAGTGTCACCTCATCATGCATATGAAGCATCAGGCTCCACCATCTGACTGCTACTACTTGGAAGAGGCTAGCAGTAAGGATCACCATGAAGTCTGCTGGAGTCCCTACTAGCCTGAAGACTCTCACGACAGCCTCCATCCAATCCTCATCCGCCTGCGGGTCCGTCTCTCCCATGAACCTGGGTGTCCTCTGGCGTTGGAACTCGTGCAGTGCGCTCAAGCGATGTGCACTCTCTACTGCTCGGGATGGTGGAATAGGTGGCTCAATGGGTGGTAGTACCGCTGGTGCCTCCACTGGTGCCTCAACTAGAAAAGGGCCCTATACTGAGGCCTCATCGCTCGGCGGGTTGTCAGTATGTACAACTTTCAGGGCTCTAGCTGGTCATCCTCGGGGAGGCATCCTATAAGAAACAAATGCGACACAGTCAAAGAATATACCTGGTGAGATGACCTGGTTTGAGCTGACTTAATGAAAACTTTTGGAAACACAAACGCAATCAGTGTTTTCATGCACTGGGTTGGAAATCAGTAGTCAAGGTCTTGGTGTATGGATACATCGGCCACATCACCAACACTGGACTCCCTGAACTGAAGACCACACTCAGTACACTTAACACTATTGCTTCACTGTAAAGAATTATCATAGTCTTGAGTTCTGCGGTAGAATCGACTCCTCTGATACCAATTTTTCATGACCGGTCCTCAGGGCCCATGTCGTGACTACCACAAGCCCGCCTTCCATAGGCCAAGGGCCGGAGACTATCACCAAAGGTGTAAATCCCAACAAAAAGGGAAGTCATTGCCTTTATGAAATTAAAACACACACAAAAAAAAGTATAATAAGAAGCTACACTAAGTAAAGTAGTAAAAAAACATGCTGAAAGTACAAGGGGCCGGAAATACAAGCCCAAAAGAGAGGTACAACTACAACTGAAAGTAAAGTATAACTCAAAGGACAACAGCTGAAAGGTGACAAACAGCTCCTAGATCATCCTCCGGCTTCCTACCTGAAGGGTAGGTACAGATGTCCTCCTCAGCACTCCATGTCCGTCTGTCTCATTTGGGAATCGAATCATCGTGAGATCCACCTCTGGGTACCGACTCATCATGAGATCCACCTCTGGGTACCGTCCATCTCTAGAAGCCTCAACCAGGATCAGTGATGTTCATCATCTGCAACCAACACGACGAGGTGCGGGCATATCCCGTGCAGGGGTGATTGTAACGATACTCAGTAGGGACCCTGAGACCCTCAAGGTCTCACTAAATCCAACAAGAATATCCCCAAAGAAGGATTTCAATAGACAACCCTTACTTAGGTATAACCCCATACTTATACCTTAGTTATCAAGTAACCCATATTAATCAAGAGGTACTACACAGATATGAAATCAACAGATAGCCACTACTTAGGTATATTTCCATACATATACCTAAGTTATCAAGTAACCCATCTCAATCATGAGGAAATCACAATGGTCAACAACTCAGATCAACCCAGGATTTTATTCATGAGGTTGAAACCACAGCTGCTAGAGAACTGCTCCTCTGTCGAGTATAGTGGACCTACCGCTAAAACCAAGTGCTCCCCACTAACCTTGGACTCTTGAAGTACTCCACCTGATGATTACTGTGGGCCTGCTGCTACAACCAAGTACTTCCCACCATGGGTCTTCCACTACAACCAAGTGCACCCCCTCATAGCCTACAGAGGTACTCCTTCTGTCGAGTACCACAGGTCTGCCACTACAACCAAGCACTCCTCTGTCATGGGTCTTCTTTTACAACCAAGTCCACCAAACTGGGCCATCCGAATCACTCCGAGTCGATCGATCAGTAGTCGTCAAGTCTCATCCAGCTACTAGGTCACAGCACTCCGTACACTCATCTCCGGGAGGGTCCACTCCACGTGCTACTGGTCAATACTTTAATGCTTCATGTAATATCACGTGGAAGTATCCCAATGGATCTCCTCATTATAGGGGTCTCAACACAAAAGATGGCGCGTCAATCGGACACCCGGTCTATGTTATTAGGCTTTTCGACCCAGGGCCTGGCTGGTTTCATATATGTCCATCCCGACCGAATCTCAACTGTATCCCGAACTCTCATGGGGTATACTCGTAGGGTCCGATTCTCAACATGATTACCAACGCCGCTGGCAGTTCGCCAAACGATCGTCCGGTCTGAAAGTTATAAGATTTTCCATTCCAGGGGCCTGGTTGGATTTCAGGTACAATCCAACCTGGCCATATTCCAACCACGTCCATACCTCAAGTGAAATATACCAAAAGATCTGTCTCACCAAAAAGAAACCAACAAAGTCGATGGCGCATCAATGGGACGTCCGGAACTCAGGTTATAAGCGTTTCCGCTCCAAGGGCACAGTTGGTTTCGGTTTCGAACCAACCCGGACGTACCCAATGTTCTCTTAAACCTTGAGTGTAATATACTGAAACGAGGTTCTCGATCCAAGGATCCCAATGCAATAGACGGTGCGTCAATTGGAGGTCTATAGACCATGTTATGGGAATTTGAACGGATCTTTCCGAAAGTAGGGGGTTTGGGGCCGGTCCGACCTGGCCCAATACCCCCTGGGTCGACCCAACCCGGGTCCGGCCTGGTCGGGCGCGGCCCGGCCCGACTGGTGCGACCCGGCCCAGCCGGCGTGGCCCGGCTTGGCGCGGGGGTCCGGCCCAGCGCAGGCGGCCCGGCCCGGCGCGGGTGGCCCGGCCCGGCGCGGGCGCCCGTCCCGGCACGGGCAACCCGACCCGGCGCGGGCGGCCCAGCCCAGCGCGGGCAGTCCGACCCAGCGGGGGCGGCCGACCCAGTGCGGCAAACGTGGAGGTGTTGGGGGGGCTTTTATTCCCAAAACGGCGGACCCCTGTGGGGTCTGCCCTAGTTGAGTTGGCTGGGGGTTTTGTACCTCCAGACTTCTTGGAAAGGCCGACTATCTTGGCCGGCCGATGAGGCTGCCGCGGGACCCGCCGGTCCCGCCTCCTAGATGTGTCGGTGGCCAGTTGAGCCCGGCCGCCTCTGTCGAACCACCACGAACATAGTCGCGGCTCCCCTTCAGCCGGCGCGGCGCGACGGCGCCGCGCCCCTTCGCCGCGGCCCGCTCCTGGTCGCGGCCTCCTTTGGTCTCTTCGGCGCGGCGCGACGGCACCACGGTCCACCACCGTGGCCCACTCTGGCCGCGATCCTTATCGTCCCCACGTGGTGCAATGGCACCGTGTCGCCTCCGTTTCATACCGCAATGAGGGTCAACAACAAAAGGGGAGGAGGATTAGCCGTGTTTGTGCAGTCAGACCTTCTCCCGTTAAATTGATAACAGGTGGCCAATATTTAACGAAGAATGTCAAAAAAAAACTTGAACGATGATACAACCCCTACCTTGATTCAATAATGTTGATCACTTGTCGAAGGAAGGGAAAGCTCCACTGTTCCGTTGACATTGTCGCGGGATGACGACGTCACTTCGTCAATCGTCAAGAAAAATGAAGCTAGGGTTGGTATCGTGTTCTTCACGTTCTCCAACAAAGAAGATGAGTTCTATCTCCTCCAAATACTATAACACTCCCCAAAAACATAACACGACATGCTAAATCCAAATAAAATAAGACATCTCTTATTTTATTCCTCAAGCCATGAATTACAAAAATCCAAAATTCAAAACCAAACACACTTAATTAATTAATCTTATGTTTTCATATTAATTAGATGTTTAGTTGACACGAATTAAAGTGGGAGGTGAGGAGGGGAGGAGTCACATAATTATAAAGGGGTTTAGAGGAGTTAGGGAATTTTAAAAGGTGGGGGCTCGTGTAGGCCCCACCTCACCTTTAATCCTCTCATGGGAAGTTATCAACCAGTAGGTCCCACTCCAACTCCCACCCCTAGGATCTACCACTTAGAAAAGAGAAATAAAATTTGTAACATAATTTTATTTCACTTAAACCACGTTTTCAAAAAACACTTCCCGAGTGAACGCAACTTCAGAAAAGGTCTTCTTAAGTAAACACTGGCACTGCAGTTTCATCGGTGCCCTCCGATTTCGATTACGAGCACCAATTCAAAAGTTATAAAAACCCGCTCATTAGTTCACTTAACGTACCCAAGCTAATCTTTATATATTTATTAAGGGTACACCGGGCCTCAACAACAGGTCCCGTCAAAAAATGAGGACTCGTATAATTCCAAATAAATTATGAAAAAAAAATTCCCTTGAAATTTCCAGGTCTTTACAATCCACCTGGTTGTATCCAATCAGGGATGTAATTTCTTTGAGACCACATAATATTTACATTACCAAAACTTTAGAATTATATAATATAGTTAAAATTATCCCATAGAAGTATCCCTATAGTTTTAACAGATGTTATCCTATCTTGATAATTAAAATAATCAATATTAACTCATCTACCCAAAAAATTTTCTATAACATTGTAGCTGTAAACAACCATAACTTATCAACCCTTAAATTATCTTCAACAAAAATGCATTCTTCTAATGTTATCTAAACATAGATCTAATACCAACTAGGAAACACCACAAATGTGATTGTCTTATAATTACATGACATATAGAAACTATTTTATGACCTGCATTCCATATCCAATTTAGGGTTATAGTTTTAGAGATTTAGGAAAAAATATTATCCAACAAAACACATTTATCATTCAAAAAATATAATATTTTCCAACTATATAAGACACTTCTTAACCAATAATAAGTTTTCAACATCTCCCACAAATTCTCCACACAATATACTCTTCTATACACATCATTTATATTTGTTTTCTTGATAACCTGGGGAAATGGAATCATTTGAAAGGGATGATCTCAGATGCCCATAAGTGATAAAGAATTAAATCGAATAATAAAATTTATAATAATTCGTTAATAACATCTGAAAATGGAAATAAAACGTTATTATATGTACATGAGTCATACCATGATCATAATTACAAGAGTAATAACATGTATATGTGGAAAAATTATAACCATTAGACATTTATAATCATGTTAATAATGTTTGTCGGTATGGTGTAAAAAATCATGTTTTCCGGGATAGAGTACTCAAGAGGGAGGGGGTGAATTAAGTATCTATAAAAATAAATATTTGAAATGAATTAATAAAATGCTTCCCTAATAAATTTAAATACAACTCATTTAATCAATGTAATATAGTTATGAAAGTTTGACTGTTTAAATAACTTCGCAGAAGATTGATTAATTCTCAAAAAGACTTAATATCAGTTATTAATATTACTTTTAAAGATATCTAATAAGGCCAAGAAATTATTACTTCTTTCCAATATTAACTATCAAAGAAACTTTAGTGATATCTAAATTATATATTAAAATATAGAAATATAATTTAAAAAACATAGCGGATATAAAAATAGTGGTTCAATCTCAAGATGAGACATAATCCACTCTACATGGTGATCACCTTCCACCAAGATTTTTATATTAATAAACATGATCCACACGCTGGATCGGGGTAAACAGTAGTACACATGACTGTGCAGGTCACATGACCTCTTCCACAGTTATTTGTGGGTATGAACATTCAGGTCACATAGGGACCTCTTCCACAATTATCTGTGGGAATAAATAAATGAAAAAAGATGTATGAAAAACTATATCTTGTGTCCTTCAGTTTAATGTAGGAGACATTGTGTGTTTTTATAGAGACACACACAAAAAAATTAAAAGATAAAAATAATTCAAAAAAGAGAAAAAATGATGAGATAAGATTAGAAGTTCTCTAATTGTTAGTATATGCCACTATAGACTTCTAGGATAAAGAAGATGCAAAAATCGAGTCCTCTTTCAGAAAAAAAAGTATCGCAAGTCTAGGGCTTGGGTTCTGATCCGACTCATGTTCTTTGTAGATTCTATATTGCAATGATGTTCTCGACTATAGTATTCAAACATTCATTGTGTTTTTAGAAGTTTTGAGTTTCATGTGTTGTTTTTTCTCAAGAATTCTCATGATTCTTCGTTATCATGCACACTTGTTTCTCTGTCAACACTCTTTTTTTCGAGCCACAATGTTATTTTATTAATGGAATGCATGTGTTGGAGATAACAAGATGCATGTATTACTTACCTCATACCTTGTACCATTAGGTGACATGTCTACAAAAACATTAATTATGTCAGTGCATTTAAAATATAAAAATATGATGGTTATAAATTAAATTGAAAAAAAAACAAAACATATTAAGAATCGATGAAACAGTCTATCTGGAAACGGTGTATTGTTGAATTGGCGTCCCTTTGAAATGGTGTCTTCATGAAATGATGTCTTCTTATTTCCCCTTGAGCAATGAGATAGTTATGATGACATAATTTAATAGAGATCAGGAACTGGTAGTACAACTGTGTTGTTTGGATCACAGTGTCTGGTCACGGTGTCCAGTCATAGTGTTTGGGTCACAGTGTCTCGTAACAGTTTAACAAATATAGCCAAATATCTGTATACAGACATAAACAGTGATATTCATATAATATATTAGAATCAATCATTTATATTTTAAATTCATTATAAAAAAATCTCAAAATAGTTTACAGCCATGGCACTTAAGATCTTGAATAGGTTTATTTAAAGCATAAATAAAATAATCATCTGTACACATGATTTGAGATAGATTTGACATGATTAATAAGTGTTATAAAATGTTTCGGATTTGTGATAATTAAAACATGATTAAAACAAGAGGATTCAAACAATATTCCCCTTTTTGATGATTACAAATCATGTGAGAGAGATATCTATTCTTAGTGATTGTGCCTCTTCCTCAGTGTTCATTTAGAGAGTAGATTTCTCCCTTTCTGTGATAATCAAAAAGAGAAAAAAATTAAATAAAATAATAGATAATAAAATTGTACAATGCAACAGATGGATAAATGGTGTCCTTAAAAATAGTAAGAAAAAGTTACAGAAATCATCCCTATCAAAATATTGTAGTCACTTTTCTTTATCAATGGATTGTCTTATCTTTTCACTTTGTAGAAACATCAGATGAAGAAGCCATAGGAGCAGAGGTGGAAGTTGAAGAATGGAGTGAACTAGTTGAAAGAGATGGTAAAGGGAGGCTTTAAAAATAGAAGGGGCCGAGGTAGGTGTAGTGGAAGAATGAGGCAACTTTTGATCAAGGAAAATAGTTCTGTTCTGACTCAGTTCATGAGATACATACATAGATGTAGAGGTAAGGGAAGAGGATGAGAAGGTAGGAAAACAACATCTCAGGGGTGAAACTAGAGGAGCTATAATTGTATTACTCTTTACAAAAAGAGAAGTAATCAAAACCTTTATGATTTCGACAATGATATCTCCAAATTAATGCATGGATTTCTCAAAGACATTTGTGTTCTCCATAATCTTATCCAATAAAATAGTGAAATCATTGAGCTTTTGGACTTGTGTTTTGAAAGCTTGAGTGACAGGAGGGATTCTCATTTTCTGTACCATGTACTTGAACTGGTTGGTCATGTCATGATTCTAGAAGAGTCTATTGACGTATAAGTCCACCTTCTTAATAAACTCTTATTAAGAATCATTATCAATTTTGGAATTAATTCTCACGAAATCAAGAACACGGTCACTATTCTTGACAACTTCATATAGGGATTCTTTGTCAAGTCCACTATGCAGAGACTGTAGTTATTCATTGACAACTATTATAAGATGATCAGAATCCTTAGATGGTTGAGATGACTGTCTAGAATTATGCGAACATGTAATAGCTTATGTAAGAGGCTTTAGATGATTCAGAACATTCTTGAGACATCCCTTATACTCATTAGTCAACTTGTTAAGAACAATTACAAGCTCACACATTTCTTACACAATTTTCTTCTTTCTTTCATATACCTTGTCAGGTAAGGAGGTTAGTTTTGGTTATATCCGAGAGGCTACATACTATGGAATCGGTCTATCAATATCTTCAATAGGATGAGAAAGAGATTCATGTCTTGAGTTTATCAATCTATCCATTTCTTCAACCATACCTCTAAGAGTCTTTACTTTATCAGTTAATCGTTTTTTGTCAACTATTACATCCTGAATCTCATAAAGCTTCTTAGGGTGAATCTACCATATTATCATTTCCAACAATAGGTCCATATATCTTTCACTCAAATTGGTTACCGGAGTTGGTTGGGTATTCGAGAGTTTTTCAACTCCAGCCGATATGGTAGCTCCAAAAGCTTTCAAATCATCATTAATTACCAAGGTAGAATGTTCTTGAAAAGGTTCAAGAATAGGAGCTAAGACAATCTCATGTTACTTTGTACATATAACATCATGAGATCATACTAGTTTCAATTTGAACATTGTATATAGATCTATACCTTTAACAGATGCTTCTTAAGTGTCGTTTACATCAAAATAACTAGTTAATTTATACCATGTATCTACTGATCTTGGATTAACTGGATTAAGGAATTCAATATGTTCTAGATTTCGGGGATTCTCCTCCTAAAATGTTTCATCTTTTTTAGGAATTAGATATTTAGATCCCTGTTCTATTTCCAAGATCTCATCTCTAATATCGTCACTCATTTACCTTCTAGCCAGCTGAAAATATTACTCTATTCTCTCTTTAGAATATGGGATAATTTTAGGAACAAATTATTCCTCCACATATTCCTCATAAATAGATTATTGCATAACATAAAGACCTTATTCTATATTCTCTTCTAAACCATCCTTTTAATTTACCTTAGCAACAGATCTTTCTTCAGTAGTAGGTTGTTCTTCTAAATCAGCAACATCTTTAAGAACATGCATTTCCTTCTCAATTAAGTCATGAAGAACTGGTTCACCATATTTCTTATACAGAACTATTTCCCAAATAGGTAAAACATACTGTTATACTTCTTCCACATGTGAATACTCAACAATTTCATTTGGTTCCAAAACCAGAACAGAAATATCTTGATGTCTTGAAGAGTGTTCCACTGGATTGACCTTTTCATAAACCTTGTCACTATCTTCTACCCATGTTTTTCTCCATTGATTCCAACTGATTTTCATTCTATTTACCATAACTATTGAAGGAAAAAATTTAGAGTCCTTAATAGCTTCTTCATCTATTCCAACCAACATTTTGGGTATATAATAGCTATGATTATTCTTGAGTAAAAAAAGACAAGTTTACTAGGAGGTTGTCTTTGCCATCACAAACATATGGAGTATAAAATATTTTCATAGGTGGAGCTTATTTAAATTCATCATAAGGTGTAATAAAAATACGTCCTGATACTCAAGGGTAGCAAAATGAACTTTTATAGGGATAATTAGATTCTAAATAAATTTAAACAGAAGTTTAGTTTAACCATCTAACTCGGCAATTATGGATCTTCTGTTTGTTTAATTTCCAGTTAGGTTTCCCAATGCTTATTCCAAAACAAATATCTCACTTGTAGTCGGGGTAACTCTCTGGTATACCACACAAATACACTAATGAGGTATCCTAAGGAAAACAACCCATAATATCGAAGAAAAGGTATATCTCTAGCCCTTTATCCAACTCCTCACAACAAAATCGTCTACTGTATCAAAGGAGAATTGAACACATGGATAATACTATGCAAATAACTCCAGGTAAATAGGAATATCCTCCATTATGAACCATTCAAGATATAATTTCTATTTTATGAATTTTAATACCAAAGACTTACTTGAATGAAGACACTTAGGGCATATTTTCTTTTTCGAGTACTAGTAGCATGTCTACCAGATTCAGATTTAGAGGACTGTTGGGTGCTAAATTTGGACATATTTTTATCTTCTTCATTGAACTGCACTTCTCTGGAGATGATAATAATGGGAATTTCAACATATCCATTCAATGGTGTTTTGAGAGAGAGATATAGAAAACTGAAAGGTTAATAACGAGCTTATAGTTTAAGAGAAGTGTGCTCGAGTAAAGAAAGTAGTGAAACATCATTAAATTTATAATTTAGGGATATCAGACATCGTGGGAAAGTAAAATGGTAAAATAATTAATTACAGTGATACGGGTCATAATATGTAAATAAAACAATAAATCGTTTGTACGGTGAGACCTTAATTGACTTTCAGGGTGAGACCGAAATTGGATTCCACGGTGAGACTATAGCTGGCTTTCACGTTGAGATCTTAAGTAGCTTTCATAGTGAGACCATAAGTGGCTATCACGGTGAGTTTTTGACTATGTTATTTCTAAAATATAAAACCATATTCTTTGATACAGTAAGTGCAATATAGTAATCTATAAATCGTAACTATGAGACCGTAAACATGAAACATCAATTCATAAGTCAGTAAAACCATAGAACTGCTAGATAGTGACTTGTGAAACTGTAAACTATGAAACAATAAGTTGGGAAACAATATATTAACCACATAAGATTTATCATTCCCAATTCATGTGTGGTGTAATCTATTCATTATGAATTTAATGGTTTGGTGAATATATTAGTGAGCTGATATTCAGTTCCAATGAATTCCAAAGTGATATCACCTTTTTGACAATGATCTTTCAAAATGTGATGTCTTACATCAATATGTTTTGTCCTAGAGTGTAAAATATTCTTTTTGGAGATGTTAATAGAACTTTTATAGTCACAATTTATAGGTACATTCTTGAATTGATATCAATAACCTAGTAATGTGTGTTTCATCCACAAATTTTGTGTACAACAACTACCCGCATCTATGAATTCCGTATCTGTAGTAGATAATGCAACATAGTTTTGTTTCGTAAAACACCAAGATACTAGTGACTTCCCTAAAAATGGACATGTTCCTAAGGTGTTTGTTCTATCTAAATTACATCCACCAAAGTTAGTATCCAAATAACTAACTATCTCAAATGATTGTCCTCTGGGATAGAATGACCCATGATTGGGTGTATGTTTGAGGTATTTGAAAATTATCTCAACAACATTTAAATGGGATAACTTAGGATTTTTTTAAATGAAAACATATATATATATAGTAAACATAATGTTAGGTTAGCTAGAAGTTATATAGTGTAAGCTTCCAATCATTCCTCTATATGTGGTTTGATCAACAGATTTTCTATCTTAATCAAGATACAACTTACAAGTAGTACTCATTGGAGTGTCACTACTTTTAGTGTTATCCAAACCACAAAATTTTAGAAGATCTTTACTATATTATATTTTATTTAAAACAATACCGTCACTATATTGAAATATTTGAAATCCAAGAAATAATTTTAGTTCACCCATTAAACACATTTCAAATTCATTTTACATCACTTTAGAAAATTCAATACATAATGATTTTTTTTAAGATCCAAATATAATGTAATCTACATAAATTTTAATTACTAAAACATCATTGGAAATTTGTTTTATAAAGATGGTTGGATCAGCTACTCCTTTTGTAGAACATTTAGAATTTAGAAAAGTACACATTCTATTATTCCAAGATCTAACAGCTTGTTTTAAACCATATAAAGATTTTGATAATTTAAAAATATGATTTTGAAAATGAGTATTTGTAAAACATAGGTGGTTTCTCAACAAAGACATCCTCATCTATATACCAATTCATGAATACACTATTAACATCCATTTGAAAAATTTTCAAATTCATATCTGCAATATAATCAAGAATAATTCTGATGGCTTAGAGTCTAGCTACTGGTGCAAAGGTATCTTCATAGTCAATTATTTATTCTTGAGTTTAGCCTTGTGCAATCAATCTATCTTTCTTTCTAACAATATTACCAACTTCATATATCTTATTCCTAAACACAAATTTAGCACCTAGGGTGAATTTGCCTTTGGGTCTGTGAACACATTTCCAAAAATAGTTCCTTTCTAACTGATTAAGTTTTTCTTGCATAGCCATCACCCAAAACTCTTCATTGACAGTCTTTTTAATGTTTTTACGTTCAAGTTGTGAAACGAATAATTGATGGTAAAACTTATTTCTAAGATAATATCTAGTTTTATTTCCTTTATTGATGTCTCCTACAACAGCTTTAAAAGGATGGTTTATAAGAGTTCAAACTGCTCTATAAAAAGAGGGACTAGTGATGTGAGGTTCTTCAGCATGGCTAGTTTTATTGTCACATGAATCTAAAGAGTTTCCAGAACCTGAAATTTTCACAGATTTCTTCACAGGATGGTGAAAGGGTTTTAATTAATTTCTTGATTTGATACATCATCATCCATGTTCACTAGAGTGGTTTTTGGATTATGTGAATATGTTTCGTCAAATTTGATATGGAAATATCCTTCCACTCATTTAGTTCTATTACTAAACACTCTATAGGATTTACTAGAGATGTAATATACTAAAAATATTCCTTCATCAATCTTGGATTCAAATTTGTTCAGATTGTCCTTAGTATTATGTATATAGGCATTGCAACAAAATACATTGAAGTATCTTACTTTGGGTTTTCTATTGTTCAAAACTCATATGGAGTTCTTTTATGAATAAGGCTAATCAATAATCTATTGATAATATAACATGATATATTTATAGCTTCATCCAAAAAAATAAATAGGTTATTCATATTCATTGAGCATGGTTCTAGAAATCTCTTGCAAGGTTCTATTTGTTCTTTCTACAACTCCATTCTGCCGCGGAGTTCTTGGGGCATAGAAATTATTACTATTTTCATTTTTTGAGAAAAAGGATTCAAACTCTTGATTATAAAACTCAGGGCCACGATCAATTCTTATGGATTTAAATTTATTTCCACTATGAATTTCTACAGTTTTGGCATATTTGGTAAAAGAAGAGCTGGATTAACTTTTGTGAGGAAAAAAGAAAGTCCATGTATTTCTAGATTAGTCATCTACAAGAACATAAACACATATCTTTCCATTTAAACTAGAAACTCTAGATGGTCTAACCAAATCCATGTGAACCAATTAGAGAGGATGAGAAATTGTCACTGCATTCATTGGTTGGAAGGAAATTTTGTATTTCTTTCCCTTTTGACAAGGAAAAAACACTTTATCATTTGGAACGTCATGTTTGGTTTGATCTTTGACTAAAATCTTTCTAGTAAAAATTCTAAGAGATTCAATATTATAGTGTCCTAGTCTCTTATTCCAATTATCTGATTCATTGGAAATGCACATAAACATGATGCATTTTGAGGGACTAAAGAATAAATGTTAACATAATTTATATTTTCTTTTCTTAAAAAATAAAGTACTATTTCATTTTTGGAATTGAAAACATTGAAAGAATAATCTTCAAACTTAACATGAAATCCATCATCACATTTTTGTGAAATACTAAGCATATTATATTTCAATCCACCAAAAAAAGTACTTTGGAAATTAAAATTGAGTTAGAGTTACTAATTTGGCCAAGGACAATGATATTTCCTTTGGAAATGTCACCAAAGGTGACATGTCCCCCATCAATCATTATTAAATTTTTGAAGCATGAATATTCCCCTGTCATGTGCCTTGAACACCAACTATCCATGTACCATAATCTTTTGTCAGATCATTTTAAGAAAATTTCCTACAAAATGGTCAAATGAAAACAGATTTTGGTACCCATAATTGTTTGGGTATAGTAATACTAGTTACTATTAATTTACGAACCCATATCTTCCTCATATGTTTACTATAAGCGCGATGTAATGTTCTTGAAAAATTAACTCTATTTGGTACAGAAAATCTTGAAACTATTGAGAGTTTATAATAACATGAACTAGCTGAATGTTTTCTAGAACTAGAACTAATGATGTATGACCTAGATTTAGAAATGAAATTAGTTTATCCAAAATGATTTTTCTATGTAGATAGCCAATGCATGTAGTATATTTAGGAGCAATATATTTACCTAGAATTTGTAACAAGGTATCTTTTCCATTGATAAAACATTCAAGATCCTTTTTCAATTTCTCAATAAATTTTTTTTAATTAATTGTTTTCTTTGATTAATTTAACATTTTATCCCCTTTTACACTAAATTTAGTTTTAACAGTTGAGGTGAGAGCATGATATTTCGTTATAGACTTGTATTTATCTTTTAGTTAATTGCATGTCTCTTCAAATATATTATAGTATTCAAAAATTTCTTCATTAGACATATTTTAAACGTCACTCCCATCTCAAGAATACTAGGAATTGTGTATAGGGGATTCTAGTGCTACCTCATATGTGTTTGTCATAAAACCCATATTGGATTTTTTAGCCTTTTCTTCATGTGAAGATTCTAAGTCACTTGAACTATCCTTAGAAGCACTCCATGTTGATTTCATTTCCTTTTTATACTTTCTATATTTTTCCACATACTTATTTTTGTTCTTGATCTTTGGACAATCATAGGTTATATGCCCCTTTCTCTTACATTCATAGTGGACAATCTCATCCGACATGTCACTGCCTTTCCAATATTTCTTCCATATTCATTTTTTATCCTATCTTCCGTTGAAGTAAGGATTTCTGAAAAATTTCGTATTATTGTAAAATATCTTAAACCCCATGGATAATTTAGACATCTCCTCATCACTATCAGGTGATGATTGTTCACTGCTGGAAATTTCAATAGATGCTTCCAATTTTCCTTTCTCCTTGTGTTTAGAGGGGGTGGTCTTAAATGCAACTGATTTTCTTTTGGGTTTATCCTCCTCTTCCTTATATAAATTCAGCTCCAGTTTATATATCATCAGTTTTCCAATGAGTTATTTTACAGGTAACTTGTTTATGCCACATTATTGTCTAATAGAGAAAGAGGTTCCTCTCCATCTGTCCGATAGGAATCTAGGAATCTTCATGATCTGTTATTTGAAAATAACATCTCTTTAAAGAGAAATCATTGTGTTGAAAATTTCATTGAACCAAAGATACATGTTAGAAATAGGCTTGTCATGATTCATTATAATGTTATCATATATAATATTATAATTATTAAGTCTCATTTCTTTCACACTATACGTTTCTTCATGTGAAATAGACAAGGTATCCAAAATTTCATAGGTAGTTTTACATATAGAAATTCAATGAAATTCCTAATATCCAAAAGATAAATATAAATAATTAAGGTATTTACAACTGTTATTGTATGTAGTATTGGTAGGGTTATCCCATGTGATTATATTAGAAGCAGGAATCTTATATTCATATATAATTGAAGACCAAATTTCAAAACTCCTAAATTCAAAATGAATTTTGTTTTTAATTTTCCATTGAGCATAATCGGTTCCATTAAAGAATAGTGATATGTTTATGGAAGCACCTTACATTACAATATCCATGATAAAGAATTACTTTGAAAATGATATAAATGTAGAATTAACATAAATTTACAGATCATTAATGTACACCAAAAATCATAGTTGAATAGGGTCAAAAACAAAGTTTTAAAAGAATCCTTTGATACCAAATGTTGGTCAGAGTAAAGTACTCAAGAGGGGGGGGGGATTTAGTATTCATAAAACTTTATGTTTGAAATTAATTCTTAAATGGTTCCTCAATAAATTTAAATACAACCCAATTAATTATAGTTATACGGTTATGAAAGTTTGACTATTTAAATAACTTCTCAAAAGATTGATCAGTTTATAGTAGAATTAATATTAGATATTAATATTACATTTGAAGGTATTATAATAAGGGAAGGTAATTATAAGTTCATTCTAATATTAAATATAAAATAATGTTTAGTGATATCTGAATTATACAGTATAATAGAGAAAACTAATTTAATCAACACAATAGATATGAAACAAGTGGTTCAGTATCAAGAAGAGACCAAATCCACTCCACTTGTTGATCACCTACCACCAAGATGTTTATATTAATAAACACAATCCACAATCCGGATCAGGGTAAACAATTGTATACATGACTTTCTAGTTTAGATGACCTCTTCCATAGTTCTTGTTGGGAAGGAACTGTCAGGTCACACAAGGACCTCTTCCACAGTTATCTGTGCAAATACACAACTATAAAAAGATGTATGGGAAATGATATCTTGTATCTTTTAATTTAATGCAACAGACAGTGCATGTTTTTATACATACAAACACACTCACACACTTTTCAAAAGATAAAAATAATACATAACAAAGAAAAATGATGAGATAATATTAGAAGTGCTCTGAGTGTTAGTCTATACAACTCTTGACTTCTTGGATGAAGTAGATGTAGAAATAGTTTCCTCTTTCAGAAAATAGTGTATCACAAGTCTGGTGCTCTGGTTTAGATCTAACTCCTGTTTTTTATGTTGTTTTTATTGTGAAGATGTTCAAAAATCTATCATTTGAGTATTCTTCAAGTGTTCTTTAGATGTGCCGAGTTTCATGTGTCAGTTTTCCTCCAAAATTCTCGTGTTTCTTTGTTATCCTGCACACTTGTTTCTCTATCATATCCCATTGTTTATGCCCACACTGTTCTTTTATTCATGGAATGCATATGTTGGTGCCGATATGATGCATGTATTCTACAACTCATAATTTGTATTATTAGGTGACATGTTTAAAAAGAGACATTAACTATGTCAGTGCATTTAAAATCCTCAAATATGAGCATTAGACATTAAATTGAAAAATGAAAAAATAGGTTATGAAACAGTGTCCTAGTCTGCCTGGATATAGTGTCTTGTTGAAATGGTGTCTCTATGAAACGGTGTCTCCTTATTTTCTTCTGAGTGATGAAAAATTTTTGATTGTGTAGTTGTATCAAGATTAGGAACTAGTGGAATAACTGCGATGTTATGATCACAGTGTCTGGTCACGGTGTCTGGTCATGGTGTTTGGGTCATAGCGTCTGGTCTTGGATTCTCAGACTTAGCCAAATAATAGAACACATACTTAAATAATTATATTTATAGAATGAATTAGACTTGATAAGTTATCAAGTAAATTTAGTATAACTCAAACTCATAATAGTTTTTAATCATGTCACTTAAGATATTGGACAAGTTTATTTAAATCCTGAAGAAACTAATCATTTGAACTCCTGATTTGAGAGAGATTACATAGGATTAACATGTGTTACAGAATTTATAGGATTTGTGATCATTAAAACATGATTAATACATGGGGAGTCCAACTAATAATATTTCTATGGGTTTTCATCAAGGTAACATAATAAATTAACAATAAATATTTCCAAGGTATCATGAATATATCATTTATAAAGATTAATTCTTTACCCAATGAATTGGAGAGTTATTATAGATCATGCTTTCTATATGTCTATTATTTTGTGTTCCAAATAAGGAAATCGTGCATAATTTCATCAAAGAATAATAATCCCAAGAATGAAATGGGTTACATGATAATACACATAATGATTATAAGCCATCCAGAGAAATAATGTGGATGAAATCATAATATAAAATCATAGGAATGAATATATAGAGTTGAGATAGATAAAAACTAACTATTTATAGTCATTAATAAAATATCATAGGAATGGGGAAATATCCTTCCCCATTTTCAAAAAATAGATTTAAATATAGGAGATTAATATTTTCTCTAAGAAAAAATGTTTGCATGTAGATAATTAATCATTGAAAAAATAAAACTAGCTTAAATATGTGTTCATATAGATGAAAATATGTAAAAGTTATTTTAGAAAAATAATTCTAACATTTTCATAAAAATATTATGTTATGAGAATCTTAATTTTTTTAACAAAGGTAATGTAAAATCATTTGAATGTATTTACATTAAAACATTCAATAGAAAATCCATGATATGTATTAAATATTGTCCCAGGGAAATTTTAATTTGTTGATAAAAAAATTGATCATTAAAGGAAAAACATTTTCTTATTTTGAAATATGTTTACTAAAATATTACATCATAAAAAGGTTAATAAGAGTTCCTTTTGAAAATAGGAGAAGGACCATATGGTGGTCATATTGAATAACACATAATCATGATTCCAAATATAATGTAAAAAATAGGAGGGGAAGAAAATATGGAATATTATGGGAAAAAAATGAAAATGTGTATGGTAATTATCAATAACACTGATGTATTTTTTGATAAAGAATTTTATAAAGGTAAAAAAAATTATTTTAAAAAGAATTAAACATAGTGGGGAAGATAAACTAAATTTATATAAAATATTATGCCGGTAGAAGCCAATTATATAAGAAAAAGGTTCAATATTAGGTATTATAACTCATTAAAGGGTGTTGAGTTAACAATTTCTTCTTCGGTATATTTTAAATTGGGATCCATTTGATGAAATAACATGACATTCCACTTGAATTCCAATGAATTTCATAAATATTTTAAAAATCATTCAATTTTTAGTAACAAATACTTATAAAATATATCATGATGCATAATATAAAATGTATCTTCAGAAATTAAACTTTAGACCAACAACCCCTTAACATAATTTAAAACTTCCTCTAAAGCACATGAATCTCCTATTTTGATAAAATTATCTATTCTAATCACATATTTATGAGAAGTTTTAGTATCATTTCATTAAAATATTTTATAATTGTTATATTATTTTCATTAGTTAGTTATTATTTATTTTAAGTCTTTAGTTTGGGTAGTCTTTATTGTTTTAACACGTTTTTTAAAAGTGATTGATACACCCTGAGGTTTTTATAAGATATATTTTTTACATTTTTATGATTCCATATTTTGTATGCTAGAAAAGTATAATATTTCACTACATACAACTCCATCTTAGATTTCTGTATATGAAATAATATTCTTGGAATCCATTATACACAATTTCATGTTTTTTATAGAATTCATTTAAAGTCCGACCACGTTTAAGAAAACAACTAAATATTATTATTTTACATTATAACATAGCCAATATAATATATGTTATGAATATTATTGACTTAATTTTGAAAATATTCTTTATAATTTTAATATATAATTAATTCGTTGTTGAGAAATTACTTATAAATGAAAGTATAACCCCTTTTTATGAAAAAGAAAATGCTTTTCTAAAAAAATTAAATTCCAATAAGTGAGTCAATAAAATAATTATGTCACTCTTGATGAATTTTATAAATGAAATATATATTTAATATAATGAATATAATTTCAAAAATTTAACTAATATAAATTATATACATTATATAGGAGAAAATTATATTTTTCAGGTTAAGGAAGTATTTTTAAAAAACAAAATCTGTTTTGATTCCTTTTGATGGTGAACCCATTTTAAATATAGTTCTAACACCTATTTATACTATATTTGACAATATAATATTCTTATTTGAAACAAATATATAAAAATTTACTTTGGATTAATTTTTTATATTTTTCTCCTAAGCTTCATGTTTAGAATAATAGTAAAAATATACTAAATTATATTTGAAAACAACTATTTTCATCGAAATAATTGTTGTTGATATGTAATATTATAAACTTTTTTTTAATTTATAAATATATTAAATTTTTTATCATTTAATATAATTGAGTTCATTGGATTAAATTTTAAATTTAATATTGATGTCAAACATTTCAATCATTTCCAATGTTTTTACTTTTAAAAACCATTTTCTAATTCATAAAATGGGATTAATTTTAAATTAATTACAACTGCTTCTGTGTTTAAAATTTTGAAAATTGATTAAATATTTTGAATAAGTGGGTCTAAATTATGTAAATAACATTCTTTTATTTTGGGGAATTATGAATAGTAACTTCATTAATTTTTTATTAATGCGGAAAAATGGTAAACCCTATAATTAAGGGTAAAAATAATATGATAAGATTATCCAGAACCTTGTCCCAATATCATGAGATGAGTTTATTTCGACGTAAATCAACCTTGGGTTGAATTTTTTTCTTTAGAAGCCCATTTGGATTATATTAAGACATTTAATATATTTTATTTGTAAAAGTTAAATACATCTCAATAAAATTTTAATAATTATTTTATTTTTAATATATGTTTATATTAAATATTATAAGTACTCATTTTAAATATTAAATGTTATTAGTAATCATGAAAATTAATTTATAATTTTTAGGAAATAAATATTTAACTTAAAGGCTTATACATTGATGATGAAGAAATTATTTAATTGATAAAAAATAAATAAAATTATTTAATTAAAATTATAATGACCATTAAAAGCCCGAATGTTTTTCCAAGTATAATGTTTTGAGTATATATCAATCATAATAATCAATGGTTTAATGGTTGACCATTTGGAGCCACATGGAAATGATTATGGCACATAAAATATTTTATTTAAAGTGATGTCAAAGTTGTCACATTCATGTTTTAATGAATATATAATTTTTTAATATTTGATTTTTCCAGAAGATATATTCAACAATAAATATAAATTTTAAATCTATAAGAGTTATATTAATCATTGTATTTTCTTTTTATTTTTGAAAAAAATAATACATATATCAATTAATTACAAAAACCAATGCAGTAATTATTATATTAGTGGTAGTATCAATTTAATATCATTAAAAATACTAAAATAAATATAATTTTGGATAATTAATATATAAAATGAATTTTTTAGATGACCTTGACCCCTTAGAGATATAATAAAATAACATATTCAAGTAAAACATCTTATATTGATATATTTAATTTTTTTATTTGAATAGTGTCAAAATTGAAACTATTATTATTTTTTAAAATAATGTTTAAATAAATTATTTAAAATAATAATAATTTTTTTAATTGTAAAATAATAATTATATTGTGTATAATTTTTTAAATTGACCATTTATGGTATAATTTACATAATATAATTAGAAAGAACACTATTATAATATTTTATTTTTTACCTTAGTTCCAATAAAAAATACAATAAGGGTTAATTGAAATGATAAGGTTATAATTGATAGGAAAAAACTTCAAAATTTTAGTGGTTTATAATATTAAAACATTATCAAATCTAATATTCTAAAATATAACCTTTTTGAGGTTTTTTATGTGGTTTGAATTTATTATAAATTAATATTTTTGAAAATTCTGAAGATGCCTCCCACTTTAATTATAAAAGGGAACCTCCTCCCTCATTTGTTCACTACTCATTGAGAATTAAAACTTTTCCATCATCTACCTATGTCTATTATAAAAATTCCTAGTCCATTTAATATATTCGGATCTTCTCTAAAGACCAACTATAGTGCCTCTAAAAGGAGATTAGAGGGAGCTTGCTGAATAATATGTAATCTCCTTTACCAACTTTCTTAAGATCATTTCTTCTTCTACATTATCATACATATTTTTTGACCCCATAAGGTAATAAATCTAGTATAAAATATATAATGATATGTTATTATCGGTATCGAACAACTAAATTCCACATTTTATTGGTCCTACAAAAAATGATATCTGCACACGTGCGTACGTACGACTTACCGTCTCCACACCGTTGTGTAGTCTATTCTTCACCACCACACTACATGGATGTATAAAATGAATGAAATAAAAACTAAATATGATTATTATAACAATATATTTACTTTGTAATAATATATATACCATCTACTTCAATATCTTTTCATAATTAAAGGAATTATATCATTGCTCAGCTGTGTGAATAGCCTACCATCTACACGATGCAATGCGATTAATTTTCCATGGTCTCATTTAAATCATGATTATATAAATTTATATAATGAATAAATATGATATATATTATATTAAATTAATTCTATAAATAATATAAAGGGATCCCTTGAGGAATAATTTTTATTTATTTGACAAAACATGCAAAAAATTGAACTAGAAAGTAGATTTAGAATGAAATATTATTAAATGGGTGATAATATGACACATATTATATCATAACTATAAAAAAAATTTGAAATATTTTTTATAACACTATATAATATATTATAAAATTGGTTCTAATATATGAAGAAACTCGACCTTTGGAAAGGGATAAATTCACGATCTCATTATTTTCTGATATTGTTTATAGGTACGTATTTAATGGGGTTTATTTATCACCCATGTCCATGTTTTAAAAAATGATTTCAGAAAATATTTTAATATTCTATTATGGATTTTAAAATAATTTTATCCCATTTTTTATTTTTTTACTACAAGGTTTTAAAAGAAACATTCTTTCAATTTCCAAATGTGGTATTTTTTTCTTTTCTATAAAAATTATGAGATTTTTTTTAAAAATTCTACGACATGAATAGATTTTTTAAAAATTCACAAAACATTAATTTGAGGATGATTAACTTAAAAATTTTCAATGTTTTTTAATAAATTATTTTCTTTTAAATTTTCAAGGTATTTTCCTGAACTAAAACATTTTCGAAAAAGAAAGGACATTTTCCACCTGAATTTATTTAATGTGTTCTATGAATGTTATTTTCCATCTATGATGACATTGTTTAATAGGTATATATTTCATGTATACTATACATTTTATTCATATGGTTTTATTATGTTTATAATGAAATTATATTTATGAAATCCAAATATTTTTCATGGATTATGTTTTAATGGAATGATATTTTTGAGACCTATTTCTTCACCATGGGTTATGTTATGAATGAATGGTGTTTATAAAACACATGTTATTCCATGTTTTATGATATGATTTATGTTTTTGTGGTATACATATTTATAGTTTTCATTATGTGATAGGTGGGACCAATATCTCCCTCCAATGCATTAGATAACGATTTACATCTCTTATGATAGACAAGACTGGAATGGGAAATTATATCAGTACATTAACAAAAGGATGGAACAAAATGTAAAGACAGTTTATTAGTACAAGGATTGAATATAATGTAAACACATTTTTATAATAAAATGATTGAATGAGGAGTGAACGTGATTTTTTAAAGGACTTTGCCAAGAATGATAGTCCCAGCAATAATACTGAGATAATATGGAAATGATTTCATATGCATATCTTTTTTCTACAATTCAATGTTTTATTCCCACACATATTTTTCATTTATCTTGTTCCTTTAGAATTTATGCCTTATTAATTTCCAATATTATTTCCATGACTCGTGATTTTGATATATATTATACGTGGAATGGTTTTCAGAAGTTATTTTTTTTTTATTCTTATGTCAATGTTCTATTTGATATTTCCCTTGTTTATCTTTACTGAACATCTGATATCATCCTTTTCATATGTTTTCTTTTCCCCAATATATAACAAATTTATTTTGGTAGGAAAACTAAACGGGATGATCTATATGGGAAATGTTGAAGTAATGTGACCAAATTAGAAGAATGTATTCCATGTTTCTAAACAATTTAAACTAATATGGTCTTCAGGGATCTTTTTGAGTAACTTATTATGTATTCTGAAAAAATAATGAAATTCCTATGTATCTCCTATAATATAATTAGGAAGTTGGTACAATTATTGATTATACAACTGAGGATTAAGAGATATAAAATGACTTGTTAAAGGTATGAGATTATCTAACCATATAGGTTAACTTTTACATTTGAATAATTATTAGATTAAGGTTGAGGAACCTCAACACATGATTTAAATATCATATTCTTAGAATGAATAAAATAATCATTGTTGATTAATGGGTTAGGAATAAATATGGATGATTGAAGTGTATATGTTTTGGAATTCAAGGATTATGTATATGTATTTTCAGTATTTTTTATTTTGGATCTAAAAAGGATATGTTTAATGGTGATGAAGACATAAAAAACTGATTTAAGGGAAAGTTAATATTTTTATTAAGGGAGGTTAACCCTTAATGTGTTCCTAATGAGTAGAAAATTGTATTTATATTGGATAATGATATGTTTGATATAATTAATTAGATGATAGTAATTAATGATTTCTTGGTCTGTGAGTTATTCTATCATGGTTGATGTTTATAATGTTTTGGACTTAAGTATTATATCCTATAAGAATTTGAATAAGGAAAACTTCATGTTTTCAATAAGGATTTATTGTAATTATGGTAATTAAAATTTTTCTAGAGAATACATGTTTTAGGTATTCACATGTTTGGAATGTGACATCCACAAACTACCTTATGAGTTATGGGAAATAAAGGTTAAGCTGATTTAGTTCACCTCTATCTATAGTTTTGGATTTTAAATTTTTAGAAGGATTTAATGGTTATCCATTTATGGAATGTTTAAGTAAAACCTTAGATTAATTTTTTTAGAATATATTATTTTCTCACCATAGGTGGACTAATACGTATTTGATAACTTATTCTAACAATTTTGATGTGATAAAGATAGAATGAATGAACTATCATTCAATTTAGGGATCACATTATCTTCTAACATTTTTGAATAAAAAAATAAACATAATTTCATTGATTAAGATATGAACTAGAAATTGTTCAAGACATGACCGATAGTGATGTTATTATGATTTCAAGTAGGTATGTCTTATCATTAAAATTATTTAACAATATAAAAATATTTTTACATAAAAAGGATATCTTATTATCATTATTTTTATGATATAAATTCCCCATTTCATGCTTCTTTAGTATATGGTTTTGTGATCATTAACATTCTCTAGATCACCAACTTTGTTTGCATCAATGATCATTATCAATCTATAGGATTATTTACACCTTTTCTCTATGCCCAAATCATAGCATATGTTCTCCTATTTAGAAGCCTATTTATGAGTTACATTTGGTAAATATTATGTTCATGAAATTCCTTTTATAAAGGTAGTTTTATTATTAATTATTACGATGTGAGCTTCTATGAATGAAACATTCATGTATTAATCCTCTTATAACACATATGAATTTTGATGGAGAAATTAATTTTAAGGGGCCAGAATGTAACAACCAGAGATTTCATTGAGAAATTTTTTTTTTAATTTCATTGATATCTGGAGTTGTATGCTACACCAAGATAATATTATCTTCCATGTAAAACTGTAATATTTTTTGGAATGCATAGCACTATTCTTTTCTTGTGTTACACACGATTTCAAGTTCTTTTGATTGAATTCATTTCATGTAAGACATAGTTTTAGAGAACAACTAAATATTATTATGTTACCTTATAACCTATACACTATAATGGAGGGTATTAAAAATATTATTTAAATTATAAAAAAAATTAGACATGGATATATAACTAATCTGTTGATGAGAAATTAATTCTATATGAAAATAAATCACTTTTTAAATAAATGGATTTTTTTTTCAGAAATACTATTTAAATGAAAATAAGTTAATTTATAAAATACTAAAATAATTATATATGGATTTTATTATTTAAATGTTTATTAAATATATTAATTATAATTTTTAAAATTATCTTATATGTTTTCAAGACATGATATGAGAACTAATTCAATTTTTCATACTAAAGAAGTAATTTTTTAAAAAGTTTAGTTTTGTCACCATTTGTTGTCGAACCAAATTTAAATGTTGTTTTTAACACTGCTTTATATTAAATAGAAAAAAACTTATCCTTTTTAATAGGTATTTAAAAATTTACTTGAGAAGATTTATTGATATTTTTATAATTAGTTTCAGGTTTTGATGAATAGTAAAAATATACTAAATTTAAATTTAAAACAAATTTTTACATAAAAATATTTATTTTATACTAATGATATATTAAATAATGAAATTAAAATATATATAGATTATATTTTTATCATTTAATGTAATTTAGGTAATTGGAATTAATTTTACATTAAATTTTGATGTAAATACGTCTCAATTTTTTAAAATGTTTTATTGTTTATAACTAGTTTTCTCATTCTGACAACAAGATTATACAAAATGGCCTGAATGCCTTATATTGATTCCTTTTTTATAATCCCCATTTTAAGTGTTTAAGGGGAACCCTTATATGTCCCATAAACTTTGTGACATTACAATACCGATGGCCTTAGAGGAATTCATTCAGACTATAACTACTTGAAACTACCCTCCCCAACATCTAAATCATCATATCATCTCTCCGCCTTCACATGACTGTTCTTTTAGGATTCATTTGAATTCCCAGGCTGGTCCTGATTTATGTTTACAAGACCATTAATTCTTCAATATCTAATATATCTTCTCTGGATAATGTGTCTTCTCTAAATCCACATCTGGATCTGATTCCCTGTATAGACATCCTAGTTAATTTAATCACAACATTCAAATGTCCTGAAGGCCATGAGGTGGCCTGAAGGCCTTTCGGTCACCCATAAGACATTTTATCCCGAAGGACTAGGGTGGACCTAAGGCATTGAAGGACTTGAAGACCATTCTGGTGTAATAAAAGCCCAAAAAGATGAATAGTTCTAGCTGATGTAGTATCGAATAATACATACTACAATGTCTTCTATTGTATTGCTACAGTACCCTGGAAAATATGTCTCCATATGGATTTGATCTTAGGTCTCTTAGATGCCCTTTCAGAGTCCTCACCAACTAGGCTCAGGCTCTTATGCGTATGACAACAAGATGAATTTTAAATTAATTACTGCAACATTTGTGTTTAGAATTTTGAAAATTGGATTTCATGTTTGGAATCAGTGGGTATAAATTATATAAATATCTTTCATTCATTTTGGACATTATTAATAGTAAAATTAATAAATTTTTATCAATATAGTAAAAAATTAAATCATTTTATTATGGGTAAAAATTAATATTATTAATTTACCATAAATATCATTGAATGAGTGTATTTTGACCAAAACCATCCATGGTTCTAAATTGTATCCATTATAAGCCACATGAATTACATTATGACATTCAATATATTTTATTTATAAATTTTAAACAAGACTCATTTAAATTTTAATAACTATTAAATTTTTTATATAAGGTTATTCAAAAGATGAATTCCACTCTAAATAAAAAATTTCACGTAATAAATATTTATTTATCATTGTAATTTTTTTTAATTTTTAGGAAATAAATAAATATCTTAAAGGCTTATATAATCATGAGTTATAAATTATTTAATTGATAAAAAGTTAATATAATTCTTTTAATTTAAATTATAATAACCATTACAATACAAAAACACTCGAAAAAATCTTATTTTTAAAATATATATTGACCAAAATCATGCAAGGCTATAATTGTTGACCATTTGGAGCCACATGGAAATGATTATGAAGGTTATAATATTTTATTTATAGTGATGTCAATGTTTTCACATTCAAGTTCTAATAAATGAAAGATTTTCAATATAGGATTTTCTAGAAAATATATTCAACTATTTATATTCCACTAAAAACAAAAATATTACCATTCATCATGGATTTTTTTACCCAACAAATATGTATATTAAATAATTACACAAAACAGATGTTGTAAATAATTTATTATTGGAAATATAAAATCATGGTTATTAAACATTTTTAAATAAAGATAATTTTGGATAATAAAAATATCGAATGAATTTTATAAATGAAGTTGAAAAATATTTGATGTAATAAAATATTTTGTTCTGTGATAAAATATTATAGTGATATTTTTAAAATTCTAAGAGAAGAATATTTTTAAGATTTATACTATTCATATTTCATCAAAGCAATGTTTAATATAATTATTTAAAGAAAATAAAATTTATAAAAATATAAAAATAATTATTATATAGTTTAAAATATTCTAATTTATTCATTTATGGTATAATTGACATCGGATAATTAAAAATTAAACTCTCATAATATCGAATAATTTGTTACTATAATTAAAATTTTAATGGAATAAATAATGGTTAATTTAAATGATAAAGTTAAATTTTATAGAAGATCTTTTCTAAAATTTATTAATTGATTCTATTATAACCTTATCTTATCTAATCATCGAAAATATGACATTTTGGAGGTTTTGTATGTTTGTTTAATTTTTTATAAATTAAAATTATTGAAATTCCAAAGGTGCCGCCACCTCAATTGTTAAGTGTACCTCCTCCCTCATTTATTAACAAACCATTGAGCCTTTAAGGTTATACATTTTATGAATATTTACCCTTAGAAATTGAATTTTCACATTCTAAAGGTATTGTTCTTCTCAAAATAACCAACTCTAGTGCCTTTATGAAGAGATCTATAGGGATCACCCCAAACAAAAGGAAATATTATTTAATGACTCTCTAAAGATCATTTCATCTAATACCTCCTCTTCATTTGTTTTTTAATTAATAAATTAATAACTATAGTATCACCAATATACTGAGACTTCATTATGGTTATGGAACATGTCCCGACCCGTCCCCCGGGGCCCGTGTCGTGACTACCCCAAGCCCGCCATCCATAGTCCATGGGCTGGAGACTAGCAGCAAAGGAGTAAATCCCTAAAACTGGGAAGGAATTGCCTTTATAAACTGAAAACACACACAAAAGGTACGAGATAGAAGTAAAAAAATAAGAAAAACTTTATAAAAATGAGTGATGAAAAGTAAATGGGGCCAGAAATACAGGCCCTACTGTAAAGTACAAGTACAACTGAAAATCAAGTTCAACTGAAGAAATGTAAAACAACTATTGGGATGTCCTTTAGGGAATCCTCCCTAAAGGGTAGGTACAGATAGCCTCCATGGCACGACACATATGTCTGTCTCCTCTGTGTACCGTCACGTTGTGTGGTCCACCTCCGGGTGTCGTCCAGTACTGCTACTCTCACCCTCAGTCAGCACTGCCCGTCGTCTACAACCAACACAATGAAGTGTGGGCATAGCCCATGCAGGGGTGAGTATAAAAATACTCATTAGGGACCCTGAGACCATCAAGGACTCAAAAAATACAACAAGGACAAACCACAAAGTATTAAATCAAGAGATGACCCCACATAGGTATATTCCCATACATATACCTATGTTATCAAGTAATGCATCTCAATCAGGAGGTAAACACAAAAGTTACTGACTCACCTTAACCAAGATTTCTATTCACATTGTCTAACCATGACTTCTTGAGAACTCCTCCTCTATCTTGTACAGTGGGTCGTCCTCCAACTACCAGCCACATCCCACTAACCTTGGACTACTGAGGTACTCCACCTGTCGAGTACCATGGGTCTTCCGCGCTCACACATAGTTTCTCCCCACTGTGGTTCTGCTGCCAACTACCAGGAGCTCCCCCTAATAGCCTATAGAGGTACTTCTCCTGTCAAGTACCATAGGTTTGCAGCCAACTACCAGGCACTCCTTCATCATGGGTCTACTGCCAACTACTAGGCGATGCCTACTGGCCTAGTCGAATCACTCCGAGTCGAATCAGTCAAGTATTCGTCAGGTCTTAGCCAACTACTAGGTCTCCATAATCCACTCGCTCATCTACGGGAGGGTCTGCACCATGAGCTACAGTCGATACTCTAACTGTCACAAAGTCCCTCATAGAAGTATCACAAAGGTCCGCCTCGTCATAGGGGTCTCAACACAACAGACGACACGTCATTCAGACACCCGGTCTATGAGTTATAAACATTTTAGTCTCTGGCCCGGTTGGATTCGTGTACGTTCCAACCTGATCGTATCTCAACATTTCCCCAAACTCCAGTGGTGTATACTCAAAGGGACCATCACATTCTAAGAATTCCAGTTTCACCGTCGGTTCATGAAACGGACGTCCGATGCCAAAGATATGACCAAAGAAAGTAAAGGGTCGGTAATGGGCATGGGCCTAGTCTGACCCGGTTGGACCGACTCAGCCCATCCCTGACTGGGCCGACCCGACCTGGGTTGACCCGGTCCGCCTGCTAGGTTCAGCTCAGTCCGCTAGGCCTGGCCCAGCAGACTGTAGGGGTTGTTCAGCCCGAAGTTCGCCGCTTAGGCAGCTCGGCCCGGAGGCCGGGGCTGCTTCTACCATCAGCACGTGGGGCACGACTCTGGTGGATCGGCACGGAATGCCTAGGCGATTCTTCCAGCGACGCCACAAAGGACGCCGCAGGCTAGATCGGGTGGTCAGCGCGGCTTGGCTGGTTCGGTCGGGAGCTGGGGCATGGGCAGCGTGCGGGCAGGCCATGTGGGGCGCGGGCAGGCCAACAAGGCACCGGGCTGGGCACGGGTAGGTCGGCGGAGTGCGGGAAGCATGCGAGCAGGCCGACAAGGAACACGGGCAGTGCGTGGGTGGGACGAAGGACGTCGGGCAGGGACGGTTAGGCCGAAGGGGAATGGGCAGTGGGCGGGTAGCGCGCGAGCATGCTGGTGAGGCATGCGGGTAGGCCGCGATTAGGATGGTGGGGTGTGGGCAGTGCACGGGAAGGCCGGCGAGGTGTGGGCTCATCCGGAGGTAGTGCGGGACGCCGCTGGGGCAGTGCAATTTACGGAGCCCGCACCCTCTACATTAAGGGAGTTATTAATTGGCTCATCAAGATAAGCAGTAGAACATTAACACATCCGCAAAAAACCCTTTCTATCTGATGAAGAAGTAAAGAAATTGTATAACATCATCAATAATTAAACCCCCTACCTTTTGAATGTTGGTCATCATTTGTTGACGGTGTCGTGAAAATGTAATGAAGGAGTTTTCCATTCGTCACGTTCGTCACGCACTCCCAATCCCAGGATGCGTTGGTTGTGGAAGAAACTCCATGTTGGTATGATCTGAGGGAGGAAGTTGAAGAAGGTTGTTGTCGGTGTTCTTCGTTGGAAGAAATTTTCTCTCAAGCTCCTCTCTTCCCAAGCTCCACCAAAATAGAAAATTCCAACCAAAGAATTATTTCCAACAAAAATAATAGTTTGTCTATTATTTTAGAACGTTGGATTTAAAATTCAAAAGAGAAAATTAATTAATTAACACAGCTCCTCTAATTAATGCTTGAGAGGTGGCACAAATTTAATTAAAGGGGAGTTGGCTCCATTAATGTGGAGAAGGTCAAGGGGTTTCTCCCCTTTTAATGGGGAATTAAGGAGGTTTTACCCTCCTCCATTAATATGGGGTAAATCTTCGAGTGGTCCCCACGTGATAACCTCTCACAGGAGGTTATTCTTTTGTGGGCCCTACCCCCATAACCTCCCAAGGGAGGTTAAGGTGTGGTGGTCCCACATACAACTCCCATGAGCAGGTTTTAGCCACCCAACCTCCACATGGCGGTTAAAAATATAATAAATTGAGCGTACTATATTTTATTACTTCCTATGAAAACCTAAAAACCAACATTTATTCTCAACTCACTACCATTGAAGTGAAAGTATTTTTAAATGAATATAGGTGATGTGAGTTCAATAGTGCCCTCAGATTTCAATTTCAAGCACCAATTTTAATTTAATAAAAACGTTCTCGTACGTTTACTGAACGTACCTGAAAAAAAAACATAAAAAATTGATTCTGGGAACACCAGGCCTCTGAATAATGCAACGTTAGTTTTCGCTGACTTGTAAAAATCCCATGTATTAAAAAATAAATTTCCACGGGATTTCTGGGCATTTACATTCTCCCCACCTCACGACTTTACATCCCCATAAGCTATAACTCGAACTATGGAAATAAAGGGGGTACTGAGAATGCATCTAAGGCTCTTGCTCTCATGTTCTATCTTGGAGGTTCTCGTGCTGCCAGCGTACGTGCACGAGAGGTATCGACTGTCCAAATAGGACCTGCTTCTGTCGATCCTCAATCTCCACTGGAACCTCTGTTAAAGCACCCTATCATCGATGTCTAGCTCTCCATGGTCGATGTTGTGAGAAGAGTCATGCATGTATCCCCTCTACTGGGATACTTGGAAGACCTCATGCACCCGGTGTAACTGAGGTGGAAGAGCCTAGAGGTAATCCACCTCGCCTACTTTGTTGTGGACCTGGAAAAGTTCAATGAATCTTAGAGATAACTTGCACCTTGGCTAAACCTTCGTAGACCTCATCGAGGTGATACCTGTAGAAATATGTGGTCGCCATCCTTGAACTCCAGAGGTCTTCATCTCCTGTCGTCATAGGACTTCTGCCTGCTCTGTGTAGTCTTCATCCACTCATGGATGATCTGCACCTTCTCTGAGGTAGCTCATACCATCTCTGGTCCCACCAGTGCTGACTCCCCAGGGTATGTCCATCAAAAGGGTGATCTGCATGGTCTCTCTTACAATGCCTCAAAAGTTTTCATCCCTTTGGTGGAGTGTTAGTTATAGTTGTATGAAAATTACACTAAAGTTTAGTGGTCCTCCCAGCTGCGACGAAAGTCGAGGACATAAGCACGTAGCATGTCCTCGAGGGTTTGAATGGTCCGCTCAGTCTGACCATCTGTCTGAGGATGGAAGGAAGTGCTCAGATGAAGTTGTCTCCCAAAAGCATCCTACAACCCCTACCATAGTCGGGAAGTAAACTGTGCATCATAATCGGAGACAATCGTTGAAGTTATACAATGAAAACTCACAATCTCATGAACATAGAGGGGTCCCAATCTCTCTACTGAACCCTACTCTCTGATCGGTAGGAAGTGGGCCGACCTAGTGAGTCGGTCGACGATCACCCAAATCGAGTCGTGACCCCTGGATGTACGTGGAAGACCCGTCACAAAGTCCATTTATATCACATCCCACTTACACATTGGGACCTCTAAAGTCTAAACCCAGCCTACTGGTACCTGATGCTCCGCCTTCACATGCTGACAAGTGAGGAATCAAAATTCAAACTCCGCTACCACCTTCTTCATACCTGGCCATGAGTGTTGTCGTATGAGGTCTTGATACATCATCACCACTCTTGGATGTACTTCTAGAGGGGATGTGTGGAACTACCTCAAAACATCCTCCTAAAGTAACACTGGTACCATATTACATCCTACGAAGAGGATGATGTGATCCCCACCTTCAGAAAATCCATTAGGTGTCCGCCCTGTGGTTATCTGAGCACGTCGTGTCTCAAAGTCAGTGTCATCATGCTGTACCACTCTGAATCATTGAAGAAGTGGGGGAGTGACTATAAAATACTGTTGAAATGCTGCTTCGTCTCTATACACAGAAGATATCTTTTTGGTAGCAAGATCCTTTGTCACCTCGCATAGCAACTGTATACCAGATCTCAGACTAAGTGCATCTACTACAACGTTTCCCTTCCCAAGAGTATAGACAGTCTCAAAGTCATAGTCCTGGAGGAACTCAAGAAATTGCCATTATCTCAGGTTCAGGTACTTCTGGGAAAAGATATACCTGAGACTCTTGTGATCAGAGTACACAGTAAAATGATCACCCATCAGATAGTGTCTCCATATCTTCAAGGAAAAGACCACTGCTGGTAACTCCAGGTCATGGGTAGTGTAGTTATGCTTATTCTGTCTCAACTACCAAGAACCATATGCGATCACTACTCACTCCTGCATCATGGTACACCCAAATCTGGTCCCGGATGCGTCATAGTAAACTACATACCCTACGCCTTCCTTCGGAAGACTAGAGACTGGGGCACTAGTCAGCCTCTACCTCATCTCCTGAAAGATCTGCTGGCATCTGTCCAACCACAAGATGGGTTTCCCCATCATCGTCAAGGCAGATAGAGGTGTTTCAACTCTGGAGAAGTATGGAATGAATCTCTAGTAGTAACTAGCCAATACCAAGAAACTTCGTACCTCTGCCACACTCCTCGGTTTCTCCCATGCAAGTACCACCTCAATCTTCGCTAGATCCACTGAAACTCTAGCCTCTAAGATGACATGACCCAGAAAGTGAAGATATCATTTCCAGAATTGGCACTTTGAGAGATTACCATAAAGCTGGTGCTCTCAGAGTGTGTTCAATACTACTTGAAAATGGTAGGCATACTCCTCCTCAGTAGTCGAGTAGATCAGAATTTTATCGATGAAGACTACAACAAAGTGATCGAGGTATGGCTAGAAGATACTGTTCATGAGTCCCATGAACACTGATGGAGCATTGTTTACACTGAAAGTCATAATCATGAACTCATAGTGGCCATACCAACATCTGATGGTTGTCTTCCGCACATCCTCGTCTCGAACTCTCAGCTGGTGATAGCCTGATCTGAGGACTATCTTCGAGAACCACTATGCTCCCTTTAGCTGATCAAAGAGGTCTTTAATCCTCGGGAGGGGGTACTTGTTCTTCACAGTCACTTTGTTTAGGTGAGAGTAGTCAACACAAATCCTCAAGATCCCATACCCCTTTTTGGCGAACAGAATCGGGGCTGCGCAGGGTGAAAAACTAGGCCAGATGAATCCCATCCCCTGCAAGTCCTCTAGTTGTACCTGTAGCTCGCGAAGCTCCACGAGAGCCATCTGATATGCTGGACTAGATATCAGTGTCGTCCTGGTGTATAGGTAAATGTTTAAGTCCACCTCTCTACGAGAAGGTAGTCCTGGAACATAGTCAGGGAAAACATCCACGTACTGGTCCACCACTATAGGATAACTCAGACTCTCCACATCAACTACTCTGAGGGAAAGATATGACATATGATGAGTGATCGGCTGCACCCTCCTCCGACTAAGTCCTTCCGGCGCTGCAAAGGCTCCCTTATCACTGGTGAAGGTGAACATATTCCCATCTGTGCGGACACACCACACTATGTGCCTAATACAATCGATCTGAGCATGGACTGTAGATAACCATTCAAGACCCAAGATGACATTGTAAGGACTCGATGCCGCTATGAGGAGATCCAAGCCAAATATCTCACCTCCAAAAGTAAGCTCACACTACCATCACCAGTTTGTAACCGTCGAATCTGCTCCCATAGGAGTCTCTAACCGTGAGGATGGAGCCAACGACTCTGTCAGAATCCATGTGCTTCAAACGAGGTTAGTGGCAATGAAAGAGTGACTGGAACCTGTGTCTATAAGAACTGCAGCTATAGTGGAGTAGACACAGATCGTTCCTCGAATCATCTTTGGAGCGCCATGATCATAAGCCTCAGATCCCGGGAGCTGAGCTCTCCCCTATCCACCAACTCCCTATGGTCAGGGTGGACCTCCTGCCAGTGGTGGCGATAACACATCAAATCATCATCCACTACCTGCTGCACGACCAGCTCCTCAACCACGTCCGCCTTCTCCCTATGGACTGCCTCGATCAAATCTATGTCTCTACCTAGGCGCTCCTTCGACCGTCTGCTGATCCTTCGAATGGAGGGTCGGACAGTCATGAGCCATGTGACCATGCCCGCCACATGAGTAACATTGTCCGCTCTTATCATATATGAATATGTCTCCACTCTGGGTGCCCCGCACAACTGATCATGAGCCGTGCAGTCGTCCACCTATAGTTATAGTCCTCTTCGACCTCTGTTTCATCTATCTACTACCAGCTGTAGATGACTCCGCTGCAAGTCGACTAGTGGTGGGTCTCTCTATTGGAGGCTGCTCAGCAAGGAATCTCTCCACTAAGACGGCTCTCTCCAACACCCCTTCCTGCGTCGGGATGCTTAAGGAGATCATCAAAGCCCTGATCTCTCGCTTGAGTCCCTACTCGAAGGTCAGTGCCCTGAATAATGGTTCTCGTACCATATTAGTTGATTAGTTCAAGAGTTCTGTGAACCTTGCTGAGTACTGAGCTACAATCATGCTACCCTACTAAAGATGAAGTATCTCTTGTATCTGCACCACACGAAGAGTGGCTTGGAAAAACTCCACCCAAAACAGGCTCTCAAAGTTTTCCCAGAGTACTGTCGCCTCGTTATGAACCTGGAGCATTAGGCTCCACCATCGGCATGCTGCTGCCTACAGAAGGCTGGCAGCAAGAATAACCATGTAGTATGCTGGTGTCCCTACTAGTCGAAAAAATCTCACCATAACATCATACCATTCCTCTACTGCCTATGGGTCCATATCTCCCCTGATCCTCAGTGGCCTCGGGCACTGGAACTCATATAACATGCTCAAGCGGCGTGCATCATCTGCTACTGGGGCTGGTAAAATCGGTGGCTCAACGGGTAGTGGTACCACTGGTGCCTCCACTGGAAGAGGGCCATACACCATACCCTCGCCGCTCAGTGGGCTATATTTATGTAAAACTCTCGAGGATCTAGCTAGTCATCCACGGGGAGGAATCCTAAAAGAAACAGATGTGACATGGTCAAAAGAATATACCTGGTAAGCTGACCTGGTTGAGCTGACTTACTGAACAACTTTTGAAAACACACACGCAATCAGTGTTTTCATGCACTAAGTTGGAAAACAGAATTCAGGGTCCTAGTGTATGGATACGTCGACCGCTACACCAACACTGGATTCACTGAACTGAAATCCACTCTCAGTACCCTTAACACTATTTCTTCTTAGAAAATAATGATAAGAGTCCTAAGTTATATGGTAGAACCGACTCCTCTAATACCAATTTTTCACGACCCGTCCGTCGGGGCCCGTTCTGTGATTACCCCAAGAATGCCTTCCATAGGCCGGGGGCTGGCGACTAACACTAAAGGCGTAAATCCCAAAAACATGGAAGGCATTTATATTATAAACTGAAAACACACACAACAGAGTACGAGCTAGAAGTAAAACAATAAGCAAAACTATATAAAAAAGAGTGATGAAAAGTAAAAGGTGCTAGAAATACAAGCCCAATTGTAAAGTACAAGTGCAACTGAAAAAGAAGTACATCTGAAGAAAAGTAAAACAGTTATTGGGATGTCCTCTGAGGAATCCTACCTGAAGGGTAGGTACAGATAGCCTACATGGTGCTCCACATCTTTTCGTCTCCTCCATGTACCGTCACACCATGTGGTCCACCTCTGGGTGTCATCTAGTACTGCTACGCTTGGCCTCAGTCAGCGTTGTCTCTCGTTTTCAACCAAAACAATGAAGTGTGGGGATAGGACGTGTAGGGGTGAGTATAACGATAATCATTCGGGACCCTGGAACCCTCAAGGTCTCAGAAAATCCAACAAGGAAAAACCACAAAGCATGAAATCAATATATGACCCCACTTAGTTTTATACCCATACATATACCTATGTTATCAAATAATCCATCTCAATCATGAGATAACAACACAAAAGTTACTGAATCAGCTCAACCAATATTTTTATTCACAATGTTGAAACCATGGCTGCTGGAGAACTCCTCCTCTGTCGAGTACAGTGGGCCTACCTCTAACTACGAGGTGCTTCCCACTAACCTTGGACTGCTAAGGTACTCCTCCTGTCGAGTACCGTGGGTCTTCTGCGCTCACACATAGGTGCTCCCCACTGTGTGTCTGCCGCCAACTACCAGACACTCCCCCTAATAGCCTGCAGAGGTAGTCCTCCTATCGAGTACCGCGGGAATTCCGCCAACTACCAAGCGCTCCTCCGTTGTGGGTCTACCGACAACAACTCGTCGCTCCACACTGGGAAAGTCGAATCACTCTGAGTCAAATTGGTCAAGTAGTCATCAGGTCTCAGCCAGCTACTAGGTCTATGTACTCTGCTCACTCGTCTTCAGGAGGGTCCGTTCCACGAGCTACAGTTCGAAACTCCAACTGTCACGAAGTCCCACGTAGAAGTATCTCAAAGGTCCGCCTCGTCATAGGGGTCTCAACGCAATAGATGGTGCGTCAATCGGACTCCCAGTCACTGAGTTATAAGATTATATTCCTTAGGGCCCGGTTGGATTCGTGTAAGATCCAAATTGACCGTGTCTCAACATTTCCCCAAAATCCAGTGGGGTATACTCAAAGGGACCGTCACATTCCTTGAATACTAGCACCACCTATTGTTCGTCAAATAGACGTCTGGTGCCAAAGATATGGCCAAAGAAAGTAAAGGTTCAGCAATGGGCCTAGGCACAGTCCGACCCGGTCGGACTAACTCAGCCCCACCCAAACTAGGCCGTCCTAATCTGGGTTGACCCGGTCAGCCTGCTAGGTTCGGCCTAGTCTGCTCGGCCTGGCCCAGTGGGCTGCAGGGGCTGTTCGGCCTGAAGGTCATCGCGTAGGTTGCTTGGCCCAGAGGCTTGGGGCCAGTTCGGCCAACACCACAAGGGGTGCATCTTGGGCGGCTCAGCCTGGAGAGCTAAGCCGGCTTTTCTAGCAACGCAGCAGAGGACGTCGTGGGAAGGCTCGGGTGGCCGGAGCAGCTCGACCAGTTCGGCCGGGAGTCGGGGCGCATGCAGGCCACGTGCCACACCAGGAAAGGCGCATGCAGGCCGCGTAGGGTGTGTGCAGGCCGCGCAGGTTGCGGGCAGGCTGCACAGGGCATGATCAGTTCGAAAGGGCACCGGGTAGAGTGCGGGGAGGCCGGTGGGGGGGGCAGCACGTGGGAAGGCCGGCGGGGCACGCGAGAAGCGCGTGGGCAAGCCGTAGGGTGCCGGCAGGCAGACAGGGCGCTGGGTAGGCCAGCGGGGCGCGGGCAGCGCGCGGGCAGGCCGATGGGGCGAGCGAGCAGGCCGGCGGCGCACGCAGGCAGGCCACGGGCAGTGCGCGGTAGGCCGGTGGGGTGCGCGGGAAGTGTGCTGGTAGGACGGCGGGGCACTCGGGAATGGGGTGGTTAGGCCTGCGGGGCGGGGCAGCCCGCGGGCATAGCCGGAGGCGAGGCGGGATGCTGTGGGGGCAGCATGGTTTACGGACGTCGTGAGTAGCACGACCTTTGTCTTTTCCATCTCCATCCCCTCGTCATTACTACGTCTCCATGCCGAAGAACGCCACAAGAAGGAAAAAAGACGGAGGATGTTGGGCCATGTTAGGTTGGCCTACGCCCTCTGCGTTTAGGGAGGTATCGATTGGCTCCACAAGATAAGCAATTGATCATTAACACATCCTCAACAAAACCTTTTTAACTGATGAAGAAGATAAGAAAAGGTATAACATCATCAAGTATTAAACCCCCTACCTTTTTATTATTGGTCCTCGTTCGTTGATGGTGTTGCAGAAAGGGAACGAAGGAGTTCTCCATTCATCGCATTCGTCATGCAATCCCAATCCCGGGCTACACCGGCTATGGAAGACACTCCCCGTTGGTAGGATCTGAGGGAGGAAGTCAAAGAAGGTTTTTGCCAACATTCTTCATTGGAAGAACATTTCTGTCAAGCTCCTCTCTTCCCAAGCTACCCCAAAAGAGAAAATTCCATCCAAAGAATTATGTCCCACAAAAATAATAGTTTTTCTATTATTTTAAAAGATTGGATTTAAAATTCAAAAGAGAGAATTAATTAATTAACTCATCTCCTCTAATTAATTCTTGAGAGGTGGCACAAATTAAATTAATGGGGACTTGGCTCCATTAAGGTGGAGAAGGTCAAGGGGTTTCTCCATATTTAATGTGGAGTTGAGGAGATTTTACCCTCCTCTATTAATAGGGGGTTAAGCCTCTTGTGGTCACCACGTCATAACATCTGACATGAGGTTATGATCGGGTGGGCCCCACCACCATAACCACCCAAGGGAGGTTAAGGTGTGGTGGTCCCACCTCCAACACCCATGAGTAATTTTTAACCACCCAACATCCACATGGTGGTTAAAAATAAAATGAAGTGAGCTTACTTTATTTAATTACTTCCCACAAAAACCCAAAAAAAACTCTTATTCTCAACTCACTATCGTCGAAGTGAAAGTATTCTTAAGATAATATCAGCATTGCGAGTTCAATGGTGCCTTCATATTTCAGTTCCGAGCACCGGTTCAAAAGTTATAAAAACTTGCTCGTATGTTTACTGAATGTACCCAAACAAAACATCAAAAGTAGATTATGGGCTCACTGGGCCTCAGAATCATGCACCATGAGTTTTTGCGGACTTTTAAAAATCCCATATGTTAAAAAAAATTCCACGGGATTTCTAGGTCTTTATAGAACAACCATATTCCACCTTCTGTTGATACATTGAAAAATGAAATTTCTACACATGTGTACGTTAGGCTTATTGTCTCCAAGTTGTGGTGTAATATATTTTTCACCACCACGTTACATGTATGGGTATAATGATGTAAATAATAACAATATTTGACTATTATAATATGATATTTATTCTTGAACACTATATATACCATCCACTTTGATACCATTTCATTATTAAAGCAATGTTATCATCAATCGTTTGTACGTACAACTTATCATCTCTATGACGCGATGTGATTCATTCTTCACGATATAATTTAAATAATTACTATATAAATGTATGGAATGAATATATATGATATATATTACATTATTTTCATTACATAAATGATATAATGTTTACACATTAATAATAACTAGGATTTATACAACAAAAAATGCAACTAATAACTCTCAAAAGAAGAGTAATAATGATATATTGTTAAACCTGTGATAATATGATCACATATGATATCATAAATAAAAATATGATCCTAGATCAAGTTTATAACAATCCTTAGTCTATTTTAAATTATACTATAATGAATAGTATGGATCCCTGACCTAAAGTAATGGATAATTGTTCAATATCCCTATAATCAGAGATTGTTTATACATATGTATTTATCGGGGTTTATTTACCATCCATGTTCATGTTCTATAAAAACTCAATCATAAAACGTTTTACAATTCTACTATTTAGGTTGAAATTAATTTTTACCCATTATGACATTTTACTACATGTTTTGAGTGGAATAACTCCTTCATTTACGAAATAGGGTATTTTTTTTTGCATTTCTGGAAAATGTAGGAGAATAATGTTTTCTATATTATACTATATGAATAGATTTTAAAATAACAGAAAAATTATTTCCATGAATATAACCTTACAATATATCCATTTCATTTTTGATGAAATAATTTTTTATAAAATTACACAATATTTTAAGGAAATAATACATTTTTGAAGAAGAAAGGATATTTTTTGTCATCAATTAATTTTAGATGTTCAATAAAGATTATTTTCCATATAAGATGAATATATGTAATAAGGATATGTTTCATGTAAACACTACCTATTATTCATACAGTTTAATTATGTTTATGATTAAATGATATTTTTTAAATCAAAATATTTTTCGTTGTTAATGTTATTGTGGAATGATATTTATGACACCCATTTCATTTTTATGTGTTATGTAAGGGTTGAATGATGTTTATGAAACCCATTTCATTCCATTGGTTATGATATGATTTTTTTTTCTGAACACATAAATATGGTTTTCATTTTGTAATTGGTGGCACATATATCTCCCAGTAATGCATTGGGTAAATATTTTTATCTCATGAGATAGATAGGGCTGGAATGGGAAATTATCACAGTTCATTAATACAGGGTTGGAATGGAATGAAAACCTTGTTCCGTAGTACCAGGATAAAACATAATGTAAACCTTTTTAGTAATACAGTGCTGGAATGAGGGGTGAACTTGGTGTGGTAATATACTTTTTACACTATGATGGTCTTGGAAATGAACCTTGGATAATATGGAAATGGTTTTCCTTGCTTATGTATTTGGAACAATTCCATGTTTAATTACAATACTATTTTCTCATGGATTATGTTCCTTTAAAATTTATGCTTTGTATGAATCCATAATTTATTCAATGACTCAATATTTTGATTGTTTTTACACATGGTTTGACTTTTAGAAGTTATGTTCATGAAATTGAATTATTTTGTTCTTTCTCTATTTGACATTTTCATTGATTACCTCAATTTAGCATTTGAGGTGACCATTTTCTTATGTTTTTCCTAATATATGATGAAAACTATTAGGTATGAATTAAAGTGGTAAATATTTATGGGATATATTTAAGATCAGACAGTAAATTATATGAGTTTATTCCAAGATTCCAATGGCACTAAACTAACATATTCATTCAGTGTTTGTTTGAGTAATTTATTAAGTATTACGGAAAGATAATGTAACGTACATATAGGTAATTCATGGGTAGTTAGGGGGTGTTTTTATTCATTATTCTCAAAAAAATTATCCATCCCAGTTCCTACAATATACTATAATATATTTTTTAAATTAATCATAATGTTACAATTTTTTTACTAATTAATTTAGATATTATTCATGATGAAGAAATTAGTGAAATTCTTGTTTTGGTAATTTATAATAAAAAATAGTGCTATATTAATTAATCAGATAAATATTTATTTTAACATAATAGAAAAATTATATTTACATATCAATATCTAATATTACATTTAAAAATATACCATTGATGAAAATTTATAATGTTGTTAATCTTTCTATTTGAACTAACCCCATTAGAATATATTCTAATATATGTGTGTGTTTGGCTATGGAAGACATATTTTTTGGTAGTTTCATTATCAAAAAATTATAATATAAATATTTATATTTTATTAAGGTGATGAATGAGGAGTGGGAATTGTTAAAAGAATAAGAAAAATTAAAAATAATTTTTCAATCATAAAAAATTCGTTTTCCCTCTGAGCATGTTCATTTTATGTGGTTTGTTTTATAGTGATACCATTTTATAATATAATTAATATAATATCTAATTTATATTTACAAAATATAAAACCTGAAATTAATAACATTTTTATTCACTAAAAAAATTTCTGTAAATATCAATGAGAGATAAAGATGATAAATAAAAAGTGTCATTCATGGAGGTGTTAGTCTTCACACACATGAAATATTTTCATTATTTAGAATGAATTAGTGGGGAATAGATAATGTTTATATCATCAATATATAAAAATTAAGTATACTATTTTTAAAAAATTCAATATATATATATAATGTCTTGGAGGAGGGTGGATGAGAAGGACAAAGAAAAGAAGTTAAATGGTTAGTATAGAAGTATCATTTTAAAATGAATACATCAATAACTTTTTTGAGTGTAGAGGATAAAAATATGCATACGAGATATATAATAAGTAAATTGGGTATAGTTTCATGGTAATTTGTTACAAGTTTTGTGGCTTGAAATGGGATTAGATGAGCTTCTATTATGAGGGATAATAGAGAAAAATCGTGGGAAAACAATTGTAGGTAAGGGGTTAGAAGGGAATTTAATGAGAGTTCACTAGAAAAATGATGGTGTGATATCGTGGTATGAATTTTGATCTAAAAATTTATTATTAATGCTTTATGTTTCATATTTATAAAGTAAAATTTGATCCATCTAAGATTGTACATTTTAACCATAATTAATACTAATTAAATATTAATCATGGTTATTATTTTATAAAAAATATATATAAGGTCACACATCATAAAATGTTTTAATCTGATAAATACTAATTTGGAATCAATTTAACAAAATTAAATTTGTAAATATTGTAAAATTAACATTCACATTAAAAGTTATATTATGTTAAAAAAAGTTTGTAAAAAAATTGTTTCTTTAAAAAATATATTCTTTTAATAATATGTAACATTGATTTATAATTAAATGAATTTAAATTTCATTGAATAAGTCACTCAAAATAATTTTATAACCATTATTTTAAAATAGGACCATTTAATTTAAAAAATACAATATAGTTAGAAATGCACCATTATTTGAAAAATATATGTCTAATTGGTAACTAATATTTACCACTATAATAAAATATTAAGACTATATATTAAATGGAACCCATTATATAAATTTAAAATTATGATTACAAATATTCAAATCATATTATAGGGTTCAATTTCTAAAAGTGATAACAATCAAATTAAATAGAAGCACACATGATGCAAAAAAACAATTTTAAGAAAGATGATTCTTCTAATAAGAAATAAATTTATTACAGGCCAATTCAGAACTATTTTATGGTTGATAACTTTTTATTATATATATGATAAATAAGTTACATTCAATATATTATTTAACCATAATAGAGTAAATTTCACACCGCATGAAAATGAAACAAATTATGAAAATATAATTTTATGCATAAAATTATTTTATTTTTTATTAAATTTTATAATTGAATATTATCAATGAATATTTATTAAAAAAATATATTTAGTTTTATTTCTGTATATATTTTAAAATAAAAATTCCTCTATATTTACCCACCAATTGAACGACTAAATTTTAATGGTTATATAATGTTTTATGCTCCATTTTGGTTCAGTTTTGTCTGTGACACAATATATTGAACACCATAGGTTTTAAAGGAAAAAATGTAACATAAAAAATTGAAATTTTATAGAAAACATAATTAGAGATAAAAAAGGAATAAAAGAAAGAAAAGAGGCTGGTTTAGAGAGTTCCCTTACATCAGGTCTGAATTCATTATGAACATTCACTTAACCTTTAGAATTATCGAACTATATTTATTAATAAATTTATTTATAACCTAATTTGACTATATTTTTTAATTATCACTATTATTATTTTGGAGTTATTTAATTTAGATACTGATTATATATTCACAATCCCATGTCTATTCATATACTTTGTCCAATGATGTATTAGTTTTAGGTAATTATAAGATTCCTTGTGGTTTGGTTCCATATCTCTAGAGATGTGATAAAACGGATTGAATGATTATATATAAGTTAATATGGTTCATAGTATTCAAAATTATTCATAAATATGAATGATTTATATAGTATAGGTTTTCTTCTTATATGGTTAGTTCATTTAGGAATGTTTTCTAACCATGAAGAAGTTACATGGTTTTTTTAATGTTAAGAGTATTTATCAATTATATAATAATATATAATAATATTTATATTATTATTAGTTAAAAAAATAATTTAATTTAAACTAACCATGATTGTTTTGGTGTAAAATGAAATTCATCATTTATAGGGGTGGTGAACCGACCAGAATATGAACAACGTTTTCATTTTTGAATCAATTGAGGGGAGTGTATAAAATAGATACTTCAAAAAAATAATTTCCTATCAATATTTTTAGGATACTAATGTTAATATGTAATTTTTGGTTGAATTCATATGAGGGGTTAGAATAAGAAATGTGTCAAAATTTACTTAGTTTATAATTTTTCCTCTTTCTTTGGGAGTCTCACCTTAGCTACCCCTTAAGGATTGCTGGGATGATATTTTGGTAAGAACTCAAATATTTTGATCCAACGAGTATATTTTTGGATAGAAATGGGATGATTTTGGACTATCTTCGGGGCCCAAAATGTGTCATGAGAGATGGTTGTATTTATAAGGGTGTAGAGTGGTGTTTTTTAATATAATATTTTTTAGATAATTTTTATTCCAGGGCTTAAATACGGATGAATATTGTGACTAAATATAGTAATTGGTGTATATAGAGTAATTATAATAGCTTCTTAAATCGCTCATTTTAATATAAATCATGTATTCAACTTATAATTTTAATTATAATTTTTTATATATTACTATTCTCTAAGAAATCCACATAAAAACATAATTTTTTTCCCAAGATAATTTTTATGTCATGATTCCAAAAATGAAATAAATTTCAACTGAATAATTATCTTTATATGCAAAATTTAATATTAAAATAAAATCTTCATTTATTAAAAAATAGTTTTCATGATACTATCATATTTCAAACACCTAGGAAATATAATGATGGTTTCAAGAAATTATATTATCATATTTATAAAAATATATATTTCGTTTGTGAAATCATTTGATTAATGCTAAATATTTTTTAAAACTTTCAAACATATCATAAAAAATTATTTTAACATTGATTAATCATAAATGTTTTTTAGAAAGTATAATTATGATTTTATTGTATCAAGCATTTATTTTATAACATTCAACTCTAAATTAATTATATTATGATGAAAACTCATTACATTATTTCTTAAATATTATCTTACAATTCCACATGTCATTCCAAATGTCTTAATGGTCATATTTATATTTTAATAGTCGGATTACTATTCCTAATGTCACATAATAGTCAAATTTCAATTGTCAAGTAAAGGTTAGATCCTTATGGTCATATTTCCCTTTACACATTATATATACTCCACTATTATAATACTATATCATTAACTACTTTTATTATGAGATTCTATGATTCCATTAATAATGTAAGTTATATTCTTAATTCATCTCATTTTTTTACAATATTTATAGAATGAGTGATCTTTACGGTAAAATTCGTTTCTATGCACTTTATATTAGTATGTTCATTATTCATTTTTTATCTCTATATTATAGTGACCCTATCCATTTTACCTATAAAATTACATGATTTTATGCATAATTATACATCAGTGTACAATCCAAGGATCATTATGTCAAGTGTCTTGGATGACTAGGTATATAAAACATAAGACATAGGGCTAAAAAAATCATTATTTAATCTCCATTGAGAGATCATAAAATTCGTTGAGCCCATACATATTCATTTCCTACCATGGGGAGCACATGAACAAAGGAATGAGCAAAAATCCCATTATGGGAATGAACATAAGAATAGAGCTTAGACACATGAGTTAGGAGTCATGACATAATGATATTAAAATCATGGAACATATGAAATCATATCATATAAATATGGGATCATATAAATGTGTAAGAATCATGAATAATTTCTTTAGTATGGGTCAAGTCTAACTGTAAATCCCGTTTCCCATATTAGTATGAGTCTAGGCTAACCGCCAATCCCGTTTCCCATTGTTGTATAGGTCAAGGCTAACTGCCAGTCACATTTCATATAATATCTCATTATACATTACATTACTCAATGCATTGGAGTGTTATATGGGGAAAAATAATATATTTCATGAATATGTTTCCCACATATAGAATCAAACTTAATTAATCTTACATAAACATAAGTGTTACACATGGAAAGAATTGGGTACCATAGTCAAGATATAAAGCATAACCAATGGGCATATCATGAAAGTGTCAATGAAATTAAGTAATTAGAACATAAATGGACATTAATTAGGTAAAATAGGAAGAAAAAATGGAAATTTATTTCAAATATAAGTGGAAATATTTAAGAAATGTAATTGAAAAAGTTTAGCATTAAAACATTTTTGTGCGGTTTTAAGGAGAAAACTATCGAAATTTTAAAATAGAAAAGTGTACACTTTTTCATATAAATATAGAATTGAAAAAAGATTTTTTATATAAAAATAATTATTATATAAATAAAATGGTTTCTTGAAATGGAGGATAGAGTGCATTTGAAATTGGGTAAAAATTCAGGAAGTTCCATTAAAACAAGTTTGCTTATTGGAAAGTAATAAGGAGGGAATCTTTTAAAAACATGTATTTCCCCAAATGAGAGTGATGAAATTTATTGATAAATTATTTTTTGGACAGTGACACATAATTTAGAATATTTACATAAAGAGTTATGATAACTCCATTTTTTCTTAAATAATGTAAAGGAAACCTGAAAGAATAAAGGATGTTTGGGTTGAATTCGTTACTATGTATCAGCATGGTGTCAGGTGTACCTAAGAGGGTATAATGAGAGAGAACCGGGGTTTATCATCACTTATACTTCATTAATTAAGTATTGGGTATTTTATAAATCATACCCCACCATTTGGTATTACACATAAAATGGAATAGAATAGAGTACATCGTGAATAAGAGTGAAATAGAGATGATCCCTTACAAAAAAATCTAGTAGTTTTCCCAACTTTTTATTAATGACCTGTATAAAAAATTTAGGCTTATTAATTAATAATTAAAAAATCTCCTCCATATTTAATTGATTTATTATTAACTTTTTATGTTCATTCATTTTTTTTAGTGGGTTAATTTTTTCAATTTAATTGTTTGGGACCATTTGTTTTCTTGGTTTTCAAGATTGGTCTACATATATTCATGTTCGGATAAACACGTATGATTGTTGTGGTTTTCCAAATATTAAGTTATATGATATTATTGAAAATAAATGAGATTAATGGCTATATAAATTCATTTGGTTATTATAAGTGAAGATGAATTATTATATAAAACCACAGTGATAAATGTTTTGGTTAATTGACAGGATTGATTTCAACGAACATGTTTTTCATTATAACATAATATGATTTGTACAAAAGGACTACAAAACCTTAACTTTGATATATTAAATATATAATAATCCAATTCAACCATAACTCAATTGGTTTCGTGACCATAACTAAATATGATAATTGAAACTTACAAACTGTTGTCCTTGAATATGCTAAATTAAGATATTTCAGATTGTGTTTTCATTTCGTTCAAATAAAAGATTAAGAAAGAAGAGAAGATAATGAAGTATCCCATTAGAATAACAGATTTATAGTAAATTTATGTTACTATAGTTATCATACCAATTTTGTGAATGGAGTTGTGGAAGGAAACAAAAAATAAATGAACTTAAATGAAATGAATGAATTTGGAAGGGAAAATTACCTCTCTAGTCTACCTCATTTGAGAACTTCTTATAGAGAAAGGTTTTGGAATTTTTAAGAGTCTAGGGGATTGTATACATGTGTAAGGAGCTTTTAGAGTTATTTGGTAAGAATATTTAAAAGGAAAAATGATTTAGGGGAGTGAAGAGAAGAGGAAGTGAGGGGGGGGGGTTTATTTTGGAGGAGAGAAGGGTTTTCATAATTATTTAATCATTACATTATTATTTTCTCTCATGAAAAAAATAGTGATGATTACATGGATAAAATATTAAATGGGTCTTGTTAATTCGAACCAAGTGTGGTGAAATCATCCATGATGCTTGGAATAGTGTATTTAGCTTATAATGTATGTAAACGGTAAATTGTCGTATTTTACTCTTCATCAAAAATTCATGTATTTCAGAAAAATCTAAAAAATTCAACCTAACCATTTTTTGACATGTAGATTAGGAAAATGATATCCATTTTTAGAAATTAATTTTCAAAATATGTTTACATTAATATTTAATTAGAATCATAATTTATTGTTAAAAACCCAGTTTTAAAACAAACAGTTACTTATTCTAAAATATAGGTACCCCATAATTTCACTCAAATCTTATTTATACACTATCTTAGGTAAGGATACAACTAATTAGGGTATATAAATATTCATAAGGGTATTTTACGATTCATAAGGGTAGGATACTATTGACCAAAAAATATTCTTTTCTTATCAGACTCTCAAATTACACACTAATCACAACTATGTTTGTCAGATTTTTGAAATTCCAAGCATAGAGGTGACAAAATTAGGATTAACGGTCACATAGAAATTAGTAGTTCATTAAATTGTGATTTCATGTAATTATATGAAATATTTATAAGAAAGAAATTTACATTGATAAAACATTGAGTCATCACATTCTTCCCCCCTTATTAAATTTCTTCCTTGAAATTCCGTTTTACATTCAAGGCCATAAAAATGTGTCGGTACTTTTCCTTTATTGCCTCCCCTAGTTCCCATGTTGACTCATCATACATAGGGTTCCACTATAGTACCATGACCCGGTGAGTAGTATTCTTACATAGAACATTATCTCTATGATCTAAGATCTGCAATGGTTACTCCTCATAAGAAATATCATCCACAAACAATACCACCTCTAAAGAGAGTACATGTCACAAACCGAATCTGGTCACCATCAAAACTGGCACCGAACTAGACCGCGACAAGGCCCGAAGGGTGTTACTAATACCCATGGGCTGGAACAAGTGACCAGGTATCATAAAATGATGTTTGGGAACAATTTACCCGAGTTTATAAACATTATACAACAAACAAACTCAATAAAATGAATCTGGATTTTTTTAACTAAAACCATATTTTACAAAATTCAGAACTGAATTACATGTTTTAAAACAACTCAACAAGTCTATAAAAAAAGTAAAAATTCAAAATTAAACAGCCAAAGAACCCTCATGGAAAGGGGAACTTCCCTCAAGCCATCTCCACAAGACTTCACCCCCAAGGACATGCTAGAAACCCGAACCACCAGAACTAAAAACTGTATCCAAACCTGCAAGAACAAAATAAAAAATTCTACTTACACCCATGGTTGTAAGTAGGGTGTGATCCAATTCCTATTAGGATACCACTACTAAGATATTCTATGTGATAAACATTCAAAGACAAAAAACTTGCAAGTTTTCATAAACAGAAAATGCTAGTTACAATTTCTAAAAGATTAAACTATAAAAAATTAAAACAGTTTTCAAGTGGGATATCATTAAAAATAAACACTTTAAAAAAAATAATGTCAACACTATTGAATTTTACAGACAACTATTCTGTATGCTGAAGGTAATCACAATGTAACTAATGATATCAATCCATTGGAAATAACTCCTAGGCACTAGCTCGTTGTGGGTCCCACGTACCACGTATCTCGGTGAGAGTAACCATCACAATATCTGTTCTCGTGCCCGAGCCACTAGTAGGGAACATACACATAACCTATTGGTCTATAATAATAATCATCATAGATCAGTTAGAGTTGTAAGCATCAATCTTGCGAATTGAAACTGAGGCCAAACCCCACGGATTCACTAGCATACTAGTTAAGTCCACCCACCTAGATACTCGTGTTTTCCCCTTGTGCTCAGATAAGTTCAACAAGTCAATAAATATAATTTGGATATGAAAATATAATTTTCACAGCACAATTTCAAAAAACTACCCACATGTATTCCACACAAGTCTAAGAATACACTTTTTCATTCAAATGAATTTTGAAATCATACTCACACGAAAAATAGCCCACAACACATTTTGCACGTCTTTCACAATTCAACAAATCCATTAACAAATTTATAAAAAATTTCACAATATTCTAATGATCAAATAACAGCCCACTCACATGTTACATAATACCGTTTTCATAAACAAAGTCCATTTTTCACATCACACTCACGCAAAACAGCCCGAAAACACATTTCTCACCCACATCCCAATTTCATAAATCACCTAGACAAATTACAAAACAGTACCAATTTTTTTTACAAAATAACTGACCACTTTATGTTTCAAAAACTAATTTTAGGAACATACTATCACCAAAACAGTAAAAAAGAAACCATTTCACACTTTTTGTAACTCATTAAATCATTTACAATTTTCATAAAACCAACCTAAGAGGTGCAACCATGGTTTTCATACAAAACCCATTTCAAAACCCTAATTCATGACCAAAACAATTCCAATAACAATACAAAGAAGAATTGGAAGCCCTAAAAACATTTATTAAACCACCCCCATGTTTTATACAAGTACCTCAAACAATACCACAAAGGGTAAACATGAAAAAAATATGTTTTCACAAATCACGTTAAAGAAGTACAACATGGTTTCACACATTAAAACCATTGAAAAACCCCATTAAAAGGCCCACATGACATTAAGTCATTAAAAAACTATAATTTTCAGCCCCTTTCAACACTAATAAATCACTTTCATATGTTATAAAATACACCCAAACATTTTCACAAGAGCAACGTAGGAAAAGCATCCAATTCCAAGAAAAAAATGAAACTACAAAATTTAAAACTTAACCAAATCCATAAAAAATAGTTTTTCCCCAAAAAAATAGATATGAAATACACTAATTTAATAAAATAAGAAATCTAACTCATAATAAAACGGTTATACATGGAATATCCTATCTTTTATGTTGAAACACACAAAACATGGTGCGAAACATAAACCATACCACCGTCGCACCTCAAGGAAGTGAAATCCAACCTAAAACCAGAATATTTCACACAAAAGACAAGATATCAAACACTAGGATTTGACCCTAGCTTATGAAAATTAGGAACATTATGGATAAGGTATGAAACCCTAATCACATTGAATGTAACCTTAAGAAAATTGAAAGAAGAACGAAGAAGACCAACTTACTTGAGATATCTTGTCGAAATAGCCTCACATACAGCAGTAGATGAATTTGAAAACCGCTGAAAATTTAAGGTATGTTCGAAAAAGGATAATGAGACCATGTAGAAATTTTAATGGGGAAAAATAGTGATAATTAAAGGAGTTATGAAGGAAACAAATTACCTTTATAAATCTTCCCTAATTGAGAAAGCTTAGGAAGTTTCGACATGTTCTGCGAAGCAAACGAGCTCCAAAGAGGGGGATAAGAGATTTGGGGCATGCCTAGATTCCGTGGACTCAGGTTAGAGGTGGAATTGACGAAAAATAGTTAAAATTCAATATGTTATTAAATAAAAAAAATGTTTTTTTTAAACTGGAAATGGGCTTTCGGGGTGACCCTACTCTTTCAATAAAAATCCAGATCCATCATGATTATGGATTTCTAATGGAATCAAATTTAAATGGTGGTGTTAATAGGTCCGGGGAGGCAAAGTAGGAATTGGAATGGATGAAAAATGTTGAAAAATGTTTTATTTATAAAAGAAACAAAATTTATTTTTAAATATTGAATTGAGCTCACGGTTTGGCCCAATTCATAAAAACACAACCATTCATCCATAAAAGCTTGGGAAACCTCCAAAACAAATCATGAATGGAAAATAAATTAAAATTAACTTTAAAATATTTTATTTATGTGATAATTCTCTCCACCATGAAAGCATTTCACCCCGTAAAGTCACAGCAAGGTCAATGCATCAACCAAACCCAACTAAGAAACCTAGAGGTACTCTCGTGCCAAGTTTCGCCCCCAAAGGTCAAAACACCTGTAGTGATCAATTAAGGATAGATTACTCTCACAACCAAAACTTACTCCACTTCCCTAAAATGATCAATCACATTCATACTTTATCCCAAAATAAAACTCTTCTAACATTATCTGAACAAGACACAAGTAATTCACCCAAACGAACAACAACTTCAAACAAGGTTACACTTACCTTACTTGAACTAAACCATTGGGCACTCTCCAGTCTCAATATTTACCCAAGGAATACTTAGGAAGCTTGATAGCTCCGAATGAGACTACCTAAAGCCAATCCAAGACCATGGATAAATCTGAGTTAATGGTATAGGGGAACAAAAATAGGCTCCCCATTATAAGAGAAAACCAATATTATTCTCGAGGCAGAATCAAGACACTAACTGGGGAAGGCCTGAACAGACTCCCTAGTACAAAGGGTATAATTTCATTCAAATTTTATGAAGGAATGTACATGAGAATCATAGTGGGTCTTCCCACTGTAATAACTAACCATCGTAACAGACCGGTATGGGAAGACATAGAATGAACCAAAAAAATTTAAAGATTTGAGAAGGGTGCAGGGTTAGTCCACATGGTTTCGGAAACCATGCACTAACTTTGAAGATCATTATTTCTACATGGCTTACTATAACACAATCACAACTAATCGTGCACAAACTATGTCTTCAACACATCTATCTAAATTACCAACCATTCTATAATGACTCAATAGAAACTAAAGGGGGGGGGGAGAATGACATTAGGTGATGACATGGGTACAAGTCCCTCCACCTATTTCCATCGAATGGGAACAATAGAAGAAGAATGGTGAAGCCACAGGTTTAAAATATTCTTATCTTTCATACTGAGGATATGACTTTTTACAAGGGTATAAATGACCCTGGGATTTCCCCTGACTACGAGCCAGCTTCTCTCCGAGACCTATGGATGGAGGTCCAATGATTGAAGCATCTTCGGCCTTGCAGTTAGGCTTTGGAAACCCACTGAATGTGAATTCTTCTTTCGGTGCAACTAAAAACTAAAATGCAATCCCTGATAAGTTTTATAAGACATAACACATTCCAAACTCACTTTACCCTAACCGGTTATTTCACAGAAACAATGGATTAGAAGATCCACACACAACAAGCCTTGTTTTTTCAGGTGAGAAACAATATAAATAAAGAACACCTATTCTCACCTTCCTCTAAAATAGAATATTTTTATGTTTTTCCATAGGAGATAGTCTCCCAACATAACAGAGACTCTTAGATGGTTTCCAGAATTTCACCTCTATGGTCAATCGAGCACGTGACATCATAAGGCATCACCGGACATTACCACTACGACTGATATAAACAATGCATGGAGAGGGACCTTATACAACATCCCCAAACAACATATAATTCTATAATGTGGCCGAAATATCCTATTGTGACCATATCTCCCACACTAGTTGTTTAACATGAACTAATGCTTCAAAGAAACTATGAAGAACCCAGAGGCCATCTTAGACACCATCGAGACACTCATCCACACTAACAACCCTAGACCACTTCCACCTTCGACGAATCACGAAACTTAAGAAACTAAGGTCTATTTCAAACTTCCACGAGCACTCTCCCACTATAAGAGGATAAGAACAATAATGTAATGTGTATAGACTCAATCTATAGATCTAGAGAAAAAAAATTTCCTTATAATGATCAACTGGAGGATTTCCCAATGGAGAAACAATCCAGGTTGCACTTCATTTATGCATCAACCCTTAATGGGGGCATACCTTATCTAATAAGAGAACCCAAGGACCCAACCAAGCTGGTATATTGGTGAAAAAGTGCCACAAACCAGATACAAACACATGAAGGGAACCACCATAAAGGTGTCCCAAAACATATCTCAGAGGTGACTATTAACCTGTCCTTCTACCCAGCTTACCAACCAAACACAAACCCAAAACACAGCTCGAACCGGAGGGGTTCTTGGACTCAAAACATCCCAAAACATCAAAATTTACCAAAAAACACATAATATAAACCATACAAAAACAATTCATCAAGAAATCATGTTTTTATTTAAATATATTTCTTTGAAAACAAACGGTTCAGCAGTTAGTGCGTCCACCAATGGTACCCCATGGGCCTTACACATGCATGTTTCTATGACACACCAGACACCCTCCCCATATCGATCCTGATACTCATCCAGCTGTGACATCAACCATACATCATCCCATATAAACCAATGCATGTGGTTGCTCATAAAAACACCAATGGTTAAAACAATAATTATTTCCACTTTTCAAAACCAAAACGGTCAACAAACACATCATTTTTCTCAGAACCGCTAACCACGTGATCAAAATCCCAACTAAAATCTTATAAAACTTTTCATAAAGGACAATTTTTTTTTTAAAATAACTCACTTTAAATATATTCACATCAATTAAAAAACATCTCATCACATTAGAACACCCTTTTATTGTTTAGAAAACTCTATTGGAAACACTTTTTAAAACCAACTTCAATATAGTTTTTGCTTTCAAAAGAGGGGCAAGCACACCATTTTCCATTTCAAAACAATTCTGAAAATTAATTTCCACCATTTCATAAAACAAAACATTCCCTCTTTATTTTAAAATCATTTCACAAAAAATTTACGCTTCATAAAACCAAGTCAATTTAAAACCAAAGTTCCAATATTTCAAAACTAAAGCACAAAACAATACGAGAGGAAACTAGTTTCCATGGGAGACTTGTAAATATGGTTGGCGACCATATTAAAATCACTTCACTGTCACAGAGAGTGTTCTTGGGAATATCCCCAGCTCCTCATGGCTTGCCAAGCCCGACAAGCTCACGGAGACCATTGACCCAACTTTTTTTCATTTCCCCTAATCGTCATCAACCAATAAAACCAAAGGACATAGATAAATACCGACTTATCCTAGAAACATGAATCCTATCATGAGGTGTGGTGATCAGTCACACTACTCATAACTGGAATATCAAGTCCCAAAAATCCTAACTCTAGACTTTCCCAACTCTTCCCCAAATAACATGACCCAAACAGTTAACCTGAACCTCCTCTGATACCATTTTGTCACAAACTGAATCTAGTCCCCATCAAAACCGGCACCAGACCTAGCCCGCGACATGTCCTGAAAGGCGTTCCCGATCCCCATGGGCTGGAAAAAGAGCCTGGGTATCATAAAATTAAGTTTGGGAATGATTTACACAGTTTTATAAACATTAAAAAACAAACAATCTCATTAAAATGAATCAGGATTTTTCAACTAAAACCATCTTTTACAAAATTCATAACTGAATTACATGTTTTAAAATAACTCAACAAGACTATAAAAAAGGTAAAAAATCAAAATGAAACAGCCCAAGAACCCTCATGGAAAGGGTAACCTCCCTCAATCCATCTCCACAAGACTTCACCACCAAGGACCTTCTAGAAACCCGAACCACTAGAACTAAAAACTATATCCAAACCTACAACAAAAAAATAAAAAAGTCTTCATACACCCAAGGGTGTATATAGGGTGTGAGACAATGCCAAGTAGGATACCACCACTAAGAGATTCCATGTGATAAACATTCAAGGACAAAAATATTGCAAGTTTTCATAAACAAAAAATGCTACTTACAATTTCTTAAAGATTAAACTAAAAAAAATTAAAACAGTTTTCAAGTGGGCTGTCATTAAGAATCAACACTTTTTAAAAAATGTCAACACTACTGAATTTTCCAGCCAACCATTCTGTATGCTGATGGTAATCACAAAGTAACTAATGAGCACATGAAATAGGAAATAACCCCTAGGCACTAGCTCGTTGTGGGTACCAAGTACCTCATATCTCGGTGAGAGTAACCATCACAATATATGTTCTCGTGCACGATCCATTAGTAGGGAACATACCCATAACCTAGTGGTAACCAACCATAATCATCATAGTTTATTTAGATTTGTATGTTTCAATATTGATAAGCGAAACTAAGGCCAAACCAAACAGATTCACTAGCATTGTAGTACAAGACCACCCACTTAGATACCTGGGATTTTCCCTTGTGCTCAGACAAGTTCAACAAGTCAATAAATATACATTGAATATGAAAATATCATTTTCACATCACAAGTTCACAAAACTTCCCACATGTATTCCACACAAGTCTAAAAATCCACTTTTTCATTCAAATGAATTTTGAAATCATACTCACACAAAAAGTAGCCCACAACACATTTTCCACATCTTTCACAATTCAACAAATCCATTAACAATTTTATAAAATATTTCCCAAGATACTAAACATAACATCACATCCCACTCACATGTTACATAATACCGTTTTCATAAACAAATTCCATTTTTCACATCACACTCTCGCAAAACAGCCCGAAAACACGTTTCGCACCCACATCCCAATTTCATAAATCACCTCGACAAATTACAAAACATTACCAAAATATTTTACAAAATAACTAACCACTTTAGGTTTTAAAAACTCATTTTAGGAACATTCTATCACCAAAACAGTACATAATCAACCATTTCACACTTTGTGTAACTCATTAAATCATTTACAATTTTCATAAAACCAACCTAAGAGGTGAAACCATGGTTTGCATACAAAACCCATTTCAAACCCCTAATTCAACACCAAAATAATGCCAATAACAATAAAAAGCAGAATTAGTATCCCTAAAAAAATTTATTAAACCACCCCCATGTTTTATACAAATACCTCAAACAATACCACAAAGGGTACACATGAAAAACACATGTTTTCACAAATCACGTTTAAGAAGTAAAACATGGTTTCACACATTAAAACCATTCAAAACCCCAATTAAAAGGCCCACATGACATTAAGTCATTAACAAACTATAATTTTAAGCCCCTTTAAACACTAATAAATCATTTTCATATGTTATGAAATACACCCAAACATTTCCCCAAGAGCCATGCATGAAAAGCACCCAATTCCAAGCAAAAACGAAACTACAAAATTAAACACTTAACCAAATCCTTCAAAAAATAGTTTTTTCACCACAAAAATAGATTTGAAACATACTAAATTATTAAACCAAGCAATATAACTCATCATATAATGGTTATAAATGTAATCACCTACCTTTTATGTCGAAACACTCAAAACATGGTGCGAAACATAAACCGCACCACTGCTGCACCTCAAGGATGTGAAATCCAACCTAAAACCAGAATATTTCACATAATTGACAAGATATCAAATAATAGGATTGAACCCTAACTTCTGGACATTAGGAACCTTATAGATAAGGTATGAAACCCTAATCACATTGAATGTAACCCTAACCAAATTGATAGAAGAATGAAGAAGACCAACTTACTTGAGAGATCTTGTAGAAATCACCTCACATACAGCAGTACATGAATTTTAAAACAGCCAAAAATTTAATTTAGGTTCGAACAAGGATATTTAGAACATATAAGAATTTGAATGGGGAAAAGAGGGTGAGAATTGAAGGAGTTATGAAGGAAACAAATTACCTTTATAAATCATCCCGAATTGAGAAATCTTAGGTAGTTTCGACATGTTCTACGAAGAACAAAAGATCCAAATAGGAGGAGAAGAGATTGGGGGCGTTTCTAGGTTCACTGGCCTCGGGTTAGAGGTGGAATCACTGAAAATTTGTTAAAATTGAATAAGTTATTAAAGAAAAAATATGTTTTTTTAAAACTTGAAATGGACTTTCGGGGTGGCCCAACTCCTTAAATAAAAATCCAAATCCACCATGATTATAGATTTCTAACGGCACCAAATTTAATTGGTGGTGTTAATAGGTCATGGGTGGCCATGTATGAATTTCAATGGATGAAAAATGTTTAAAAATGAATGATTTATAAAAGAAAAAAAAATTAATTTTAAATCTAGAATTGGTCTCACGGTTTGGCCCAATTCATAAAAACTCAACCATTCATCCATAAAAGCTTGGGAAACCTCCAAAAAAATCAAGAAAGGTAAAAAAACTAAAATTAACTTTAAAATTAGTTATCTATGTGATAGTACATGTGAGGGATCTGGTTGGTACTTTTTTAAGAGGGATGCATGGAAGGCATCATGTACTTTGGCAATGGTAGGTGGAAGTTCTAGCTGATATGCCACAACCTCGACAGGATCAAGAATCTCGAAGGGGAAGATGTACCTGAGACTTAGCATCCCATTATTTCCGAACCTAGTGACCTACTTCCACCATGTCTCCAACATTGAACTCGAGGCCTCATCGATTTCTATCTGCATAAATATTCTAACAACTTTGGGCTGCCTTGATATGCTACTGAATAGTTTTCACCGTCTCCACCATTTCTTCGACCACTTCTTGTCCTAGAATCTTACGCTCACCAACTTTAACCCAACATGCCGATGTTTTGCATCTTTTCCCATAAACGGTTTCAAATGGTGACAATCAGATGCTCAACTGGAAATTGTTGTTATTAGATAATTCAACTAGTGGAAAATGTTGGTCACTTCCTCCTTTTAAGTCCATAGACCAGGCTCTCAACATATCTTTTATCGTATAAATAGTTCGCTCTGATTTTCCATCGTTTTGAGGATGATAGGACATACGGAAGTTTATATCGGTGCTTAGAGAATGTTAGAGACTTTCCTAGAAATTCATGTTGAATTTAGGATCAAGATCAAATACAATAAATAGTGATAGTATATACCGTCTTACCAATTATTTTATGTATATCAGTGAAATTTGATCCAATGATAATTCCTCTTGAATTGAAATAAAGTGGGCTGTCATTATGAGGTGATCCACAACAACCCATAAATCATTGTTTCCTCTAGGTGTCCTTTATAGTCCAGTGAAAAAGTCCATGGTAATGTTCTCCCACATCAATGTTATTATGGGTAGTGGTTGAATCATCCCCATAGAATTTTTCCTCTCAACCATCACTTGCTGATATACCAGGCATTTTGTTGTATATTTAGCAATATCCCATTTCATATTGTCCCACCAAATGTTTTCTTAGAGATCTCGATACATATTTGTGCTCCATGGGTGAATAGAGAATGTCGAGCTATGGGCATCGTTCAAAATCCCCTTCTTTATCTCTAGATCAAATGGTACACATAATAATGACCCAAATCATACCACTAATTTCTCATCAAATTTGAAATTGTTGGATTTCCCATTTCTAATAGCTTCCACCATTTTCTGAATTTCCACTTCTTTTCATTAAGCATCCTTTATTTTCTCTATGAGAGATGGTTAAGAAATCATTTGATAATGGACTGATGATGTTCCTCCCTTAATGATTCCCATGCCCATCCATAGTGAATCTAAGAATATTGGATCTTTTTCTACTCAAATAATTGATAATGATGCAATATCCTTTCTTCTTAGATCATTTCCACCTTATTCTCTTTACTAGGATGGTATGGGATTGAGAAGTCACACTCCTTGATGAGATTTAACCATCTATGCCGGTGCATATTATGCTTCTTCTGAGTGAATATATATATGTGAGGATTTTGTAATATGTATATATCTCACACTTCCACCCATAGAGATAAATCCTCTAGATTTTAAATGCAAAGATCATAGCTACCTACAAAAGATCACGTGTGGGATAGTTTTGCACATGGATTTTAAACTATCCTGAGGTGTAGGCAATGGAATTTTCATTTTAAGTTATATTCCACTAGAGAGAGTCTTATAATATTTTCAAGATGAACATTTCCACAAACATCAACATTTGACACATTACTCAACGAAGTTTCCCCAAATGATTCAATATCATTTCAAGTAGAAGCCAAATGTTCATAGAAAATATAAATGAAATACTAATAGGACATGAATTAAAATACATAATGACATATACTACATTGATGTGGTGGCTACATGTAATTTATTCATCATTATCCACCTCAGCATAAGACCTTCAGTGCTCCCTTGATTAGGGAATTGTTGGTGCTAATCATGCTTCTCTACCCTTGAAATAGGGCATCGTGTTGGATAATGTCCCATGTCCCCACATTTTTTACATAGAACTATGTACTATTCCTTAGTTGGAACTCTGTTTCAATTCATTACATTATTCATTTTTTCATAGAAATTGGCTACTTTGTGCGCAATCTTTTCACACTTAAACATCTTCAAGTCCCTTTGTGACTTTCCCCTTGGTGCCTCTTTCCACACTTGTTGTACTTAGGAAATTGGGGATTCTTTTCCTTATTATCTTTATCCAATGAACCATCATGAGATTTCATATTCCACTTCCTTGACACAATTGGGAATTCAACCATGCACCAATTATTAATAATGATTTTTAATAATTGGTTTGGCATAAGCACAATATGTCCTTCTTGATCTCCCACTAGATCAAGGATCTCGTTTTGGAAATCATCACATTTCCATTCACATTTGTTATTAGCATGATTCATCCTATCAACAGCCATTGTCTATAATAAATAGAAAATTTGGGTATGAGTATAAAATAAGGGGGAAAACAGTAAAATTAATGGGATAACATACAAATTATATTATCACATTAACTTATGTGTTTCTAGGAATCAATCAATGTTATTCATGATTTATCTCCTAACATAGTTTCTTATGGGATCATTTTTGGTCCCTTAATATTGGTTTGTATTAATCATATTAATTTAACAAAGAATATCCCCCAGCAGTTTCAAACCAGGAGTACAAGAAGGCCCATTTTCGTGTACCAAGATACGCCAGGTCAGGCCTAAAACACCTAGTCGGATATTTCAATCCTAGGTACATATATACCAGATCCACCTCTACAAATTTTTATCTAGATAGGGGTGTTTTTTCCTGATAAACCGCATAATCTATACTTACCAAAATTCAGGCATGTTTCCATATACTTCATCTCATCCTTATGGTTCATACTAAGGTGATCTATTCCTAATCCCAAAAAATAACTAGACCATCCTTTGATACCATCAGTAGAGACCCTATAATTTAACATATAACACTACATGATTTTAAGCATAATGATAAACCAGAGTACAAGCCATGGATCTTTATGTCAAGTGTATTGGAAGACTAGGTACATAAAACCTAAGACATGGTGCTAAAGACACTTATTTATTTAATCTTAATAAACAACTCCTAAATTCCATTGAGCTCTTACATCTGCATAGGGTACCCTGGGGAACTCATGAAAAAAGGTATGAGCTAAAAATCCCAGTAAGGGAATGAACATTGGAATACAACTTAAGCACATGAGTTAAGAGTCATGACATAATGATATCAAAAGAATTGAACCTATGAAATCATGTCATATATACCTGGGATCATACAAAAAAATGTAATCATATAAAAGTGGCATATTCATAAAAAATTTCTATAGTATGGGTCAAGGCAAACCAAAAATCTCGTTTCCCATATTAGAATGGGTCAAGGATAAACGACAATCCAGTTTCCCATAGTAGTACGGGTCATGGCTAACCAGTAATCCCGTTTTACATAGCATCTCATGAGACTTAACATTTCCAAATTCATTTGAGTGCTATATGGACACACCCATCTTACATTTCATGAATATCTTTTCCACATAAAGAATCCTACATAATCAATCTAATATAAACATAAGGGTGAACCATGAAATGAATTGGGTACCACAATCAAAACATAAATCACAACTAATAGACGTATCATGAAAGTATCCATTAAATAAATGAATTATAACACACAAGGACGTTCATTAGGTAAAATAGGAATATATCATGTATATATTTTTCAAATATAAGTGGTAACATTTAAGAAATGTTTTTGATAAATTTTTCCATTAAAATATTTTTTTTTTGCATTTTTAAATACAATACTACAGTGATTTTAAAATAGAAAAGAGTACAAAATTTTATATAAAACAAGAATCAAACAAATAATTTTCTCATAAAATACATATTTTATAAAGACAATGTTGTCTAAAAACAAAGGATTTGGTGAAGTTGAAATTGGGTATAAATTTAGGATGTTCCATTAAAACAAGTTTTCTTATCCAAGGTATTAAGGAATGAATCATTTAAAAAAATGTGTATCTCTAGAAGAGAGTGATGAAAGAGTCGTGAAAAATGAATTTATTATACCTAAAAATCATTTATAATATTTACATAAATAGTTATGATAACTCCATTTTTTCATAAAGAATTATATGGAAACCATAATGAACAAAGGTGATTCAGGTAGAATTCAATATGGTTTATCAGCATTGGGAGGGAGTGTACCTAAGAGGGATTTATGGAATAGAAAATGGGTTTCTCATCACTTATACATCATTAAGGAAGTATGGGGTAGGTTTTAAATCAAACCCCACCATTTGAAATTACACATAATATTTCATAGAATGAGTACATCATGATTAAGAGAGAAATGGAGAGGATCCCTTAACATAAATCCAATGGTGTTCTCCACTTGTTATTAATGACCTATATAAACAAATTAATATTATTAATTAATAATTAAAGAACCTCTTCTATATGGAAATAATTTATTATAACCTTTTTATGTTCATCCATTACCATATTAATGGGTTATGTTGTTTAATTTCATTTTTTGGGACTGTTTTTTCTTGGTATTTAGGATTGGGTTAATTATATTCATGTTCGGATAAACATGTATGGTGAAAGTGGATTTATAGAGTTGAATTTGTATAATATTATTGTACATCCAGAATATTACATGGTTATAAATTCTTTTTTTTGTTATTAGGAGGGATAATGAATTATTATATTAATCTTTAGGGATAACTGTTTTGGTTAATCAGTGGGTTTGATTACAACAAACATGTTTTTCTTTATAACATAATACCATTTGTACAAAAGGATTAAAGAGCGTTAATGTGGATTTATTACACATCAAATAATCTGTTTCAACCATAACAAAAAAAATTTCATTACCATAATTAAATATGATAATAGAAACTTATAAATTTTTGTCCTTGAATGTGCTAAATTAACACATCTCAAATTGTGTTTTCATTTCTTTCAAAACAATATAGGTAAAGGAGAGAAGATGATGAATTTTCCCACTATCATATTATCATTCTAGTGCATTTATGTTACTAGAGTTATCATACCATTTGTGTGAAGGGATACGAGGAAAGAAACAAAAATAAAAGAACATAAATAAATGGACAAATGGGAAAGTGGAATTTACCTCTTAAGTCTACCTCATTTGAGAACCTCTAAGAGGGAGAGGTACTTGTATTATTAAGAGACTAGGGTCCTTTATAAGTAGGGGAGGAGCATGGGGAGAGATTTAGGAGGAATATTTGGAAGTCACAAATCATGAGAAGAGTGAAGAGAAGAGGGAATGAGGGGGTTTTATAGTAGTGGAGAGGAGGGTTTTCATAATTTTTTAATCATTAGATTATTAATTACCCTCATGACGAACAATAGTGATGATTACATGACCAAAATTTTTAAATGTGCCACATTAATTGGAACCAAGAGTGGTTAATTTAGGAATTATTCTTATAATATTCTATTTTTCTTATAATGTATATATAAGGTAAATTACCATATTTTACTATTCATTAAAAATTCATGTATTTCTGAAAAATCTCAAAAATGTCACCCTAAACATTTTTCGATGTGTAGAATCCAAAATGGAAGTCAATTTTTTAAATATAATTTTCTACATAGGATTACATTAATATTTAATTAAGATCATAATATATTATTAAAACCCCATATTTTAAAACATTAATTTACTTATTCTAAAATATAGGTACATATTACATTCACTAGAATATTATTTATATACTATCATAGGTAAGTTTAATATTCATTAATGTATATCACAATTTTTAACGGTATGTTACTCTTTATAAGAGTAGGTTACTATTCACCAAAACTTATGTTCTTCGTATTGGACTACAAATAACTTTCTGATCACAACTATGTATGTCAGACTTTCAAAATTCCAAACATAAAAGTGAAAAACTTCTGTTCAAAGGTTACTTAGCAGATAGTAGTTCATTATGATGTGATTTCATGTGATTATATGAAATATTTATTAGAATATATTTTCCATTGATAAAACATTGGGTCATTACACATATACTATTACTAGATGTTATAGTCAATATTATTTCATGATTTGTAATGTTTCTATTAAATATAAAATCATTTCTATGTTCAAATATTTCAAAACCAAAATTAATAGTAATAATGAATCATGAAGTTTTCTAATAATAGAGTGAATTTTTGGGTTATTAGATTCTTTTCCAATTAACAAATTTCTCCCTAAAAATTTCATTTCATACATTAAGATTAAAAAATGAGTGAATTTTTAATTTATAGCCTCCTCAGGTAATCAAATATCATCATCATGTTCACAATTCCCACAATGTACACTGAGTAAGTGGGTAGTATTGTTTTATAGATCATTAATTAAATTTTAATAGTTCTTAATTGTCTACACATCATAAGAGAGATCATTATCCAATTATACAACCTATAGAATTAGTACATGTGATGGATTTCATACGTACTTTCTCAATGGGGACATCTGGAACACATAATCAACATGGGACAAGTTTGGAGGGAGTCTATGTTGGTAGGCCACATCTACGATGCGATCTAGAATCTCAAAGGGTCCATATACGTCGGAAATAGCTCTTCATTCTTCCCAAACATCGTGAAATCATTTGGGGTGACATATGAAGGATCATTTTTACAAAAAACATGAACTCTAGGTCTCACTGAGGGTTATCCGTAAAAATATTCTAACAACATGTACTGCTCTAATGTGTTACATAATGATCTTTAAATTCATATAAATAGCATCATCATGTTCAACAACCAAAAGATTTTGTTCTCCAAATTCATCCCAATAAATTGGATTTATATATTTCCATTAATATAGAGATTCAATATGACAATATGAATTCCTATGTGAAAGATATTATTGTGTTATAAATTTACCAAATAATGAAGTTAGTCCCAACCTCATTTGATGTCCATTGGGATTGATCTCAACATATCCCCAAGATTTTAGTTTTTTTACTCTGATTTTCTATCAATCTAAGGGTGAAATGGAATACTAAAGTTGAACTCCATGTTTGTATAGTGGTTGAAAGTTTCCAAAAAATATATATTGAATATCATATATCAATTAGATTTAATTGATGTTAGTGTTCCATATAAGATCAACAAATCTTTAATGTATATCCCTGTAAATTGATCGTGTGATAATTCATCCATAATTGTAATGAAATGAGATATCTTTATATATAAGTTAAACATAACCCATATATAATTATTCCCTTTGGTTTTCTTCAGAAATCCCATAAAAACCATAATGATTTTTTACCAATTCCATTAAATTATATATAATGGATGCATCATTCCAAATGGATTTTTCTTTCCTACAATAAAATTCAGAAAAACCAGAATCATTGAAGTATATTTCATGATCTCATTCTTCATATTTTCCCATAAATTTTTCTCTTATAGATCTTGGTTAATTTTTATAGTCCCTAGGATGATTGATGATGTCTGTCATTGAGAATCATTCAATAACTCTTTCTTTATCTATGGATATGATGATTAATATATTCAAAACCCAAATCCTATAACTCCTTTATCAATCATGAATTATTTGGATTTACTTTTTCAAATTTATTTTTTATTCTTATGTATTTACACAACATCCCTTTTAGAATCCATTATAATCTATTGAATGGATGGTTTCATGATAATTATAATTAAGTGGGATGTTTTTTCATACATTATGAAATCCATGTATTCCCATTGAATGTATAAGAATATTGGAACACTCTAAACAATCATCATTTATAATGTTATTAGATCATTTCTCTTTAGATCATCCAGAACATTAATCTCCCCCCAGGAGGGAAATTGATTGGGAAATCATAATCCTTGATCTGGTCTATCCATCTTCATTGGCGCATATTATGATCATTTTATGTGGATATAAATGTTAGGATCTTATGATCCATATATATTACAGACCTCTACCCATTGAGATAATTCTGAAAATATTCAATGAAAAAATCAATGTTTCCTACGCTAGATCATGCATTGTATAGTTCTTCTCACAGACATTCAACTTCCTTGAGGTATATTCTATCACGTGATATATTTTCATCAATACACATCCCATGATATTCGTTGAATCATCGCTATATACCGTGAAAATCTCCCCTCTTTAATGCATAGTGATTTCTCATGTAGTGATCAACCACATTTTCAATTACCTGAATATCTATTTACATAAATTTTTACAAATAAAAAACACCCAAATCAATGTTATCTTAGTTAACGAGTCTAAAAATCATGATCCATTTTTCAAAAAGCATCAACAGTACCCATATAGTCTAGTAAAACTACAAATTCATATAATAAATGTTGGTATGGGACACTCCTCTTTCACCATTGATGTAAAAAAATAAAAAACTGTAATTTTGTTGGTGATAACACTCCCCAATAATGATACCTCCCCAATTCGAAACTGATAATTAATTTACATGCCATATATATTCTCTTTTATAAACTTCTTTAGCACAATGCTCAAATATACCTCATTCTCCTCCTTGAATTTTAGTATATCATTATATCATCTATTAAGACCACAAAGAAAAATTTGATTTAATATAAAAAAGAATATATTTATTATTTCAATGAATATTATTAGATAATTATTGAGTCTAAAGGGAACCATTATGAATTCATATTATCTGTTCATTTTTCAAAAGGCAATCTTGTGAATATATCTATTCTTCAACAATATTTAGTGATATACCAACTGAAGATCCACCATAGATACTTAACGTATCCCATGCATACGATAAAATAAGACATAAATATATTTAGGTGATACTTGTTTTTATCCAATTCCTTTTGATTTTATGATAATAGATGAAATGGTGAAACAACCCATCCTTCTTCCTAATTTAGATGACTAAAATTATCCACAATGATTCGCTCCAGAATATGAATCCTTTTTTTCTAGATTCCCTTATATAAACTTAATTAATTCATTAAATTTAATTATTCCCATTCTATAGGGAGTCTTAGATATTTATGGCGATGAAAGTATATATTAAATTGAGAACTCAACTTATTAGTTTATAGGAATTTCCGGATACTCTACAAAAACACAACAGTATAGTTCCTCACAAAGGGCCTATATTCAAGAATGATTCTCCACTTTCCTCAATCATTTGAGATAGATATCCTTAATCATAATGAAATAATATCCATACATTATAAGAATATTGAAAAAGAGATTCATCCTCCCCATTATAATTTTACAAAATTGGTTGATGATTTGGGATATAGATATTGATTTCCCTCTCTCCGTTGTTAATGTTAGCTTTATATAAGGAAAAGAAATTTATTCCGAGTATAGAATAAATGTTCAGTTAATAAATTTTGACCATAGATTTTAAGAGGTCCAATACACAAACATTATCTAGTGAGGTTTTGTATTAATGTAATGATGTTATTTCATTGTTTTTTATTCCCATAGATAACTTTTCCCTAATGTTTCATGGTGGTGTTCGAATGGTTCTACTAAGATATCATTATTTAAAAGAATGTATAGATCCAAAATCAAATAATATGTTATCCATTATCAAATAAATAAATTTTATACTTTTACCCCATTAATAATTAGGTTCCACCTTTACATTAGTAATAACATAGGCCCTTCCTTGCTCTCTTGTCCTTGAAGGTTGTTTTTTTATTTTAAAAAATATAACATTTTGGATTTTTGATGATGTGTGAAAATATTTAATTTTAGAATAAATTTCTTATTTTTTATAATGGATGATATTAATGGTTTAACGATATATTCTGATGTTTTTGGGCCATGTTTGGAGCCCATAGTTGTAGGTTTTAGAGAAATAGCATGATGTGTACATTTATTAGTAATCGTGTGACTAAACTGTTAAACATAGTAAGGGGAATTCCATGGTCAGATTCACCATACGACGGAGACTACATAGTTAAGTGAGGGTATATAGATAAATTATAGTGGTTATCTACAAGGGTTGTGCATGGTATGTTAATCTGTGGGCCTACCAAAATTGTTAGTGCCACGTAAGTAGTGATCCCGTAGATTTGGCGCAATGTTGCGAAAGAGAGTTTGTCCAAACTATGTTACTCTATAAAAGTGAAAGAAATGATCATTTATACCCTTCCATAATTTAAAATTAAACCCATATTTCTCCTCCCTTTTGTACAATCACTCCACCATGAAGGAAGCTCTTCGTCCTAACCACCTAGACATTTCGATAACACCTTCTCTTGGTTGTGGAATCAAGTGTCATTCGACATGTTGGATTTTTATTGGTATGCTATTTATTCCTCCTCCTTAATTAATTATTGTATCTCTCCATATGGAATACTAAATCTGTTCAAGATAATATACCATATTTTAGGGTACTGGACAATTTTGTCAAATTCTTCAATTCTATATTGAATCCATAGAAGATACCATATGGGGAGTCATCAACCAAGATAACGTATGTGGTTTAATTATTATATACTATTGTCTCAATGTTTATATTAGTAATTTTTGTGCCCCATTATCGATCTCCCATGTGTATCCTCCTAAATGAAAAATTAATTAAATAACATTTTATCACCATTATTAGATTAGTCCTAAAAACACAATTAATTACATCAATGGATGTATATCATGCCACAATTTGTCCCTTAGGGGTGATATTATTAAAAACCTATAATCCTTATTCATTAATATGAATTTGAAACACCATATAAAGTATTTCAATTTGGAATTTATAAATTAAGTGTAATTTGAATTGAACTAATAGAGAAGGCTAGAACAAATATATACACCCATAATTTTCAATTTTATAGCTCAAGTTACTCATATAAAGTGAAAAATAACAAGTGACATATGTGTAATTTTTAGTGGGGTGGGTTATACTCAAGCCATGATCATTCCAAATTTCATGAAAATATTGATTCATGGGGTTGGATTAAGAATTTAATGGAGGGGCTCAATAAGTATAAAAATTAGAAGTTCAAAACTAAATTAAAACATGTTAGGAGTGATACATGAGTTCTTATATAGAACACCTTGGATGATATTACTAGGAAGATGCCTTTACATTATGCCCAAGAAATACTCAGTTCCCTTTGTGGAATAACTTTGAGGTTCTTAGAGGGACATTATGTTATTCCATGACTGACACTTGGGTTTCCTAAAAGAAATTTTAAGCCCAAATAGGGAGGGAAATTATAAGGTTCCCAAGATGAATTCCACAGATGTCCTCGAAGGGTGATGGGTTTATTTCACACGTGGAGTGTTATTTGGTTATTCATTTTTAAGGAATTACATGTACATGAATAGGATTACAGTTAATTAAAATCAATTAATTCTTCATCCATGTTAAATAACATACATGGATTCGGTCTATGATTTACATACTTGATGCCCTAGTTAAAATTATCTCTTTATCACTTATTCAATGATAATTTCGGTAACTCTTTTGAATTTGTATGGATACCTTCGGTATACACCATAGTCCTGTCTAATATTTCATTTCTACATATATTAATGTATATTTACATACTTATACGATGCGTTTGAATACATACATACTTATATATATATATATATATATATATATTTATAGTGTGAAATCTATTCAAATAAATTTTTTATTACTCCAAATCATGTAGTATTGATCGGATGTCTTGATAAATATCCTAGATCAGTGTGATTTATTTTATTTACAATTATACATTTATTATTAAATGTACATTTCTCATTTTATATGAAAAATCTTGATATTTCAACACACCATTGGTAGTGGAAAGCTAAGTTTATCACATGCCCTATTCGAGTTGCTGATGGGTAATTGAACATAATTAATGGATATAGGTAGGGACCGAGGGAATAATCTAAAATCGGATTCCTTATTTTCTATACAAAAGAGAGTACATGAACAGTTGAATATTCATATTCATATGATTCTATTGGGGAATTTTTTTGTCTTTTGATCTTTTGAATAGTATGTTGTATATGCCTACTTTTCAAATTTAATATATTCCTATTTTGTATAGTATAAATCATAACATATTTTCATGTATTGTACTAATTATTTATTTTTCAAATTTATTATATATAGAAGAATTCTACTCCCACAGTTCATTATTATTTGGCTTCCATTTTTTTATTATAGTATACCATTATGTGACACTCCAATCACGAGGGTATAATCTCCCAACTGTACAATCATAGACCCTCACTAATACTCGGTAGCCTCTACTATAGTCGGAGGCATGATTGATGATAGGTATAAACTATGTTTGGTTACATATGAGTGAAACAAGTAGGCATATACAACATACTATTCAAAAGATCAAAAGAAAAAAAAATCCCCAATAGAATCATATGAATAAGAATATTCAACTGTTCATGTACTCCCCTTTTGTATAGAAAATAAGGAATCCGATGTTAGATTATTCCCTTTTTCACTACCTATATCCATTAATTAGGTTCAATTACCCATCAGCGACTTGAATAGGGCATGTGATAAACTTAGCATGCCTGTAAGAAGTTGAATAATAGGGGTTCCCCTTTTTTATTTCTATTTAGGTTATTATACATGAGGATAAGAATCTATTGGAATCTAGTAATGAGCTTGTTCCTAGGATTATGAATCCCATGTATAGGTAAAATAAAAAATAACTAGGATGGGACATTTATTTTTTTTATTTTATCTAAATATAGTTGAATTGATTTTACCGTTTTCTGATGCACAAGATTTTTGGCATTATTATTATTATTATAAAGGGTTTCTTCTTTCCCCTTAGCCTGGTAACAGAAGGGGATATTGATCATACATAACCGTTGGAACACAAGGATTCACATTTCAGGCATACTTCATGTCTGACTTATATTATTTCTTGTATTTCATGATAGATATTTCTGGTTCCTTGACTGTTATATTCGAAAATGAGCTAGGTTTATTTTAGCTATAGAGTAATTAGATTAATTAATGTTTTTGGATCAACATAATTGGTGTCATACAATATGTCTTAATGATTGAACCTTAATTGACAAAATATTATAGGTTTGATTCATGGACCACTAGTAAAATGGGCTAAAATGTAATTTTAGTTTTGATTACCTAATTTCCAATTGAAAATAATGAAACAAGCACTTCTATAATTTGGGACTGGTGATTAATTTAATGAGATCAATTTATATAAGCTATTTAATCATCAGATGTATGGTTACGGTAATAGTACCATGATGATCAAATTACAACATATAATTATAAGCTATTTATAACATGGTAATAGTTACCCATCTAATTATATTGTAATAGATATATAAATATATATATGATTATGAACATAAATTAATTTAAATTCTAAAATAAATAAGGTTATGTAAAATGGAAATGATAATTTCAATGTAAAGGTTCGTCTCCTCTATTTATTTTAATTGATACTTCATATACTAAGACCACTAATTTATAATATGAGATCTTAAAAAATACATAAGAAAAATATTGGGAAGTAGTGAGTGTCTATTTTGATACAATACAATCATCTACATCCCCTATACCTAGAATTAAGAGTGGGAAAATGGGTTGAATATTATATAGTAAGGGTACATACATATCATTATATATTATATAGATATTATTTAGATTATAAATTTCTATTTGGAGGAAAGAATTTTTAATTTAAGAGTTATTCCACCATGAAATTGTTAGTTCATATTCCAAGAATGTGATGATTACTATTAACCAATGGTGGTGGGACAGGAGCCACCAATATTACCTCCTAATGTATTTTAGAGAATACTGTAATCATTCCTAATCGTGGTGATGATTTTCAATTCTGATAAGGTTTTATTTGACTTGTATAGTCTATATTGGGATCCCCATGACATACCCCTACATTGGATGAGAAAATGTTGGATTTCCAATAGTTTAACCCTCTGACCTTTTTTGTTGAAGATGGTCATTAATGTATTGAGACATGATTAAAGGTTAAGTTATCCATCATTGAGAACATAGAGATGCCTCCAGAGAATAGGGTTTATATCACATCTCATTTGCATCATGAATATACCAATAGTTGGTAGGATATGATTACCCGGATTGATTGTTAATGGGATATGGTCTTGTGGGACATCTGAAATGATTTTATTTGGTTACATATTTCCACACATTCTAAGAGAAGGATACCAAAGGTAGATAATACACCTATAATATGATGATATTTCTAGGATTGATTATTTATCTTGGTTCACTAAACATTAGTACATTACATATATAGTTTTGGGTGGTGAGTAGATAATAGATAGATAGTTTGAGGTTGATCATTGGTATGTAATATGATAATAGGTTAACCCTCTTCAATTTACTACTGTTTTAGAAATAGTGAACATGTCCCTTATTTAAATTATTAATCATAGTGATGTTGATTCTTCTATATTGGGTGGTTCAACACTGAGATAGGGAATTAGTTTTTATAGAAGTAGGAAATTTCACTTTGAGGATACACATGGTGGGGCCTCTATTAAGATGGAACATAGTGACAATTATGTGGTATATCACCTATGTTATAGGATGGGTAATATGAAGGCCTAATAATCTAAGGAAAAAATTGAGTGATTATCTTCCCACAAGATGTGACACTTTCATAAACATTTTAATAAACTTCTCTCCAGTGAATAGTGATAAATGATCTCATCAAATCTACATTTGGGGCTAGGATCAATAGCTCCACATCTTGGTGGTGGATGGAGTTCCATTAACCAATAAGACCAATGAGGTATACATGTCTTTGGAAACCGGTCACATGAGATGCAGTTCTAGTAGGGAGGGTCTTCTCAGGGTATTTAGGTGGTACCACAGGATCATAGATTAGGCCAGTTTTCTAAAGTACAACCTATTCTAGAGGAAAATAGTGCTATTAAATCTATAGTTTGAGGTAATATTCTAGTAGCCTATACACTATTGAATGTTTTACTGATAGTGGTTCTTAAAATTCATTCATATATTTGGAAATTTTGGAATGTATGTTCCCTGATATGGTGTACTTTTGTGATGTATTGACTATTGATAAAACATTAGAGATCTATTCCAATAGTATACACTAATATATGAATTCCATCTTTATAAATGAGGTTATATTTTTATATGTAACCTATTTTTTCCCAAGAAAATGGGCTTCAACATCATTGTCAGTATGGACTGGTTAGTATCATAATATGATTACGATGATTTCTATCACTAAAATGTGTCCTTTAGTTAACCATGGGTTTTCTGTTTATTCATCAGGGAGAATGGGATGTCCCAGAATGTCAAGATTGGCTATAACATTGCGCACTAGGTTGAGTGATACCACTAATTTCTAGTCTTTTAATGAGACACTAAGGAATGAAAAGAATAGATTTACCAGCAACAGTGGTTCATTTCTAGGATGTCCTTGCTGATGAATTTTATGAGTTTCCTCACATGAGAGAGGTGGATATCACTATTGATCTTGTGTAAGGAGCAGTACTTATGTCCATTACCCCTTAGAGGATGGAACCTAATAAGTTTTAGGAACCCAAGAACCAAATAAAGAATATGGATTATAATTTCTATATATGACACAGTACATCACCTTGGATTTCACTGAAGGGTTTACCTAAGAAACTAGATAAAAGCATATTTTTTCATGGATTTCCATTAATTAAATTATCCAATGGTTATGTAATGGTATCCACTAACTCATATAGTGAAAATATTTGATCATCTACGAGGAGTTAAGGTTTTTTCAATTTATTATTTGAGTTCTAGATACCATCATATATCTGTTAGACATTCATATATACGATGTACAACATTCAATAGTAGATATTTTAGGTACTAGTATTTAGTCTTGCAGTTCAGACTCAGAAATTCCCTCACAATCTATATGGGTCTAATGAATAGTTTTTTCCCATGTATCTAGATTCATTTTTTGTAATCATCATAGAACACGTATTATTGTATTATCATACTCAATATTATCATTAAAAACAACTATTGGTCACACAAAATATAATGAGAGAGTACCATCAATATGCGAAGTTCACCAAATTCCACTTTTTGATCGACAAGGATTACTTCTTGTGTCAAATTATCTCCGATGCTGGAGTATAAATTGACCTAGAGAAGTTAAGAGTTTCAGTTTCCTAGTTGTATCCCATGATCTCCTTTAATATACAGATTTTATTAGGGTGGGATGGTTATTTTTGGTATTATATTAAGTAATTTTCATGACAAACAGTGAATTGTATTGGATTGACAAAAATGGAGTCATGTTTTTATGAAATAAAGCCTAAGAAATTTCCTTTTAGGGGTTTCATGGATGATTATATTCTACATCGGTTATGAATCTTCAATAGATTATTAAAATCTATATAGTTTACTATGATGCATTAGGTAGTGGGCTTGGGGATGTCCAAAGACAAGATGAGTGAGTTGGGGCTTACATGTCTGGTCATTTGAAGCCTCACAAGAGGAATTTACCTATAGATTACCTTGAATTAGGTATTGTGGTTCATCCTTTATATTCCTTTGTGGAAATGTCTAATTGGAGATAGGTTTCTGGTTTGTACAGACTAATTAAATCCTCAAATACATGTTGAACTAGTGTGGATCAAATATATGACATAGAAGGTAGGTTGAATAATTATGGTCCTTCTAATTTGAGCTTGATTATGTTCCAAGGAATGGAAATTCAGTGGTTTTTTCTATGATTCAGAAGACCAAGATGCAAGGTATTAATGTGTCCATCATCAAATAGTAGTTGAATGTATTGTTTTCTCAGTTTCACTTAGAGGTATAGAATCATTATATGTTGTCTATTCATGTAGATTTAGTGATGACCTCTTAATGTGTTAATAGGGTAAAGAAGATGAAACTCACTAATCATGAGGTATTGGTCCTATGGAAGATAATTTTAGGGGAAGATACACCACATGGAATAGATGGTGATGTGGATATGATCTTGTTCATTCAAGGATGCATCTGGGTTCCTAACAATTTGTGTGAGTAATTGATGTGAGATATTGATGACTCTACATGGGAAGTACATCCTGTTCTGCAAGATATGTATCATGGCTTACTCCACTAGTATTGGTGGTCATGGATGAATAGAGAGATATCTGGTTTTATTATTGGATGTTCCACCTATCAGCAGATGAAGACAGAACACTAGAGACCAGGAGGGAATCTAAAACTATTTCCCATTACGGATTATAAATATGATAATTTCCCTATGGATTTTGATAAGGTTTTACATAGGAAACCTTGAAGTTGTGATGTATTATGGATGATCATAAAAATTTCAAAACCATTTTCTCAATTTTTACCTAACATGGAGACATTTTATGTGGATTAGCTAGGAAGGCTATATGCTTAGGAGATTATACACCATCATTGAGTTCCATAGAATATCATATTATATAGAGACTCCTAATCCCATTATAATTATAATAGGGATTGTAGATGGCACTAGGTTCCCATGTATTATGGAGTACAATCTATAACCCTTAAACAGACTGTTAGTTGGATCATACGATACATGTGGTGTACGATATGATCTAGGTATGTGTCATCAATTTAAGGATTCTTGGGAGAAGCACATAACAGTTTTCAAATTATATTATAAAAAATCATTCAGGAACTGTACAGAAGGATCATTATGAGGCCCTATAGGGTAGGTAGTTTCGTTCACCACTATGATTTCAAAGGCCAAAGAGCTTGCAATACTGGTACCTCATCTTGTTAAGGATACATCATAGTTGATAAAACATATATGGAGGCATATGGAAATAGCTTATTCTATGAACCAATCCTTGTTTGGTAACAATGAACAACCAACAATGTTAGATCTTGGGGGTTTGGGTATTCTTGCACGTTTTGATTAGATTGGTTCCTCGATAGTTTGGATGGGAAGGGAATCAAATACATAGGTTTATTAGACCCATTTACATCATGGAAGGATTCAGGATTGAATAATATCTGTTATTGGTATCTTAGTGGTAGAAATCCATGCATGACACCTTGTACATTTTATTTCTTCTCTTTTTCTATTCAAACGCACCACATCTCTTTCATCCTAATGATAAAGAGTTATAATTGTATTTTTCATTTGAGTATTATCTAGTGTTTATCATTGATCAGGATTGGAGGGATCTCCATGTTTGGTCAGTTCCTCTAGTTCTAGTTCAATTGTATATTGTTCATGTATAGGATGAGTCTTGGGTGTGAGAGGTCAATGTACATAATAAGTGGACATATATTTTCTCCTATGTTGTTTTACCATCTTTGAAAGGGAATATTAGGGATGACCAGTTCTAAGGATTGGAGGTTGTAACATCTGTATTTTTTATGTGGTTTATCTCATTAAAATTTTAATATAATCTCTTATATTATTATAATTTATGTAATTGGAGTTTCAAGGACGGCTCAATAGAATATGGGGCTTGATTGAATCCCATGGATCTAGGTTTTAGAGAAACGACAAGATCCTTAGGGCTGGTCAGCATTTATTAGTAACCATGCTGCTAACAATGAATACTAATAAGTTAGGTGCATGAAAAGATTAAATATACATAGGAGGATTAATGACCATGAATGTAAACATAAAAAATTATATAGGGGATCCACATGTGATACACTTGGTTTTTCTAGTTGTGTGCATACCCCACATGATTAGTTCAACTTTAGAAGAGAGTATAAAGTGTTAAAAAATGGTCTAGCAAAACTGTGTAGCCAAACAATTCAACCCTTTATAAGTGAGTGAAATAAGGATTTATCCCCTACCTTGATTAAGTTTAAAACCCAAAATTCTTCTCCTTTTTTCATAGCTCATCCTCATGTGTTAATCTCTCTCTCATCTCCTCCTAGGAATATTGATAATTCCTTCATTTTAGATCAGAATGAACTATCATTTTTTCCTTTGAGTCTCTATCAGTAATAAATTGAATCCTCATCCACCCACTACTCTTTACTCCCACCATATTTAATTCCAAGTTTGTGAAAAAAATATTCAATATTTTAATTTTATTGGCCTATTTTTTTTATTTCTTAAATTATAGCTTGAATATGACTTTAATTCCATATGAGGAGTCATCCTATGACCTAAATTAGGCATTCTAGTTTGTATTTAGTATTGAATTAATGTTTATATTATCTGTCTCTATGTGTCACACAAAACCTTCATGCGATGCATCCAAAATATCAAATTAATTAAATAAAATTATATTTCATTTCATAGGGTATCCCCAAAAACCAAATTTTAACCTTTGAAGAATGTTTACCACAACATAAGAAATCCCTTAGAATGTAATTATTTAAGAAAATTGAGCCTTATGATTTGAAATTAATTTAACCCACCATTTATGGTGTACTGATTTGTCATTTTTAAATGAAGTGAGATTTGAATTGAAACCTATGAAAATGGTATAAAATATATATAGGTCCATAATTTTCATGTTTATTGCTTAAGTTATTCTTATAAAATAAAATGGAACAATTAAATTAAGTGTATTTTTTAATTTTATGGATTAAACACTAGGAATGACCATTCCAAATTTCATTCTAAGGGTGATAAAAGGGTAATGATTTAGAATGCCTTGAATGTTCTCCCAAAACATAATTATAAGTGGAAAAATGAATTCAAGAATGTCAGGAGTGATACATGGATTCTTAGATAGAACCCCTTTGATGAGATCATTGCGCATATATCTTTACATTATGCGACAAGAGATACTCGGTTCCCAAGTTGAATACCACATATAGGCATAGAAAGTAATACAATTTTAATTCCATAAGTGAAACTTAGGATCCCTACATGGACTTATATAGATAGAATTATAGGTCAATTTTATTATTCCATTCCATAGGAGATATGTAGGATCCCAGGAAGAATTCCATGGATGTGATTATTGGGAAAAGAGTTCATAACACACATGGAGCGATACTTTGGATCCCATTTTATGGAGAACTAGGGATGGTATCAGGATAAAAAAACTATTAAAACTATTGGTGTGTCTTCATATTCAATGAAAATACAGATATTTGGTTTATACTTTACACACAAGAATAACTAGTCATACATCCTTCCTAAGCACATATTCTATGAGAAGTATGGAACCTCTTATAATTATATATGGACACATTGGATATACACTTGAATAGTGGATAATATTACATATAAATATACACATATATGATTATATGTATTTGATACATATATATACATAAATATATATATATATATAGGTGGACATCTTTTCATAGAGATTTTGGTTTAGGATAATGAATCTAGTTTCCGTTTCGTGTCCTATGAGGAACTTGGAATGATATTTTTTATTTATTTTACCATTAAACATTGAATGCCTATTTGTGTCTAGAATTGGATGTTGTTAGGGATAAAGGGTTGTGTCTAGCATTGGATGCCTATTTTTCTATAGTAGGAGGGGGTACCATAGAGTAAGACTATAATTATGATCATGATAGTATTGGAAATATATTTTGGTCATTTTTTACATATGTAGACATGTTTTATATTCCTTCTACTCACCTTCCATGTATTATCATTTTTATATTATACGGATATGATATCATTCTAGTTATAGTATTAGTAGAAGATTTTCCATGTTTATTATATCATGAATATTTATTCTCTTATATAGTATTATTATAATATTTCCAATATTTTATAAAATTTGATTCTAATGTGATTCACTCTGATCATGAGGCTATAGTCTCTACACTATAACACTATATACCCTCATTGTTATTGGTAGATATTGGAATATAGGGGGTGACCTTGAGGCTACATGGACAATCATTTCAAGTAACATGTGAGGGAAATGATTCTGGTATGTTTCAAAAAATCATTTTCTTAGGTAATTACATTTCCAAACAGAATTTTTAATTTTATTTGATATAGTAGACTATATGTTGAGGGATCATTAGAATCACATTTTATTCTACCGCATTAATGGGATTCATTATCTCCCTTCAACATTGATTATATATATGGCCCTATTTTATAAAATTGAAGAATTTCCATTTTCCATTTGAGAATGTTTCTTTTATTATTGATACCACATTTTGGAAATTTGGATATTTCACATTCCTTTCCAATACAGGGTATCTCCATTTATCATCTTGAATTAGACAAAATTTTATTCTAATCTACAGACCCTGATGAATTATGAGAATTATAAATCTGTATATATACCTTAAGGTAATAATGAAAAATCATATCATAGATTCCAATATCTCTAATAGATAAATATTTTCAAAAACTTTTCATAAATACAATAATGATGTTTTCCTCATTAATTTAGATGTTCATGAAAAAGTAGGGGGAATACTATGGAAGCCTTGTGTGGTTTTCCTCATAATAACCAATAAACTAATATTCATTTTTCTATAGTATTAGGAAGACCCTCGAAATCTATACAATAGTTTTTGAATAAACTATATATTTTAAAATAAATTCATTAATATTCATATTCGATGGGCTTGATTATCTCATTGGGTTCACACTCTTACTTAATGTCCACATCTAATCAGCTTTTTTAGCTCCCTGACCCCAGTTACCTAGCATCAGTGCATTATTACATAACATTGGCATGATCACAAAAGGTAAAGTCTTGAAAGATAGATTAGTTTAGTAGCCTTGGATATACTAGACACATTCCTAAGGTTTACATTACATCATAAAATGGAAAACTAAAACAACGTTTTTTCCGTAGACAACACTGAGATACCATAGACAATCCCTTTAGGATAGTCACAATATACTTCTTTGTATCCTGGGAAAAATAAAACATAGAAAGGGGTAAGCTCATATGCTCAGTAAGTATAACAATATAGCAAAAACTTTCATAAATAAGAAAAAACATTTAAGGAAATGTATAAGAATAAAAAAAAGCCTTTTAAAATTTAACTTTTTCATAATATAGCCAAGATAAAAATCAAATAATTCCATTTACATATTCACATAGATATTCTACTACTCGAATAATCACATGAAATATCACTAGCCACTTTCATAATGATGGAATGCATAATGATAGACTTCCATAACCACATAGTCAAGGCCTTGTGCCAAGACTACAAATAAGATTTTGTCAAGGCGTTGTGCCAAGAAACTAGTTTGTCTAATGATACCTACCGATGTATCAAGGAGCTATAGCGGGATCCACCTTTCACATACTAAGTCCAATGAATTCCTCTTATGAAAACATTTAAACATAAAATTAACATTCGTTTTAAAACTAGCATATGAAATGTAAGTACTTTTTCCATAAACCATGAATGATATAAAAATAACACATCCACAGTCAAAAATATCACAAAACCTTCAATATAGTAGTGATGTTTTGTATCATAATAAATCAACTTCAAATAAGCTAAAAATCCATCAAAGGATGTTGACATAGATGAAATCAAAACCTTTTTAGAGAAATATCTCTTTTTATTTTGAAATAATTTAAATGTCATGTAATTATTAAAGAAAACATTGTTATTTGAAAATATTCTTATAAGCTTTCAAGGGATGCTTTGAAGATGTTATAACAACAGAAAATATCCGCACCCATTGTATAAGTTAAAAAACATTCTTACCTTAATCTAGTTGAAATGTTCATAAAGTACCTTGTTTGGAAAATAACAGAAAGATTCCTTTCAAACCATTTTTTAAAATGTAAAATAATGGTATAAATGACTTTAACCCATAGTCTAGTAAATAGTAAAAATATTTTAAAATACATTTTTAAGAAACATGGATGTGGATGATAAAGATGTCCAAGTACATACTTACGTAAAAACAACCACGGATAATAAAGAGATTGTGAAATTAACCCTTACTTTGTACTTTTCCTTGTTCTAGGGTAGGTTAACCTCAGATATAATGGTGAAATAATTTTTATTAAATTATGCAAGAATAATATATATCAATATGATATCATATATTATCTTATAATATTTATTTATTTATAGTATTTTAGTATTATCATCGTTTTGGGTGTTAACTGGTTCGTTTTCCTTTATATGATTTGTTTTGAAAGTAATGTTTATTATGGATAGGGTGTATATTATTCATATTCAGAATTATATTATGACTTTAAACATTATTTTTAATCATCTAAAGAAAATTATTCTTGAATGGATTATGATGCGGAATGAATCTCATCGCGTTTCGTGGAGACTGTAATCCGTACGTAAGCACGAGCGACAATATCATTATTTTGATATTAAAATAATATATAATTGGATGTTATATCATATATACAGAATCATTATCATGTTATATTTCTTATTTAAATCAATTACAGATCATTATTATACCCATCAAATTAATAATGTATTGAATAACAATTACACCACGACGTGGAGACGGTAAGACGTACGTACACACGTATTGTGACATGTCATTCAAGGGACGGATAGAATAATGAATATGTTTGTACCATATTTATAATAACATGACATTATATAGAATATACTTGAGTTATTATGTTATAATGGAAACAACAAAGAAAATGGAAGTGGAAGAAGAAAGTAACTTGAAAGAGGTGATGAAATATTTACCTCTTTTTCGGGTTCTTCCTTTTGATTTTATCAAAAGGGCTCTAGAGGATGGATTTTTGACTAATGGAAGGCATATAGAATTAAGGGAGTACAGTTGAGAGGTTATTCAGTCAGGGGTTGGCCGAGTCAATTTTCTTTGATAGAGTGAATTTGATGGAAGTGGGAGTGACCTTTTATAAGAGGGGTGAGGGGCACCTTAGGAAAAGCCTGAAATATTATTTTATAATAAAATCATTGTTGGTTTCTAATAGCTCCAAAAAAATTTATTTAATGGATAAGGTGGGGATGGGTTGAAAACCACTAAACCAATAGGTTTTAGACAGGTTTGGTCACTATATAAACTTTATCTTTTAAATTTAACTCTTAGTTAAATAGTTTGACATTTACCATGTCTCTTTGTATATTTATATTATATGGTTAATAAAAATACTATATACTTCCAATAGAACCCCAATTGGTTCATTAATGATAAACCTATTATTAGATGTGTTTTTTGGATGATCTTCATATTTCTAGGAATAGAATATCAATTAATAATATAGTTTTTGTCTTAAAAACTCTTTTATGTCAATTTTGACCCCATTTCGTATTTTGTTTTTTCTAAATTTATAACAGAATTATTACTTATAAAAAAGTTCATCTAACCAACCATAATATGTCATATTAACCATGAAAATTAGTGTAATTCATAAAAAGTCTCAAATTACATTTATTTGGATATTTATAAAATCAATTATTTTAATCTTTCATTAATTAGGTAATTATGGTATCATAATTGTGTCATAAATAAATTAAATTATTTATTGAATAAAAAATATAAATAAAATACCATTATGTAGGAAATCATTTTATCTTTCTAATGATTATTTATAGTCTAATTTATCTTATGTGTAACCCAATATTAAAAATGTTTTAGTTATTAATCTATGATTTTAACTCTTTTAACTCTTCTTTGACTTAAATAATAATAAATGTCCTAATCTAATCCAAGTGGACCAAAGAGGTTCATATATTATTCTTAAGGTTTTTTTGTTCGAATTATACTTATCCAATAGATATAGGACATGTGATAAAGTAATAATAATATCATTTTTACCTTTAATTACCCTACTTAGATTTAAATGTGGTAAATAAAAGTAAAAAGTTACTATTTACCAAAAATTATTTTCAACTTATTGAACCACATTTTACTTAATGATATCAACCATGTCTCTATAATTTTTTAAATTCAACTCACATAAGTGGTAAAATTTTGTTTTATGTAAATTTGCAAATGCTCCTTGGAGGTGGGTAAAAGACTGTAAAAAATTCAATAAAATTTGAATATATCAAAAATTATTATAAACTGACTCCAATGAATTACATTAAACTTATATATGTATTATGTATCTATTTTGACCTAAATTTTTTATTAATTAAAATATATATTTATTTAAAAAAAATTCGTTTTTAAACTACAGCTTAGTGTTTTTCACTATTCATCCAAAATTGCATGTTTTCAGAAAAATACCAAAAATCCACCCTAAGATAATTTCGATATTCCAAATTCAAAAATGAAGTCCATTTTTAATGATAAAATTTATGAAATTTCAAAAATTGTGTATAACTATTCATAACGGAAAGTTTGACTGGTTGTGGTGTGTTAGAACTCGAAGTTGCGTACAACACACACTATTGCATTATTCAAAGAGAATCGTACCGTGGAAGCTTGGGGTGTTAAATTATCCTCTCCAAATAATTTCATCCACAAAATTTATATAAAATTACTGTATAAAAAGACTCGGGTGTTTATTCATCATAAGTTCCTCAAGTTCCCACGTTGCCTCTTCCATCTTATGGTTTCTCCATAAAATATTTACCAGACGAGCCATCCAGTTTCTCAACACTTGTTCTCTTGTATCAAGAACCTTGACCGACTCTTCGCAATAAGACAGATCATTTTCCAGTTCTAATTCATCCAATGTGAGTACATGCGTTGGGTCAGGCTTGTATTTTCTCAACATTGATACATGGAACACATCGTGAACTTTGAAGAGACTTGGAAGAATTTCCAAACGGTAAGTTATAGCCCCAATTCATTCCTGAATTTCGAAAGGTCTGATGTACCCGGGATTTAATTTTCCCTTCTAACTGAAACGTATAACACATTTCCATAGAGATACCTTCAAGAAAACTTGATCTTCTACCAGAAATTCCAAATCCTTCCTTTGTTTATCAACATATCTCTTCTGTATACTTTGAGCATCCATGATGTGGTTTTGGATTACCTTCACCTTTTCCATCGTTTCCTCCACAAGTTCCAGGCCTATGAGTTTTCTTTCACCAACATCTTCCCAATAGGTTGGTTTGTGACATCTCTTTCCATATAATTCTTTATATGGTGTCATATGAATACTTCAATGAAAGCAATTGTTATAGGAAAATTCTATCTGAAGTAAATATTGAACCCACATACCTTGAAAGTCAAGTGAGCATGATGTCAACATGTATTCTATGGTTTGAATAGTCTGTTCTGATTGTCCATTAGTTTAGGGGATGGTAGGATGTTCTCAAACGAAGTTCAGTATATAGGGCTTTCTGAATACTTTTCCAAAATATTGATGTAAAATGGGGATCACGATAAGAAACAATTGATAGTGGTACTCCATGAAGTCTTAAAACTTCATTAATATATAGTCTTACCAATCGTTCAAGTCGTAAGTCTTCTCTTATAGCAACAATGTGTGCTGACTTGGTAAGATGATCAAGAATGACCCATATTGCATCGTTCTTTCTAGTAGTCTTTGGTAGTCCCATGGAAAATTACATCGTAATATTATCCCATTTCCACTCAGGTCTGGGAAGAGGTTTCATGACTTCTCCAGGCTGTTGCCTTCCAGCTTTCGCTTGCTGACAAACCATACAACTTGACACAAAATCAATAATATCCCTTTTCATGTTGTCGCACTAAAAATGTTCCCCCAAATCTCTATACATTTTGGTGCTCCCATGGTGTATAGAGAAATTAGAGCTATGAGCATAATTCAAAAATTCCCTTTTTATATCAGTTATATCAAGTATACAATGTCTCTTCGCAAATTTCCAAAATCCATCTTAATACACAAATTCACTCAATCTCCCATCATTCACAACTTTAATCTTCTTCTAAAACTCTTTATCACCAGTCTGAGAACTCTTTATCCTTTCTAGAAAAAATGGTATGGAAACTATTTGAAAAAGTATTAATGTTTCACCTTCCATGGTGATTCCCATATCCATGTTTTCTAGATCCATGTATATAATATACTTTTCAAATCTCATCTTTATAAAAACACCATGATCCTTTCTACTCAAAGCATCTGCCACATTATTTTCCTTATCTGGGTGGTTGTGTATAGTACAATAATAATCCTTGAGTATGTTCAAGACATATCCCTTGCCTCATGTTGAGTTCTTTCTGTGAGAAAATATACTTCAAAATATTTTGATCTGTATATATCTACCAATTTTAACCATAGAGATAGTGTATCCAAATATTCAAAGAAAAGATTGCAGCTACTAACTCAAGATCATGTGTAGGATATTTTTGCACATGAATTTTTAATTGTCATGATGCATAGTCTATAACCCTGTCATTTTGCATAAGGACACAATATTTTCTTTTCTTTGAAGCATCTCTATAAATAACAAACTCATCATTCCCCAATGGTAGAGTCAAGATAGGATCATTGAAAAATCTTCTCTTCAGTTCTTCAAAACATTCTTCACTCTCTTTATTCCAAAACAAATTTAACCCCTTTACATGTGAGCTTGATAATGGGTTAGCCAATTAGGAAAATTTTTGGACGAAACACCGATAATAACCTGCTAAACCAATAATAATGTATACATCAATTATACTTGTCAATGCTGCCCATTCTTGGACTTCTCTTATCTTAGAAGGATCAATGGAGATTCCATCCTTAGAGATGATATGTCCAAGAAAATAAATCTCCTGAAGCCAAAATTCACACTTTCTAAACTTCCCATATAATTCATGTCTTCAAAGAGTATTCTGGATAATGCCCATGTGATTTTCATGATCTTCATAGCTTTTGGAGTATAACAAGATATCATGATTAAATACCACTACAATGTAATCAAGATATTCCACGAAAACTCTATTCATTAGATCCATTAAGACAAAGGGTGCATTAGTCAGCCCAAAAGGAATTACTGTAAACTCTTAATGCTCGTACCTGGTTCGAAATGCTATCTTCAGAATTTCTTCCTTCTTCACACACAAATCATGATATCCAGGTCGAAGGTTAATCTTTGAAAAGTATTGATCTCCATGAATTCAGTCTAATAAATAATCAATTCATGGTAGGGGATACTTGTTCTTCATTGTTATATCATTGATCTCCCTATAGTCAATGCACAACCTCATAGATCCATCTTTCTTTTTATAAAAAAGGATAGGGGATCCCCAGAGAGAAACACTAGGGAAATTAAATCCCTTATTACTCAATTACTTTAGTTGTTTCTTTAGTTCTACTAATTCCACAATGGCCATTCTATAAGGGGTCTTCGATATGGGCCTTGAACCAGGAATTAAATCAATGGAAAACTCAATTTCTCATTCTGGAGGATGTCTAAGTAAATCTTCTGGAAACACATCTGCATATTCTATCACAATAGGTACATTCTCTATTTGAACATTCCATTCCTTGCCCATAGTTATTTCACTCTCTTCCTCCCCAATAATTGAATTTATATGAGCTACTGGGGGTGGATCTAGATAAGAATCAGGTGGTGATGATTCTGCTCTAAAGATAAGGTGTTCTTTATCATCGTTATCAAAAATCATAACCTCCTTCTTATTATAATAAATTTTCTCATCATGGTCCAAAATCCAATCCATACTGAGGATTATATCAAATTCAATCCTGGGTATGATGATGAGATTAGCCGATAAAGAACATTTATGTGCTCTAATGGGGACTGATCCTCAAAACATTTTGCAATGACACTTCCCTTAAGAGTTTTGACTGACAACTCCCTTGTTAAATCAAATTAAAAATATCTAATTTTCTTAGCTAACTGGTAAGATAAGAAAAAATGCAATGATCCAAAATCAAATAAAGAATTTTCTAATCTTGAGGAAACCATTAAATTAACTTCCGACATTCTGTTCAGATCTTCAACCTTATCTGTAGTGATAACATAAGATTGGACTTGATCCCTTATCATTTTTAAGGTATGTTCCCTTGAATCTTAGGACATTAATTATCATAATTCCCCCTTTCCCTACAATTATAGCATTCAATATCGACAGCCTCTTTCTTCCCCTTGAATCACGAGCTTGGTGGCCTTTTTCACCACACTTGTAACAAACTCATATTCCCTTCAAGAAAGTACTGGGGTGTTTCTTCCCACATTTACTACAGGATGGATATTTATCTTTTCCCTTCCTCCCCTTATTTCCATTTATTGAGTGTTCGGAAGATCTCTTCTCTTCTTTATTTTTTTAAAGTCATAAGACATAGAGTATTCTTTTTCTATCTTGATTGCTCAGGAGGCAATATCTTAATATCCTAAGAAGGATTATGATACTATGCTCGATGGAGAAATGGTTTTAACCCATCAAAGAAAGGTTCAATCTTAATTATTGGGTTACATATATAATCTGCCGCATGCCTCGCTAATAATGTAATGTTAGCTTCATACTTTGTGATATTCTCATCCTCCTTTTGCCTCAGACTCAGAAGTTGACTTTCCATATCCTCTCGGTGGTCATGACGAAAGTATTTTTCTATGATAATTTCATTAAACTCCCTCCATTCCATATTTAATACTTCATCATCTTCCTTTGTGTTTTGAATCAACTACCACCATTGATCAGCATCTCCAGTGAGGCGGTAAACTTCCATGATAGCTTTTTATCTTTTGTTACTCCCCAAGGCATGGAATATTTTTTTCTAAGTAATTTATTCATTGCTCATATAATAATGGATTTTTACACCCATTGAATGTTGGTGGTTGTTACCTCATGAAGCAATCTAACATTGATCCTCTGTGTTGTGGATCAGGGTGCTTTGTATGGGTAAGGTTATTATTCATAACCTGTGTGAGTTTTCCTAGAATGGTGATAAGCTGATCAACACCAGTTGTATCACCATCTCCACAATAATTATCTTGAGGAGGGAAATCCCTACATGGAGTGCGTGCATTGATACAGTTTTCCATTCCTTCTACTAGGAACCATTTCTAAACAATAGCGTAAACTAGATTAGTTTATGAATCGAAATACTTAAATTCAAACTTGTAAAACACTGAAAATAAACAGAACAGTTTATGGATATAATCCATAATCAAAAAATGTTTTCTTTTTGGAAGTATATACTCATAAACTCTTCATAATGGTTTGTAAAGAAAATGAGAATTATCCTAAGCATATCCCTTGGGAGTGTCGTAACAAAGAGTGCAGCAAGGCCCGTTTTCGTGCACCAGTTCCTGTTCGAGTCTATCTCGAAGCGGTGTTTTCATGTTATACCCCTAGGTACATCTGTTCCAGAGCCACCTCTAACTATTCTTATCCATTCTAGGATGTATTTTTTTGGAATACTCACAAAATCTCAACAATACCAAAATTCAAAGAAGTTCTTCTATACTAATAATCAAATTCTATCTTAGGGTAATGTGCTCTAATCAGAGTTTATCTAAATCTAGATTCAAAGGTTTGTACTAAAATTCCTCTGATACCAAATATAATTCCCTAACCCGAGTTACCCAGAGTCAGTGCATTATTACATAACATTTTCATAATCACAAATGATCAAGTCTCGAAAAACCAATTACTTTTGTAGCCTTGGAATTACTAGATACATACATATGGTTTACCATCCATCCAAAGTTACCATTTTAATTCAAAAAAGATATTAAAACAAAGAGAGAACCAGTTTCTAGGGGGTTCTATAGTAATGAAGACTGAGGGAATCACCCAATGTCAAATTCACCCCCTCTAGTTTAAAATGGGAAACATGAGTATGACAACTGACCATCCTACCGAGGGTTTCCATAGAGGCCAAGTGGTATACCACCTTGTTTCCCTCCCTCCACGTGTGAGTGACTCTAGTTCCACTTTCTAGGAAAGCTTTGCATTTTCGAATAGTGTTTGAAATGGACCAGGGGAAGATACCTTTACCATGAAAAGCATCATAAATAACCATAGAATCAGTCTCAACTTGGAAGATGGAAAGCGCCCGATGCCTGTAAATTTTGATACATTTGAGCACTATTTTTTCCTCCTCCTTCATAGAATTCCCATAACCATAGTACGCAGAGAAAGCCAAGGACGCACTACCCTAAGGATCTAGGACCACGCTGCCACCACAGATCTCTCCTAGCACGCAAGAGCTGGCGGTATTTAGTTTGAAGCCAACTTCAAGAGGATTCCACCAGACCCAGTGTCCTTTATGTCTAGTTGTTGACCACTAGACCACGTTGTGAGGAACATACTGCTTGAAAAGGTAGGTGGTCTGCTTCCATATGTCATCGATGCCACACAATTCCACGATAATACATCGTACTCTTTCTGAAATGGATCTCCCCGTAGATGCGAGCCCCTTGAACCGGGCACAATTCATTCATAAGGATTACATTACGTCAGAAAATGGAAAACTAAAGCAGCATTGTTTCCATAGAAAACACTGAGATCCCATATACTATCACTGAAGGTTAGTCATAATATACTTCTTCACATCCTGGGAAAAATAAAACATATAAAGGGGTGAGCTCAGATGCTTAGTAAGGATAACAATATAGGGGAAACTTTCATAAATAACCACAACCATTTAAGTCAATGTATAAGAATAAAACAAAATCATTTAAAATATGAACTTCAGCATAATATGGAAAAGATAAAAATCTAAAAATTCCATTTTCTTATTCACATGGATATTCTACTAGTTGAATAATCACATGCAACATCAATTGCCACTTTCATAATGATGGAATGCATAATGCTAGACTTTCATAACCATATAGTCAAGACCTTGTGCCAATAATAAAAATAAGATTTTGTCACGTCCATATTCCAAGACAATAGTTTTCCTCATGAGACCTACCAATTCATCAAGGAGCTATAGTAGGCTCCACCAGTCACTTACTATGTCTAATGTATTCCTCGTAAGAAAAGGTTTAAACATAACATAAACATTCATATTAAAACTAGCATACAAATTGTCAATACATTATCTATAAACCATGAATGGTATAAAAATAACACATCTACAGTCAAATATATCACAAAACCTTTAATACAATATTGAAGTTTTGTATCATAATAAATCAACTTCAAATAAGCTTAAAATCCATCAAAGGATGTTGACATTGATGAAATCAAAACCTTTTTAGAGAAATAACTCTTTCTATTTTGAAATCATTTAAATTTCATGTAATTATAAAATAAAACATTAATATTTGAAAATATTCTTATAAGATTGTAAGGTAATATTTGATGATTTTATAATGGAAAAAAATAACCACAGCCACCGTATAAGTTAAAAAACACTTTTACCTTAATTTTGTCGAAAATGTCATAAAGTACCTTGTTTGGAAAATGACGGAAAGATTCCTTTCAAACCATTTTATAAAAAGTAAAATAAGGGTATAAATGACTTTAACCCATAGTATAATATATAGTTAAAATATTTAAAAATACATTTTTAAGAAACATGGATGTGGATGATAAAGATGTCCCAGTAGATACTTACATAAAAACAACCTCGGATATAAAAGAGATTGTGAAATTAACCCTTATATTGTACTTTTCCTTGCTACAGGGTAGGTTAATCGCCTGAATAATGGTAAAATAATTTTTATTAAATTATAAAAGAATAATATACATTAATATGATATCATATATGATATTTTATTATTGCTTTGTTTATAATATTTTAGTATTATCGTCGTTTTAGGTGTTAACTGATTTATTTTCCTTTATATGCTTTGTTACATAAGTAATGATTATTATGGATAGGATGTATCTTATTTATATTCAGAATTATATTATGTATTTAAACATTATTTTTAATCATCTAATGATAATTAGTCTTGAATGGATTACAATGGGGAATGAATCTAACCATGTTTCGTGGAGATGGTAATCCGTACATATGCACGAGCGACAATATCATTCTATTGATATTAAAATAATGTATAATTGGATGTTATATCATATATACAGAATCATTATCATGTTATATTTATTATATAAATCAATTAAACATCATTATTATACCAATCCAAATAATAATGTATTGAATAACAATTACACCACGATGTGGAGACGGTAAGCCATATGTACGCACCTATGGTGACATGTCATTAAAAGGATGGATAGAATAATGAATATGGTTGTACCATATTTATAATAACATCACATTATATATAAGATACTGGAGTTATTATTTTAGAATAGAAACAATAAAGAAAAAGGAAGTGGGAGGTGAAAGGAACTTGAAATAGGTGATGAAATATTTACCTATTCTTCCGGTTTTTCCTTTTGATTTGATCAAAAGGGATCCTTAGGTTGGCTTTCTAACTATAGGAAGGCGTCTATAATGAAGGGATGATATTTTAGAGGGTATTTGGGTAGGGTTTGACCGATCCAAATGGTTTTGAAGTTGTGAATTTGGGGGAAGGGGGAGTGCCCCTTTATAAGAGTGGGGGACATCTTAGGAAAAGATAAAAATATTATTTTATAATAAAATAATTTTCAGTTTATAATGGCTCCGAAATGGATTATTTAAAGTCTATGGTGGGGATGGGTCTGTAACTTCTCAACCAGTAGGTTTTAAATAGGTTTTATTCAATATATTAACTTTATCTTTTATATTTAACTCTTAGTTAAATAGTTTGACATTTACCATGTCTCTTTGTATTTTTATATTATATGGTTAATAATCATACTATATACTTCCAAGAAAACCCCATGTGGTTCATTAATGATAAACCTATCATTATATAAGTCTTTTGGCCAAACCATAGATTTTTATGGATTGAATATCAATTAATAATATAATATCTGTTTTAAAAACTCTTTTATCACAAGTAGAAAAACGGTTTTTAATGTCGTTAGTTTGGTGTCGGTTTCATATATTCCGATGTAATATATTTTTCCAGAGAATTTGTTGTGTCCTTTTTTTAAACCCGAATCCAAAAAGAAAAAAAAATACTTTTCACATCAGTTTTTTTAAAAACTGATGTGAAAATTTAAGAAAAATAAATTTTCGGCATCAGTTTTTACAAAAACCCACTCCAAAAGTTAGACCTTTTTTTACTAAGTTTGAGATTATTTCCTAAGCTTCAATTTGACAGGTCGTGGAGAAGAAATGGAAATACGGATTAAAAGTTATAGTTGTCGGAAGTTGATCTTCTCTAATAGAAGTCTTAAGGAAGTATAACTTTCAAAGACCGTAACATTTAACCCGTAACTATGTTTTAGCTCCATGACCAGTCAAATCGAAGCCTATGAAATTATCTAAAACACTCTAATTTTTTTTCATTTTTATTGTTATATTATTTGAAAACTGACGCCAAAAATAATTGTTTTTTTTCAGTTTTCACATCGGTTTTTTTAAAAACCTACACCAAAAAGTAAAAAAAAATATTTTTAGTGTCGGTTTTGAAAACCACCAATGCAAAACAGTGTTTTATATTAAATTATAGAATCGGTTTTTTTAAAAACCAATGCAAAAAAGTAAAAAAAATAATTGGCGTTGATTTTGAAAAAAACCGATGCGAAAATGTGTTTCTTTTTAAATTTTAGTGTTTATTTATTTAGAAAACGATGCGAAAACATTAAAAAATATAATTTTGGCATCGGTTTTTACAAAAACCTACACCCAAATTATATATTTTTACTATGTTTTAGATTATTTCCTAAGCATTAATTTTACGGGTCATGGAGAAAAAACAGAGTTACGGATTAAAAGTTATGGTTGTCGGAAGTTGATCTTTTCTAATATAAGTCTTAAAGAAATCCACTTTTCAATAACCATAAATTTTAATACGTAAATCCGTTTTAGCTGCATGACTAGTCTAATTGAAGCTTAAGGAATTATCTAAAATATTGTAATTTTTTTTCATTTTTGACATCGGTTTTTTTGAAAAATGGCGCCAAAAATATTTTTTTAGTTTTTGCGTCTGTTTTTATAAAAACCGACGCCAAAAAGTAAAAAAAATTATTTTTGGTGGGAGTTTTGAAAAAAAAAACGATGTGAAAAAGTGTTTCCTTTTAAATTTCAGCATCGATTTATTTAAAAATTGACGTGAAAAATATAAAAAATATATATTTGGCATCGGTTTTTACAAAAACCGACCCCAAAAATTAGATATTTTTACTAAGTTTTAGATTATTTTCTACGCTTCAAATTGACAGGTCCTGGAGGAGAAACAGAGTTACAGATTAAAATTTATGGTTGTCAGAAGTTGATCTTCTCTAATAAAAGTCTTAATGAAGTCCATCCTTCAATGACCATATCTTTTAAGTCGTATCTCTATTTTAGCTTCACAACCAGTCAAATTGAAGCTTAAGAAATTATCTAAAACATAGTAATTTTTTTTCATTTTTGGCATCAGTTTTTAAGAAAACCGACCGCAAAAATAATTTATATAGTTTTCGCGTTGGTTTTTTTAAAAAACGACAGCAAAAATATATTTTTGGTGTCGGTCTTGAAAAAAAGCGACGCGAATAGGGGTTTTCTTTTCAATTTTAGTGTCAGTTTATTTAAAAACTGATGGAATTTTTTTTTTTGCTTTTTTGCGTTGGTTTTGAGAATAACCGATGCGAAAAATAATTTCTTTTTTACTTTTTGGGATCGTATTATTACAAAATTGACACCAAAAAGGATATCTATTGGCATTTTTGGCATTATTTTTCTACATAACCGACGCCAACGACTATTTTCCAATACGCATGATCAATATTTCAATTTTTTCACAATGCGCATTTGACTTTTTATAATATCGCCTACATTTCCATACAATGATATTGAAAATATTTTCATTTACTATATATAAATCCATTTTATCCTTTGTTCAACATTTTTATCCTCTTCAATTTAATCAATTTTGCAATATGGATTCAATCGTTAATTTAAACATGGTACCTATTCTATTCATTTATTTTCATTGTTATTCCTTTCCATCATTTCAAAACTGCTCTATTAGCTTGCTTATGGAGATGATTTATTGTTATTGTTGAGTTATAAATATAGAACATTCAAATGAGATTTACCAACTGGGTTGTAAATTTTATTATCAATTACCATTTTCATTTTTTGTTTGCGATTTTAATTTATTTTTATCAAAATTTATTTGAAACGAGTTGTACCAATCGAAACATTGACAAGTAAAACTTCCGACGACCATATCTTTTGATCCGTAACTCTATTTTTTTTCCAAGAATGATCAAATCGAAGATTAGGAAATGATCTAAAACATGGAAGAAGAAAAAATACTTTTTGGAGTCAGTTTTTTTAAAAAAAGAAACCAAATTATTTTTCATTTATGGCGTCGGCTTTTTTTAAAAACGGGTGCCGAAACTATTTCTTTTAACTTTTTGGCGTCGGTTTTTAAGGAAAATGATGCCAAAAATGATACGAATTGTTTTTTTAGCGTCGTTATTTTGAAAAACGGACCCTATAAGACAAATGTAATTCATTTTTAGTGTCGGTTTTAAAAAATCAATGTAAAAAGTCATATTTTTTATGTCGACAGCTTCAACGTCGTTTAAAAACCGACATCAAAATTAAACAAAAAAATATGTTAAAGACCATTTTTATACTACTGTATGTCAATTTTGACACTATCAAGATTGAGTGAGCCATTTCATGGATTGAGGGCCGGAAGGACCACAAAGGAAAATTTATTCCAGGTTTAACCCCTCATGTTCCCCTCATTGGAACCCCCTAATGGAAGGGATTCTTACGCTTAATGTGGACGTGTCTCTCCCTAAGGACGAGCTTGTTGTTCTCGGTCTCCTGGCATGAAATCATCTGGGGAAAAAAATTACAGAAAAATATGAATCACATAATTCCTTATGGGAACCTATAGTAGATGAGGCCTCTGCCATCCTTGCAGGTATGATGCTCACTGTGGAATGTTGATGGGTTGATATCATCATTGAGTCTGACTACCTCACTATGATCGATGTTATTAACCATAGTGACGCCGAACTCCAGTCATTTGGATTCATCACTAGGAGAATTTTCTCACTTCTCCAAGGCTTCTCCTACTACACCTTCTCCTTTACCAAAAGGGAAGGAAACAATGTGACCCATCAGCTGGTGGCCTCAGGCCCCATCGATGACAACCAGCTCTGGCTGGATAATTTCCCTTCATGGATTTTCATATGTACAGCTGCTAATCTTTTTCATTAATGTTATATGTCCTTCTTTTTCAAAAAAATCCTAATATGTCATATTAACCAAGAAAATTAGTATAATTCATAAAAAGTATCAAATTACATTTATTTGGATATTTATAATATCAATTATTATAATCTTTCATTAATTAGGTAATTACTGCATCATCATTATGTCATAAATAAATTAAAATTTTTAAGGACTAAAAAATATAAATAAAATACCATTATTTAGGAAATATTTTTATCTTTCTAATGAAATTTATAGTTGAATTTATCTAATGTGTAACCCTATATTAAAAATGTTTTAATTTTTAAACTTTTATTTTAACTCTTTTAACTCTACTTTAAATTACATAATAATAAATGTCTTAATATAATACAAGTGGATCAAAGAGGTTCATATTTTATTCCTAAGTTTGTTTTTTGTAGAATTATATCAATCCAATAGAATTAGGACATGTGTTAGGGTAATGATAATATCATTTTTAACCTTAATTACCCAATTATCTTTTAACTGTGGTACATAAAAGTTAAAAGTTACTATTCACCAAAAAGTATTTTCATCTTATTGAACCACATTTTACTTAATGATATAAATCGTATATCTTTTATTTTTTATATTCAAATCAAAGAATTGGTAAAATTATGTTTTATGTAAATATGAAAATTCCCCTAAGATGTGGGTAAAAGACGGTAAAAAGTTCAATAAAATTTTTAAATATCTAAAATTATTATAAACTGACACCAATAAATTAAATTGAACTTATATAGGTATTATTTATCTGTTTTGACCTAAAAAAATTAAATAAAATAAATAATTATTTTAAAAAAACTCAGTTTTAAACTATTACTCGGTGTTTTTCACTATTCATAAAAAATTGAACGTTTTCTGAAAAATACCAAAAATTTACCCTAAGCTAAATTCGAAATTCTGAATCCAAAAATGAAGTCCATTTTGAAAGATAAAATTTATAAAATTTCAAATAGTAGGACTTACTATTCATAATGGCTAGTTTGATTGGTTGTGGTGTGTTAGAACTCGAAGTTGTGTACAACACACGCTATAGTATTATTCAAAGAGAAGCGTATCGTAGAAGCTTGGGGTGTTTCAATTTATACCTATAGGAGATAGATGCGCATATTGGATTTCTATTATTTAGATCATTTAATGACATAAAATATAATCGCAATGGAGTTAATACATTTTCCATGATGATGGGATCAGAAGATCCAAAAAAAGTAGTAGACCCTTGGTATACAAAGGACTCACCTGCAACAATCTCTATCGTAGTTATACATGTTTGTTCCAAAAAATTCAATTTATTTTTCCAAACATGAGTTAGTTAATCTAGTAATATCATGATTTTATTGGTATCCACTCCAATCAGGTTTGTAATATCAATAGGAAAATCATTAAATTTCCCCTACCAATTGTTTTTATCACTATTATTCCTATTTTCAGACATTTACAAAAATATTAGAAAATTAAGGATGAGAATAAGTAATGAAATATTAATATAAAAAAGGAGAAATATGAACATAGTATTATGAATCCTATAAATTACATGAATATACTAACTTATTTGTTCTTTATTTCAATCTAGGATATCCATTGTAATTTTATTACTAGAATTTCTAACCTAGAAATCAATTAATGAAATTCAAAATGGTCTATAATGTTCTTATAAATTTACAAAATAATTTCCCTAAGAGTGTAAAATTAGGTGTGTAGTAAGGCCCTTTTTTCATACATTGGAAATAATTAGATTTAATTACCAAAAATTCATTTCATGTTTTTAACCCTTAGGTACATATGTTCCGTAGCCACATCTGCTTGTAGTATATAGAAATAGATTTCATTACATTGAAACCACTTTCATTATACCTGAAAAAACCATTATAATTTTTTCCTATAGTTAGACCAATACCTAGGTATTTTTAATAATGAATTCAAATGAAAATTCCAAGAAATAACTTCACCAGTATTGGATACTGACCAAAATGACCCAAATATATTAAAAATATAATTAAAATTTTTTTAACATAAATATACAATAAACAAAAACCAATGATCCAAAGGTCTAGTATATTTTGAATAATTTTTTTATAACATATAAATAATAACCTAAGATAAGAAATATTTATTTTAAACTCAATAATGAGATCATGAACACTTTGGAGTTCCTCAAATTTCATTGGTTAACCCATGGGAAATACTAAATTGGTGAGATATAAAGGCCATTAAGGGAATAATCACGATAACTAAGCATAACATATGGGTCAAATTGATTAACATGATATTATAAAGGGAATGTATCGTGAATAACTATATGGAATCATGAAATAAATAATATAGAATCATAATATCATGATATCATATGAATTTGGAAGCATCATAATAGAAAACATCAAAACAATATGTCATGGTTCAATGTAGATACATATTGTAGGAAATGTTATATAATATATTAGGTTGACTCCCAAATCCGATACATATCAACTCATGATATATGAACATTAACCAATACATTGGATAACTATATGGGTGAGTCCATCCTAACATTCACATACATTTGTGTGCCACATAAGTGAATCAAACATATAACAGATGCATAATATATACCCATTGAATGTAATGTGTTACATATTCTTGAATTAATGCACAATCAATGACTAATTGAGAAAAACTCGAATAAAACGAATTAACTAATTATTTTTTACATAAATATTTAGATCAAAAAAATATGTATTGAATATGGAGTTTATTTGAAAAATTATAGAGAAGGGGTATAGAATATGGTATAGAAATGAAAGATTAAAGTATTGTTTTAAGGATTGGGGGAAACAATTTAATCAAAAAAGAAATAATATGGAATTTTTATTGAATCTAAAGGTAACCCAATTAACAGTTAACCGTAACAAATATATCATTTAATTAAATCATTAATGGGTAATAGAATTTAAGATAGTGTAATATAAAAGTGTTAAGGGGGATAAAAGTCCCCAATAATTTGGTTTGATTTTAAAGATTGTATTATGAAATGAATGAACGGAATATATAAATAGAAAAAATTGAGAATAATTTGGGGACATAAGTAGTAAAATTATATATATAATTTACAAGAAATAAATAATCATTAATAAAGAGATAAAGTGAGGTAGAAATAAAAAGGGCATAACCCAAAGAAAAGTGGGTGGTTAAAAGAGATCCCTTACCTTAGGTCTAGATTTAGTCATCACATTAACTTAAAATTCAAAATGATGAAATATGACTTATTAAACATATTATTTGGAGAATAATTATGCTATATTTTAATCATTATTAACCCGTTATGTCATTTTAGTGTCATTTAATTGAGTTATTGGGTCTATATTTATTGTCCCTAGGTTATCTATGCAATGATTACAAGATTATATTAGTTTTATATAATTATGAGAGTTTATATGGTTTGGTACCCTAACATTAGATATGTGATTAAATATATTTAATTATTTTCATAAAGTCAATACGGTTCTTAGTATTCAAATGTTTTCATAAATAATCATGATTTTCATAGTATGGATTCTATTGTTATGATGTTTGTTCATTTAAGAAGGTTTTCCTACAATAATGAACATACATGGTTTTATTAAGAATTAATAGTATTAAACCATTAAATGAAAAGGAAGAAAAATGAAACATACTTATTAATTATTGTTGAATTTAAAACATCCATGATGTTTGTAGAAAAAATGAAATTAATTGTTAATAGGTGTAATGAATCAATGATAATATAAACAATGTTTTCATTTTATAATTGAATAAGGGGTGGGTATTAAATGGATATTACACAATAATGATAAAATTAGAATATTTATGGTAATTATGTTAATATTTCAAGGGGGATGGGATTCAGATATGGGGGAATAAGAATAAAAGAACAGAAAGTTTCATGAATGAGAATTTTACTATTCCATTGGGAGTCTCATCCTGGCTACCCCTTATGGCTCATTGGGTCATTCGGCTAGTAAGACAAAAAATATTTTGGTTTGGGGATGAAAGTTCTAGATAGAAAATTGTAGATTTTTGGTAAGATATAATCTTTTGAAGGTGTGATGAGAAGATATGTTCTACATATGGGACGAGTGAGGGATTTTTAATAGAAGACTGATTAGTCTATTATTTTTAATTAAGACTATAAATAGTGGATAATATTGGGACTAAATACATTAATTAGTGTATTTAATGTCATGAAAATTGTTTCTCACATAACTCATTATACAATTAATCATGTTTTAACTTATAATGTAAATTTTTTCTTTTTTTGTATATTAACATTCAAAAATAATAATAAAATAGAAACAGTCTAAAAATATAACCTATGATAATTTATTCTTTCTAATTAAAAATATAAAGTTTATTTAATAAAATTAATTTAATAATTATGTTAAATTACAATTTAAATAAATTATTTATTTATTTGACAAATAATTTTTCTGAAGTGATCACATTTATTAAACATAGAAAAATTAATTTTGGTTTCATAAAATTATATTATTATATTCATAAAAAAAATTTATCGAACCATTTTAATTAATGAAAATTTTATTTAATACATTTAAATTATTCATAATAAATTATTTTAATGAAGAAAAAGAAAACAGGTTTTCATGATAAAATTTAATTTTTATTTCATTCTTTCAATCACGGATTTTATAATATTTAACACATTCATATAATTATATTATGATATAAATTCATTATATTATTTAGAAAATATTTTTTTCTTTTAAAATTGTTATTTTACTATTCAGAGATGTCATCATACTTTTTCAATTGTCATAATACTATTTCAATGGTTAAATAACAATCACATTGTAGTGGTTGGGTAATAGTTATATCAAAAAAGTCATAATGACTTTTACACCCAATATATTCTCCACTATTATCATATCAAATTATTCACTTCTTTTCATACAAGGTTCTTTAGTTCCCTTACTAATTTCTACAATATTCCCAACACTCCTCTTTCTTATCAAAATTTTTATGGAAAGAGTTATCTTCATGGGACAATTCAAGACTACGTTTTTTACATTACTATGTGCGTTAATATTTTTTTTATCTCAATTTAATATTCCTAGCTATTATAATCTACATTATTTCAGTATGTGTAACATCACTAGGAAATTTAAAATTCACTCCAGGTTTATCTAATGCAAAACAATAATGAATATTCATAATGAATCTTTAAATATTTTACTAATAGTGTAACGACCCATGTTTTTATAAATAATATATTTAGATTTCTGTTAATAATTATGAATAATATTCTAATTTTATGTTAAAGGGGTTACATTTTCTAACATCATTCTCGACACGCAACAATGGGCTTCTCTGAAATCTTACATTGTACACAATATTGAGTTATACTGAAAAAAATACAATAATATTATTAATATCCTAAATTTTAGTTAACTCCTGGTCGTTGAAATAGAGGGAATGAATAGTATCAAGTAAATTTTGAAATATGGCTTACAGAGTTTTAATTGATGATTAATTGATTACCAAATTTATTAGAAATGGAAATAAAAACCAATTGAAAATAATGGATGTGTTTTTATGAAAACATATTTAAAAGAGAATACTTTTTCTTTCAGGTATTTTTATTTATTGAAAATTAAAGTATATATAGAAAATTTAATGTTTTAGATTAACCTTAAATGTTTTCTAGAAATGATATAGGAATAAATTCATTTATTTGGATAAATGAATTATATTTCGAAAAATTAAATTTTAACGCCTTTTGATGGAGAACATTTTTTAAATCCTATTTTGTACAACTTTATATATTTAATTTGAAAAAATAAACATCCTCATTAGATTAAGAACATAAAAAATTGTGGATGATATTTTGGTATTTTTCTTCTAGAGTTCATTTTTTATTGAATAGTGATTAATACTGCATTTTAATTCAATATTTCATTTTAATCTAATTTATTTATATAGGTATATTATAAATTTAATTGTTGTTAAAGTGTAATTGGATTACATTTTTATCATTTAATAAAAAATTTATCATGTTAACTAATTTAACTTTGGAATTGGATATAAACACATCTCAATCTTTTAGTAGTTTTATTTCTTAAAAACAAACTTTTTGGTTTGGACAATGGAAATTAATTTTAAATTAATTTCTGAAATATATTTATTTTGAATTTGGAAAAATGGATTCCATATTTGGAATTAGGTTGTCCAAATTGTGTAGATAGATAGATTTTTTTAAACATTATGATTAGTAATTCAGTAAATATATTATTTACCATGGTTGAAGGGTAAAACCTGTAAATAAGGGTAAAAATAGTATTATAATAATATTAAATTATCCTTTCACATGTAATAACCCTATATTATGATATTTTCTTACCACGAGGATCCTTGGTCCAATTTTATTACCCCATTGCGCTACATGTTTTGGAAAATGACATTTAATTACTTTTAATTTAAAGTTACGGAAAATATAACCAAAACATGCATCATTAAGTAAAACAGTTTCTATATGTGGTTAGATGAGTTATCTATTCCACTAAAAGTATTAATTACAGAAATAAAATTATTTACTACATAAGGGAATTTTATTTATAATTTCTAGGCTCCAAATAAATAAATATATTTATGACATAATAGTCATGTAGTGATTTCAATATTAATGAATTATTTAAATAAATGAGATTATAAATATTAATATAAATTTATTTTGATACTTTATATGTTACCCAAGAATTTTAGGGATTATTATTACTTGATATATTGTAATTAATGATGTTTTTTACAAATAATAAAGTTGGTATGTATTTTTTAAAATTCAACATATGAATAGTATATAAATTGATATAAATGAGTTTTTAAAACAAATACTATTTTAGTAAATGATATTAAACTCCTAAAAATATAAGATTCAAGAAAATAATTTATATAAGGTTGAAAATTTCATTAATTAACAACTTTAGGTTTGATTGGAATTTTATAGTTACTATATAAACCATATATTATGAATATACAAGAAGAAATTGTAAAAGTTAAAAAAATTTACTATGGGTTAAAACTAAATGATAAGGTTAATTTTATAATATAAACTTGTCTAAAACCCATTTTATGAGAGTATTTCCACCCTTACTCATCTTATCATGTAAATATATCAGATTTTTTGTTAATATAATTCTAATAGAAATTAATAAAAAAATAATATTTCAATATATTCTTTAAGTGCCCCTCCACTATCTTATGAAAGGAAACCACCTCTAACCCATTACTCACACCTCTCAAGCCATTTGGATAGCCAAAACTATACACTAATAAGCTCCAAAAATCCCTATATTTCTCCTAGAATCCTTTCCCTATGATGAATCCAATTCAAGAAATCCCTTCGGCTCAAATCAAAAGAAGTACCCGATTTGAGGTAATGTCTTCTCTCAAGTTCATTTCCATTATTTTTCCTTCTCCACTCACTATGCTCTTTTTATTATTTTTTCACATAACAACACCAGTATCATAAATATACTAGGTTTTTTTATTATATGGATTCTAAATACACTTACAAAAACCTCCATCTAATGGGTATAGAACATACTGTTTTTGTAGACAACGAACTATTGCCCAATGAAACAACGACTGTTCGATCTTCTCCTACCATCTCTCATGGTGGCCATTATGATGGAACTGTAATTATATATGAAATATATGTTTTTTATTGTATCTCCAATCTTACGTAATTCTCATTTTGATCAAACCGTTCTACTTTTCTTGTTGAATAAATGTCATAATTGCATTTGAGGAAGTGCGGACTATTGCCCCCTCAATGTGATATGATTCATTCATGCTACGCATGGAACATATAAAGGATGAAATTAATGAAAATATGTAACATATATAACATATATATTACAATATAATACATATTTATAGTTTCATTTTAATTCCTTAAAATATGAAAAAAAAGAATGAATGTAGCGTTCATGTGTACGTACAACTTATCATCTCCATGAACAATGCATTTAATTTCTTATATCCGAATGCTATGGACTATTATAAATAAATATATACAGGATATATATGATATATATGATATCTAAATAATGAATATCATTCTGGAGATAATGTACTTTTGACTACATGGATAATTTGTAATTATAACAAGATCATTTTTTACTCAAGTTTCTAACATCAACAAAATGTCTGATATAAAATCAATTAATTAACTAATTGTTATATCAAGGTAATATGTGATATAAAAGAAATAATAAACATTAAAAAGGTTTTGAATCATTAATAAATTAACTTAGGTTTATTATATTGTTAGAATAATGAGCTTACGAGGAAATTCAGACACAAGTTAAGGGACTTCGTCTCAATCTCCTTTCATTGAGGAATGTTTTGATAATATACCCATACTTAGTTTAAATGGTTTATAATAAACCCCTTGAATTTTACATTAATTTAATGAATTTTTTTTTTCTATGAAATGTTTTACTACCCGGAAAGAGGAATATTTTTTAACATATGTGGTGACAATGACATTTTCGCCGCTTTAGGCATTATTTGATATTTAGCATCCTTAACAAATTTTGATGTTTTTAAAAGGTAAATAAATACCATATAACCATTCTAATTATTTTTTTATTTAAAATTATTTTGAATGTGAATTTACTGTTTCAATTTCTTGAAATTATTTATTGTGATTTAAAAGAAAATTTTATGATTGAAACATTGATTTTTTGAATCTTTTATGTGTGATGATTATATAATTGTACTATGAGATTTGATGGGAGATTACCTTATAATAAAAATGCTAGGTGCTTCCATGATAAAGTAAGGATGGTTGGTTGCAATATAACCTGTAATGCATTGGGTATGGAATTCTATCATATGGTTATTCCATTTAGAGGTATGTGTAGAAGTCGACTGTATGGTTATTCCATTTTAGTAGGTTTATGTACCAACATATCTTTATATTTTATATGTTCTTTTATATAGGATTTATGGTAATATATTGGTTACAAAAATCATAACCAATGATATTATATTCAGTGAAGTGTTTTTATTCTTTATTAAGGTGAAATGTATTACTTTATGATAATGTATTCACGGTTTACTTGTTGTTTTGATAATCTAAAAGTTTTAAAAATTTATGTGTCCCTTACTTAGATTTTTATTCTCATCCCATGTTTGAAATGATTTTAAAATGACTTAAATATGAATAGGGTCATGTATGGGATCAATGAAAATTCTTGATGTCTAAAACATGAATCTAGTAAAGTTTCATTTTTTTGAGTTTTCGTTTTGTGAAAAAAATGGCCAATGAGTAGAAGTGTATAATTTTAATATTAATGTTATTATCTATATGTTATGACATAATTATAAAATTATTTAAACCTGAAAATATCCTCAATTTGAATTATTAAATTAATTCAAGATTTTGTAATGTTTTAGGATGGGGCTTTATAGTTGGTTTGAGAGGTCGGTTTACATACCATTAGAGGTTAGGGAGTAATTTAAGTATAAGTGACATAACCATAATGGTTAGCATATTAGTAAAAGTCATTGTTATTTTATATAAGTTAATAGAGTTTAAGTAAACATGAATAAGTATAACATTGTATTTACCCACCTCATAATGTATTAGATGATGATTTTACAAATGTACTCACACTGACTTTTTGGTTTTAGTAAATGGATAGATCTAGCAGTCACTAAAGTAACAATGGATATGAATGAAACAATGGTGATTTTCTGAGTGAACAACAGAATGAAATGGGAGCTACAATGAGAACACTTATGGTTATTATTAACCAACTATCTGTAGTCATGACTAACCACTTGAACGTTTGTGATTTTTCTAAGGAATCATATATGCGAGAAACTAATCCCAATGGATGTTCAGGTAATAATAAAAAAGGTATCTATATTTAAAACATATACATAAAGGATAGGGAAAGAAACTCCTTGGATAATTCTTCAATGTGATGGAATGATTCTTATGATGTTGTAATGAAGGTCATAAAGAAATGACCTACAATGGAAAAAGGAAGGGTTTAGTTGAATCCATAAAATAGAAACCACTTCTTTATAAGGGATCAATTGAATAATTTAAATGAGGTGTTCATGTTAATTATAAAAATAGATGTCCAATGAATATGGATTGGGAATGGAATTAGCAGGATCATACAAATATATGTTTACCAATTCCTATTTCCATTACAATTGAAGATGAGGAAACTGTAAATGACCTATGAAAGGTAAGGATTACATATTAGCTCATGTTTTCACATTACTGAAATATTAGGAAATTATTAATGATTTTGTATTAAGGTAAGAATTATAAAATAGTAAGATGAAAAAATGGATAAAGGATCATAAAGAATGTTCGATGATTAAGATGTCTAGGAATTGAAGAGTTATGTTGGATATATGGATGATGATATGTTTAATTGTAGTAATTATATGATTAATTTGGGATACATTTTTCTAGTACGTGTAACCTTGAAGTCTGATATGTGAAAATGTTATTCATGGAATAATTATCTTTTCTTGTGTAATCATAATGGATAACTGTAGTGGTTTGTGTGATCATTTGTTTTTGAGGAAATTATGGTTTATTAGTTTTTTGGGAAGAAAAATGAGATGTATGAAATAACCATTGACGTTATAACATGTTATGAATATTTTTAATGATTTTATCTTTTTTTGTTACTATTATTAGAATTATATGGTTTTTGAAAAAGAAAACACGCAGACTGTGTGACAACCCATCGCGTCGGACAATGATGCATGAATCGAACCCACAACCAAAGTGCGAGTGATATTTATCACCTACAACTGGACTGCATAACGTCCCTGGTTTCTATGAATAATTATTTTTTAGATAAATTATTTTATGGATCAATAATTAGTTTATTTTTGGAACTTATGTTTTTTATAGTGTATATTTTTAGTATAAGAAAATTATTAGGTGATTAAGTGATAATGGTTATTTTGTATGAAATTATCTATTTTGGGGAACAAGATATGATTATGAAAAATAAAATACTATGGGATTTAATTTGAAGAGAAATAATGAAATTTTATTTTGGGAAGAATCTATGTTTTTATTATGGACAAACGGTGATGGAAATGATTAAACTATCATAGATAATATGTTATTATGTTAATTATACATTAGTATGATATTTTAAGAGTAGTCAAAGTTATTTTGGAAAACAAATTTAATGATTTAATATGGAAGACAATGTGTTAAATTCTTTGGAATTTTGGGTTTCAGTATTAGTTTGGATTAAATTGATGAATTTTAGGTACACATGTGTATTTAATGACTTTTGTTGAACTTTGGGTCTTGTTTGTTGAATTTTAGAGATTAAGATTACTATTTTTTTTATAGAGGATTGTCCTTTTTGAGGATTATCTGATCTCATACTAACCAATTTTTGGTTTTGGATAATTTCTAAATGTAGGGAAAATATATAATTCATTATTTTTGGATTATGTGATTCTCAATAAGTTGATTCTAGTGCTTCAAGGGTGACCATATCATCGTGAATACTCATCGTTTGGAGAAAAGATAAGTTTATTGTAGAAGTTTATTAAAAGATGAAACTCTAAATGAAAGGTAAGTATATTTCATTAGGTTCTTAGTAAATATAATAATTAAATTCTCCATATTTATGAAAGGGAACTTGAAACCAAAAAGTGTTATCTGTTTAATTTTCCTAATGGGGAATCAACGATTGTTTAACATTTCACATGTTTGTGTTTTTCTGGTGGTAAACTTTCTCCCAATCAGGTTTTCTATCACTCTACATCAAAACATGATTGTTTGTTTTTTCTTCCATATCCATGTTTTTATGGAATCCTGTTATGTGTTTCCTCGGGTGACCTTTATACATCACATTATTTTTTTAAATTGGTGGTTTTATTGACTCTTTTTCTGATGTATGATTTTCAATGATGTTTCCAAGTCCAATTTTAAAAATCTTGAGGAAACAATTTCCAAAAGGGGGGAAGGATGTAAGAACCCAAGAATTTATTTAATAAAAATTATTGACTTAAATTAATAATTATAAATGAGATATTTATTTTATGTTAAAGGGTATGATTTTTCTGATAGTCTACTAGACATATATTAATGGGCTTCTCTGAAATCATACATCGCACACAACATTAGGTTATACTAAAAAATAACACAATAATAATATTATTATTTTAAATGGTAGAAAAATACTATAAATTGTAATGGAAGGAATTATTTTTTGAAATAAATTTTGAACTATGGTTTATACATGTTTCAATTATGATTCATTGATTACCAATTTTATTTGAAAAGAAAAAAAACAAATGGAATATATTGGATGTGTTTTTTTGAAAACATATTTAAAAGAGAAAAATTGGGGTATCATGAATTATTATATAATGAAAAATATATGATATATATTAAATTTAATTTTTTTAATTCATCTTAAATGTTTTCTAGTTATTATGTAAGACAAGATTTTTTCTTTTCAAATAAAATAATTTTTTCTAAAAATATTGTTTTACATCCTTTTGATGGAGAACACTTTTTAAATATAGTTTTGACACCTTTATATTCATTATTTGAAAAAAATTTCCTCTTATATATAATAGGAACATAGAAATTTACTTTCGATGAATTATTTGTATTTTTCTACTAAATATCAATTTTAATGAATATTGTAAAATGCTGCATTTTAATTCAAACCTGCCTTTTAATCTAATTTATTCATATAGATAGATTGTAATTTTACATGGTTTTAAAGTGTAATGAGATTATATTTTTATCATTTAATCCATTTTTTTCATTGGATGTAATTTCATGTTGAAATTCGACATAAACACATTTTAATATTTTTGTAGTTTTACTTCATAAAAACACGTTTTTTGTTTTTTACAATGGGGATTAATTTTAATTTAATTTCTAAAAATCTTTCATTTTGAATTTTAAAAAATTTATTTCATATTTGGAATCATGAGACAAAAATTGGGTAAGTAGGTAACATTTATTTTTAGACATTATTAATAGTAACTTCAGTAAGTATTTTAAGTACCATTGTTAAAAGCTAAATATGATATATAAGGGTAAAAAATAATATTATAATAACATTAAATTACCCTTACACAAGTCCTAACCCTATCAGATGAGATTTTTCTGACCATGGGATTTCTTGGGTCAATTGTAAGACCACATGGAGCCACTTGTGTTTGAGAACGACATTTAATTACTTTTAATTTAAATATAAGGAAAATATAACCTAAACATATATATTTTAGTAAAACAATTTTTTTATTTGGTTATGTGAGATATAATTTAGACTATAAATAGTAATTATAAAGATTAAATTACTTCCTAAATCATTGTATTTTATTTAAAATTTTATACCTCAAATAAATTAACATATTTATGACACAATAGTCATGTAGTGATAACCATGTTAATGAATGATTTAAAAAAATGAGATTATAAATAGTAAAATAAATTTATTTTAGTCATTTTTTTCATCCAAGAATTTTTTCGATGTTTATTTATTGTTATATTTTAATTAATGAAGTTTTTTTGAAATAATAAATTTTTTATTGATTTTTTAAAATTCATGATATGAATAGTATATAAATTGAAAAAAAACGTTTTAAAAATATACTATTTTATTAAATGATATCATAGTTATAAAAATCTATGATTTAGAAAAATGACTTAGATAAGGTTGAATATTTTATTAATGAACCACTTGAGATTATATTGGAAATTTATAGTAAGTATATTAACCATATAGTTTGAATATACAAGAATACATGGTAAAAGTTAAATAATTTTATTATGGGTTTAAGCTAAAAGATAATGTTAGTTTTATGACTTAAACCAGTATAAAAACCATTTTTTAGAGGATTTACACCCATAATCATATGATATATATATATATATATCACTTTTTTGTTATTATAATTATAAATACAATTAATAATAAAATAATATTTCAAAACATTCCTAAAATGCCCCTCCTCCCACTTATAAAAGGACACACCTCAAACCCATTAATCAGACCTATAAAGCACCTTGTATCATTCAAAATCTACTAAAATAAGCTCCACACATCCCTATATTAGTCCTAGAAACCTTACAAAAGTCATTAGGAAATTTAAGAAAGCCCTTTGGCTCAAAGAAAACGAAGTTAACCGATTTAAGGTAATGTCTTCTCTCAAGATCATTTTCATTATTTTTCTTTCTCCACTCCATATGATTTTATTATTATTTTTTTACATTACAAAAAAAGTATCCTCAACATATTATGTTGTTTTTATGTGATTTATTTCAACTACACTTACACACACCTTCGTCTAATCGGTATAGAACATACTGTTTATGTGGATGGCGAACTACAGCCTCACAAAACGATAGTTGTTAAATATTCTCTAACCATCTCTCATGGAGGCCATTATGATGGAAATGTAATTATAAAGGTTATATATGATATTAATTTTATTTTTATGCTTCCTTAATTTTCATTTAGTAAAAATATTCATGATTTTCATGTTGTATTAATACAGAAATTTTATTTGAGAGAGTGCGGACTATCGCCCCCTCAAAGTGATATGACTTGTTCATGCTATACCTGGAATAAATAAAGTATGGATTTAATGAACTTATGTAACATATATAAACAATATATTATAGTATAATTATAATACACCGATTCATCATTTAGTTTTCATTCCTTAAAAGATGAAAAAAGGAATGAAAGTAGTGTTCATGCGTACGTATGACTTACCGTCTCCATGAAAGATGCATTTAATTTATTATATATGAATGCATAATACTATTATAATTACATATTTACTGAATATATATGATATATATAATATATATACCATTAAAATCATTCTTTATATAATTTATTTTTGACCACACAGACCTTTTTTAATTATAACAAGTTTATTTTTGACTCATGTTCTGATCACCAACAAAATGTCTGATAAGATGTCAAAAAATTTTCTAATTATTATAGAAATGTAGTATGTGATATAAATGGAATAATAAAATTCTAAAAGATTCCTAATAGAGTATAAATTAACTTATGTTTATTATTTAGGAAGAACAAAAATATAGGAGACAAGTCGGACTCGTGGTAAGAGACTTCATCTCAATCTTCTTTCATTGAGGTATGTTTTGATGATATACACCTCCTTCTTTTACATGATGTAAAATAATCCCATTTGAAATTTTCTTTCATTCAAATGGAATCTTTTTTCTACGAATTGTTTAATTAAATGACAAAAGGAATGTTGTTTTAATGTATGTGGAGACAAATACCTATTCGCCGCCATGAGAATTATTTGATATTTGTATTCATTAACAAGATGTGATGTTTTTAAAATGAAAATAAATACCATATAAACATTTTAAATATTTTTGTATTGAACATGGTTTTGATATTGGATTTACTATTTCAATATCATGAAATTATTTCTTATGATTTCAAATGCAATTTTAGCATTCAAATTTTGATATTTTCATTCTTTTAGTGTGACGATTATATAACGGTACTCAGAAATTTGATATGTGATTACATGATAAACCAATTACGAGTAGATCCATGATATTACAATGATGGTTGGTTACATTATAACCACCAATTCATTTGGTATGGAAGTTGGTCGTATGTTTATTCCATTTAGTGACATGTTCAGATGATGACCATATGGTTATTCTATTTCCATATATTTATGTCTCAAGTTACATTTATACGATACATGATTCTTTTTATAGGCTTTATGGTAATATTTTGGTGAAAAATTGGAATGAAATGAGATTATATTTGGGGATGTGTTTTTTCTACTTCTATAAGGTGTAAATTACTTCTTTATGATAATGTATTCATGTTTTACATGTTGTTTAGAAAAAAAAATAACAGCTTTCCTTCTTTATGTATTATTTACTGAGATTTTTATGCTAATACCATATTTTAATGATTTTCACAGGAAAAAAATATGAATAGGGTCATGTATGGGATCCTAGAAAATTCATGTTTTCTAAACCATAGAACTAGACATGTTTTTTAAGAGTTTTTGTTTTATGAAAAAATAGATAGTGAGTATATGTGTCTATTATTAATATTCATGTTGTTATGTAGAAATTGTAACCTTATTATCTAAATCTATAAACCTGAAAAGATCTTCAATGAGAATTAGTAACTTCATTCGAGATTATTTATTGTTTAAGGATGGGGCCTTATAAATAAAGAAAAAATTTAGACTTTTATAAGGAAGCATCATAAAATATGTTGGCTGATGAGATGAGATTATAATTAATCGATGAAATGTGATTGTGGTTAATAAAAGAACTATAAAATATATTTTTATATGAATATTATTAGAAACTAATGAAATTCGTCGGTTTCATTTTATTAGATATGGATGGAATTAATGAGGTTAATTGCTATATTTTTTGTTTCAAAAAATATATATGAAGTTGAATATAAACATAGATGAAGAATGAATCTGAGATCCAATTTTTTGAGTTTTGTGCTAAATTTATATGAAAATTAATTTATAATAAATATTTTGTGTATATTTATATTAGACATATGATAAATTTTTGAGGTAGTGATGATTAATTAATATACCAAAAATTGAGAACATCATTACTACATTAACATTAAGAATCAAGTTGAAGTGTTTCCTTGATAAACTGATGAATTTATGTAGCATGGTAATATTTTTTTGAGAATATTTTAAGTTTTTGAGATGTGATAGAGTTGATATGACTAATTTTCATGCTTTTATGTAATATCATGGAATGTGTAGAAAAATATAAAATCCATGTGTATGTTATTATGAAAAAATATCGGCAATTGTCAGGAGGAATTAAAAAATTTATATATTAGTTAAATATTATTACGGTATAATTAACTCTAGAACTACAATGTATATATAATATCTATTAGTAAATAATGGTGAATAAATAATATGTCTATATATAAATGTAGCAAAGGAATTGATTTATTGTGATACATAAGAAAACATAGAGTATATGGAAGATTCTCGAGCTGGAAAATAATATTCACTTTATTGTTATTATGAATACATAAGAGACCACATAACATATATAATAGAAACAACTAATTTTCTATATGGTATATATGATAAAATAGGGAACATGCGAGATTAACTTTGAGGTTTTAGTTAATATGGAAGAATAAATGATTTAGTTCTTATGAGAATAACATATGAAACTAAATGAATAATTTACTGATCTATAATGATTTAAATTTCATAATGATTTTAGATACCCAGTTTCTGATAATTCTAGATATTCATGACTAAATATTTAGAAACAATTTCTAAATATCAAAACAAGATGTTTTTAATGTTTTTTGTTTAGTTTTAAATGGGATAATCCTGAGGCTAGAGATCAAGATAATTTTAAAATTTCAAATTTTTCAAAAATATCCATGCGGTATTTCTAATAATATACTGGGAAGAATAAGATATGGATAAGTCACATATATAATTGAGATATTGATGATTCTCTGAAAAAGAACATCAAGGGTAATGTGGAAAATGTAATAGAAGAAAGAGTGATTGAGGATGATATTATTCTGTTTCTACTGAATATTAAAAATAATGAGACACATTAAGAATGAGTAAATAATGATATTAAATATTTCTAGAATTCCTAACAAATATTTAAAAGGTACAATACAACATGCAGGATTGTGATATAATTCTTCATTCATCATTCTAAAATTGAAAAGGTCCATCTTGTATTCTATTACATTTATTAACATTATAAAAGTCAAACACATTGATTAAAATTATGATCTTATTATTTGATGTTATGGATTTCTAGATTTATTAATATTATCTTTTTACGATAAGGGGGATTGGAGTTCCATTGTAAACAAGAGGGAATTGGTATAAATAACTAGACATGTGGTTGAAAATATTTTTGGAGATACCTAAAATTTCAAGGATGATAACATCCGTATGTGTGTTCAACTAATAATATTTTTAATACACCTGGGTCTTAAAATAGATCAAAAAATAGTATCAATGTAGAAACCCACATTGATGTTGAAAATTGTACAATTATTTTTTACTGTAATCTCTTTACTTTTTTTCCTGTATTTGGAATGTTTTTGTATCACGATTCATATTATATTAGTTCTTCCTTATTGGTGTATAGGTTTGAATAATTAATGTGAAATGAATATAATAATATTTGGATCGCAATGATTCACCCCTTCCTAGTGCAATTGTACTAGATCACTAGGAACTTATATCAATATTAGAGAAAGGATTCTTCCCCTAATTGGATTTATTATGTTTCTAGTGGGGTTTCATTTACCTATAAAAATTACAGATTTAATGATTATTGTGAGATACCTCAGATAGATAATAAATAAGTATCCCTATTATGACAAAAATATTGATATTTTTTACTAAAACCCTACAGAACAAGAAGAAGAAATGGGCTTTTAAGATGATAAGTATCTCATGGGGGTGAAAAGGGAAATTATATTTATCTTTAGTTAAAGGTAATTAATATTTTAATTTATCTACCATATCATTTGATAATTATCCCCTTAGTGATTTTAATTATTGTTTGGAATAGAAAGGGACCCTTGAATCAATTAGTGGCTTTTTATTTGAAATAAATAATTCTTTTAAAATTATCCCACATGATGTTTCTACTTTTATATTTGATATTATAAAGTGTCTACAGTATGAGAAAACACAATTACTATATGAAATGAATGAAATGAAAAATTAATTTTGTAGAAACATTATAGAAGTGAAAACATATCATTAATCTTATTGAAGTCAAAAAGTAAAATTCTAAATTAGATTAAGAAAAACTCACCATAGATTAAAATAAGTATAATGTATAATTTAGGCTAAATCCTTGCATATTAAATTATTTGTTGATAGTATCCACACATTAAAATAAATATAAATATATTTCATAGATTTTAAGAGGTCTTGATTGGATATCAAAACCAATAGAATAAAGAATATTAATAATTAAATGGATGAAGTCAATAATATTTAGGAAGTCTAAATTAATAATGATAGAAATCAATGTTAAAATATTATGAAATTTCATGAATTTCTGATGAATACTTTAAATTAGAGGTTCTTTGATCTGGAAGTCAAATTGAGAATTATATAAATACCCAAAGGTGAATATCAATATGAAGAAGTGAAACGAAGCATTTATTTTAATGTTTTTTATGAGAGTTTTTATACTAAAATAACTCAATGTATTTTTAATATGGTATGGAAAACATATCTTGATTTATCTATTATAGGATCTAGGAAAATTCTTACTATTATTCTAGATGATTTTTTCCCTGTAATAATTTCCATTAAAAATATCAATGATAATTCAAAAAGTCCAAAAATATTAGTAGATAAAAGAAATGACGAACTAATAATTATATAAAGGGTTAATATGAGAAAGTAGAATAGTTTTTTTCTTCAAAAATATCAATAAATGTGTTATTTTTTCTAAAAACTACGACTTATTAATGCAGTGTAAAATGTGATTAATAAAAGAAAAAATGATTCATTGGTCATTGTTGGTGTTTGAAAATGTCTTGATATTATTCTATTGATTGATATAATAATATCATAATCAATAGAAGAAAAATAAGGCCTTTATTATGGGGGGATTCTTGAATTCAAGAGAGATCATTATGAGTTAAGGTAAAGTCTACAAAAAATATGAATATATTTTTATCAAATATATTTAGAAGAATGGATAATTACTAGGAATATTTAAATAAAAATGTTCATAGTGAAGACTCATAGTGGTTAAAATCTACCCGTCATGTGCCAAAAATATTGGAGGAAAGAATAATAAAAAATTTGATAAAAAAATAAAAGATGTAATGTTGGGTTTACTTAGGGAAAATGAAAAGTGATAATATTAAACAAATCATTCCCAAGAAAGATTTAAAAGATGAAAAAGTTAAAATAATATTGTTATATTGTTTATGAAAAGGAAAAATCATAGAACATTTTGACCATTCAATGAACATAAGTTATAAAAGGAGGAATATTGAAAAATAAAGAGTATTTATCCATGATTTTAATAAAATGATTGGTTTTGTGTAAGATATCTTTAAAGAAGAATTTAAAATTCTTTTTGATTTTGTAAAAATAATGTGACTCAATGAATCATGATGGGCAAGGTAAAAAAACTAAACATTATAGGAATACACCAAATGAGTGCAAGATCACTAGGATAGCCTAAATAGAATTAGTAATGAAAATAATGAAATCATAAAATTTTTTATGTTCATTTTTAACAAATGTGAAAAGGGAAATTCCAAAGGTGTAGATAATAATAATAAAAAATATATAATTCTACCCATGGTTACTATTATTTATAAAATAAATGGAGCATTCATTAAGTGTTCTCATAATTATAGAGGTTAAATTGAAGACGTTTTTTGGGGTGAAAATAAATATTCAACCTTATTACTGTAACAAAGATGTAAAAGAGAAAAACCTTATTAATATATATGTGATTATTATTTAATTTATTCATTTAATTAGAGGTGATTTGAATAGTGGGATAAATTATGAGAAAATTATGGAATTTTATTAAATGGGATACTATCCATTATAGAATGATCTAAAAACCACAACTTATTTCCACATAAAAAAATATTCAATGGGAAATTTCCATGATAAAGTATATGTATAGAGACCACTCTTTAAATGGGAAAATGTTTATATGATGATGGAAAACAAATACTTTATGTGAAGTTAGATATTTTAATTTTTTTAGACAATATTAGTGTTAAGGTATGTATGTCACACATTTCAGATATTTCTTTTAGTTGAATAAATTATGGTTTTTATGGGGAAAATGTCATTAATATATTTTATAATGAAATGTAACTTGAATGGGGAGAAACCTCCCTATTTATTAATTTTTTTAGTATTTTTATATATTTGAGTATAAGAAGTAGTAAAATATTTTTTGAAAACACATTAAGAAAATAATATGCTTTGGTATTACATATTGAATATTTCTTTTGCAATATAATTGTCTATAAATTAATATTTTCGATTTTTAACAATATGTGATCTCATATAAACATCGAGTTGACTATTTTTAGGATCTTTAATTAGGGGTAGTGATACCACAGAAATAAACTGAACATTATAATTTATTTTGAATATAACGGTGAAAAAGGAGAAGTAGTGTTGAACACATATTGATATTATTTATTTTATGGGTATTGGTAGTAAATCCTAACAAGGGGATTGAATTGACCATTGGATATTTATTATGGTTGTATTTGGTACAAATATGAATATCAATATGTGTTGGGTGATGATGAATAACTATTTTAAGTAAGCAATTGAGGGTCTAAGATACAAAATGGAGTTCCCATATTATATTCCAATGAAATTTTTTTTAGAAATTAATTCATTTTTAAAGGAATATTATCTATAATTTAGGGATATGAGTTTATTCAAAAGAAGAAGATTAGATACTATAATAATAAATAGACTTTTTAAAAAATAGGGGTGTCCAAATTTATTAAAGCAACATGAAAGTTGATGACTTTTAGATGAGAAATTAATGAATCATTAATATGTTTTCTTTTTTGATCAAGCATTTTTTAAAATAAATATTATTGATGTGTGTGGGTAGAACTGGATAAAATGAGAGTTTGGTTATCATTAGAGATAAATAGAGAGACCTAAAATTAATGCGGTTAATCTTTGTGTTTATGGAATGAAATAAATATTCCTGATGTTTAAGACATACATAAATGAAGAAGAATTTCATTTATAAATTTGTGGAATTGGTTATGTAATTATCTGACAGTTAATTAAAAACTTTTTATGTGTGTTTTTAGTTGATAATAATGATGAATTAATTTTCAAAAATTATTCATTTAAGTGCCCAATATTTTCTACAAACAAAATATATTAAATTTAGTAATAACACTAATCTATTCCTCATATAGGTTTTTGAAAACCTAGTGAATTATATATTATTTTAAATAAGAATTAATGTGTTGGGGATTTGTTATAGATGATTTTAGGAAGTCTGAATTTCATATATTATATCTTCAAGAGAGTAAAACATGTCAACATAATTCATTTGGGATCAAAAAATAGTATACTAATAAATTCATGATGAATTCACACTAAGATATATAAGAACAATAAAAAAGTACATACAATTAACCCTTTTATTCAAAATTATTTTTAATATAACCTATTACATATATAAGTGTGATTCATATATTCATTCAAAAATGTGGTAGAGGAAAGGATACACATTCAAATTAATGTTAATTCATGGAATAGAAATGATTCACCAAGAGATAGAAAATATTAACTCAAAAGTTATTATGAATTTGTATGCCACTGTTAATGATATATAAGTTTAAAATATGTATTCCCAAAGGATCTATATGGTAAAATTTGGAACTTGTAAGATTAATTTTGAGGTTTCAATTCTTATAGAAGATTAAATGTCTGATTTCTAAAGAGAATGAATAATGAAAACATATGATGCTTTTTATATCACTAAAGGTATTAGTATCATGATGTTTTTGAGATAATCTGTGATTCAAGATGATTATTTTCAATAATTGAATGAGAAGAATAAGTGGGATATTTGTGACAATATTTTCATTATTTTGGTTAAAATTATGGATCAGTTTTTATATAGTTGTATGAATATTCAAGAAAAAATATTATTGGTGAATTAAATTAAGGTAAATTCATAGAGAACTAAAAGAGGATTTTTAATCATGAATGAATATTTAGAACAAAATAGCTCTTTTAATTAGTAGATTTAATAATTCAGTAAATTTATTAGATCTCTGTAAGTATAATAAATAAATAAAATATGATATTTGAGTGTAATATTAAAATTGAATATTTTTTAGGAACATGTTGATATATTTATAGAGTTTCAAGTGTGAATATTTTGAAAAACAATTTATGACAATTAAAAGTATTTATTTTTTTTATGATATTTGATTTATTTTAAATGGTAGAATCATGAGGTCAAATTTCAAGGGTATTTCCATATTTAAATTTATTGAGAATTACTAATTTGAATTTTTGAGTCATTAAGGAGAGGACTAATAATAAGGGATGTGAAGTAAAAAAAATTGGGGTCAATTATACATAGAGAAATAATATCAACAATATCAAGTAATAAAGAAAAAATAAACATTGAGATAGTGTATTGTTATTATGTTATTACTAAATAACCCTTGAATCAAGACTCTTGAAAAAGGATTTTTTTGGAATTTAATATTATCATAGTCTCGAAGAAGATTTAGTACAAATAAGTAGACCTTTTGGATCATGATATACTTGTTCATTGATCATTTTAATTGTAATTTAGGATCGTATGAATGTTGTTGTAACAATTTATGAGTAGGTATTTTATGCCCACTATTGAAGAATATGATCTTATAATTTTATATCGACAAATCCTGGATTATTGAATAAAATTATTTTCTATAAGTTGAAATGGATTTCCATTATAAAATGATGGGGTTTGGTATAATGAACATGTTGGATGAGTATAATGCTTTTGTGAGATTACATAATGGTTAAAAACTAAAACTCATTTTTTTTCTATTCTCTATTTTATATTATAAATATCTATTTCTCCTAATAAAATTGACACGTCAAATAAATATTCACTAAAATAAAGGGGGAACAAAATTAAAGTATCTTGTGTCAATGTCTCTTTACATTATAAATTTCATGTGGTGTGTTTTTTTTCATTATTCATGTGATATATATTCAAGGAAAATGGTATATATGGTCTAATAAATAACGTGATAATAAATAAGTAAAATTTGGTTTAAATTAATTCACTCCCCAAACTTGTATATGTACAGAATATATATAGGAACATCATAATGTGGTTCTGATGCTTTATGAAAATTTCTCCCTCCCAATTCACCCATAATCAACATGTCATCAATGTTTCTCCCAATTCTAAATGTTTATATATTGTATATAATTTTTCATTAATTATTCAAGTGATGTATTAAAATTTCATTCTCTATGAATTATTATAAGACAATGTGTGAACATCTTTTATCCATATTGTTCATTCTATTTTCCAAATGGTTTTTACCCTATTTAATATTTGGAGTTTTTACAAATTACATCACATCTTGCTTATTTTAGATAATTTTTACAATATTTGCCTCGCCTATATTCTACTACACTGAGGAATAATATTTTAGGTATCCTTAAGTGGTATAAGAGATATATTTTTTCATGTATTTTTCATATTTTTTAGCTATTATAAATTTTCATAAATTATATTATGCCTTATATTTAATGATTTGATTTATATTTCATATAAGAAAAATTTTATTAAGATAATTCCAAACATATTAATAAAATAGTTGTGGTTATACAATGAATTTATTTTAATTGGATGTTATATTTCATACTATAAAATTAAAAGGGAAAATTTTATTTTATAGAATGGGATGATAGAAGAGGTGTTTCCAAGGGGTAATTTCCTACCAACGATCGGTGAAAAATTGATTGTTGTTATAGAGTATAAATGGAAGAATATAAATGGGACTATAATTTCCATCACCTGTTGGGATTTGTATAATGTTATCCAACCTATAATTTTGGAAATGAGGATGAAAATAATATTTGGGTTATTTTGATGATGTTGTATGATGTCATTTAAATATGAAAATTTATTTTCTTGAATTTAAAACTATATAGTTTCTAGAAGTCTAAATCACCATAAAAACTTATAACATCAACAATGTAAATTCAATTTTTTATCGATAATATAATCTTGGATAAAAATATTTGATTTTTAATGTAAATAAATTCAACTCTAAAGGCCTCTATGTTGATATTGAGTACTCATTATCAACCACACATGAAATTTACAAATGGATATGTTTCTGTTAAAAATTATTGTTCATATTTTTATTAAGGAAGAAGGATAAAATGAGAACATATATGATAAGAAAAAACATTACACAAAGTAGATTCCCTATAAACTAAGAGAGGATGGGCAATGGTGTAATGTTTTTCTGAGGACTAGAATCATGTAATATACTAGTTATAGTGTAGAAATAATAATGTCACATGTTATAACTATTGAAAGATAAAGCACTAAAAAAATATTGTTATAAATATAATAGAAGTGGAAATTACCCCCCAAGAAAAAGGGGAGTGTACTTAAAAAAATAGTGTAATAATATTTATTAATAATGTAATAATTTTTGGGGGTATAAAACACTTAAATTAACCATGAATAATTGAGATTAGAGAATCATGAAAAATGAAATCTTGAAAATTAATTTTTGATTAACATGAACCTATCTTGCTTGGACTTTTGTAAATGAATAAATGATCATGAATTGAATAAAATTAGTTTCTATAACATGAAACAAAATATACAAAATGATATAATATATACCATTCAATGAGTATTTGATGTGAAGTGCAAAAAGTTGGTTATATTATTTTTTGGATAAGTTGAAGACATCATATGTCAGAAACCTAATTAGATAGCAGTGGGGGTGGTTTCAATTGTGATTACATATATTAATGAAGGTGGATAATATCATAATGAAAATATAAATTCTCATGTGTGAAACCTAAAAAAATTTAGAGATATTTTTTACACTAACTACCATGATGGAAAATTTAAAAATGCCATTTATTTTAATTTTTATCCATATATCCAAAATATTTTTAAATATTTTTATGATCAAAAGATACATTATGGAAATAAAAAAATATCCATACCATTTTTTGTGAAATGGGACATTATTAATCAACATGGATTGAATTGTAAAACATCATTGAAAAAGATAAATGATACCCTAAATTTCAACCATTATAAAATTTACCATACACTATTTATATCTATCATTAGGGAATGGTATTTCATATCACTCATTGATGACTAACCAAAATGATGTAGGGTGTGAAACAACAAGAGTAATTTAGATGTTTTTAAATTCATTAAAATATAAAATTCATGAAAGGATCTTGAACACATAAATAAGATAAATATCCTTATGATTATAAAAAATATAGAATATATGAGAAATTAGATTGAAAATTTATATCAATGAGAAAAAATATAGAGGATAATTAAAATCTCATATAGGCCTTAGTGGAAAGTAGATTTATATTACATGAATAAAACGATATTATATATAATAAGAGTGATGTTAATGATAATTGATTATACCAATATGTTCGAGGCAGATGCAGTGATGAATGCATATTATGTTAACATTTAACATTTTTTTGTGGAAATTTACATTAAGTCATCTATGGAGATATATACATGTAAACCTATAGACTATTATAGAATACATAATTTATGAAATTCTATATAATCATTATTCAATGAACATGATATATCAAGGTAAGATTTTATATCAATGAAATTTATCTTCTTTTGATAGATTGATGGTGTGGAGGTGTGTCATTTTTAGGTCCCCACAACCCAAAACATTAAATCAATAGAGATGAAATGTTTTTAGAATAGAAGGTAAAAATGCTCATTTATGTTGATGTAGAAAGAGAGAACAAAAAAACTGCTATATTCAGGGTGGAGGATGACTAAAATAAATATCTTGTATCCTTTATATAATTATTGAAAATTATGAAAAATAATCTGCTGATTCTAGAATACTATGTCCACCATTGAAAGAAAAACAACAATATATAAGTTATATTTTATCTCTATGAGAAATATTATATACATTATATAAAAAATATTTTTATAGATTCTAATTTATTATGGTTATATATTATAGATATGTATCCTCATTGATATGAGAAATACTGGGGAAACATGAATCTGTGTATAATATAAAAACATGTGATCTCATTCTATAAAATCATTGATGAAAAGACAGTATAAAAGAATGGGCCTTTATGATCATGCATGAAATAAAATACCTAGTGGAAAGATATCATTCCAAACTAGTCATCAAAATATATGATTAGAAGAAATGCATTATTTTCAAATAAATATTTTCTCTAGGTGTAATACTTGTGAATGTTTAAATGGTTCTTGAAATGTGTGTTATATATATTTTACAAATAGTTTTTTTAAATTTATAGAAAGTTTTTTACCATGGTGTTCTTGATGAATAAATATATATGTTTTAACCGAATTTTCTTAATGAAAAAACAGAGAAATTTAATTATAGGTTAAATAATTTTTTATAGTGTCAATAAGACAATATTATTTTATAATAATAGATTTCATTATTATATTATTCGACAACAGTGGAAAAAATTTTACACCATGATCGATGAAATAATACTTAGAGTGGGGAGGGAGAATCAATGAGGCTATCATTTTACCAAATAAATCATTTCAAATATTTTCCTCTTCACCAATTAATTTAATGGATTTATCACTCATCTCTCACTATTGTATCACAAGTAATTAGTATAATTAAGAAAAAATAGAATGCCACACATGAGTTTGTTTATGAGGCTCACCTCCAGGATGGATGAAAAATTCCATAGTGTAATTGGGTTGTTTTCCCACTCAAACATTTCATTGAAATTTCTATAATTAAATAGCACATTCATGAGAATATCCATAAACCTTTTATCCCAACAACAAAATTATACAATGAACATATTCAAAATTAATTTATTTTTGGAAGTCCCCTTTTGAAATGGGTTGAGAGGGAACCCCTACAAGATCTAAATGAAAAAAGGAATTTTTTCTTTAATTATATAGCTAGAGGCCCATTGACACAATTCTCCAACATATTTTTAATTGGCCAAACTATAGTTGGAGAATATACACCCCACATGAGGATGTTATCAGCTAGTAGTGACTACTATGATGTTGGATGGGCTAATTGAATGACCTCTAAATCTCTCCTTCAGTTCTAGATCCAGTAGCTCAACCTGGTGTTTGTTGTTGCTATAATCCATCATCTTGTGGATACTCTAGTACAGTAAAACATGATTTTTTCCATTTTCTTATGACCATATGTACCTGTGTTCATTTCGTGGTGTGATGGACTTGTAGCTCAAAGGGCATGGATTTCATAATGGCATTATAGCCCTCTAGCCCAAGACAGTGGACCAAAATCCCAAAATAAGTGAATAGTTCAACTACTATAGTACATGATTCAATACTAAGTATTTATCTTTGAAATTATCCTTTTCTTTTATTTGATCTCAGGTTTTATACATGATTAAGAGCTCTGTTAACAACTCAGATACCACCCCAATTTCACCAAATTGTTACAATTCACAAAACAACTAACAATGAAAGAATATAATTATTGTCTTTAGATTCATACTGAATAATTCTTTCTATTTGAATAATTTTTTGGATAGATCTTCATTGAAGTATTATCTATAGTGTAGGCTCAAGTGTCACCTAGATGGTGTGAATAAGATAACCTTCATCAACATGTAGTAATAAAAATGCTTCAACCTTGTGTTTAAATCTTCAATTACTATTTGATGAATTATTTAAACCATATAATAGTGATATATCATAGTTTGGCCTCATCTCTATTCTTATTTTTCCTATAAGATATTTATTAGATAATAATCAATATAGTCACCCTCTCTTTTTCTTTAACTTGTATGATAATTACTAGATAATATTATTATTGGGATATTTATTAGCTTATTATAATACTATTTAAATTCATAAGATTTATTTCTTAACCAATGTGTGGTACATTTCATCATACATTCGACTCACAATTGTGAAAGTAGGTGATGCAAAATGAATGACATTTTTTTATGGGGCAGTAGTCTTCTATATACATGAATGATTATTTCAAAACCGATTTATTAGAATATGATAATGATATAAGTAACTATCTTAATTTTAAAAAATATAATTAAATTTTTTATTCTGAGGACATTAAATAATCATGATTTAATAATAATTCTAGGAGGTGGATAAATAAATAAATTAAAATGCACAGTTAAGGGACTTAACTTTTTTTTGGACAAATTCTTTTAGATTACCTCAAAAGCCATTCTAGGATGGATATATGAAAAAATTATGGCATATATGTAGATATTAGTGGATTATGGAATTTATATTGGTATTTATTTGTAGATATAATGGGGGTTTTAATTGTGAAAAGGAGAGAAGGGTGGGTGGCCTTTTATATATAATGTGAGTGGAAAATTGTAATTTTTTTAAAGAAAAAGGTGAACCCCTCCAATTTCACAAAATAAAAGTCTCCAAAATGATTCATCAAAAATAATTATAGGCGATGAGTTCTAAATATTCCCATAAATTCTTTTTATGTAATATTATTGGTTCTTTTATCACTTATTGTTTTACATCACTTCCCCTCCAGTAAACTAATTTTTACCTTAACTGTGGTAAAAAATATTTTAATTTTTTTCTATTCTAGTTATCCAACATCTAAGAAACCCCCTGAATGGATGGATCATGGATTATATTCTATATAAGAATGTACCACACCTCAATTATTACTCCACCTCTATGAAAAAAAAAGTTATCTAACCATTTACTGTTTTCGTTTTATATCCCCAAATATATGTTTTGGAATTATTCATTGTGGCTATTTTTATTGTGAAAAAGTGGATTAAATATAGATATATAGAGGTTTTCCATGTATAAGTATCTATCATCGATCCCAAAAAATACATCCTCCACCACCTTCTTCGATAAGGTCTAATAGAACCAAATGGATTCATTGATTGATGAATCTACAATTGTTGTCCTCCCCTTTACACTACAATGGGTTACACCCCATCTTAATTTGACAGAATAACCCCCATTTATACACTTTTAGGTTGACCTATGATACCTATATATCATATCACCTGTTTAAGAACTAGTGTTTTTTCATTGGTAAAGACTCCACACAGAAGTCATCAACCGTATAATGAGGTGGACTATTACTGATGGAACCCTACACCATGGAAATACACCTTGTTATATGGTGGATATCCTTATAGACCGTCTATACTTCATGCTTATTCATTCTCCGTAGATATATTATTTTGGAATTACTTTTGGTATTTCTCCAACATACAACTATGGGATTCATTATTGTGTGAGTATGATCATGTTTTTTATAGACATGGTATGGTGATGACACCTCAGACAGATATTTATGTTCCCATGGAAAATATTTTGATTGGAAGTTCATTAACTTCATTAAAAATCATTATAAATTTTTTCCTGATAAGATTAATGTTTTATAATATATTAATTTAGTACTTGATATGTAATCTCAAGCGGGTGTGTTTATATTTTTACTATCATGACTTTTTCCCATGATTTGTTTCTTGATAGAATGATTTCTTGATGTTTTATGAATCACATTGTGGTATTTGATGATACTATATTGTCTTGATGTGTGCGATGGATATTATCACCAACTTCCTAGACCATTTTCCTGATGGAGGACTAGTTTGTATACACTTGGCATTAGCTAAACCTGTAATGATTACTCTTTTTGGAGTGCATGCATGATTTAATGCAATGAAGATAGTGAAACATTATAGCTATATAAAAATTCCACTACGTGATTCCTTGTGGATTATGATTAGATGGATGAAATTTTATCCCTTGTGGATTTTTACTACCACCAAATTCCTTATAGATTCTAGGTATGTTTTAAGGATTTGATTTCTTGTGGATTATGAGTACTACCTGATGCCATGTTTATTATGGGTAGGTTTTTTCACATGATTCCTTGTGGATTTCAAGCGACTCACCAATATACTTATTCCTAGTTTTGTATACAAGTTGACATATTTTAGTTTTTCTAACAATGTGATAGTGCTTGTACATTAACGAATCTGGTTTTTCCATTTTGGTGTGGATATTTTTGTTTTAAGTCCATTCATATGAAATTAGAGGATAAGAGTTCAAGGGATGGAAGAAATCCTGTTACATGATGTTACTAGGGACTATACGTAGAGTAATTTTTTTATATGTCGTGTATGAAGGGATACATTCCATGTTATCCCAGTATACGATCTTTTAATGGTCTGTCCAAGATATTGTATGGACATGGGGTGTAGTCTCAAGTGCATGATAGGTAATTTTGTTAATTGATTAAATCATGTAGAATCGTCCTTTTTGAAAAACAGATGTATAGAAAGATACCCCATTGAAGAGCATCATGCCTAGGATATTCTAATAGGATTTTTCTTTATGTTTCGTCATTCGATCTTCAATTTGAACTTCACAGGATGCATTGCATTCCCCTTAGTGAGATATAGATTCAATTTTATCCTTTATTCCTGATTTCTTCTCTTGATCTATTTTTTTAAGATCCTGATTTTATACCTATTTTATAGATCTAATTGATTCTTGGTCAAATTAGATCCTGATGGTTGATGATCAAAGTCATACAAGAATGAGGTAGGTGGTATTGTGCCTTTTTTTAATTATCCGGAAGTTTATATATGTCAAAGTACTGCATTTAAACTTTTATAGAGTTTCATGATTGAATAATGAACCCTTATATGGCCTATTTATTGTTAGGTAATTAATTTAATAATTTGAAAGCTCATTTTTCATTGTGAGAATTGATTTAGGGCCACCCCATTGGTTGTGTTTCACTTGGATGGTCGTTTATTAAAGAATGTCTATGAGGATTGACTTGAATTCCTATTATGGGGTTGTCAAAATTGTATTTCTCATTATTTTTTTCAAATGATAAACTGATTTTTTTAGGAATTATAATTGTTTAAATTTCATAATAGTATTGATATTTTTTCCCATGTTAGTTATCCTTCCTTAACCATGAAATAGATTAATTTACATGTGGTGGTTATTTTTAGACTAAGCCCATGTGAGTTGATTATGTTAAAGCCATGTGATAGTTTAATTCACAGGTGTTACATATGAGATTGATTGTCTGAATGAATTAAATTATAAAAAGATGTAATTACCAATGGGAAGGACATAGTCATGGTGAAAAGACATGGTCAGGCTCATGTGTCTAATTACACCATATATAAATTTGTTGAAACTTTATGTCCGAAAAAATACAATGGAAGGCTTCAAGAGGATAATTATATATTGGTCATGATTAAGCCACATAGAGGGTGGTCGAGCTCATTGAGTCTTCTTTAAAGCGTAAAGAGAACCTAGGATCCATTGAAGGATTCCCAGGTCGGGATCTATTGAAAATTGATTAAATGATTATTATGTCCTGAGTTGACTGTTACTTTTATAGAGGGGGTTGTCAGGCCTAGACTGGACCTCAAGATAATTTATAATTCACATAAGATGAATAATGAGATGGATGACTTATGATGGGTCTTCCAAGGCAATGCAAAATCATGGATTTGATCTTCACTTAAATATGTTTACATTGTCTTCTATGACTTCTGTTGTGCTTGATTTTGAGTACTCATAGTTTACTAATTTGACTATTGTACAGTGATTATTATATATATTCAATGATATATTGGCGCCGACCTTTGGTGGTTCCCTACTGGGATTTAGTCTCACACCCTATTTGGGTTATTATTATTGGCCCAAACAAATTATATTATTTCAGTTGTTGATAAGAGAAAGCACCATACTACAGGTACATGATGCGCTTCATAGAAGTCAGAGGGCATGTGACTGAGCCGAGGCTTGTGATTCTTCATAGTCTCTTTTTTTACTTTTTTATTTTGAGACATATATTGTGTGTTTCTTCATTGTACTTTTTTGTATGATTTCCTTCAACATGTGACATGCTACACTATCTTTTGTATTGAAGGATTCATGGTTCTTTATAATATCAGTCTTCAGCTCTTTATTTCGCATGTATTCTATTTACTTCATCTTCTATGGTATATTATTATTCAGTTGGGTTATACTCTTCCAATTAGAGAATCTTTTACCCACTATTACAGACTAGGCTATTGCTGTTATTCGGCAGCCTCTAGAATTTGGGGAAATGCATATGAGGCCATGTGGCCAACCAGGTATAGGGCTCCAGTTGGGTGGCACTCAGACCCAAGACCTATAAAAGTTGTATCAATGGTTTTTTCCCTATTATGATTTAATTGTTGGAGATGATATAAAGGTAATGGAATTTTGAAATTATCTATGCCCGGAGTGTCTATCCCTTCTATAGGGAAAATCCAAATTACCTCGAATGAAATTGTATTTTTTTGGGTTTTGAGCTATTATAGTTGATTCTATTTCACCATTGGGTGACACATTAATTTTGTAATGTTATTACTGATAACATTGTGGTTCAATTTTTGTTGAAACCCACTGAGATGAGGGTATACCATATCATGCATCATATAGGAACTTGGTATAAAACACATGTCATGTATTCTTCTATGCCATTTAGATAGAATTACTAATTGTATTTCATTTTGATTGATGTCATTATAAATATGAATTCTATTGTGATAGGTACCATGATAGATATTAATTTTGATGTGATAGGTGTATTGGTTTGTGTTATTGTTGAATTTGATGGATGTGAAACTTTGGTCCCAGAGGAGTACAGGCCCTCTTGGATCGGGAATTGGTGGATCACATATCACCCATGGGATATATATTATGTTGTGATTTTTTATATGTGGATTCCAAGAATTTATTCGAGGTGACTATGGACCCCATGGATCATAATTTGGCACACCATTTCTTTATTTTTCAAAACAATGGTTCCAGGGATGTTTTTGAGGCATATAGTTTAAAAACACAAACAACACGACATGTGATCCTTTGGACACATGCCACATGTTCTTCAATTTGGTATGAAAAGAAATGTTTATGTACATGAAGCATACTATGAGTACACATCTTATGGTTTTGACCGTGTATCCGGCTGTGAGATAGAGAGAGAGAGAGAGAACGGGTTATTGTGTTTTTATCCGGACACATCGTGTATCTTAATTAATCGTCTTTTGGTTTTTCATAAGTAGACTTGTGTGGCTCAAGACATATAAAAGTACATGTATAGGAGGGATGTATTGATTAAATGTCTTGTTTCATCCTAACACACCATGTACCAAGGATGTTTACACGACCATGATCAGCAGAGTAACATGACCATGTGAGAGTTTAAGGGGACAAGTCATTTATAGTCCCATATTTCTTGTAATGGGGGTGTATACACACCCATGACGGTATGAGTACATGAACATGTAAGGGATGAAGTGTAAACCCTGTTTTTATGTTATACACATTTTGTTCCCCAATTTTGTGAACATTTTAGGCTTTTCTTATCCTATTTAGTTCATTCTCTTTTAAACTGGGCACCTTGATGAATAAGCTTATGCAGATGTGTATGTGATGGACTTTACAAAGAAATGCCTCCATGATGATCTACAGTAGTATGCTATTAGGGTGATGATAATAATACCCTAGTGGTTGTAGGACATGGGCTACAAGTGGACCCTCCTGTTGTTCCAGTCGCGGCACCATCTATTATAATGGACATGGGTGCAGATTCACTTTTCTGTGAAGGATTTAAGAGGCTCATGCAAACCATTCATGGAGCACCAAAGCCTACCACATCTATGGAAGTACTGACATGAGTGTTCCAACAACAACATCCACCAACATTTTCTTGGGAAGGTGGGCCACTTGATATAGAGTCAAGATAGAGGCCACGTTATCAATATTCCAACATATAGAGATGCCTATTAAGATGAGGTCCATGATCATAACTTATATACTATGTGATTCCTCCAAGAGGTGGTGGGATGTTACGACATAGAAAGATCATCATCAGGACATGGAATGGGGAGATTTTTTGATAGTCTTATTTGAATAATTATTTCCTAAGACACTGAGGGCCAATAAGGCCCATTAATTTATGCATCTTGAGTAAAGAGATCTATCTGTTATTGATTAATTTTCACTCTTTACTGAAATCCATTGCTTCACATCTATTCTTATGGGTGACAATCTATCAATATCTGGGTGATTCAAGGATGGCCTCTTGTAGGACATCCTCTCATAGGTGAATATCTTCTGGATAAAAATTTTATCTGATATAGTGAACCATGTGCGGATTACCAAAAAGAATCAAAGGGAATCAGGATGTGAAAGATAGGGTGGCTGGATACAGAAATATGATATTGTTTCGATTAGTATTAGGAAGCGTCTAGAGAAAACACTTGGTGAATCTAGTACTCATAATTTATCTTATGGTAGCTAGGAGAGGTACTTCTATTGGGGAATAATTGGGTATACTGGACCTCAGTTCCCATTAGACCCTGTTTTGTGCTGATATTGTGGAAATATGCACCACATTTAGTGTTTATGCAAGAAATTTCCACCAACATCTAGTGCGAGATGGTTTGAACCAACTCCATGTTCAATAGTAGGGCCATGAGATTCATACCAGTCAGGGAACTCGAGTGTGTCAGACCATTTGGGAAAAGGTAGTGGTCATGGATGAGGTAGCCAGACCCAAGGATCTCAATGACAGTAGGGTGGGTCATCTTAGGGTAGCCAGGCAGCGTCGAAGGGTTGTGGTACATGCCAGACATAAGCAGTGCAATAGGCATAAAAGGAGTAGGATCCCCACACTTCTACAATTAGAGTTATTATTATATTCGCATTTTTTTAGCTTATGAACTCTTTGATATAGGGGATTCACATAGTTTCATATTTTTACCCATTTTTGGGAGCCTAGGGCTCCATGTTTTTATATCTAATGATGTAATGAAACTTGATACACTTTTAGGGATTAGAACGGAAGGTGTGAAATAGTGCATGGAATGCCCCCATGAAATTGGTGGGTGTCACTTTTTTTGGGTTATTTATGTCTTAGAGATGACATGATTTAATTTCATACCTGGAATGTTCTTTTTAGTCTCCTTTCAATCCTTTATCAATTTTTATCCCCTCAGGTTGAATTTTACATTACCCAAAGGCAGATCATTTTTATAGAAGGGAGATTGGGATGTCCAGGAAAGCCGATATGGACTCGAGAATCGTGGGATGAGTGGGATGACATCATAGATTTCCAGGTTATATTTGGATGAAAATCGAACATGTTATATGGACTTTTCACCGGTGGATGATCATTTTAGGGATGTATTCTTATATGGATTTTTAGGTTTACCTCTGGTAATATTGGTAGAGTTCTCTATCAAGGTAGTATCAGAAGCTTCACCGATATCCATCCCTCCATATATGAGGGATATGAAAGAGATTCAAGAGCTCAAGAATATTCTAGAGGATTTAGAGGCTAATGTTCTTTCTGACATAGTACATCTCCATGCAGATCACTGGTCATTTTTGCAAAAAATGCGGATGGTACCCTCTGGCTATGCATTGATTTTTGGAAATTGAACCGGTTGATGGTGATAAAATGATATATTATTATATAAATAGATGATCTCTTCGATCATCTCTTAGGAGCTTGGGTATTCTTAAATATTGATTTGAGGTCTGGTTATCATAATGTGTGTGTTTGATCATAAGACATGCCTCACATAGCTTTCTAAAGATGATATGGTATGCATGAATATGATGTTATGTCGTTCATTATCAAGAATGATCAAGTGGTATTCATGGAACTGATGAACTAATTGTTCCACAAATTTTTTATTTTGTTGTGGTTTTCATGGATAATATCTTAGTGTATTCCCATGATCGACACAACCAAACCACACATCATGGGAATTTTTTGAGTTCACTAAGAGAGAATAAATTATTTGATAAGATCTTAAAGTTCTACTTCTGGATGGATCAGATTCATTTCCAAGGTCGTGTGATTTAGGAGACAGTAGTATCGGTGGACCCCTAGAAGGTCATATATATAGATACCTAGGAGTATTCCATGAATTTATTTAAGGTACAAAGCTTTCATGGGATATATGGTTACTACAAGTTTTACATATAGAACATATCATGCATATTAGTGATGATGAGAAGCTGAAAAAGAAGGGTGTGAATTTCATAGGGTGAGATTCATGAAAAATTTCTTTTTAGGGGATGAACGGTATTTTAGCATCAGTATTGGTGCAAGTTTTTATAGAGCTAGGAAGGAGTTATACTATGTGCAGTGATGCAGCAAGTATTGGGCTGGGAGCAGTGCTTATGTAGGGGGATCAATTCATTGCATACCAGTCTCATCAGCTAAGGACATAAGAGAGGAACTACCAGATGCACGATCCCGAGTTAGCCAATGTTTTTCATGACTTACAATGTGGGTGAAATTACATGTTGGGAGAGCATTTTGTGGTGTATAGATACCATAATAGTGTCAAATACATATTTACTTAGCATGATCTGAATTTGAGGTAGCATAGGTGGGTGGAATACTTTTAGTATTTTGACATTGATCTTGCATAAAATCCTGGAAATCCAATAAAATGGAAGATGAACTAAGTAGGAGGACTCAGATTCAATTAGTGATGAAAGCCTGTTGTGAGTGTAATCTTATGGAATTGTCCTCATAGATTTACTTGAAGGGTAACAACAGACATGGATAGAATTGTTTTACATACATAGATGTTACCTCAACCATACTAGAAAGAGTGAAGATATAGAAACATTCATATTTCGAAGTCCTAGTTCAACCAGAGAGTATGTTATGAGAGGACCATCCTCCTAGTTTGACCATAGGTGGGGATGAGGTTCTATGGTTACATGGTCGTGCAGGCGTGTTAGTATACTTGTTTGAGGATATGATGCGGGGTTATTATGCTTTAGTTTTGGCAGTGCATCATGGTTTCACAAAGATGTATCAGAATTTACATCATTATCACTAGGGGATATGCATGAATGGATATATATATGTGATTTTTTCATGAGATGTTCCACCTACTAACAGGTGAAGGCGGAAGACCAATAACCAGAAAGACGTTTTCAGTAGAAACCCATTCCTGAGTGGAAATAGAATTATGTCGTGATGGATTTCATGATGGTTTTAATGAGGTCAAACTGAGGTAATGATGCAGTATGGGTTGTGGTTTACAGGCTTATGAAGGTCGTAAATTTCATGCAGATCAAGGAAACCATTTGTCTTGATCATCATTAAAGGTTTTACAAATGTGAAATTGTATGATTTCATGAGGTTACACAATCTGTCGTTTCATATAAGGATGCCCACTTTACATCACATTTTTGTATATGGATAAAAAGGTCATTCTGTACATAGGTTATCCTAAGAAAAACATACCACCCCGAAGCAGATGGCTAGTCAGAGTGAAGGATTTAGGTGATGGAGGACATGCTTCAGGTAGGAATCCTGGATTTCAAGTGGTTCCTAGGGGACACATATACCTCTTATTGAGATAACCTAAAACAATAGCTTCCACTATACTATTCACATGGTGCCATTTGAGGATTTTTTTGGTAGGACATGCCAATCACCCCTGCGTTCGATGGAGGTAGGAAAAGTGCTTATGTTGAGACATTGTCTTTTCCAGGAGACCAATGTCCAGGTTCAGTTGATTCAGAAATGGATGTCTACTTAAATGTATCTTCATAAATCATATGCTGATCTACGAAGAAGATATTTTATGTTTAGGTTCATGCATCATGTTTTCCTACAAGTCCACCATGGATGGGACACAATAGGATCTGGAGACAGGGTAAGGTTTCACCGAGTTACGTCAGGCCTTCTGAGATTCTAGAAATCCTAGTGAAGGTTTCCAATCTATTGAGATTTCCTCATAGGTATAGGCCCATGCATGGTGTCTTCAACATTTGTTGGTTCTGGCATTATATTTTTTACCCATCTCACACGTTTCATCCCATGGAAGAGGAGTTGTAGGAAGATGCATCATTTGAGGATCATCCCATTTGTAATGTGGATCATAGTATTAAGGTTCTTCGTTGCCAGTTTGTTCCTCTAGTACAGGTTCCATGGTATCATGACCGAGTTCAGAATGAGACATAGGAAATGGAGGCCAATGTATGATCGTGATGGCCAGAGTTATGATCTGATGTTCCTTTACTACCCGTCCAAGGAAATTCAGGGACAAATTTCTATAAGGGGGGAAATTTGTTAGAACCTAGTTCTTCCATAGATTTATGAATCTTTCCATTTTTGTTTATACTTTGGAAATTGGAGGAAAAGAGGTCAGGGGTTGGTTTCATGCATGCTACACGATGTAACTAGGGACATCATGACATTTACATTTCTTACATGCTCTGTATGGTGGGCTACATGCCATTTATATCCCAGTACATGACTATGTAATTGTCTGGCCATGAAACTGTATGAACATGACGTATAGTCTCATGTACATTCCAGGTGATTTTTTAATTGATTAAATATGGTAGTATTGTTTTTTAAAAAAAATTTATAGAAATGGACACACTTCAATGAGCAACACTCATAGGAGATCTGAACAAGATTTTACCCATTTTTCCCTCACGTAGAAGATGAATTTAATCATGTTTAGTAATACTAATGACTAAAATTAACGGGGTAATATATAAATAATATGAACTTTCAAGTCCCAAATATTGAATCCATTTTATCCAATTACATAACTATAAGTTCCATAAAATAATTTAAAAATAAATCCACAAAACATGATGAAATATGGGTTTTCAAGAAAATTCATTTTAAAGAATAAGATAGTATTACATTAAATCTATGAATAATTATCCTAATTATAATAATATAAATTAATATATATTTTTATATATAATTTATACATTTCATATAAACTGTAAACCATTAGTGGTTATTTTTAATAATTATAATGGAACTGAATTATGCACTTAAATTCTGTTTATTAGAAATTTTTTTTTAAAGCATAAAAATTTATTCAAATAGAATTAATTAGATTATGTTTATTAAAATGGGTCTTATTTAATGATAAATAAATAATATATTCTTTGGAAATTTTAAATTACATTACTAAATGAAATGAAATTAAGATTTAACAAAAATTGTATTTTTCATAATTCATCAAAAAAATATTTTCAAAAAAATAAATAGAATTTTTCCTAACTAAATTTTTATTTTTTGATTTCATAAATGGGTTTTATATTATATAATGAAATATTTAATTTTTAAATAAATTAAATTATAATACCCTCCAAAAAAATAAAATCTATTTTTAATGAAAATATATTTTTTAAAAATAAATTTATTTATTAAATTGTCAGTTCTTATTTTATATGAATTAGTCAATATTTTTTTAATAATAAATTACTTTATAAATATATTTTGTAATTTAGTTTTCTCAATTCAAACCTATCAATCTAATGGGTAGGTAATAAAATCCATTTTTTAATAATAATATTTTTATAGTATATTGAGATTTTCTAAAATCATGGTGTTACAGGTCGATCATGCTATTAGACATATTATTCTTTCAAACTGAATGTTTATCATGTTCCACCATTAGTATCTCTTCAGAAAAAGTCAATAAACACCTTATATCACTCTAATAGATATCTCGGTCATAATTCCATTTTTAACCGAGAAATAGGTTTTTAAAAACATCCATATGGTTTCAGTTAATATGATATGAAATCTATACGTGATTCTATATATTAAAATATAACCAAACTCTTATTAATTTTTGATTTCCTCAAAACCACAATACTTCCTAATAAGTAAATAAAATGATTCTTATTCAATTCATTGACTATAAAATATATTTTAAAAAATATTTTTTCACCATGTTATTAAACTTTTTTCCATCTTACATGAATTTATATCTGAATTTCATCATTAAATGGTTTGTTATTTATTATGATGTGTTTATAATCATTTTATTATTAACCCATTTTATTTAAAAATCTACTGAAACTTGAAATAATAATGTTTCTATCTTAATATCATATTTTATTCTCTCTTGAAAAAAATTATTATAAACCATTACATTAATTCACTTATACACTGTTTTAAATAATATTATTTGTAAGAGAAAATGTAACCATGTGTAAAATCAGGAAATTGTTATGTCCTTCATCCCATTGAGTTTAATAAGTTTTTTAATTTATCATTCTTTATTCATGAAATAATATATTTTCCTTATAATCAGTATATTTTATTATTTCTAGAAAAAATTCCATATAAATCATGAAAATAATTCCCTTATGTACTATTTTAAATAATGTTCTTATATATAACCAAATTAAAAACTTATACAACAATGATTTGGTTATCTCCTTCATCCTATGGAGTCCAATAATTTTTTTCAAAACTTCCGTCTAAATACACTAGAAATGATGGATAGAATTATTTAAACATAACATAGTTTTTTAAATCATGGTGTGATTTTAATCATCAGGGTGAGCAATTGATTTTGATTTCATCCTTCACTATAATGCCAAAACCCTATCATCCAATACATATCGGGAAAAAATATTGTTTTTCATTCACATTAACAATCTATTGAACATTATTTTGTTATATAAAAATATTATCCATCCTTAAACATAGAAATATTTCATCTGTTAAACAATAATTAACAATAGAAATAATATAATTTCTATGTATTTCATCATTATCCATTATTAATTCATAATAATATCCAATACTCACCCCATTTTGTTTTTTTTAAAATCTTATGTTTTTATCTCTCAAAATATACTGTTCAAAATTCTCATAATCTCTATAAACTATTGTGAAAGTATATTTAAATATATGTCTCATATATCACTCTATTACTTTGTGGACTATGGATGATGTATAAAATAATTTTATTTTTTTATCTATGATTATAACTTTCATCATCATATCACTTTTCTAGAATCAAAACTCCACTCAATCTAAATTATTTATTATGTTTATTATGTTATTAAACACAAATAATAACTTCCAATTTATTTAGCCCTCACATTCCAAGAAACATTGACCCCATCATTATATAACTTCATTACCTTCCAAGGATTCCTCTACCATTTAATATGATTATATAAGTGTATAATAATCTCCCCCTTAATGAAATAACATCACAATATTCTCTATGAAATAAACATTCAAAATTCTCATCTTTTATCAATTATCCAAAAGGGTAATCTGTCATTTCCATCATAAAAGAAAAAATACGACATATAATATTAATAAAAAATGGGTATAGGTTATTTTCTTAACATAATTATATTTGTGGAGGTTTTTGAACATTGAGACTCAAAAAAAATTGACAAACGTCATTTTGCACAATGGTTTACTAAAAATATCAATAACTTTACATTCGTTATAATGTGTTATTCCCGGAATGAATCTTGATACACCTTTTACTTGGCAGTGGGCAACCAAAAATTAATGATTTTACATCATGAATAATATATCAGATACTTTGTAATATCAATGTCACTTTTTGGTAATGAAATTTAATGATTTTTTTCATTACCTCATTACAAACATATTTTACATATTTCATCATTCATATAATGTAATTAAATTCATTTCTTGAAATATTATTTTCACTGATAGTGGTAAAATAATATACACTTTAACTTCTTAGTAATCTATGAATTGTGTATTCCATTAATAAATAATTGTCATACTTTTATATATTTTCAATACCTGATGTCTCTATCCTATTCCACATCCAAATAATCTACCAATCTTAGTCTATTTCCTACTATATACACTATGTAATAATAAATCGATCCTTTTACAATACTCAATATAATGTTGATTTCCATAAGAAACAACTCATTATAATTTCATTGAATTCATTCCACTAATATCAAAACATAAATAGTGTTTGACATTGTTTTCCCAACATAATGCATGTCCCTATTTACAATATATAAAAATGGTGTATAAAATATTTTTAATTGTTAATTAATTACATGTATGGTTCTATGGATTGATTATATTGGTAACAATTTCAATCTTATGTTTCAAATTTAGTTAATAATTTCATAGAAAATTTTTCTTGAGATAGGGACATGTTCCCACCTTTTTGATCCACTTTAAACACATGAATTTAATTAAATTATCGTATCATAGAGTTTTTTACTTTCTTTATCACCATGTTATGAAAAAAATTAATATATTTCTCCGAATGTCAAATAAATTTTATAGTATTTACATTAAGTAGTACCATGAATTTTTCATTATTTAGATAGTTAAATAGAGTTTATGGTCAAAACCACAACTATTGAAGTTATATTTATTAAAAAAAAGGTCTAGTTGATCATACGATATTTTTGTTTTTTATTCAATATATATATATTGATGTGGAATACATATATTTCATCTATACCAAGTTAAAATACCCATATGTTTTTAACTTTGAAATATTCCTTAACGACTTAATTCAATAACGTCTTCTCAATATCAATTTAATTGTCCATGTACCCCTTTATATTTGTGATGAAAACATAATCATGTTATTTTAATTTTCTAAAGCAATGAAAATATTTCTTCAAATTAAATGATCTAAATTTTAAAATATTATTTTCTAATACGTTTCACCTTTTTCTGTATTGTTTTTTCCTTCATTTCAAGTTTATTCATTTACAACGACATAGATATAATTACATTTGGATATAATATAATCATGAGAAGTTCCTAAAACGTTTTATTTTCAAAATTTTCAAGATTTATATTAATTTATTTAACATATGATTCATCCTTTAACTCATTTTAAAATATTATAAGATCAATTAGACTATTTTTTAAACATTCATAATTTTTTGGGTTTTTATTAGTGTTATCATCTCAAAAATAATGTCGGATTTATACACATCAATATAAAATCATTACTTCTAAGATATTGATTTGAAATACTAGACATCATGTCCGAATTATAATTCAATTATATTGAATTCCTCATATGGTGATAATTGATCTATAAAGGAAATTAAATCATATTCTCTTTATTTTTATAAATTTTCCTCTATATTTTTTCTTTATAATATATATTTATATATATAATAAATAACCACCACATTATATATTCTTATATATTTCTCATGTCTATTTTTCATATATATATATATATTCATTATCCTGGGTTAAATAACCACATAATATTCCCTGATCCACTACATTTCTTTATCATCATTATGTTCTTTTTTTATGTGACCCGTGATTTTGAGCATTCTAATATTCTATGTGTTAGTTTATCTTATTTCCAAATATTATATAGCTTAATATTCTCCAAGAGAATAAGAAAATAATAACTTTGTGTGAAAAATCACATATTTTACTACTTACATCCAATATTTCCATGAAATACCACTCTTAATGGGTTGTGTATATTTCTATATTTTTCATTATCTAATTCCTTTTTTCTACTACTATGATTTCATAGTGTTCCCCTTGATGAAACCACATGTTGGATTTAATTATATGTAGGACACCTCATTAATAGTGTTTAATTATATTTTAGTGGGAGATTACTGACTTTAAATTAACCATCCATATTCATTTTCATCCCACATCCACTTTTTTTGTTATAATCAATTTCATTCCCCATTATTTATATAAAAATGATAGAATCCTCATTATTTTAATCATTAATAAACATAATAAAATATATTTTTCCATGTGTTCCCTTATTTTTCATGGGTCCATAAAAATTTCTCGATATCCATTCCAAAATATTAGTGGCCCATTTTCTGGTTATATGATCATTTTAAATCCTACCCCTCAATAATGAATTAGAATATTATTAAATATATATTTATTTATTTGGAATATCAATAAATTCATTATTATTGGAATGATTTTACAAAAAAAATATTTATAATTCCTATGAAGAATATTTTACATTAATTAGTAAACCATATTGTGTTGATATTCACCAAAACATGGTGAAAGTCACTATAACAAGGTTAGAATCTTTATTAGATTATTTATACCACGTCATGGTATGACTCAATAATGAAATTTCATAACATTCATTTGAATCATCCATGGTGATTATTATATTAATTTTTTAGTTGAAATGTCTTGTGATGATGTGTAATTATGTTATTGATTGTTAAAAGAGTTTTATAATTAAACATTAAACATGGTATCTATTATAAAGAGTACCAAAAGGTGGAAAACCAACTAATTTATTCCATTAAAATTGTATGAAATGTTTTATCACCAAGGGGATCAGACATTTATTAATGGAAACCTATAAATACATAATCACAAACCACATTTGAGGCATTGGGTCTATTAAATTAAACTAGATTGTATACTATTGTCATCATTTTCCTTCAAGGGGGAGGATGTATCCTGTCATTTGGATAAGGGGTTTTATAAAAGCGTTAAATGATTCCATCAGTTAATCCAGTCCATTACAGGAATGATCCTATTGGTTATTCATTAGGGAACATTATTAGACCACAAAATTGAAAATCAAAATTATGGAGAGTGACTTATGTTTTTTATATCATTATAATGTTATCTTATTGATTATACTATCAATTGAACATGAACCTAGATTTTTGTTAACTCAAATAAATTATGTACTTAGTGATAACCTATATAATCCTTTAGTGTTATCAAGGATTTTTTTGATGATGAATCGAAAAGATGAAATCAGTTTTAGATAATGGGTTTGTGATTTTCTCCAATAAAATGGTCATAGTTATAAAAATATTTTGTTTTCTAATCTTATTTCCTAAAAACAATATGGTTATCCAATAAAAATTTCAGGTTATAAAATCTATTATATGGAAAATAACATGGTTTAAGGAAAAAATCATGGATGACATAACAGTAAAATAGTGATTCATTTTTTTACATCAACATTTTGTGGTTAAATGAACAAAATACCATGGTAAAATCCTTCAATATTATAAAACCAATAATGTTGGATATGACCAAGACATGGTCCTCAATGAGACAAATGAACTATACTTACATGTGGATTTAATTTATGTTTCTGTCCAATATGGTTTGGACTATTCCATGGTTCTTAGTGAGGCTAAAGAATCAAAATGTTTTGTTTCATAATATTATTCAATGCTCCATAATCATTCAATATTTTATCTATTTATTTATTGTAAATTCATGGTCTTTAGAAAACATTATAATTATTTTATTATAAAAAATATTTACTGACAAGAAACATGAGACAAATATGTATATTTTTATACTATATGAAAATATGTGTTGATAAAATTTATTATCTAAATTTATTTGATATCTTGTTAAATATATTTATTATTTATTTATTAACAAAATTAAAATTTAAATATTAATGAATATAAACTTTTTCTATGAAGTGGATAGCATAAGATTATTTTAAATTTTTTAAACTACTTCTTATAAATTTATATGTATTGTATTTCATACTAGGTTGACAATATGTAATTTTATTTTCTATTACAATGAATTCAGATTCTTATTGAGTAATTAGATTAAACTTATAGATTTAACATACTTTATTCCTATTATGTGTTAATATAATACTGTAATTTATCTATCTATTTAGTAAACATCCATGGGTTGTATTAATTTGGGTTGAACTACTCACTGACCTTATGGCATAAAATTTATTTTAAAAAATGTGGTTGGATATATGTATATATATAGTTACACATGTTCAGATTATTGATCACATACAATTCTAAGACATTACTTGAAAGGTTTTGGTGTGCCTTATTCTTAATTTATATTTAGATATATGTAAATATATTTGCCTTCAATTTTGGGTTAGTAAAAAAAGTGTGAGTTGTCTAAAATGTTACACACTATTATGGATTAAATATATTAATTTGGTGAAAGTAAATAGTATTGAATAACTAAAACACAATTACCATAGATAAATATATATATATATATATAGGTATTAAATGAGATATAAATATTACATGTGGTTTAATATTGATTCATTGTTTATAAATGAGGAATATGTAAATGGAAATACTGTAAAAATGAATAAATAAAAATTTTTAGATTCCATTCAATGAAAACACATGTGAAGACCAAGATCATTCAAATGGTTGTATTGTATACAAGTAATGTTCCCATTAATTATCTTATGTGATTAATGGTATAAGTATCTAACACTAAGAGACATGTATATATGCCCCATTGTGATATTTGGGTGCACTTAGTTGGGAAATACTATGAGTTATGTTACCATAGATAATGAATGGGGATATAAATTTATTTGGAGTTATTTAATTAATATTCAATTAAAAATATATAACACATGATACTCAACCATAGATAAGTCTTTATCATATAATTTCTATTGCATCCTCATTATGATTTTGAGATCACTTATGTGAATAACCTATATGTAATTCAATATTTTAACATATGGATGAGAATTTTTCTTATAGAGATAACATTTGAGAATATTTATGTGAATGTTATAACATTAAAATTCACTAATTTGAACTCAATGTTATTGGATACTAAGTTTGAATCACAAATTTTTACTAAAAAACATATACTCAAAAGTAAGAAGATATGATGAAACAATGAGTAGATATAATTGTTATAATTGGGTCTGGAGTTGTATCATTTAATGCATCACATAAGATATATTTCATCCTAGTGTGATATATATGAAGTTATAACATTTTTACTATGTTTAGAACAAAAATATATGTTTTATTTAAATATATTATTTATATAAGTTGTTATTTCTATTAATTATTAAGAGTAATATTTTTTTACATATATGAATGAAATTATTTAATAAATTGGGAATATGGTGAATGTGTTATATGATACAAACATGTACAATCCTATCGATAACATTCAATATAAGATAATTAGAAATTATTCTAATCCCAATTACCTTTTACATTATTCACGGGATATATAAATGATAAATGTATCCAAAGACCCCATAATTATGAATTATTGGAATCATTTAATAAAAAATATTGTCTGAAAATTATGAATCTTAATTTTTGGAAACAAATTCAATATAACCATGTTGTGAAAATCAAGAGGAAATACTGAACTATTGGATATTATAAAATTTGATGTAATTGGACCACTGAGTACTTAGTTATTTCATGGCTATAGGAATGTAATAACTTTAATTAATTATTTCAGTCATTTTTGTTTTATGTTTCATAAGAGACAAATTTTTAAAAACATTTAAATGTTTAACAAATTAAAATTTGAAGTAAAAAAATCAACTTGGGATATTTATTAAGATTCTATAATTACAAGTAGTTGGTGAATATTTGTCGAGGAACTTCAATAATAATCTATGACATTATGAAATTCTTCTACATTACACTTATCCTAGAACTATATAGTACAATAATGTGTCTAAAAATTTTAAATGTATATTTTTATACATGGTTTGATTAATGATGAGTTAGTTCGACCATTCTATATAATTATGGGTATATTCTACGGGAATTTTTTCATTCCTACCTAACCATGTACTGTCTAATGTAAGAATTAATATACCATAAGTAAAAGGTATTATAAATAATCACAATGTTACCTTTAAAATGAAATTGGATTTGGAGTCACATATAAAACACTTTCCTTTTGAATAACCTAACTGTAAATATAAATAATATTCTTTGGTTATCCAAATGAAATTAAGGGTTATTATTTATATAGACCGACTAAGAAAAACGTGTTTGCATCCTAATTTTTCTAATTCATTGACAATTAATATATATATTTAGGTGATGAGGAGATTATGTTTTAACATATAGATATTCCAAACCATAAAATATGAACTATTCATGAGATGGAATCTAAGTCGGTTTTACAAATGGTAGTTGATTAAGAACAAAATCATGTTACCTACAAACAAAAAAGTCCTTATATTAGATTCTTAAATAATGAGAGATATATATTTCACATATAAAATTATTATAAAGTAATGCTAATATATGGTTTATGAACTACTTATTTACAGTCCATTAAGTGTTAAAAGTCGAAGAAATGTTTTGATGATATGAAATATGAGATGAACTGTATGTACACTATCCATGATTATAATATGATAGATATTCATGAATGGGTGAGAAAAATAATATGAAATAGGGATTTTATATTAGTAAAATAACATGGATGCTAGAGTTTCTACATATATATCTTCTCTGGAATATAACGGTTTCATCAATTAATGATATTATTTATGAGTAGACCTTTTCTCTAGTAACAATGATAAAGTCTATTAAGATAATAAATTTCATATAAGTTCATTATGATTTCTATATATATCAAATTTATGTAAAAATATATTTCAGTAATGGTAATTTATTCATGGATGTGTATACAATAAAAACCAAATTCTTAAATAAACTAGATGTGATTATTATGGTTTTAAGGTTGTAATGTTCCATATATATTTTAAAGAAATATTCCTAATGTTTAAACATCTGGTCTAATATTGTGATAAAATATTTTTATTTCATCAATAATACATATGAATCTTATATATGAAGGAGTTTTATTGGGTGTGTTTTTGTATTTAAGATATGGAAAATGGGTGACAAACTATTCATTAGAAATTGTATTCCATATTACATTCTATAGTGATGGGGTTGGTAAAGTGCTTCATGATGAATGATATTGGAAAAAAATCCCACATAATGGTTATAAATAATTATATAGATCGATACAATTGGATCGATATATTTTTTAAAAACATATATCTTAGTTATATGATATATATTTTTAGCATAGAGAAATTATTGATGGGGTATTTTTCAATGATGAATGTCTTGAATCATTGATTAATTTTGGATCCCTATATATTTAACAAAGAATAAATATGATACCTTATTCATCCTCTAAAGAATCTATACTATAAACCATATTCATAGCATAATCCAATTTAACTTATTCTATGGTAATAATAAGATGATACCAATAAAATCCATGTTTTATTAACTGGATTGTAGTCAAGAATAAGCGTATGCACTTGAGAAGAAGTATGTATATGTTCTTGGCCTTTGGACAAGAGGATGTCGTCACTATAAGGGGACATAATTAATTATTTCCATATTAAAAAACATTATTTGAGATCTAAATTTTGAATTACTTTCATCCTCAATGGTTGGTCTATTAGTTGTAAGATATCCAAACCATTAACATTAGTGTACTTGACAATAGAGTTAGTGTACATAATTTCACGAGATTCTACCAAGGAAGAGGTTTGGACCCTATAATCTCAATACTATATTATGGGTGATTCATAAAATTTATAGAGAAATATAGCATTATTGTGATATAAATGGGTCAATTTCATAGTAATAGAAACCATAGTCACACTAATGCACCAAAAACATCCTTTTTAGATACTATCTTACTTGATATATTAATAAGAAGGCTGATTTAATGATTTATTTTGAGGCCATATAAGATAATGTGGTACATCCATTAAAAAAATAATTAAATAAATAAATGTATTGTCAATAATATATTTGGATATTAGATATATGAGAACCTAGATGAAATTATTATGGTTAATGGGGTTGTATCATGGATTTATGTTTAATATAATCTCCATTTATCCATCATTCAATTTTACTAAATTTATTAAATAAATTTTGGAATAATAGAATCCCCAAAATCTATTACATTGAGTTTTTCCTAATAATTATCCATGATGGAGTATTATGGGGTTCGATGGCGTATTAGCACTATCATGAGCATAATTTTGAATGTGATAAAAAGTCGACACATGTGATAATAATCAGAGAATTATTATGTAGATTTCTTTGTGAAAGTATATCGCATGGAATATAATATAGATCTTTATATAAATATGGGTGTTTTCTTAATATGGATCCCATTTTTATATTATTGGTAATATTCTAAAAATATTAATCATTATACATTGATATACTTCCTCTACCATACATGAGGCTGAGCTAATCAGGGGTGGTTATTATATTAAAGATGATTTCATAAATTGATTTTAATCAAGATGGTATATATCAAATTATATGTTAAGTAAAAAATATGGGTATATGAATAAATTATACACATGAACATCATGTCCATTATTAGTTGAGTGAAATGTGATGTTCTTAACTACAAAAATGAATGACATGTGATGTATTAATTTATAATAATTGGCCTACTGTTTTTTGGAAAATCATGAATGTGTGAGTTGGCCGATAATATATTGACATGATACATTTAAAGTGTCCATTAAGTTTCATGAATAAAGGGATAATAAAATTATTCATATAATTAAGTGAGATACATCATATATAAGACATTTTAATATTGAGATATGTGTGAGGTTGATTGAGATCATGTTAAAGGTATTTATTGATGTAGTAGTAGTGATATTTTTTAAATATATTTTTATCTTATTATTATGGATTAATGAATTTATAATTTTTAATAATACTTAATAGGTACATATGGTCATATATAAGGCCCAAGAATGGGAATTTATTTTGCTGCAATGTGTTTTTCAAGAATATGAAAAGTATTATGATAATAAAATATAGTGTATTTTTGATAGATTCATACTGAGTTGCTATTTTATTCATATGGAATGTTAGAATTTACTGAAAATTGGATATTGTTGAATATTTTAGTCTAAATAATACACCATGATAGGGTGAATGTCACTGTGTATGTTCAATATCATCATGTAATCATTGATACCACATCGCAGTGAACCTCTGAATGACAATGTGCTATAAATTGTGTGAATATTCCAATTTTTTTGTCACATTGCATAATTTATTAACACAATATTTTTGGTTTTGAAGATATGTTTTTAATTGTTTCAAGATCATAGAAACCTAACATTAAATGGTGTTCCCATTATATAGAGTTACAATGAGGGAGAGTCAAAATGGTTTGATATTATATAATTTATGATAAATATATTCTCTAAGAGGTTAATTTATTCCTTAAATAAATCATATTAATAGGGATATTTACATATCATTCAATATATTATATTGATGTTGGTTGATACTCAGCCTTCCTCCCTCTACAAACCATTTTCATTTAAGGAGGAGGTGTTAGAATGAATTTTTGGAGATGGGATCCTCTTAAAATTTTTAGAGATTCCAAACGATATTGGTTAGAATTAGAGTAGAGAACCTATTGGTTGTTGAAATGGTAAATCAATAAAACTCAATCCTATTTAATACCATGAAAATATAATTGATGAAAACAATTTTAATTATTTTATTGCTTTATATCACTAATTCCACTATCGACCAATCATGGAATAGGTTTAATATTTTCATCCAATTCATATGGGAATAGTGATGTACTATAGAACCCATAATATAAGACATATAAGGAATATTATTTTTTATTTACCAATAAGAGGAAATATGAGAATTATTTTTTATCCACTAGATAATGATTTCTTCTGGTCATCCTTCCATGAGTCAAACATAATTATTATTTCATTATATCATTTACTCATTATTATGAAATGTAGCATTAATATCATATTCATAATGTTGACTTATAATATTTTTTTAAAAAAAGTCCATCCATATCATAAACATCTATATTGTTCATCTCTTCTATTGTTGACATCATTTTCCCACTTCACATGATCATCATTTACCCTCCATTGTAAAATTAGTCATGACCATCAACATGATTATTAATGTTACGCAATAAAACAATTTCTTCATTCTATGTGATTAAAACCCACTATAATTTATCCATAATGTATATTATTGAAATAATTAATTTATATTTTGCTAAATATCATTTCCACATTTTTCTTCTCTTCTTTTTAATTTATTTCGGACTAATTTGAGATAATGTTTTCTCTCCCCTCATTTCTTACAACATCAGTAGTGTTATAATAGTCTTCAACATTATGTAGAATGAATATATTATTTACCATATTAATGTTCATAAATCCTGTTTTTATTTTTCATAAGAATTATATGGATGGTTTTTTATTTTGAAAACTAGAAAATTGAAATAGATATAATTTTTAAATCAATGTAGAGGCTATGTTTTGTCCTTCACTTCTTTCTTTCAGGTGAATCTAATAACAAACAAATCCTTTTCTCATCACAATAGGTCATAGTGTGACTAATATATCTGACTAATTTACACTTAATTTATAGAAATAACCACTTTTTAGAATTCTCCATATCAACTAAGTAGTTTTAATTTATTATTTTACATTTATGGTTTGGGTTTCTGTGTTTCCACAAATCTTTTTCTCTATTATTTGGTTACACATTCATGAATCTAATTTTTATATGTTTTTAGATATATTTTCATTATATCCATGTTAAATATTAACCATATTATATTTTCTTACATGATTAATACACCCTTATATATTTATTATGCATTTCATAATTATTTATTTTACATCTTCATTTGTAAATGATTAGAAATTCAACTTGTTTTTGTAATTTATTATTTTTATATAACATTATTATTATTCACCATGGTGAACTCTTAATATTTAATTTAACCAACAATATTTCTATTTTATTAAATATAATAATTATTTTTGTTAATTTCATCATATTATTCTATAACTTTTATATTAAAATCTATCACTTATGAGTTTTTATGTATAACACTTAAATATTCTAAAAATTACCCAAACTAGTTGATTTGTACATTGGGTTGATCATGGTATTTATTGAATTATTTTAAACGTACACAAATTAACATATTATTTATGATTTAGAAATATATTTAATTAAATTATCCTTTATGTTTTACTTTAAGATAAATAACAAATCCTAGTTTGTCATTTTAATTATTTTTATATTGCACTTTTCAACTATTTCCAACATTTTTTCATTTAAATCAGATTTAATTTTTATTTCCCATTTTTCAACAAAGATGTTATAATTATCTCCCAATATAATCTCATAAATCATTCTTCGAAACTTTATTTCAAATTTAATCTAATTTTTTATTGTATTTTTAGAGTAAATTCTGTTATTGAATTTATTTGAATAAAATCTCAACTTCTTATCTATATTGAATTCCAAAGAATCTCAAATAAAAATTAGAAAATTTTCAACAATTAAATCATGTGTATGGTCAATTTATATCAAACATACCATTACATTATTATTATTTTCTAGCGATAAGTGAGAAAATTCATACCTTATATCCTCTTCACCTTAATGATTATCATGCTCAGGATTCTCAATAATCCACAAACTCATCGATTTGAATGATTATTCTCGAAGCATAATAGTTCCCAAAGAACTTAGTCCTTGAGACATTATATCATCAGAGAAACTCACAAAGAGGTATAGTTCATTTGGGCCCTGCACAAAAAAGAACACATTGTTCAATGAAGACTATGATACACAGAGATGGGATCCTACTCAGACACATTATAGAATAGCATGTACCCAATCTGTATCAACATTAAATTTCAAGGATATATCCCATATACACTAGGTAATACCATTATCCCTACTAATGTAATATGCTAGATGGAGGACCAACTCATTTCTCTTGGTGGTTATGTAGATTCCAAAAACCCCCAATATGTGTCATAGCGGATCTAACTCTAATACCATGGAGGGAATACATACACTATCTTGGAATTGGCCTCTATAGGGGATTATAATCCATTTATTTGGCCGTAATTTCCTACCAAACCCTTAAGTAATAGACTAGGGAAACGCTCTAAACCTACAAATCCTAACAACTACAATAATGAAATATAAATTCAACAGATAATGTTGGATGAAATCTACATGAATATACATTAATCTATATAATGATGGAAATTGAGAAATGAGTTCTTGACCACCTACCATATACTCATATGACTCTCATCATATTAAATAAACCTCCAGTTTTACCTTGATTGGATTAGATCATAAGATCATATCAATGCTCCAAATTAGGTCACATGGGCCTACAAAAAAATTGAATTGTTTTTAAATGGAATAACAATTAAAGATTAAAAAAGAATCATGAATCTACCTGTGTTGATCCAAAGATATGAATTATGATTTAATTAAACTCAATAAAAAATGCACAATCCTGATTCCTTGAATAGAAGGTTTTTTGGATCCATTGAATAATAAAGGGAGTGGTTTCCAACTAGAAAAAAGGGAAAATAATAGTTTAAGATAAAATATATTTTATGGTAAAAATTAAATTTTCTCCCAAAAACACACTATACACAGTTTGGCCACATAGTTTGACCAAACCATGCAAAAACTATAAATGGGAATCAGTAGGATGTGGCACTGAGAATGGTTAAGGACACCAAAAATTACCCATGAAAAACAACTCTCTTAAAACTGTATACATTTTTCCATGGTCGTGCAACCCAACAGAAACGATTATATAAAACGGTGTGCAATATTCTAACCCACTGTCCAACCTAGCATGTTTAAAAAATCAACACATCCATCCTCGAATATTTTACTCTAATTATGTAACTAACCTTTTTCTCCAAATATGTCGGGTTATGGTCTCCAAACAAGCCTTGGGAACCCCTTGGACCTTAACCATCACAATAAAAATCCAGATTATTTCCATAAAATAGAATTAGACCAAAATTAATAATATACATTCATGTGTGGATACCTGGGTTATTATAGTCTTTCCCCCTTAATGGGACTCATCCCTGAGTTCAGCTTCGAAGGCCGATGAAACACTTTCTGATAACAACTCTAAAAAATTGGAAACTAAGCCAGCCTCCCACATCCATGTGTCATCTTATACATGGACGTACATCCTCAAAACCCATAATATAGGGACATACTAGACTCATAGATCCTTATTTCCCAAATCCATGATGTGTATAGGATAATCTTTAATTGTAGTATCGACATCTCTCTCAACTTCCCCATGAACAAAAAATATTCGATGTGTTGGCATGATACCGGTGAATCTTCAAATAGTTGAAGATGTTGTGTATAAGAAAATATATCTATGGTCATAGAAACCAAAAGGCTAACATCCCTACTCTCTCCAGAAAATTAAAAAACATGAAAATTCTTAAAAAAAAATATCGTTTCTTCTATATCTATATATTCACTTACATGGGTGATACCCGCATGAAAATATGATCCCCGACCTCCAACTCGATAGGTCTTCTATGGTGATTTATATATTATTTATGTCTAGATTAAGCAGTAAAAATATAATTTTGGATTAGTTGAACCTGCTCTGAAGTCTCCATCACAATAAGTGGACCCTGTTGGGATTCCTTACCCAGCTCCAGCCAGGATTGTGGTAAATAGAATGGCCTACTATACAAGGCCTCAAAAAGGATCTATCAGAATTGAATCCTATAATAAAATATTATAGGAGAACAATATGAGACAGATATGATTCTTCTATTAACAATTCAAATCTAGGAAACATAATTGGATCATGTCCTTTAAAAACTATATCATTTGTTCCAATTTTCCATCTGTATGAGGGTGATAGTTTGTTCTTATAAGCACCTATGCACCCATAGCCTTATACAACCCCTTCTAGATCCATGATGTTAAACGAGCATGCATATCTGAAATGATATTTTGAGGTAAAAAAATGTACTCTTAAATTATCATGAACATATAGACTACCCATCTCGTCAATTGATAAAGTCTCCTAAATGGTAATGAAGTGGTATAGATTTATCCGTTAGTCAATTTCTACCTATAAACTGTCAATAACTGTCGATGAACTAGATATGACAACTGTGTAATCCATAAAAATATCAACACATTTCCACTATAGTATTGGATGTTACAATAACATTTATTCAATTATTTGGGGATCTTCATTCACCTACTGATTGTTGAAACACCTATTGATAAATCCTTCTATCTAGAATTTCATCCCAGGCCACCAATATAGGAATTATGTATCTTGACAAATTTTGGAGGTTCCAGGATAAAAATATCACAAAGAATCATGGTACTAACACATTAAATATTATTTCATATCTATAGTAAAAGATAAACATCCATGTATACGTAGGATGTCATCACTATCCACAGACCAATATTGTGGAAGGTCATATCCTGCAATACTCTCTTAGAGAACCAACCCCTCAAGATCTAAAAATTACATGAATTTCACATTCTCAAAGAGGGAAGTGAAAACATTCAAGGATTAGGGATAAAAAAACTGAGGACTATCATGATACTATTTATTAAACCTAGATAATAGTTCCATCAATTTCCATTCGCCATGGGCTACCTATTCAACATGTACTTGAGTTTTTTGACTCATCACATCTGCTACCACATTTCCCTCTCCCTCGGTATAGGAAATAAAAAATGAATGGATTGAAGATATATGACCAATATTTTCAATTTGATATTCATTCCAAACAATGTAAATATATATTTGATTCCCTTGTGGTCTGTATAAACCACATGGAACTCACCCAAATGATAGTGTGTCCAATAACATAATTCATAGAAAATTTTATCCTGGTCGAAGACGTGTGTCAGATAATATCTCTCACGAGGCCTCAAATACTAATCTCTATATGCGACTTCGCTTCCCTCCCCCGCCATAATTTCTCATAGGCGTATTGTTAATGAATAACAAAACATTTTATAGCCTCTAATAGGATCTAGTATAATTTGAATATGCGTCGAGATTGGCCTCCCATTCATCACCTGAATGTCCTTTTCACACACTAATAACTACGAAAACATAATGAAATTATTTATAAGAACTATAAAATCTGAATCAATGTGTGATAATTCCAATATGAAATACCTATAATATCTAGCCATCCTGTAGAAAAATCATAAATAAAACATGTTTTGTGATTCCCCCAGGAAAATGTAACACTATCCTTCTCTAAGTCAATAGAAACTCTTGATTATTTGATAATATGAACCAATAAGTGAACTTTTAAATCAAAAAGTGGCACTTAGAATGTTTCAAATATTAGTTATTTTCTATAAATCAACTCAGAATGATCACAAGGTGATGATCATGGTCACTGCGATTGTGAGAATACACCAAGACATCATCCACAAAAACAATGAAAAAACAATCTATATAGGGGATGAAACACGCTATTCAAACAATCCATGAAAACAATTGGCATGTTAAAAATACTGATTGACATAACAAGGTACTTATATAGACCATTTATTCTACGGAAACATTTATGTGGTATGTTTTATGTCTTGAATCCCACATGATGATAGATCGGGCTCAGGTCGATCTTAGAGGAGACCCTATCTCATTAGAGCGAGTGTACGATATCTTCTATAAAGTCAGTTGACACCAGTTCCAAACCATAATATGGTTCAAACCTCTATAATACCTATATAGACAAAGGGTCCCATCATCAGATATTTTGAAATAAATTGGAGAACCACAATATGATGTGATGGGGAATATAAAACCATTGGCCTCAAGATCATCTATCTACTTCTTGAGATCCTATAGCTCAGTAGGTTCCATCATTTGTGGAGGAACAAACACTGAAGCTCTTCCTAGAATGAGATAAATTTTAATCTCTACCTCTCTCTTATAAGAAAATCTAGAAATATCATTGGGAAAGACATCCCTGAACTAATCAATTATCAGAGTAAATTTATCCCGATTCAATCCCTGGTCTGAAATAATACATTTGAAATATGGGAGATCACTCCACATAACTCATGATTCTCAGGTCCATCTCTACCATCATGGAAATCCCACTCAACCTTATATAGATAGATTCATCCCTCTAGTGATGTAAACGATACCTTGAGATGACAGAAGTCGATAAAGGATTGATAGAGAACTATGAAATCCATCCTAATAATGACATCGAAGGTTGTCATCTTGAGAACAAAATGGTTCCATAAGAAAGGGAAATTTCTAACCTCAAGGGGATTGTCACTACGCTAGTTTATTCCCTATAAACATACATTAAACAGAGTATGTTGGGTAATTAAACCAAAGTAATAGTATATTTCCACCTCGATAATTACCATAGTAGAAAAGGAGATTAATTTGTGTAATGAACTGGTATCGAACAATGAAAATACTATAGTAGAAGTTTAAAGAATTTTATCTCATACTATAGACAGACCTGTAACCTGGTCCCTAGGTATCATATGTATAACATGGTTCTGATCTTGTCCAAGACCCTGTGAAACATCTAGATTTCAATGATTAAAACTACTCAGCTAGTGTTACTTGTGATCTGGTGTCAAGTTACTTTGGAAACAACCTCCTAGTTTTCATGTATTTTTGGTGCTACTTGAACTACCAGCCTAACATGACATATAAGAACCTACCCCTGATGGTGGAGCTTTTTTGGAACTTCCCCCACTCGAATATTAAAGAAGGGTTTGAAAACAATGCCAAATATGCACTGTACGACTACAGTACCAACCCTAAAATGGGTCTCTATCACACTGATTCTTCAAATTACCATGTCGTCCACACAGATGGAACACAAAAAACCTAATGTTATGGGTAATATAGAAAACCATTCCCTGATGAGAAACCTCGAGGGAAGGTTTCCGGATATCGGATGAATTGTTGGCCTATCATGAAACTATCACTCCATGCTTGGTACTATCATTGTCCCTCACATTATGCTCATTAGTAAGAAAATTATTTACTATATGGTAAAAGTTCAATAGGAAAAAATCACACATGTATGGATGGAATACATGATCTCATCCTCAAAATTTTTAGTATGTGTAATCTCGTCACTGCCTAGCAGTAGTGAATTTTTCATAACATAGTGAAAAATGTTGAATAGTCCGTAATTGACATAGATCCTTGGTCAAGATGCACAAAATCTCTGTCTCAAATAGCTCTTAGAGTTTGATGAAACAATTTAACATTTTATGTATTCTAGAAATAATCCCTTAACATTCCACATCGGTGACTAGGGTAGGTTACTACATCCAATCAATGCCTTGCTAGATCACACAACATGTATACAACAAGCATGACCCTCTCCTCCGGAGGCATTTCCAGATTCTAAATGATAGTCAATGTGGCCTCTAGAAAAGATTTAGTAGTAGGCATACCCCCATCCCCAAGGATGGTTGGAGGATTATGTAGCTTCAACTCACAGGTTCCATCATCCATTATTGGTACAAGATGCATATCACATTGCTTATACTAAATTAGACATAAGAAACTATCTGGAATATCAGTTTCAATGCCTAAATAAATTATAATAAGTAGTGTCTCAAGTTTCACACATTGAGGTATAATTGATGGTTTAGGGCCCACCAAATTTGGAGCATGGTCGTCACCACCCTCCCAGTGTATGATACGAGGATGTTTTGGTGGAATTAGTCTAAAAAATACGAGAACACACCTCAAAACATTATTAGGTAGATAGAAATAGTATACAAAGTTAAACATAACAAGAAGGGATCACTACCCATGACATACTATCCCAACTATCCACTTATATGTCTAGGTATTGATAAATGATTAAGTATAAGATATAAGTGTTCTAGTAGATGAAGGTTCAACTATAACTTTCCTCACCATATATTGGAAACCCATTCCATCATTTTATATTGAATTACTTGTATAACTCCATTACCTTTCATATACATGACAATGTAGAATATGTACATGCATTCGTTTCATTTTAACATTAAAGTTCACTTCCAATTTTAATTGTCTTATTTCTATATATCATGTTTCCCTAAAAATGAACTATCTATCCCAATGAATAAGGGCCCATAAATCATCATTGAGACTATGACCCATTTGAATTTGAAATTATTGTATTGATTCAGTAAATTACTTATTCCAACCTATGAGGGGACTTAGAAACACATGATTTGAAACATGAAATCAATTAATCACAACCCAACAACCACACAAACATATATACAAAGCATGTCTTTCCCAATGATCATAGTCATATCAACAAATAAAATTAGTTAAATTCACCTATATTTCATGGAAATATGCAAGACATGAAAATTATAAGTGTTTATGATGTTTCATGTAACAATGCTCATATCCCTAATATTATCGGGATAAGGATGAAATGAATTTATCAATCATAATAATAATTAATAACTCCACATAACCTTTGTGTCATCCAATGATGAAATGATATCAACTATAATAGAAAAAATAGATTAGAAATTATAATTCTGGTAACTCATCTTTTACCCTAGACATGGGTTTACAATGCCCAAGCATGACTTATAACCATGTTACAAGAATTATTATTATTCAATATATTATCTCTAGATATTAATGAAATAATGGAAGCATTGTGATAACACTTTGTGACATCATAGACCTATATCACTATAATGGTGCCCGGAGCCAAGTGGGACACATGGATTCCCAAACATCTCCCCAAACTCTAGTGGCTACCGACAAGCAATGAAGGACTAGAGTGTACCCATGGTAAGATTATACCCTAATTAATAGAGTAAAACATAAAGAATAAATATCATACAATATGATATAAGTATAAGAAACAATGAAAATAAATTCTATTTGGTTGAAACATGATTAGGCCTCAGGTTTGGACAAACCATGAAAAACCCATGTACGTGCATCAGATAGAAGGGGGATAACACATGATTAGGCCTCATGATTTTGGAAACCATGTTCCTACCACTCAAAATAGCTCTGTTAAAATTGATTATGATTCTTCATGACCATAAAACCCAACTCACCTAGTTAGACCTAATAGTATACCCTATTCCAACCCATTTTGAGCCTCATATGTTTTAAAAAAAGTGTGGGACATTCCATTTTCTTAAAAAATCAGGTTTCAGCCTCTGAACAAGCCATAAACACCCCCAAGACATCAAATAAGTCATTAGGAATCCACATTAGGCCCATAAAAGGTAATTAGAAAAAAATTAAAGGATCTATACATGAGTGGAAAACCGTTTTCTTATATGCTTGGACTTAGTGAAATTTTATATGTTGACAAGATACTAAACTGATTTAGTATGGAATAATCCTATAGGGGATTTGTTACTGTTTCACATGGTTTTTATATATATATTTCTATTTATTAAAATGTGTCTTCATACATAGTAGGAGAATGATAGAATGTGTTATATACCATATAAAAATGTGTTATAATCAATTATGTGTGCCATGTTATTCACTAGACATGAGGTGCATATAAATTGAGCATCTTATGATGATATCAAGATGATATAAAATGAAAAAAATTAGTTTGTTGTTAATCATATGCTAGAGTATTAAAGATTATCTAAGGATGTGTTCCTGGTGTATAGTGGAGACATAGAGTTGGTCATCAGGGGTCATAGTGATACTTGTGTACAGACATATCAAAATTATCTTAAGTCATAGTTTGGATATGTTTTCAATATTAATAGAGGTGCAGTGAGCTGGAAGAATTCAATGTATCATGTTTTTTTATTCTACAATTGTTTCCAAGGATATAGAGACTTATGATAAAGCAAAGGAAGTCATTGGGAAAAGAAACATTGTCTATGATCATGATGTGGAACCTAGATGTAAATACACTGTCACGATTTATTATGATAATAGTGCATCAATTTCTCTTAAAAAAGATCCATGGTCACACCAAAAAACGTAGAATATACTCCATAAAAATCAACTATTCGTGGTTTTTTATCATAGGGGTGAATTTACAGTACATAGAGTACCTATATAAGAGAACGTGGAAGATCCCATGACTAAAGGCCTATGTTAGAAAAAACATGATTATCATCTGAGAGCTAGCAGACTGATGGTCGTTAGCAGTTGGCTCTATTGAAAGTGGGATTCTGATGGAGTTAGTTCCCCAGAACCAACTTATGTGTACATTTTGAGAAACTATATTTACTATTGTGATAATTAACAAACTTATTATGAAATTGTAATTGTTCTTTACATAACATAGTATGTTATGATGTTCCAAAGATTAGTTGTCAAACTAAAAGGTCATAACAGTAAACTACTAAGATGGGAACTTGGAGGTTCTACGACACTATTCATAAATATTTGTTATATAGATGGACGATATCATTTGACGAATATAAATAATATAGGCTATAATTGGTGGATACCTATAGGACATTGAGGAACCTTCTCATGGAATATTCCCGTAGTATTATCCAGTGTAGGGTATTATGAGAATGAGACCTGCTAGTTGGAAATCCACATTTATATGTTCCATTGGATGTTTTTATCTATTATAGTGTATATTGATCCTTGGAGAAAATATTATTTTTAATGAGTATTATTAATCACGTACTATGATGTATTGATTGAAAAAATGGGGTCATATGTCCACGATGGGGTTGGACATGTTGGATGTGTAACGATTAATATTTCATTAATTAATATGCAGAGAAAGGATTTCCCCATATGTTAATTAATGGATATTTATATCTCATGACCTTTGATGAAAATGATATGTCCAATATAAATCCATGGCCATAGTGGTCTATAGGAAAGTTCAATTTCTGATAATTTAAAGAAAGAAACATCTAACACATAGTTTGATGGCACTAGAATGGAAGCTACTTGATTAGATATATCATGATAAACAGATTATATTGAATAGAAAGCATATGTATATGTCATTGCAGCATTAAATTCTTTATCAACGGGTTCCTTGGCCTATTTCTAGATGGTAATTGTGGTGTTTAGGCAACATTTCCTAATGCCACTAAGAAGGTGGCCTAGGGGGCCACACACTATTTTATCCAGAATATATGTTAAATAATATATTATTATTTATTATTCAACATGTTAAATAAATAATATTCCTACTCATGGTTTAATAATTATTCATGTTTTTTTATCACCTATATTCTATTACCTGCTTTTTGACGTAATATAATGTGAGCATAATATTTAATAAAAAAATTATTATTTTGTGAATATAATATTTATATATTTATTAGTGAATTGTGAAGTTATATTTAATTAATAATTAAATAGTCATTAACTAACATAAGATAAATATTTTGGAGGAATGGAAGAGCGAGCTTAATGGGATGATGATAAAAAATAATTAATTATTATTATTTTATTAAATAGTATGTAATTTAATTCTAATGTTATTTGAATGTCATGAAATAATATTATTGTTATAATTATTTTTCATGTGGTTTTATAGGGATTAAATATATAATAATGTGAACTTATTTTATATTATTATTTTTACCATAGATTTATGTAAATCCAATTATATTATTTTTTATGAGATACAATTAATTTGTTTGGTTTATAAAAATGAATTTTTAGAATCCTATCAATCCATAGAGATCCACCTTCTCTATGAATTCTCCAAAGAATAGAGAGAAATCATTTTGTACGTCCCACTCTCAAATCTAAAGAGATAATGGATAAAAAATTGGAAGTTATTCTCTTGGATATAAAAGGAGGATAATAAAAGTGATAGGATCTCTCATGATAGCACCCAAAAATTCCTACAACGGCATTCAAATATTTCTAGATCATGTGTGGATCACTCGTAGAGGTAATCTTCTTTGATTCATACAACACAAGGAAAGTACAATTCATATCTTTTTTTAGATCCATCCACAAATTATGTATTAACACGACATAATTAATTAATTAATAAAGCTAATTATAAATAATATGTGATGATCCTCACTCTAGTTCCAGCTTATTATTCATTTTCTATTTTCAATGATTCAATTCTGTTTACCACGACATTTATCATCATGTATTTCTCGGATTGATCATCAATCATGGAAAAAGTAATATTGGGAAAGTCCCATCCAAGATTTCTACTAAAACAAAATCCTGAATTAAACACTATTATTAAATTATGGGACACACAACATAAGGTTTATATTGGCTCACAGAGAACACCGAGGTTATATTGTGTTACACACAACATTGAATTTCATCAATGGATTTAGTTACATGCATGACCGAGTCTTACTAAATACTATTAATATAATTATTCAAAATTAAAATTACCTCTTGGATGTAAAATTATCATTTATGAATAGGATTAAATATCTCAAAAATATATTTTCTTAAAAACATTGGTTACAAATTAATTTCCAAATTAATATAAAAACCAATTGAATACAATGGAAATGTTTTTATAAAAACTATTATTATGAACCAAATAAATTTATCCTAATAACCTAAATTGATTACTATTAGTGAATGATATTAATGTTATTTATATATTTTATATTAAATGAATTTTTTATATTAATTTTAAAGATTTTATAGGTATAATATAAGAACAAATCCAATTTTATGCATAAAAATAAGTATTTTTATAAAATGAGGTTTTGAATCCTTTTAATAGAAAGTATTGTATTATAAAAAATATTTTAAAAATATATAAATATTATATAAAAATATATTATTTTATGAAATTGTAACATCAAATTTATATAATGTTTAATTTTAAATATTTTTTCTGAAAAGTTTCATTTTTTGATGAATAGTAATAATTACTGAATTTTAAATGAAAATTGACTTTTTCATCAAAATAATTTATTATGTTATTTTATGTTTTTAATTGATTTTAATCAATAATTAGATAAATTTTTCATCTATAAATTAAATTCAGGTCATTAGGATCAATTTTATAATGAATTTTAATATAAAAAAATTTCAAACATTCGAAACATTTCACTCTAAAACCCATCTTTCCCATCTTGTATGTGGGATTAATTATAAATTAATTTCTATCAAATAGGTGTTTGGAATATGAAAAAATGGATTCCATATTTGGAATAGAAATAAATTAAAATTTATAATATTTTCAGCGTTGTTTTTATCCAAAAATATTAGAGAATTCAAAAAAATATTTACTTCATTTATGGTTCTAATAAGTTTACTTAGTGGTTAAACATTAATCTTAATGGTCCAAATGATCATGAAAATTTTCACAAACCCATTGTATGTACATATATCGAACATTATTCCATTTTTATAGAAATAATTATTTTATTGGTGCACAATGTGTGAGAGATACTTCCAAATAGCGGGTTCTTTTTTATATTTACAAGAAAACCACTATATATCCACTATAAAAAACACACATCCACATCATTTTTTCACACCCCTAAAGCCTTTTTGATGATATAAATCCTACCATAAGAAGTATATAACATCATGAAAATCATCCTAGGATCCCTATATTGACAAACATAGTCTATCAAAATATGTTTCTTTGTATAAATGAAAAGAAGTTAACGAAAAAGAGGAAATGTTATTCAATGGGAACTTTGGTTTTATATTTTTATCCTCCAGTAATAATATTTTTTTATATTTATTATATAATAAAATATTTATCCTCAAGATAATGAGTTTTTTTATCTTATGGGTAGGAACTACACCTTCACACAATTAGTCAAATGGGGAAAACAATCATCGTTCGTGTGTACAGGAGACTACTACCTCATGAACTGGGGTCATTCATTCATCCATTACCAACCTTCATGGCTGGAAATAATTATTTATTAATTATTTATATATTTTATATATTATATTTCAATTTTATTTAATCTTATAGTGAAATTATTTAATAAATACCTTTATCAATCCAATAGCCCGAAGGCCTTCATTTTTTATTGATTTTGATAATCGACTTTTTAAGGGGTGAGGAGGAACCCTTACAAGGCCTGTAGGTGTAAGTATTACATGTTCTGTAAGAATTAGAGGAATTCATTTCTAATAGGCTTAAAACATTACATACAACCCAGACTAACTACTTGGAATTGGTCCTCCCCATTATCTTCATTGTGAAATCAGCTCTCCACCTTTTCATGGTTATGTGGCTAGGTTATCCCATGCATGCACAAGCTTGTCTCGATGGAAGGTTCTATACCCTCTCATTCTTGCAATATTTTTAGCTTCTATATAGGTTAAATCACTTTGATCACCCTTTTTTTGAAGCTCGTTCCTTGAAGGTTGTCTGGTTATCATCGACACTTAAGGTGGCCTAAAGGCCTTACTGACTCGAAGGCCTGGGTGGCCCGAAGGCCTTAAAGGACTCAAGAACAAAATCAGTGGCCTGAAGGCCCAAACAGGGTAAATTATCGGCTACTACAGTCCCAAATTGTTCCTGCTACAATTCCCGCTACAGCTCCGCTATAATACCTTCTACAGTACTACACAATCCCTACTATAGTACCTGATACAGTACTGCTACAGTGCCTACTACCGTACTGCGACGGTTCCAACAATTACACTCCACCTGGATTTGATTCTGGGTCTTCTGGATGCACTTAAGGAGTCCTCTCCAACTAGGCTGAGGGTCATGTGCATAAAAAATACCTTCATGATTTCCATTTTGTGACAATATCATTAGATCATTTGTGGACGTGTCAACTACCACCTCTTCAATACAATGAGATTCATTCACTCGTTAAAAGGAATGTGACTAAGATTGTTTTAATAAAAACAAGTGATATATATTAAATAAATATTATACTATAATAATAATTTATATATATCTTTTATATTTATTTCTTTTATATGACAAGAAAATGGAATTAGTGTTCAAGCGTACGTATGACCTAATGTCTCCATGAATGGTGTATTCCATTTCCAACCACAATATATTACATATTAATATAAATAAATATATAAATAATATACATGAAGTTAAATAAATTCATATGATATTAATTACATAATTACCTTTCTGTTAATATAATATATCATTTTATGTATCACACTCTCACACACTGAAAAGGTTATAACGTTGTTTGTGTGTGTGTGGACTACTTCCTTCGTGAAGAGACATGATTCCTTTTTTTCATCACAAGAATTATGTATAATATTATATATGTTAAAATACTATGGTATTTATTATATAATCTTAATTCCATATATGAAATTGTTACATGCCTTATATCCATGATGATCTTTGAAAAATAGAAATGTTAATCCTGAATATGTACGACCTATTACCTTCAAGATCGTAACATTAGTCAAATTTTCATTACCATATTCAATGAATCGTTTTAAAATTATAATTTATGTATAAGTATGAAAATTATTACATGATTATTATTTTTGTATTTTTTTTAAATAATGACCCTGTAACCATATTCTACTTCCCAAATTCGTGTCACAACCTAATATTGTCAAAACATCCAACATAAACACAATTGATTATGTAAGTGTTTATAACTTTTTAATATATGAAATAAAATTAGTAATAAAATTAAAAAACATTCAAAAACATGTAAATTTATTAAATAGATTTATTATTTTGTAATATAGATAAATGATTGAGAATTCAGACTCAATGCAAGGGATTTTTCTCAATTTATATTCCATTGAGAATTATTTATTATTATTAACCTATTAAATATGATGTGGTGAATATAATTACCCATTTTAATTTAATATCATGAGTCACTCATACATCATTGTGTCTTATGTTTCATATTGAATAGACCATTATGAGGGGTTCTGACATGAAAATTACTTAGTGGAAGAAGATATCTCTCTAATCTCACTTTCTTTTGTGATTGTTAACAGTCTCCTGAAATGATCATTTTTTGATGGCCATTTATTATTGTACCATAAATATATATTAAATATACAGATTATTTTTTTAATGTATATTATTATTTCCTATACTATATTCCATTTTTTACATACTATGTTTACTTTGAATTGTGTTAGATGAATTTGGAGTATTCTGTTAAATAAATATATTTTACTCAATAAATAAATTTTATAATCACATTGTATATTAATTAAATGAATTATTAGATATATGGGGAATGATTTGGATATTCCTAACTTGTATTGGGGATCAGTTAATGAATTCCCTTTGATGCATCAATAGTGTCACAAGATGAATTAGTTGTCCAAATTAGTGTAGTTTTAAACTATCGCGACGATAGAATATGAATGAATATGATCCATATACTTGGAAAAAATAGAATCCTATATTTATGAATTTATTTCATTTAGTATTAAAGTATTATTATCTCTAGGATTATCACTATGAAAAAATCTATTTATTCATTACATTTTTAGTGCAATTATTAAGTGGATTTTTTTTCAGATATCCAACTTTCTATATTTTTAGACCTTATCTAGTTATTTAAATGGAAAATGTGATTAGTTATTTTCCATTCTATAATGATTGTGGTCATTGATACATTATAGGATCTGTTTTACTAAAACCATACTATGATTTTTATCTCACCCATATTTTGTCCATTTCCACAGTTTACCGAGAATATATATTTTACTTATTTTTTAATGTTGTAGTTCATTTGTTTTTTATCAACAGTATTTCCTTTTGAATCTCCAATATAAAATGGATATCATGTATATAATCTTGATTTAAAAAACATTTAAACAATTTATCCCTTTTGTATTTGAATCATTAACATTGCAGACGTAATAATGTAAGGCACCGACATTGGGATAATAGGGCTGGGGTTGCTATAGATGGTATCAGATAATATTTAGTAGTATCTTTTTAAAGATGATTTTGAATAAAAATGGTTTGATAAAAAAACCCCTATGATATACTTTGGGGATATGTATAGTAGAATATCCCAAAAAAACCATGTTTTTTTATTATGAGATTAGATACATATTAATTTTTCAATTTATGTTAACAATTTCACTAGATTTGTGATTATACAGTAGGTTTCATAATATTATGATATAATATTGTATATAAGTTCATTTAGAAATGGTTCATAGAAGTAATGTGATCATAACCAATTCACATGAACCAAATAGTAAAATGTTAGTATCTTTAATGATCATTTGATAATATTTTGAAGGGAACTAGTCTCCAACACCTTCCTATCATATGAGGGAATAATATCATCTTCTTATTATACAAAGAAATAATTATATAAGTATTATGAATTTGGAGAGAAGAATGATAAAAATAGTAAATTACAGAAAAATATGAAGGAAAGAATAGAAAGAAATATTTTCCCACATGTGATAATTATGGGAAGAAACACCATAGTACTTGTTTGAAGGGAATTAAAGTTTATTATAAATTTTGAATAACAGAAAAAAAGTCAAAATAGTGAAAAGGAAAGAATGAAGATATTGATATTCAATTCTTAAATTATTGTGAAATAGATCACTATGTAAATATTTTACCAAACCATTAAGGAAAAATACCTCATAATCAGCAAATGGATTGTGGCCAAGCTTGTGACTTTGCTACATATGAATAATAATGATTAATGTTCTTATATTTCAACACATGATTTGTGTTATTTAAATATTTTATCAGTGATTTTTGGATATGATAGTAATGAAATGTAGGAGGATTATTGTGTGCTAATATTTCTTACAAGATTTGAAATCTTGTACTGAGTTGTGGGAAGAAAATTTATACATATACAAGTTTAAATTCATGGAAAACATATGATTGAAGGAAATTGACCCCTTAATTTGTTCTTGATGTTTATATTATGATCATAGGATAAAGAGATGATTTATATGTATATATCAAATTTGATGTTATCGACTACCATGGAACTAATTAATGATTTTTGAAAAAGTGTATTATTATACAATTAATGGATTATAAAAAAATATTTGATTTATTTTATATATCCAATAACATATTCATTACATAAGGATTAAGGAATAATTCAGGTTTTCAATATGGTATTATAGTAATTCATGTTATTAACATGTTTCAATAGAATAGATGATTAATGTATTTACAATTTTGGTATGTGACAATTTAAAGCTACTTTATGTTTTTTTGGATTAAAGATATGTTCATTTGGTAAATTCAGGGACCTTCTTAAGCATTGGATCTTAATATTTGACATGTTACATAAGGTTAACCATTTATGTTATAAATTATGTGGATCCTAGGAAATATTTTATGATATTAATTCATTAATTCACCAAATAATGAATCCTGTACTTAGATATGATGTACAAATAGTTCAGGGCATAACCAAAGTAGATGTTTTTAATTATAAAATATAATGAAATGAAATAATTCTATTTTCTTATATTTATAGATAGGTAAATAATTACATAACTATAGTAAAATGATATTGTAACAATTTTTTTCAGGCATATCATCTTACTTGATGATATCAATACCCTTATTAACACTTAAGGATTATATATTTATTGTAAACAAATTTCCCATGAATATGTTCTCTATCTCTCTACCTTAGTATTTGAGTGTTTTTTTTCTCCTCCATGTCCATTTATTCATTTCCAAACTATACTATCTTATCTGGAAAACTATTTATATAATGATTCGTGAAAACTAATGTAAATTATTTTCTTTCCTATTAATAGTATATTTAAATAACTATTTTGGATGTAGGTTTTCAATAAATGTATTTCCAAATGTCAATAATTATTTACGACGAATAAGTAGAAATTGTGAGGATGATATTAAATTATGGTGGCGATAAGAAAATACTAGAAATTATAATGTAAGAATATTGTATTTGATAGCAAGTATAATGTATAATAACAAGCATATAAGGGAATATTACATCCCAAGTCTTTATGGTATACTGACTATTTTAAATAAATTTAATTTATTCAATTCATTTTAATTCTTGAAACACTAAGATTATCTTTCTTATACAAAACATTAATTTTATGATACTCTACCTAAAACACATAGGTTAGACTGTGTTTCAATCAACAAAAAATTTCTTCAAGGGATTTCAATAAAAACAAGAGAACGTTTTATGGAATACTGATAATATTTTTATTTAATATAAAAATTATATCATAGAAATTTAATTACATTTTATGAATAAGATAAATTTTTTTATGAAATTATATGGTTAAATTAATTAGTTTATAATTAGATAAAAATGAATATAAAAATCAATTCAATATAAATCAAATGTTTTTATAAAAACATATTATTACACACCACTGGAATTTTATCCTAATAAATTAAATTAAATATTATTATTGAGTGATATTAAAGTTATTTTTATATTATATATTCAATGAAATGTTTTAACATTCATGCAATTGATTTTATAGATATAATATAAGAACAAATACAATTTTAAATTTAAAAATGTAATTTTTTTTAAACGTTGCTTTGTCACATGTTAATGGATTAATTGTTTTAAAAGTAAAATTTCAAAATTTTATAAATATTGTTTCTCAAAATAATGTTTATTTTTGAATTGGGAACATAAAAATTATCATAGGATGATTTTTTTATATAGTTCAGAGAAGATTCATTTTATAACGAATAATAAAAATTTCGAAAATTAAATTGAAAATTGACTTTTTATATAAATAAATTATAGTGATAAATTATTTTTTAATTTATTTTAATATATAATTAGATAAATTTTTCATATATTAATACAATTTAGGAAATTTGGATAAATTTTATTTGTAATTTGGATATAAATACATTTCAACCATTGGCCTATTTTCACTTTAAAAAGCCAACTTTCTGATCTTTCTGAGGGATTAAAATTAAATTATTTTTTTCCACTTTAGTGTTTCAATTTTATTAAAATGTTTTCCATATTTTTAATAAGAAAATTTTTAATTTATATTTTGGTCAACAATGTTTTTTTCAAAAATAGTAATGAATGAAATTCAAATTAATTACAGTGATTAATGTGAAAATGAGATTGGTAAGTGGTTAATCATTAATCCTAAGGGGTAAAATGGAAAAGACACTTGTAAAAACACATTTAATGGAAATATTTAGAACATAAACTCATGTTTACCAATCATGCTTTATAATTATAGGAACATTATGTCTGAGATACATCTTAATAATTTTTACCTTTTTATATTTACAAGAACGCCACTCCACCTACATTATTAAAAAGAACCCACCCCATCACTTCTTTACACATATCAAAGAATTTGGTATAAAAAAAAGAAAAAATAATCTCCCAAAAAATCTTCCCTCATCCTAGAATCCTCACACTATCCAGAAAAGGCAACCAAAGAATCCTTTTGGTATAAACTAAAAAGAGTTACCCAAAAAGTGGTAACATTCATCAACGATTAGTTTACTTATTTATTATTACATTGATTCAATTATTTTTATATATTGATTATATAATAACATATGTATCCTAAATATATAGAGTTGTTTTTACCTAAATAGTATTCCCTACATTTTCACACACTTCCATAAAATGGGATACCCGATCATCGTTCGTATGTACGGCGTAATACCGCCTCATGAACTGATGTCATTAATTCTCCCAATAAAACTTTTTATGGTTTGAAATAATGATGGATATAAATTTTATATATTCTATATTTTATATTTATAAATTGTTTATGCTTCTGTAATTATTATATAACTCATTTTTTAATGTTTTCTATTTTTTTAGATCACGATAATATCGTTTGTGGATGGGTCCACAACACCTCCTCAAAGAGATCTGATTCATTCGTGGTTTAAATGTAATATATTAGGGATTGTTTTAATAAACAAATGTGATATATATTACAAAAAAAATTTAATAAAATAAAAATAAAAATATATATAATTTACATTTCTTTCATTAGTATGACATTAAAATTTAAGCAATATTCATGTGTAGGTAAGACATACTGTATACATAAACTGTGTATTCAATTTTCTATAATCAGATAATAATAATTACAATAAATACGTATATAATAAATATATATGAAATAAAAGAAATTATTTGGATATTAATTGCATATTTATCCATATTTTTGTACAATATATAATTTTCTTTATTACACATTCACACACTGAAAAAGTGACAGTGTCGTTCATGGATATGTGAACAATCACCACGTCGAAGCGATGTGATTCCTTTTTTGAATCACATGGATTATATATATAATTATATATGATTAAATAATATGGTATTTAAGATATAATGATCATTATGAAATGTGAAATTTTACTTACCTTATATCTGTAACGATTACTGAAAATGGACATGTTAATTATGCATATGTACGAACTACCATTTACATAATCATAATGTTAGTCCATTTTCCAAAACCATGTCGCATGATTTTCTTTAAAAGTATAAATTATTTAAAAATATGATAATTCTTTCCAGATTATTATTCTATATATGTTTAAAAAATTACCCCTTTGAAAATATATTATCTAGAAATGATTTTTTCATATAAAGCTAATATAATCATAACATCTAGCATAAAATTATTTGATTAAGAAATTTTATATAAATCGTTAACATGTGAGATAAAAGTAAAAATAATCTTGCATTTTTTATCAAAATAGAAAATAATTTACATATGTTTATTAATAAAAAACATAGAGACATGTGTGACTAGTCAGACTCAAGGTATGTGACTTCTCTCATTTTAGATTCAATTTAGACTTATTTGTTCTTATGAAAAAATTCACTTTGATGTGGTGTATATGCTGACTCTTTTTCATTAAATATAATAATTCACTCATAAATAATGTTCTTTTATGTTTCCAATTGAATTTCCTCATCCAAGGGGGTTTTACATGGAAGATTCCTTGTGGTAAAAGTTATCCTTTTAGCCTCACTTTATTTTGTTATTGTTGGCTATGTCTACATACAATATATTCTATATGATCATTTTTAGTGTACATTAAATTTAATTAAAATATACATATTATTTTGTAGTGGATATTATTATTTCCTGAACCTATAGTAATTTTATTTGATTAATTGGGAAATTGTTGATAAATCAACATATTTTACTCAATAAAAATATTTTATATTGCACATTATTTATGAAATAAATAAATAATTTTATATATGAATAATTAATTGGACATTAATGAAATATTTTGGGTCTTGTAAATGAAATCCCCTCGATGAATTAGTAGTATCATGAGATAAATCAGTTTTCTAAAAAGAATAGTTTTAAACTATCATGAGAATAGATCATGATAGTAAAGGTTCCATATACTTGGATATATAGTGTTCAATATTTAATAATCAACTTCATTAAGTATTAAATTATTATTATGCAGTAGATTTTCACTATGAAAAAATTTATGGATTCACTTAATTTTCATTATATTTAATAAATTATATGTGTTTTCAATTATCTTCTTTTACATATGGTCTATGCCTCGTACATTTATCTAAATGGAATGTGTGATAAATTATTTACCATTCCATGACTATTATGCTTATAGGTTCGTGATAAATTCCATGATACTTAATCCTTACAGATATTTTAATCTCAAACTTATTTTGTTTCTTTTTCCTAGGTTATGAATATTAGATTTTTAAATCAATATTAAAGGCTTCAGTTAATTTGTTTTTTATTTATTGTATTTAATTTTCTATCACAAATGTAAAATGAAAATTTTGTGTGTAATATAGTTTTCCAAAACTTCTAAATAATTTAGTCCTTTGGGATTGGAATCGAGTATCTATTCCAGTGTTACAAAGTAAGGCACTAGATCCTGGCTAATAGGTTAGGGTCTCTAAAGTTGGTGTCCGATATATTTTATAAGAGACCTTGGGAAAAAGATTTATTAAAACAAGTATCTGAGAAAAAACCCAATGATATACTCTGGGGATAATTATAGAAGAACATCCCCACGAAACCATGTTTATAATAATGAGATTTTATATGCATAGTTTTTTAAATTTGTGTTACGTATTTCATGATTTTTGTGATAATACATGTTGTTTTATATGGATATGTTGTATTCTAGTATATATTATCATTTAGAAATGGTGACTAGTAGAAGGAATGTGAACCCCACCAATGAAAATGATCTAATAGTAAATGATGATTATATCTTTATTGTTCTTAGGTGAATATTTTCAAGGGAACTAGTCCCCCAAATATTCTCATCATATAAACACAAAATATCATGTGCTAATAATACGTAGAATGAATTATTTTTGTTTTATGAATTTCGAGGGAAGCATTAGAACAAGAGTAAAACTAGTAAATAGATGGATAAAGGAAAGAAGATAAATAAATATTGTCACACATGTTATAATTGAGGGAAAAACTTCTTATATCTTGATTTAAGGTAATGTGAGTTTGTTATAAAAGTGGGAGAAGGGGAACATAAGGGAAAATGAAAAGTGGAGAAAAAAAAGTCTGATATTTAGGGTTTAAATTGTTGTTAAATCAGTCATTATGCAAATAAATGCCCCTAAAATCAAAGGGAATATACCTCAGAATAAGCTAATGGATCATGTTCAGGCTCATGATATTACCATATAAGAGTAGAAATGATTAACGATGCAATATTTGGAATCCCAATTTTAGTTATTTTAGTTTTTTATAAATGATGTATTGTTTATGATAATTATGAAATTTATGAGGACTAATACAGTACTATTTCTTGAAGGATTTGAAAGCATTTATTGAATAGTGATATGAAAAATGATTTAGTGATAGGTTAACCATCCTGGAATTCATATGATTATGGTAAATCAAACCCCTAATATATTCATGATTTTATTACAATGATCATTGGATAAGGAAGCTATTGTTGTGGATAATGTTAATTGGATATTACATACTACCTCATAACTAATTAACAATTTGTTGAAAAAGTCGTCTATACTATCATCGATGGAGATTACAATATTTTAGGATTTATGGAATATATCCAAAAACCTTTTATTTAAATAAGATGTAGGGAAGAAAACATATTTTCAACAAGTTTTTATGGTAATTCAATTTATTACCATGTTTCAAAAAGAATACTTGATGATTATATTCACATGGTTGGTATATGGAAATTTATAGTTACTTTATTTTGTATAGATTAATAATAAGTTCATTTTTCAAATTTAATGAACTTATAAGGCATTGGCTGTTGACATTTCATAAAGGGACCAAATGTTTAAAAATTATTAAATGATTTAAGTGGATATTTGGACATAGTTTTTTAGATTAATTCATTACTTGAAATTATTATACATCATGCTCTTAGAGATAAAGTAGAAATAATTCGTGGCACAAAAAAAGATAAGATTGTTCTTATGAAAAATAAATGTATCAAGTAATTATATTTATATATATTATTAGAGAGTAAAATAATTTATCAACTCTGGTAAAAGGGTCTTGAAAAAAATATGGTTTCCCATTATCATCATTTTTTATGATATAAATCTCATTCTCAGAGCACCGTTTTATGGATTTATAGGAAATATCGTTTCTTGAAAATGTTTTCTATATCTCTTCCTTAGTATTTATGTTTTAATTTTTTCTCTTCCATGTCAATATTTTCATTTCCCAACTGTATTCTCCTATATGGAAAACCTGTTGTCTAATTTTAACAGATGACTATTGTACTTTATCTTCTCTCTTATTAAGATAATATTTTATGAACTCTTTTACGTTGTGGTTTTTGCAATAATGGTATTTTAAAATGTAAAACCTAGTTGACCATGATTGAGTTTAAAATTGTGAAGAAACAATATAATTATGGAGGGATGACTGTAACAGCTCAAAATTATAAATTAAAAACATTTTATTCTACAGAATGTATAACGCACAACACTAAACATAGATGGGAATATAATATCCCATGACATTATGAAAAAATTGACTATTTTAAATTAAAATTTTTTATTATATAGAATTTCATTCATGAAACAGTATTCATTTCAGACATTTCAAAAAAATTAAATTTTATCTTTCTCTATATGGAATATTAGAGATTGATTGTGTTACATACAACAATGAATTTCTTCAATGACATACATTACATGCAAGATTGAGTTTTACATAATAATATTAATATTATTATTTATGCTATAAATTTTCTCATATATGTTATATTAGTGTTTATGAATAGGATTAACTAAGTTATAAAAATATATGGTAAAATTCGTTGGTTACCAATTATTTACAAATGAATATAAAAACCAATTGAATATAAATGAATTTATTTTATAAAAATCTATTATTATAAACCAATGGTATTTATCCTAACAAATTGAATTAATGAATATTATTGAATGATATTAATGAATATTATTTATTATATTATAAATAAATTTTTTTACCTTCATCCACAATATTTTAAAGGTATAAGATAAGATAAAATAAAATTTTAGGCATAAAATGTTGTATTTGTCTAAAAGGTAGTTTTATCTCATTTTAATGTAGTAATTGTTTTAAAAATAAATTTTGAAACTGTTATAAATTTAATTTGAAAATTTAAATTTATTTTCTGAAATATGAACTCAAAAATTATATTAGGTTTAATGTTTTATATTTTTTTGGGAAGTTTCATTTTTTGTAGAATAGTAACAAAATAATGAATTGTAATTGACAACTGACTTTTTGCATAAAAAATTATATAATAAAATTTTATTTTTGGTAATTATAAATTATAATAAGATCACATATATATATATATGTAATTTTTTTAATTGGGATATATTTGCTAAGGAAATTGGACATAAAAAAATTTCAAAATGATTAACATTTTCTCTTTAAAAACCATCTTTTTTATAACCTATATGGGATTAATTTTAAATTCATTTATTACAATTATTTGATTTGAATTTGGAAAAGTGGATTACAGATTTAGAATCAACATAAAATATAATGTAGTATGTGGTCAACTTAGTTTTTTACCAAAAAAAATTAGTGAAATTAATTAAAATTAAATACACCAATTAGGTTTAAAATGAGTTTACTAAATGTTAAAATTTAATCTTAAGGGGCTAAATGAACTATAAAGTCACCAATAACCCATTTATTGAAATATTTAGAAAAAAATCACAATTTTATTAAATATGATTTCTTTTTTGATGCACATGATGTATAGAATACCTCCTAACAGTGTTTAACTTTTTTATTTACAACAACGCCAATCCTCCTCCATTATAAAAAGGCACTCACCCACTTCACTTATTCACAGCTATGAAGTCCTTTCATCCTAATAATTATATATTAATCTATATATGATTAAATAATATTGTATTTATTTTTTTCATGAAATTGTGGATAAAATTGTCACTTTTCCCTTTTCAATAGTGATGATTACAAAATTTAAATGTTACTCTTGCGTACTTACAACCTACCATTTCTTTAATAGTGATGTTAGTTTGTTTTTAATATCCAAATTACATTATTGGTTTTAAATGAATAATTGCTGTATAAAAATGGTACATTTGTTATTATTATTTTTATGGAGATGTTTAAGTAATGATCCCATTGACCATAGCCTCCTACCAATGTTGTTTTTGACACATGAACTGAATATGGTCAGAACATTCAACATAAATGTAAATGGATAAGTAGTGGTATATAATTTTTTAATAGGTGAAATAAATTTAAAAATAAAAATAAAAAAATTTCTAAAAAAAATAAATATTTATTATATGTTTATTATTTAGGAAGATAGATTCATTCGTGACAAGTCAGACTCTAGGTAAGAGATTTCATATCAATTCACCATTACTTGAGGATAAATTTTTTACGTACTAATTAAATCTGATGTTGTGTATCAATTAGAATTTTTCTTTCAATATCATGATATAATAATAATTCATGGTATTTTGACTTTCAAATTGAATTTTCCCAACCATGGTGTTTTGAATTTAAAATTACCAATTGGAAAATGTTATTTATACAATCTCACATTCTTTTGTGATTGTTAACATTATCTTGAAAAAATCACTTTCTTATAATGATATTATGTGGTACATTAAATTTATATTAAATACCCAAATTTATTTTAAAATGGATATTATTATTTCTTAAACCATATAAAATTTTTATATAAGGTGTTTATTTAGAATTTTATTTTAATAATTGGAGAAATTTTGATAAATCTGTATCTTTTACTCAATACGTATATTTAATAAGGAAAGTTACTTATAAATAAAATAAATTATTTTTTATATGAGGAATTTCAGGGAAATACATGACATGGGTTGGAGACTAATTAATAATATCCCCTTGATTCATCAATTGTCACATGAGATTAATCAATTGCACAAAGCATTTTAGTTTTTAACTATAATGAGAATAAATCTTAATGGTAATGGTTCCACATACCCTGGAAACATGGAATCCAATATTTAATCATTGAATTCATTAATTAGTCAATTATTATTATCCATAATATTTTCACTTTGATAGAGTTTAGGGATTCATATCATTTATTTCTATTGATTAAATAGATTATGTTGCTAGTTTTTTACCATGAAACATATTGATTATGCCAAATATTGTTATTTAAATTGAATGTATGATCAGTAATTTACCATTCCATGTAGGTTATTTTCATTGATTAATGATAGAATACATTTTACATAATCCATAATGATAATTTTAGATCGAGTTTATTATTTTTCCCATGTTAATAAGAATAGATCTTTCAATAAGTATTGAAGTTCGCAGTTCATTTGTTTTATAATGTATTATATTTCCTTATGTATCCTCAATGTAATGTGGGTATAATTTATGTAATATAGTTTTCAAAAATTGAAAAAGAATTTACTTCTTTGGGATTATAATCATGTATTTATGCTAATGTAATAATGTAAGGAATCTGATCGAAGTTAATGGGTCTAGGTCGCTATAGTTGGTGTGAGAGTAATTTTGGTAGAAACCATGGAAACTTGTTTTAGGAAAACATAGATTTGAGAAAAACCCCTGTGATATATATTGAGGATAATTAAGGAATAACACACCAAATATACCGTATTAATGACTATGTGATTAGATATGCAGAAAATTTTCAATTTATGTTATGTATTTTAGTAGTTTTGTGATTATACTTTATGTTTTATAATGATATGATCTAATATATTGTATATCATCATTTAAAAATGGTGACTAGAAGAAGGAATATGAACCTCACCAATGCACATGATCTAATATGTAATAATGATCATATCTATAATGCGTTAGTATAATATTTCTAAGGGAACTAGTTTCCTAAAAATTCTCATCATTTGAGGACATTGAATAATGTTATATCATAACATAGAAATAATTATATAATCATTAAGGCCTTAGGTGGAATCATGAGAAAAATAGTATATCTAGGAATAATTTGGATAAAGGAAATATGTGAATGAATTATTTTACAAAATGTGATAATTGTAGAAATAAAAACCATAGTACATTATTCAATAGAATTGGAGTTTTTTATAAATGTGGAAAAAGGTGACACCAGGAAAATGAATGAAAAGGGAATAAATGAAAAAAATGATATTCATTATTTTAAATATAGAAAAATAGGACACTAAGAAAATAAATTCCCCAAACGTTATAGGAATATACCTGAGAATAAGCTTATGTATCATGGGAATGATTATGCTATTACTATATATGAAGAAGACTGATTAATGTTCTCATATTTTGATTAATGAATTATGTAATTTTTCTATTTTATTAATGATTTATTTCTTATGATAACTATGAATTGTATAGGTATTACCATGAAGTTTTATTTATTAATGGATTTTAATGCATTTATTAAATGGTGCTTGTAAAAAGGATTTAGGGAATTATCTAAATTCATAGAAAATAGATGATTTAGGTAATTTCAACCCTTAATGTCTTAATGATTTTTTCGTAATGATCATTAGATAAAGATTTGATTTATATGGAAAATTTATATATGATATTACTGAATACATTGGAACTATAAGATGATATTTTGAAAGGGTTGTTTATAAAATCATTGATGGATTTTACATCCATTTTTATTTATGAAATACATCAAATAAACTATGTTTTACAAAAGGATATAGTAATCATGCAAGTTTAATGTAATGTTTTATAGCTATTCACATTATTACCATGGTTCAAGAGAATACATTATGAATATATTCAAATATTTTTTATGTGATTATTTAATGATAGTTTATGTTTTTTTGATTAATGATTTGTTTATTTTTAAAATTCAATGACTTTATAAAGCCTTGTAACATAATATATTGGAAGCCTCCTAAGGTTAAAAATTTATGAAATAGATTACATGGATATTTCGAAATCGTTTTAGATATTTATTCATTACATCAGCACATTATCCAAACTATTTATTAAGATGAAGTAGAAATATCTAATTTCCCAACTAAAGGATAAAATTTTTATTATGGAAATGTAACATATTGTGAAAATATAATTTATTATATTCATAGAGAGTGAAAAAAAATTCCTCAACTATTGGAAAAGCATAATGAAACCAAATTTTTTCCCCTTATCATCATCTTTGATGATATCAATACCCATTTTCACACCTATGGTTTATGTATTTTTGGTCAACTAATTTCTCCTAAACATGTTCTCTATCACTCTCCCTTAGTGTTTGATTGTTAGTTTTCTCACCCATGTACAATTTTTCAATTCCCAAAGTATGTTCTCTAATCTAGAATCCTAGTTATATATTTATTATAGATAACTATTGTACATTCATTTCTCTCATTTTATGGGGATATTTTATTATCTATTTTATTTTGTGGATGTTTCAATAATATTATTTCGAAATAACAATCCCGGTTTACCAAGACAGAGTTTCAATTATGAGGAAAATTTTATTTAATATGGGGAGGATGTAAGACCCAAAAATCCTAAAGTAAGAATATTCTATTTAATAACATGTATGTTATATGAGAACAATCATAGAAGGTAATATAACACCCTAAGACTTCATGATATATTAAACAATCTAAATAAATTTAACTTATTATATAGATTTCAATTCATAGGAAACCACTTTTAGCTTGTGTTACACCAAAAACAATGTTTATCTTCCACTAATAAAAAAACATAGTTTAAATTGTGTTATATTCATCATTGAATTTCATCAATGGCTTACTCTACATGCAAGACCGAGTCTTATAGAATATGAGTAATTATTATTTAAAATGATAATTATCTCATTACCATTAAATTATATTTTACGAATATGATGATCTATATTATTCAAATAAATTTTCAAATTCATTTGTAACCAATTAATTATAAATGAATATAAAATCAAATTCAGTATAATGGAAATGTTTTTATAAAAATATATTATTTCTCACCAAAGGAATTTTATCTTAATAATTTATATTAATTAGTATTAGTGAGCGATATTAATGAAATTTATATTTATATATTCGATGATTTTTTTTACATTCATTAATTATATTTTATAGTTATAAGATAAGAAGAAATACAATTTATTTAAAATGATGTATTTTTAAACGAGTCTTTTTTGTCACCTTTTAATGTAAGAATTGTTATAAAATAAAATTTGATTATTTTATAAATATTATTTAGAAAAAATAATTTTTTTTCGGATATGTTAATTTTTGATGTTTTTATAAGAAGGTTCATTTTATTGAATATAAAAAAATATAAAAAATTTAATTAAGAACTAACATTTCAAAAAAATAATTTATCATGTTAAATTATTTTTTCAATTGAATTTAATGTATAATTATATTAATTTTACATAAATAAATCAAATTTAATTCCTTTGGGATAAATTTAATATTTAATTTAGATATAAAAATATTTCAAATGTTTGAAAATTTGTAGCTTAAAGACAAACTTTCTCATCATATAGACAATATTGCATTTCATTTAATTTATAATACTTCTATGATAATAATTTAGAAAATTGTGTTTCATGTTTTTTATCAAACAATTTTATAATGTCTATTATGGTAAACTTATATTCTGACAAAAATTATTAATGAATGTAATTAAAATTAATTATAGTGATTGAGGTGGAAATGAGTTCACTTTGTGGTCACACTGTAATCTTAAGTATCCAAATAACCTAAACAGTGGAAAAACCTATTTTATATACATATTTCGCCATTAAAATTACTTTTATGTAATAGAGTTCATTATTGGAGGCACGTAAGGTAGTGCTTACCTACCAATACTGTTTTCCTTTTTATATTTATAAGAACAACATTCATCCTCCACTAGAAAAAGGCACTCACCCCCCCCCCCCCCCCACCCACTTTGGCTATAAATCCAATAAATGATGTATTTTAGTATAAACCAGAAAGTGTTACCCATAAAAGAGTTTATATTAATCAACATGAACTTTTTTATTATTTCATTATCCACCACTTCAAATCTTATTAAATATTTATTATATAATAACATAACTACCCTCAATATTCTGAGTTGTTTTTATATTAGTGTTATAAACTACACATTCACACATTTCAATAAAATGAGATATGCAATCATCACTCGTGTGTATGACAGACTACTGCCTCGTGAACTGATGTCATTAATTATTACATTACAACAATTAATGGATGGAAATAAAGACATATTTTTAGTTTATATATGGTATATATAATATTTATAATATATATTTTCTTATTAAATTATTATATAAAATATTCTATCAGGCTTTCCATTTTTGAGAGTAAAATAATATCGATTATGGACTTGTGGACTACCGCATCCTCAAAGCAATGTGAATCATTCACACTTTACATGAAATTAATTAAGGATTAATTTAATAAAACATCTGATATATATGACATAAATACTATAATGAAATAATAATATACAAATATATCATTTAAATTAATTTCAATTATACGAAAATAAAATGTAAGCAGTTATCATGTGTATGTATGACCTATCGTCTTAATGAATGATGTGTTTAATTTTTTATCACCGTATATTATGGAATAAAATAAATACATATATAATGAATATATATTATATAAATTAAATTATTATGATTTTAATTACATAATTACATTTCTATTTATATAATATAACATTTTTTTATTACACTTTTACATACTGAAAAATTGATAATGTCGTTCATGGATGTGTGGACTATAAACTCCTCAAAGAAATGAGATTCCTTTTTTTAATCACATGAATTATATATAAAATTATATTTGTTAAAATAATATGGTTTTAAATATATAATTTTCATTCTATAGAGATAAATTTTTCTTACCATATTTCCATATTAATCATTGAAAAATGGAAATGTTACTCAGGAATACGTACAGCCAACCATTTATATAATAGTAACGTTAGTACACTTTTCATAAAACAATTACATGATTAGGTTTAAAAAATAATTCATGTATAAAAATGATAATTCTTTCCTAATTATTATTCTAGATATGTTGATATAATGACCCCTTTAAAATAGTCTACCTATGAAATTCATTTTTTGACCCAAAATCCAAATACGGTTAAATAATCTAACATAAACATAATAGATTAAATAATTATATATAAAATTTTCATGGGTAAAATAAAATTAACAATAAAAATAAAAAAAAAATTATCAAACATGTAAATAAACAACAGAAGTCTATTATTGAAGAATATGGAGACACACGTGACAAATCGAAATCAAGGTAATAGATTTCATCTCAATTTACATTCAATTGAGATATATTTGTTATTATGAAACAATTCCCATTATTGTTGTGTATTAACTACTCTATTTTCATTTAATATCCTGATTCACTCATAAATAATGGTTTTTTATATGTCACTTTGAAGTACCCCATCCAAGTGGATTTTACATGACAATAACCAAGTAGTAAAATTTATCTCTGTAATATCACATTCTTTTGTGATTGTGAGATTTCTCCAGAAATAATATATTCTTTATGGTATTTTTTTTTGTTTTATATTACACTTATCATAAAAAAATATTAATTTTTAATGTGTATTATTTTTTTAAAAAATATTTATACCATTATTGAATATTTTTTATATTTGGATTGTTATTTTATTAATTTAGGAAATGTTGATAAATCCTTATATTTTACTCAATACAAATATTTTAGGATTTAAATATATTAGTCTATATATAAATAATTTTTAGGAAATTCATTAAATAGATATGGGAATAGTTAATTAATGGACATTGATGAATCAGTAGTATCATGAGACGAATTAGTTTTCCAAATTTGAAAAGTTTTAAATATTATTGGGAATAGATTTTTATAATAAAGATTCCACATAAATGGGAAAAATAGTGTCTACTATATAATAATTGACTTCATTCAGTATTCAATTATCTTTATCCAGAGGATTTTCACGTTGTAAAAATATATAGATTTATTTCATCTTCATTCTATTGATTAAATGGTTCATTTTTTCAATTATATACTTTTCCATATTATTTATTCTTTATCCAGTTATTTAAATGGAATGGCTAATAAGTTACATACATTTCCATTTTGATTATGCTTATTTATTTGAGATATCTTCCACTACACTTTGAACATTCTGTTAATTTAATCTCACCCTTATTGTTTTCCTTTCCCAATGATATAAAAAATGATATCATTGAATGGGTATTAAAGGATGTGGTTCATTTGTTTTCTTATGCATTGTATTTCATTTTATATACACAATCTAAAATGAGTATCACGTATGTAATCTGGTCTTCCAAAATTTCTAAATTGTTCATTACTTTGGGATTTTAATCTTTTATCTAAGATTATGTAATAAAATAAGGCATCAGATCCAGGATACAAGGGTAGGTTCACTACCGTTGGTATCAACGAAATTTTAATACAACCCTAGGAAACTAGAATTAGGAAAACATATATTAGAGAAAGAACATTATGATATACATTGTGGATAAGTATAGAAGAACATTCAAAAGAAAACATGTCTATGATTAAAATACTAGATATGCATTAATATTTCCATTTATATTATGTATTGCACTAGTATTTTTATTCTTCATTATTATTTATAATGATATGATCTAATCTACTGTATATCATCATTTAGAAATGGGTCCCAGATGAAGGAATGTGAACCTCACAAATTCATGTGATCAAAAGGGTAATAATTATTATATCTTTAATTTGAATAGGATAATATTTTAATGGTAAATAGTCTCCCAAACATTCTCATCATAGGAGGATATATTTTTATGAGCTAAAAAGTAATTGAAGAAATTTTCTATGTATTACGACATTATAGGGGAGAATGAGAACAAGAGTATAACTTGGAAAAAGATGGGTAAAATATAGAATATAAAGAATTATGTTTTCACATATGATAATCATGGAAATAAAATCCCACAAACAATATTTAAGGGAGTGAGAGTTTGTAATAAATGTGAAAAAGAGTAAAACTATAAAAATGAAATGTTAAGAAAGGTAAATCTTTTATTCAATGTTTCAACTATAGTAAAATATGTCACTATGTCAATAAATACTCTAAGTATCAATGGAATATACCTAAGAAGAAGATAGTGAATCATGGTCAGGTTTATAATATTACTATATAATAATAGGAATGATTAATTTGATCGTATTTTGTTTCATGAATAATGTAACAGGTGTATTTTTTTAACGATGTATTAGTTATGAGAATTATGAAATTTATAATGATTGTACAACATTACTATTTATTAATGTATTTGAAATAATGTATTGAATGGTGCTATAAAAAATGATTTAGTAACAAGTTTAACTTCTTGGAAAACATATTATTGACGGAAATTCAACCCTTAATATATATCTAATGTTGAGATAATGATCATTTCATAAAGAGATGGTTTATATGGTTAATGTAAATTGGATATCACTGAATACCTTGGAATTGATTATTGATTCGCTAAAAAATAGGATTTAACTATCATTAATGGGGTTCACAACAATTTTGAATTTAAGGAACATATCCAATAACCTAGTTTTTACAAAAGGAATAATGAAGAATTATTTTTGTAAACAAGGATTTATGGTAATTCAGGTTATTACCATGTTTCAAGAGAATACAACATGAAGTTATTCACATGTTTGGTATGTGATGATTTAGAGGTACTTCATGTTGTTTATACTAGTGATAAGTTATTTTTAAAATTTAGTGAACTTCTAAATCTAGGGAATATGATATTTCGGATGGGCCTTATGTTTAAATACTTATTAAATTGTTTATGCAAATTTTGGGAATGTTTTTGGATATTAACACATTACTTCACCATTTTTTATGACATGTTCATAGAGATAATGTACATATAGTTCATTGCAGAAAAAAATGAGGATTTTTAATATATAAAAGAAACATATAAAGTAATAATATTTCATTATAATAATATATAGTGAAATAATTCCTCATCTCTATGAAAAGTGGTTTTTAATAAAAAAAATTTCCAACTGTATTCATTTTTTACGATATCAATTCCCTTTTCCATAACAATTGTTAATGGATTTATGGTTAACAACATTCTCCTGAATATGTACTCTATCACCCTCCCTTAGTATTTGAGTGTTATTTTACTCTTCCACATACATGTTTTTATTTCCTAGATATGTTATACAATCAGGAAACATATTTATGTGATTATTCTAGATGAATATTGTAATTTCTTTTCTATCTTATTATTTATATATTTTAAAAACCCATTTATGATGTGGGTTTTACAATAATGGTAATTGAAAATGTCAACCCAAATTTACCAAGACTGAGATTAAATTGTTAGTATATAATGTAATTAATTTGGGGATAATGTTACACTCCAAAATTCTATATTAAGAACAATGTATTCAATTTAATGATTAACGAACAATACAAAGCATATATGAGAATATAATATCCCAAGAAATTTCAATATATTGAATTTTCAAAAAAAATTATTTATTATATAACATTAAATTAATGAAACAATAATCATATATTGTGTTACATAAAACATATTGTTTATCTTTCTCTACATGGAAAACTAAGGATAGATTCTGTTACACACAATAATGAATTTATTCAGAGGATTGCGTTACTTAGAAGATCTGGTCTTACCAATTAATATTAATATTTTTATTTAAATTTTCATTTTTCTCATGGATTATAAATTAGTGGTCATGAATTGGATTAAAGAACTGATGAAATTATATTGTTAAATTTATTGGTTATCAATTAATTGAAAATGTATATAAAAACCAATACAATATAAAGGAAATGTTTTATAAAAAAACATCGAATATTCACAAAAGGTGTTATATTCAAATAAGTTAAATTATTTAATATTAGTTAATGGTATTATGGAAATTTATATAATATATATTCAATAATTGTTTTTACATTTATCTATAAGATTTTATATGCACAAAATATTATCAAATCCAATTTTAAGCATAAAATCATGTATTTTTCAAAAGGAAAGTTTTGTATCATTTTAATTGAATATTTTTTTCCAAACTAAAATTTGATACAATTATAAATTTTAATTTAAATATATATATATTTTAAAATATGAAGACCACAATTACCTTAGGGTGTATATTTTATTTTCTGCTGATAAGTCTCTTTTTTATGAATAGTAAAATTACTGTATTTTAATTCAAAACTATCTTTTCATATAAATAATTTATATTCTAAATTTATGATATTAGTTGACGTTAAATTATAAGTTGATCAATTTTATATATATTAATCCAAATTAGTCAATTGGGATCAATTTCATATTGAATGTTGATATAAAAATATTGTAATCTTTTAAACATGTTCACATTAAAAACCACCTTTCTCATCCATCATGTGAGATAAATTTAAAATTAATTTCTAACACATATGTGATATGAATTTTGAAAACGGATTCCATATTTTGATAAGAATAAATTATAATGTATTTTTATATAAAAATTATTTTTTTCCTAAATTTTTTTTGAATGCAATTAAAATTAATTTTAACAATTAATTTGAAAAAGTGCTTACTAAGTTGTCAAACATTAATCTTAAGGTGAAAAATGAACAACAAACACTCACAAAACACTTTTTATGGATATATATTGAACATAACCCAAATGGTTACCAATATAGTTTATTATTATAGGAACATTATGTAAGTGAAACCTCACAATACTGTTTACCTTTTTGTATTTACAAGAATGCTACTCTTCCTGCACTATAAAAAGGCACTCACCCCCTCACTAATTCACACCCATCAAACTTTTATCATCATTATAATTATATATAATATTATATATGATAATAATGGTATTTAATATTTAATTATAATTTTTTAAATTTAAATGTTACTTTTTGTCATTTGATAATAATCATTGAAAGATGGAAATGTTACTCTTGCATATTTATGGACAACTGTCTACATATTCTTGATGTTAGTTAATTTTTCATCAACATATTACAAGATTATATTTGAAGTTAAATTTGATGTATAAATATGATAAATATATCATGATTACTATTATGGAGATTTTTATACAATGGAACCTTTGACTACAGTCTACCTTCCAAAGTTTTTTTGACACATAAACCAAATATGGACAAAACATATGTCGTAAATAGAACTAGATAATTAGTTTCATATAATTTATTTATAGGTGAAATAAAATTATCAATAAAATTTAAAATGGTTCTATAGAATTTAAATAATTATCTTATGTTTGTTATTTATGAAGATAGATACATAGGTGACTAGTCATACCGAAGGTAAGGGGTTTCCTCTCAATTTCCATTCCACTGAGACTTATTTGTTACTATTCACTAATTCATTTTATTATTGTTCATATTGAACCATTTTTAATTAAATATCATGATTCAATCTGGATTCAGTCATACATAATGATATTTTATGTTTCGATTTGAATTATCTCATCCATGTAGTTTTTCTTTGAAAAATACATTGTGGAAAAATTTATCTTGGAAATATCACATACATTTGGGATTGATATTTTTTCATGATAAAATAACTTCCATAATGAATTTTTTTTATTATAAATTATATTTATATTTACTATTTATAATCTTTTCTAATGTTTATGATTATTTCCAAAACCATATACCATTTTCTACATATTTTTTTTACATTGAATGTTATTTGACTAAATGGGGAAATGCATATGAATTATATCATTTACTCAATAAATATATATTATAATGTAAATTTTTTATAAATAAAATAAATTATTTGATATGTGAGGAATTATTTTGACATGTGTGACATGGGTTGGGGTCAAGTTATTGAAACTCCCTCAATGCATCCATTGTAACATGGGATTAATCATTTCTCTAAATTAGTGTAGTTTTAATCTGTCTTGAGAATGGATAATGATAGTACTTGTTACATATACCAGGGAAACATAACATCCGACATTTTATAATTTCCTTTATTTAGTATTAAATTATTATTATCTAATGTACTTTAAGATGGATAAAATATCTTGTTGATGTTAATTTTTAGTCTATTGATTAAATGGAAAGTGTTTTCAGTTATCTACCTTTCTATATTGTTTATGACTTATCCATTTATTTAAAAAAAATGTATCCTCAATTATTTACCTATATATATTAATTATTATTATTGATTAATTATATCTTAAACATTAATTAACCCTTATTGTTCAATTTAGATCACCATTATTTTGTTTCCTTTCAACAAGTTACAAAGATGAGATCACTGAATGAGTGTTCAATAACGTTGTTCATTTATATTATTATATATTGTAATTAATTTTCTAACCCCAATCTAAAATGGGTATCATCAATGTAATTTTATTCTTAAACTACTAAAATGATTTGTCCTTTGAGATTTTAATCATGTATATATGCTAATGTAATAATGTAATGCCACGACTCTAGGCTACTAGGGGCAGGTTCATACTCATCATATGTCTGACATTATGTTTTCCACATGAAAATAATATATAATTCTAGAAAATAATAATTAACCCAATAAAGAAATATGTTACACGATAAAACACAACATAAGCAATGGATATCTAGATAGTCAATGTGGACGAAATAATAATACAATAGAAAATAAATGAATAATGGGTGTTGAAAAATGTATAAAATAACTTCTTTTCAATCATTAAGAAAATTTCATTGAATATTGGAATTATCCTTCACCATTTAATGAAATTTATTTATAAAAATACAATATTATCAATTTCATTATAAATACATAAAGGAAAGGAGTTGTAGTTTCATAGATGAAAGAAAAAAATAGTTTTAAAATGTTTTCATATAAAAGAAAAAATGAAGAGATTTTATAAATCATTAGTAAAATTAAAATAAAAGATAAAAATTTATAGGTCACATTAAAAGAAAATTTTCAAAATGGTGAAGTGAATTTATTTAAAAACAATTACATTAAAATTTTCTTTAATATTGGATTGTTGAATGGACCTAATGAGTATCCTAATGAAATGTGAAGTGTAAGATAAAATAATTGATCATTGAAAGAAAACATTTTTATTATTTTAAAATATATTTATTGAAATTCAAAATCATATAAAGAGTTATAAAAAATTATTCTCAAAAATGAGATGGGGATTTGAATTTCACAAGATAAAACACATAATTGGGAATATAAATATAATGGGTAACATTATGAGGACAGAAATTATAGAAATAGAGGTGAAACTATCATTAAAAACGATTTAAATTATTCTTATCAATGTTATTCTTTCCAATTATTTTAATAGGGTAAAATTTTTGAATAATAAAGGTATTATACTAATAAATATATATAAAGTAACTGGAAATAAAATCATTGGTTGGAAGAAAACATGAATAGATGAAAATTTTGGAGAAAATGATTTTTTACTAATTGAAGGGTTCGGAGTTTAAAAAACATTAAACTTTGGTGTCTTTATAATCGAGATCCATTTGAAGAAAAAACATGATATAGATCATATAACCACAAAAATTTAATTAATATGGGAAAAAATAATTTAGAAAGTAATCAGACCATATAAAAGATATCATCCTAACTAATAAAAATTATGTCTCAATAAATAATATTTGAGACCCACAAACCATTACCATAATTCACAACACCCACTAAATAACATGAATATAATATAAAACAAAAATTACATCCTTAATCATATAGTTTAGAAACTAATTCCCCAATTTTTAGAACATAATTTATAATTATTCTCTACTATATAATATTATGTTTTTATATATTTTAAATGTACGATGTGAATAATATTGATCATTCTAAAGTAGTTTCATAATAGAGGGGTTGTTATTCATTATTCATTCCATGTTCATTATTCCCAGATGATACACGGTTCTAGAAATGATGTTCTATAAATATTTTTATTCATATAATTTCATTTCATAAGTATTATAGTTATTATTCATGACAAAAAATTCATTTCAGGGTTGTTTTAGTAATTTAGAATGATTAAAAATTGTTATCTTAATTAATGAGTTAAATGATTATATTACCATTCCAGAAAAAAATCATCATTAATTTTTAATATGAAAAATAATGTTTCCAAATCCATCCATGATTGAAATATATAGTATTTTGAAACCTCCAACCCCAACACATTATCTTGAGTAGATATAGAGTGAAACTAATCTTAGGTGGGATCCTTAAGTCTACAAATTAGGGAAATAAATAATGAGGGATTCAGAGAATGTTATACAATGATTTTACCTATGAACCCAAACAACAGTTCAGGAATGACATGAAAACCAAGACAACAATAGGATGCATGATAAATAAACCCAAAAAATACCTGAAAAATATCTTATTATAGTAACAACAAAGAAGGTAAATTGAGTGAAATGATAACAAATTAATGTATAAATACATTGGAACCAAATTTAGGCAACACCAAGCCATGATATAGATTCTCCTTAGCTCTAACTCAACCAAAAAATTAAATTATTCAAGGTATAAAACTAGTGATGTTATAATAATTCCCCGTTAATCTATCTCAACATAAAACATCTGAAAACATTTCATGGTGAACAATCATGGCATGAGTATGTCACTCGATATTATAGCACTCAAAAATTGATCAATAATAACAAAGCATATTTTATATAAATTTTTTGATAAGTTAGAAAATAATTGGTATAAGATATAAAATTGTTTTATGAAAAAAGGTAAAAAAAAATATTTAAAAACAATTATTATTACTTAGCATAATCATTCCAATGTTCCCCCACACACACAAACAAAATCCATGCAACCATGGATCAATGTACACTCGTGAGTGGTGAAATGTCCCTTCACCGAACATTCACATGGTGAATAATTTTTTTGGGGGTTCTTTTAGGCCCTTTTCAATGCATTTTTAATGGGGTGCTTTCATGGCCTTATTTCATCCCATTTTAACATGAATACCCACTGACACAATTATTCTATGGTACCGATAAAAACATTTACTTGAAAATATAATTCCCATAAAGCATATTTTAAAGTAAACCTTTTTCTATATTTAAATACATACCATTGTAAATAAAAATAATCCATGGATTATCTATATAATTATTTCTGTGGGATTTCAAATATTATAAAATAAAGATATCTAAAAACTCAATCCAAAAAAGTTCCATAATAGTCGATTCGGAGAGAAACCACCTACATTGAGTTTGTTTAGTATGATGTATCTACAATGATTCCAACAATCTCAACTCATAATTCAATTATTCTATTGAAACGCTAGAATATATATTCACAATATAAAAAATACCAATAGATTTTGGTTTCAAAAATGATCTTTGGTTCTGTTTAAGAATGACTAAAGAGATCAATGATGAGAAGGAAGAAAAATATATGAACCATTATTTTCAATAATTAATTTCTAAAACGTCTATTTGAATCAGAGTATAGATGATGACAGTTTTTAAAAAATTATAGGGTATCCTTTAATTTAAAATGGGAGATATCAAATCCAGATGAGGACCTACATACATATGATGGGCTAAAGCTGTCTAGACATGACCCCTATGATTAATTGGATACCCAATTCACATTATAAATATCTGATTGGTAACATGCACCAAAATACCCATCATATTGGATTTAATTTTAAGAGAAAATTAGTTCATGTTTTGATGATTTTTCAAGTCATGAACTATATTACACATGAACTCGGTGAAATCCACTCAGGTTATGAAAATTTTCAAGAATCTTCCCTTTGAAAACATCACATCATATATAAAATTTTCATAATTTGAGTTTTTTATATAGCGATTCTCTAGATTTTTTTCATTATTCTATTCCAAACTCTTCTATAAAGGTACACCAATGAATAAAAATGTAAAGTAAAACACATAAAATGATTTCATAACTCAAACTGAGGGGTGATATATCCTCAAGATTGTTTTTTTTTCATCAAGAAGTTGGAGATCAATATTTTCATTCATCAAATCAGGAAATTTCTCCCTTATAAAGTTCTAATATTCCAATTTTCCTCTACAACCTTACCACGCTACTATGAAACATGAACCAAGGATATGTATCTCTATTACAAGTACATTTCCTACATATCTATAATCTAAAGTAGTTCATGTATAAACATCTCATCTATCTCAATAAAAACATAATCTCAAAAAATTACATGGTAATAATTGGAGTGATCCATCTTCAATTGATAAATGTGGAATAAGTTATAGAAATAACTGAATCTTGGATGTAAATATAACTAAAATAAAACAATTTAAATCCAATCAATATCCTTTAATGGTCATATATTCCATGGTTCTAACTTCTATTGTTATCTTAAACATCAATGACCAAATCATAGGGTGACTTTTAAGAAGAAATGGACACTCAAATCCAATGACAAGGGTCACTGACAATAGTCTTTATATTATTTAAGTCATCCTTGAGTCATAGGAATCCACATACAAATGATATGGATGTTATTAGTAGTCTCATGGAGAAGACTCTATCCAACCATTGATTTCTCTCATTTCTTTCACAAAAAATATTGGATAATGAAATGGATGGAAATAAAAATCCATGGAAAGAGTCATGTGTATTGTAATATGATAGTTTTTATTATAGTATAATTCCACAAGATGCATGTGGTCCTCCCACGAACCATTAATGTATATGAAAAAAGACCTAATCATATCTTTTGATTTAAAAATGTATGAGTTATGATTTCCAATCCATATGTGGATGATATGTTCTGATCACTATTAGTGGATTACTAAGAGCCCAATGTACTTTTCACAAAAATTGAGAAATAAATCAAGGATCATTTCAAAATACAATAAAAAAATGTTCCCCTCAAAACATATCCACTTCTCAGATAATAAAATTTTCTAAATACAATAAAAATGTGGCCCCTTGAAACTTATCCACTTCTCAGAAAAAACATTTCCAAATATTCAACTGTGTTGGTTTATATGATAGGGATAAAGTGTTTGTATTATATGAGTCAATAAAATATCATAAAAATATCATCATAATTTTATAAAATTATTGTTAGACCTGAGAAAAAAGTATATTCCAATATATTACCACTTCTATAAAGGTATACACATAGACTGTAGCATAACAACTAGTATTTGATTCTGACATTTTATCTGTGGAAAATTTAATCTTTTCATCTCATAATCCATAATACTGCATCTTATACTTATCCAAGAGAAATGTTATTTTATAAACATGTACATTATCTGAATACTCAGATGAATTTCCCATTTTTAATGGTGATAAACGAAAATATGTAGATCTTTTAATTCCTAAGGAACTACCACATGATTCTGAAAATTTAATAAATAAGTTTTATCCTCTTTCAAACCATTAGAATACTCCCCAACATTTAGTCTTGACCTAATGGTGATAAAATTAGGATATAACATAGAGGATTCTATCAGAAAACCCCTCGTGTTAGGAACAATATTAATTGGAATGACAACAACATTTTCATCATGTGTGGTGAAATCTATATGAAATACAACAATCATGCTCATCAACATCCATTATTCATGATATTCTTGAACAAATTTCCTACAAGAATTTTGGATAGTAAATATTCCTTATAACTCCCATTACATTTTCTGTATACCATAAATAATTATAACATATTTCAGTACCATATTAATCTCTGTTTCCTCATGTTAAAATATCACTGATAAAATATATATTTCATAATCTATATGTCAGTGAAATCTATGAACTTTTTTTCAAAGAGGTAATGATTTTATGTTTTCAAGGCATGAAAAAATTCTTCTAATTTCGTGTCATGTGTAATATATTTCTTCTAATTATCTCACAACTACCTCAAACCATAGGAAACAACATTTTATCCTTAAAAGAGAAAGAAACCAAGACTAGATATAGAGAAATAATAATATACGAAAAATTCCACACAAGGTTTCAGAAAGATTTGGATGGGCTCAAATATTAGACATGTTTTATGATCTAGAAAGATTTTATGATAGTTATCATTCAATATAAATGGATCACCATTCCTTAACAACGTAGTCATAGAGGAAGAATTGTTAGTGAAATACCAAACAAAGGGACGATAAATGTCTATTAACCCCCAAAAGTTATGTATATCAACAACATTCATTAGTGGATTCCATGAAAGTATCACTTCAATTTTTCCAAGGTCAGTGGATATTCCCTCTACTAAAATGACTTTCCTTTGAAAACTAACCTCTTCGATCCATAAGTGTAACTTAAAAAACATAACCTATAAATTATGCTCCCACAATATAATATGTAAATTTCCAATTTTGCCTCATGCTCATTCCTATATTTAGATTAAACCAAATTATTTTCAATTAATACAAAAATAAAGGAGTTTAGGTTCCTATGGAGGATAAAATCCATCATGAACAAGAACATTTTAGGTGTATTCATTTGAAAAATGGGATTGAAAATATATTCATAATGTCAATAACTATTATAAAATTTTCTATTTAGAATATGATGTTTTACAAATAAATGCAGATGATATCCTAAGAATAGATAAATCATTGAAAAACACAAATATTCCTTTAATTGATAAAATATATCATCAATATGTAAAAGAATATGTTGTTTTTTATTCATCTAATGACTCAATTTAGGAAAATCAACAAAAAACATGTGGGTACCATATGACTTCTAAAATAACAAAAAATTGTGTATCCTGAGAGATATATTCTATATGATATTTCAATTATTTTATTACTAATCAACATGAAAAGTTATGTCTAGTAACTCATCTATATTCATTATGTAAGATGTTAGTGAAATATTTCATGTTCCCCGATGTAGAATGATCAAAAAAATTATTTCTTGTTGGTATGGTAACCAATATAAATCACTCAAAAAACTAATTTTATTATCGATTCACTATAGTAGGAAGGTTCATATTTCTTATTATATCAATATATTTCTAGGTCATTGATGCTTACTTGGTAGATATGGTTGAAATTGATTGTCAATTAAGGTCTTTCCCTACTAGTAGTTATATCATCATCAACCACAAATATATAAGGGGATCCATTTATGGATTTAGACATTACCTACAGAGTATAGAAGTATATAGAGGATTTATATACTATTAGACAATCCATAGAAAAAATTGAATAAAAACATCCATATCATGGACTATAAACTCCTTGATAAACTGCGCTGCATAGATGGTAATGGAACAAGTTGGGAATTTTCATCCTCTACACTCCATCCATTAAAAGTATGTCTTAATACTCATGAAGTAATTCATTATTTCCTCATGTAGTCCAAATTTTTGAACATAAATGAATCAGGGATAAAATGTGATGCACTAGTACTAAACAAGACATCATTAAGAGTAAAATTTAGAGGAATGGGAAATCACATTGTGAAGGGAGACAATTTATTATTCATGATAGCATGATCTACCCCATAAATTCGATGATCATAATCCATAGGATATAGCTTTGTTCTTTGTTTTAGATTTGAATTTATGATAAATGTTTTCCTAGAAATTTTCTAGTTCAGCTGTGTCTATGGATGATAACCTAACTGATAGAAATTATCCATCTAAGAATATAATACCAAAGGATGATTTTAGGCCATTCCACCAATTCAGTTCATAATTATATGAAAATATCACTTGATATTTCATTTATTACTACAGTAATGAACATTTCCTATTAGTGCACTTCATTCTTTCTACATGTGTGTAAAAATCCACATTAGAAAAAACCTTATTTACTATTAGATCTTCTAGGAATGTTAAAAAATTCAGTAGTCTTACTCTGAGGTGTTCCACACCCTTGATAATAATTTTCCCCCTTCCACTTGATTCTTGCAATATAGTTATCACATATTCCCAAGGAAAAAAAACAAACTACCTCCAATATGATTCTAGGAAATCTATCGTTATGCTACTACTATTCAAATAATCATATTTAAATAATCTATAATACAAAATAGAATTATCTTTCATCAAAATTCATGTTACATCCTAAATCAATGATGTGTGGATTTAAATATGTTATCATATATAATTTTTATTTTAAATGAACAAGGATTATAGACCTTGATGTATTGTCTATGAAAAAGTGTTTTCCATACTATAAGCTAAAAATTTATGTTGTTCTTATTATCCTAAATATGTGGGAATGTATTTTCATGATGAAAAATTCCTAAAAAACATCAATAACATATCCGTAGTCAACTCTAACATTAATATATAAATACTTTCATTGGCATAAAATATCATCCAATTTTTTGTTTTTAAATCAACAAGTAGCTCAAATAGTATTCAAATAAAATTAAAGATTCTATTTATTCAGTTAAAAAACACATTATTTATGTTTGGAATACCCCTGAAAAAGAGGTGGCTTCATTTTTTGAAGCTGCATAGAATGTCCTACATTCCGTTGTTCATAATTTTGATTTTCACTATAATAAACTCGAAAATAATTCTAAATAATATGTACAAGTTGATAGATCACGTGTAGATTAGGTTTAACCACATTTTTTTCATCCATTTCAAACTGATTTCTAAAATATCAATATGCTTCCTTATTCTATTACTAGAAAAAAACCTCATTTAGTTATAACTCACTATCAACTAAAGTTCTAAAATTTCTCAATCACCATAAGAAACCACCACTACAATTTCCCATCATAAATCAATTATTTTAACCATTTTATTCATTTTATGAAAAATCATAAAACTTTATATTAATAACGACGTCCCAGTTTTGAAATCTAATTACTAATGCATGATATTAAAAAACCACCATGAAATCCAAAAATGATGAGGTAAAAATTTAGGATGAAGTGTCTTACAATAATTTTGTACACAAACCACCCCAGTCTATTGATGTTTACCATAAAAAGGGTAAATAAATTTTTTTTAATATATACATTTCTGGTTTTTAAATTTCTATCTTCTTACTACATACCTAACTCGTTGACCAAACAAAAACTAATATCATTTCCATAATCCCTCCCATTAGATTGAGAATATTTTTAGTTACCCTAACCTTAGTTAGAATTACCAAGACCCCATTGTCTGAAAATAAATTCCACAGCCTTAATATAATTTTAGTGCAACGCCAAGATATTTTAAGAAATGTCTTTTTGCAATTCAATCTCTCTAATAGCTTGTGTTATCCAGATTACGGATCCTAAATGAACCATGAAATGTCATTATATAACCAACATAACCTATCATATAATTTTGTACTAAAAATAGGAATATTAAAATTACATTATATATATAAATTTCTTATTAAATAAAATATTATTGATTAATTCTTTGGAAATAAGGACTAATTTTTTAGTAAAGTCGTTTTCTTCTTCAGTAATATTTTTTCTTTAAAAAAGGATTCATATCTCCTTTTGAGAGAGTGTTGTATTTAATTTCATGAAAATTTAGCAATTTTATTATATAAACATGAAATATTTTTTAAATTAGCATATAAAAATTATCTTAGAGTTAATGTTTGGGAATTTTTTTGAAAATATTGATTTTCCAGTGATTAGTGAAAAATATAAATTTTTATTCCAAACTGTATTTTTTCTTAAAGAATATAAAAAATTAAATTTTATTTAAAATTGATTTTAATCTAAAAAATATATATTATATTTTAAATAATCCCATTAATTTCACTAGAGTCAACTTAATTTTTGAATATTGTATAGAATTTTTTTATTTGTAAAAGGTATTTTCTTGAAAAACTATTATTAAGTGTGAAATTTGTTTTCATAATAATATAATAAAATTATAAATGTTTTTAAATGAGTTTAATTAATTTTATATATTATATATACAATAAATAATTTAGCATAAATTTCTTATTTTTTTCTATCAATGTGATAATAATAAATCCATTTTTATGCTTAAAATTATATTTTTAAAAAAACCGGTTCCCATTTCATTTTAGAAAATATTTTAAAATAAATTTAATCCAATTATAGGTATTGAATATTATTATATGGATTTAATATTTTGAATCTGTTGGATCAAATTCTTTAAAAATGGTCTCTGTTATTTTTATGCATTATGACTAGTAACTGTTGTAAAATGTATAACCATGATAAAGGGTAAATTGAGTTGATGTATTTTAAAACTATGTGATAAAGAAATAATTTTTCATCATTATTATTATTGGATTATATTAATTATAAAATTTTCACAATATGATAGAAATTAATTTGTTTAATAGACACGTTTCCATGAAAATGAACTATATAATATTTAAAGTAAAGAAAGTTACAAAGCGTCACTCTATTTGTTTTAAATTTCTCCCACTATAGAAAAATGGAAAAATGAAATGAATGAATGTAAATATATATTTTTAGATTAATGAAATTATTTTATTGGTGTAAATTTATTTCATAATTTTAGATATTTTATAATTAATTAAAATTCTTATGCAACGCTGATGTAGTATTTATTCATTTTTTTGAGAAAAGTTAATGGTTTTAAAAATATTTAATTTAATATAATTTTAATGAATTATAGTTCTCTAAAAATTAATTTGATGATTATTATAAATTTTTGTTGTTTTTAATTATTAAAAAATAATTATAATGTTTTATGTAATTTATTTCAAATTAAATGAATAAATATAAAAAGTTATATTAGTGATATTCTATCAAAATAATAGTTATTAAATGAAATAAAAATAAAAAATTATTTAAAGATGAAAATTTGGAAAATATATGGTTGAAATTTTTTTCAATTTTCCATTTGTTAAGATATTTCACAATATAATTAAATTTATATCTCCTTAAGTCTAAAAAAGTGAGTTTCCCAATTATAGGTAAAATTGGATAACCAAGCGGTTATAAAAATGATAAAGTTTAAAATTATACCAAAAACTATAAAAATTTAATTATAATGGTATTAAAACCACATACTATATTATATTCTACTATATTAAAATTTATAATCATTTTTAGGAGGATAAATTTATTTTAATTTTATCGTTGGAGAAATTACAAAATGTCTTATCACATGAATTATAAAAGGGACCCATCCTCTATCTTATTTACACCACATTGAGCCATCTAGATTTACAAAACCCTGAAAAAATACCTTATAAATTTATTTATATACATTCTATAGTTTTTTGTCTTCCTAAAAGACCAACCCTAGGATCATTGAAAGGAGATCTAAATGAGTTCTTTCAAAGGAGAGGTAATAAAAATTACCGATAACGTTCTTTTAAATTCATCTTCTACCTCCCCAAAATATATTATATTCTTTATAAAATAAAATATTCTATCTATTAAATATACTAAAATGGTATTATGAATGTGAAACCACCTTTATTCACTCTCATTCAATTACAAGTGATGTGAAATTATTCCTTATGCGTACGTACGACCTACCATCTCAATGAATCATCTAATTCATTTTTATATCTATGATTTTAAGGATGAATCAAATCATATATATAATAAAATATATTATATCAATATCACAATATATACAATTTATATCATGTGACCATGATAAAATTATATTGATAAAAGCTACCAAACCGAAACATACATGAAAAATAAAGCAGATATAACAAGAAACTTTGATTTTAGTATGTAACTCTTAATAAATAATGGATAAAATATTATAATTAAATAATATATTATATTTTATATATTATCATGTTATATGAAAATATATATAATAAAGATATTTTTATTTTACAAGAGTATCCAATGGGTATGATGGAATTCAGACATGAGGTAATTTATTTTCGTCTCACTTTTATTTCTATGTGACACATGCCATGTTCACAAATTGTTTCTTTTATGTGGAGTATATAATTCCCATTATTTTTTTGTATTATTAACATTAAAATTATAGGATTTAAATATCAATTTATTTTTCTATCTTTCATGAGGTTATGTTTTCAATGTTACAATAGTTGTAAGGGTTTTGTGTCCTAATCTCATAGTTAATCGGGTGTGTTTATGAATATTATTTTTTATGATGAATTATTATAATATACCTCTCAAAAGACTCATAAAGTTTCTTTTAATATAGTTCATTATTGAAATTACATGTTTTTGGATCATTTTTCAAGACCTAAAGTAATTATGACACCAAAAATTCGTTTTTAAGGAAAATAGACTTTATTTCACGTTTCTGTCAAAAAACATTTTTCTACAAGATCCGTGTATTATAAAAATGTTTTAAGGATGTTTGTTTTATTATAAAATTAGTAATTAAATTAATTTTTTCCATGTTATTAATCTTTTTAAAAAATTTAATATTAATCTTATTATTATTTTCTAAATGCGGCACATTTTAACCTTTTATATATGTGTTAGAGGAAGGATTTCTTTTATCTTATAGTGCATTAACCAAATGTTCCACTATCATGACAAAAAAATTAAATAAGGAATACATCATACATTTCCATGTATCTTTTAAAATAAAAATATTTTATTAATATTTTATTAATTTTTAGTTTTTGAAATGTTATTTTCAATATGGAAGTGGTATTTTCCGGAGGACAGTTTAAATGATTTTGCAATGGTATTTCTAAAAATCAGAGACAAAACCACTTGAATTCATTTATGCTTTACCTGGTTTATGATCCAAGGAAACCATGAATATTTGTTCTCTAGATGATTAAGGATTATGATAGAAATATATTTTTAAAACCCATACCTTATCAATAGGCTATTCAATGATTAAAGGTTGATGTTTTTTTGAAACCTCTTTCTTTTCCATGGGTTATGAAATGATGAAATTTTTATGAAACCTTTTTTCCCATGAATTAAAATATGATAAACATTTAATTATATTGTGGATCACATGTGTATGATTTTATTCTGTGTTCTGAGGGACCTATATCTCCCTTTAATGCATTGGGAAAGATTGATATCTCCTAAGATAAATTTTATTGGAGTAGGAACTTAACCATGTTTAGTAAGGGACTCTATCAACTATGATTGACATGGGGGTGATCCATAACTAATAAAATAATTTAAGGAGTAAACTCAATACTCTATTATAGACTTTTTAGTGAAAAATTACTACAATGATGGTTTGTGGAGTGAATAAAATCCAATATTATAGTATGGGAAGTGATCCTTAACTTGAAAATAAAAGATATTCTAGGACTTTGTGTATGTAAAAAATCTAATTTCTTATGCCAATCGTATTCTCTGATAGATCATGTTATTTGATTCCTTTATGATTCATGTCTAATAAACACTACTGGAAAATAGGTCTATACCCACAGTTTTCCAAAAAAACCGTGGGAATAGGTTACCCCTATACCCACGGTTTTCCTAAACCGTGGGTATATGGATAGTATGTGAACCTATACCCACGGTTTTCCAAAACTGTGGGTATAGGCCACCTATACCCACGGTTGTGCCAAAACCCGTGGGTATAGTTTTATTTTAAGACCTATACCCACGGTTTGGGAGATAACCGTGGGTATAGGGTATTTTCTGAAGATCTATACCAACGGTTCTTCATAACCGTGGGTATTGTGGTTTTTCATTGAATACCTATACCCACGGTTTTCTGGAACCGTGGGTATAGGTTTCCCGCGTTATGGCAGGAAAATAAAATTAGGCGGGACATGGGAAAAATTTTGTGGGGATACATTTTTTCACAGTTTAAATTAATATATTTATATACATATAAATATAAACTAATAAAAGCTATATAGTTGAGTTGGTATGTTTCTATGGCGTGGTAATAAGTTTCAGCGCGCAACCTGGGTTCGAAACCACGTGGGCTCATTTTTTTGAAATTTAATTCTGTATATTAATATATATTCGCAAATATATGTATATAGGTCAAATGAAAATACTAGCTTGGTTGGTCCATGCGGGTTGCACGGTTGCGAAGAACAGCGTGCTACGTGGTTTCAATTCCCATTGATAGCGTTTTTTTGAATTTAAATAGGCTATATTAATTTATATAAAAATATATATGTATATAAAACATATAAAAATAATAGCTGGGTTGGTCTGTTGGTGAGAGGCGCCCGCGAAGGTTACCGCGCGGCCCTGGTTCAAAACCTCCTGGATGGGTTTTTTTAAAATTAAATTCCCCACGGTTTGAAAACTGTGGGGTCTTCTATATGCCACGTTGGAACAACGTTGTTCCAAATTAGACTCCCCTATACCCACGGTTACCGTGGGTATAGGCTGAGACCCCTATACCGACACCATTCCATCCCATGGTTCTCAAAACCGTGGGTATAGGTTATACCCACGGTTTTGGGGGCTATGCCCATGGTTTTGAAATGTGGGTATAGGGCATTTTTCCAGTAGTTAAACTATATGTATTTGTTCCTTTCCTCTAGATAATGATATATGATTTTAAGGGTATGTATTTAAAATGTTATGATCATGTTTGCGTTCTTGAATGCACATGCTATACATATGTGATAATTGATATCTCTATTGATTACACTTAATAACCATCTGAGCTCACCCATTCTAATATTTTCATTCCCTTGGTCGCGAGTAAATATTTTAGGAATGTTAGATCGTATAAGGTTTATAGTTATGAACAATATAATTTGGGATCTTATAAATGAACTGTTTTTGTGTCCATGATTCCAAAGGCACTGGACATATATGATTCTTGAATGCAGTTTTTATGTATGAAATGTATTGGTCTTTGTAATTTGTTTTAGATAAAGTTATGATTCACATTTGGATACTAGGATAAGAAAATATTATTTGGAACCCATGTTATAAGTTTAATTATTGGATAAAATCCTAATGTTTTCTAAATGATCATGTATTCTCTTGGCTAAACATATGGTGTCATATATTCAAATTAATTACTCTTGATTTAGCCATCCTATAAATGATTTATCATTATTATCATACTTCCAGCTATGATTTTTATTTCCCACACAACGATGTTTGGTTTTAGTTAAAGGAATAAAATTGGGGTAGTCATGTGAATGTTGAATGAGATAGTCAATAGATAGATTTCCCTCAAGGGAAATCAAGTGAAATGAGAAATGAAATGTGAAACATTGTGATAATGAATAATAATATATCTCATTATATAATTAATAATAAAATGTATTTTCAGATTCATAACACACATAATAATAGAAAGATAACATTAACTATAGACAATGTAGGAAACAAGATTTATCTTTAAACATGTCTTGAATGTGGGAAGAATTACTCAATTGAATGTCTTAGAGAAACAAGAGGAATTTTTTACTGAGGAAAATAAGTACAGAAAGAAACTAATTTTCCAAGAAAAATAAAAACTTTGTATAACTAAATGGATGATAATAATGGGATATTTAAGTTATACCTAATAGTTGAATTTTTAAAATATGTTAAGTATGGGAACTATATAAACTGTTGTCCTAGGAAGAAAGCATGAGAAGATAATCAAGATGGATTTATGTGTAAATGTTCTTCCATTAATTATGAATGGAAAAAAATGAAATATAAAATGAAATGTGTATTATGGAATAATGTGATGAATCATTGTTAATGGTTTAGGAATTTAGATAAAGGATTGAAGTTTTTTTCAATAAAAATTCATGAATTATGTTTTGGATATATGAATCATGAAATATATAAATATTAATAATTATAATTTTTTCATTTTTTATTTTCAATAATATGTTGAATAATACTGATAACATAGAAAACTTTTTTATCGGTGGGTTGTAATTTTATAGAAAAAAAATAATTGAGGGATAGATAACACTTAATTTAATCCTGATGTTTAGATAATGACAATTGATATGGATAAAGTAATTTGGATAGTAATAAAAACCTTGAAACTAATTATTAATTTAATGTTAAAATGGATTTTGTTATCTTTTATGGAGTTAAAACACATTATATAATTAGGGATTTTGATTAATGAATGAGTAAAGTGTTGATTTTTAAAATAACTCATCTTTTCAATGAGGTATTATTATTATTCTGATTATTAACACATTATAGGAGAATATATTACCAAATAATTCATATTTTTTGAATGTTAGAATTAATAGAAAATTTATGATATTTGATGGATAAATATTAAGTTGATTATATAAATTTAGTTACCCTCTATATAATATTATTAATTTAGAATGAGTCTTAAGATTTATTATTAATTAAATGGTTTAGGTTGATCATTAGATGTGGTTTTTTCATATGAAATTATTTTTTAATCACACAAATATTTATCCACATGGGAAAATTAATCAAACTATTTTTATTTTTATGATAACTAGAGAAGGAAAGAATGACCTATCCTTATTTTATATATCTTATGATGAGTTAGAAGTCATCATTAGTTCTTCAAGCCTTAAAAATTCATCAAGAATATTCAATTTGATTAGTAGGAGGGGAAAGAATAATTAATAAAAGAAGAAAAAAATAATTAAATGGTTATTATGGAATGACAAAAATCAAGTAATCATATTTTCTCATGTTCTCTATATTGATCCCTCAACATTAATAAAATGATATAAAAATAAAATATTATGTTTTTGCCTTCATTTTTAATGAATTAATGTTCTCTTCACCCATCTCATAGTTTTAATTTTGTGGTATTTATCCTTCTACTACCCATAATTACTATCAATATATATCAGCCCATAGATGTTATTAGTCAGATATACATTCATATCCTTAATTACCAGAAATGTTTTGCAATTCAGAAATCCAGTTTGTGTTATTTCAGAAGACCTTTAAATTTATCTTTCTTTTCTTAATATGAAGTTTTGTTAACACATTTTGGGATGTGGGTTTCCAAAAAGAAATGATCAAATGTAAAACCATTTATTACAAGGAAAAAAATTCAATTTTATTCATGTAATTTTTCAAAAGGGGGTAAATAGAAAAACTAATATTTTAGTATTTTGTTTCAATTTATTATTTTCGACATCTTGCATTACACACAACACCAAACATAAACGAACTATAATTTATTATTATATGACTTATATAACAAAAAATTTATTTTGAAGGTATGAATAGATATAAAGTAAATTATGAAATATATATAAGGGTCTCATTCATTATAAATTTATTTATTAATTCTTTAGAAATAAGTACTAAATTTTTAGTAATTTCATTTTACTATTAAAAAAATGTTTTATTCAACAATGTGTTTTATTGAATTTTGAGATAGAGCATAATAATTAATTATTTGAAAATTTAAATTTTGTTTTGATAAAAGTGGTATAATTTTTTGAATATTGATATCAAAATAACTTTAATGTGATTTCACTAGTTGTTTCATAAAAATATTGATTTTCAAGTGAATAAGGAATCATATTATTTTTTATTAAAAACTATTTTTTTCAAAATAATAGAAAGTTTATTTTTTAAAAATGGATTAAATGTAAATAGAGTTCTATTAAATTTTATAAAATCTAGTTTTTATCATTGGAATCAATTTTATGTTATAATTTGGTATTCATTTTTTTCATATCTAAAAATGTATTTTTCTGAAAATCTATTTTTAGGAATATAATGTGGTTTAATTTGAATAAAATACAATTATCACTATAGGTCAATGATTTATTAAATTAAAATTTTTTATACACAATAAAATGTTATAAATTAATATAATATTATTTTTTTATGTGTGGTATAAGAAAAAATCATGTTTTATACTTGAAACAATATTTATCTAAAATGAAATTTTCATCATCTTTTGAAAATTATTTTAAAAAATAATTTCTTCCAAAATATGTATTTAATATGAAAAAAGCATGAAATATTTTTATTTAGTGTGAAAAAATTGGGCAATTTATTTTCTTTTATTTTTAGGCATTATGGATAGTTACAATTTTAAAATTTATCACATCAGTAAAGGGTAAATCAGGTTATTCTAGGAAAAAACTAAGTGATAAAGTCATAATTTTTCAACTTAATTCTAAATTGATGAAGGTAAATTTATCTTTATAACTTTATTCTTGAAATTTATTTATTTGATGGACACATTTCAATGAAAATTACCTATATAATATTTAACGCAAAGAAAATCACAAAATACGACTCTCATAGATTTAAGTATAGATTATATGCCCTTATAAGGAAAAAAGCGATTTATGAAAGAATATATATTTGAATTCTGATATTAATTAAATTATTTTCATTATGGAAATTTATTTATAATTTTATATATCATATAATTTCTATATCTATTTATGAAACGCCGATGTATTATATCATAAATTATTTGAAAAATTAAGGAAATGATTTTAATAATATTACAAGTAGTATAATTATTTTCATTTATAGTGGCTCATTTATTTATAAATTAATATAAAATATTTTTCTTGTTAAAAAGAAAAATATTTGAATAAAAATTTTGTATTTTTTTATTTTATTTAATATTAATTGAATAGTTTTGGAATTTGTATTATTGATTTTATTAAATTAATAATTTATCAAAATATTTAAAAATCATTAAAATCAAAAAATCTGATAGGGTTATGATATATGATCACAAATATCGTCTCTTATAACTTTTTTATACAAATTAATTCTCAAATATAAAAATATATCCCCATATGAGCGAGAAAGATGTTACTACGACTAAGGTAAAAATTAGTAAACTAAGTGACTAATAAAATAGATAAGGTTTAAAATGAAATCCTAAACTATTAAAATTGAATTATATTATGGTATTAAAACATCATAATATATTATCATATAATATATGGCCATTTTAAATCATTTTTATAGATAATTTATTTGTTAGAATTTAATATTTTAATAAATTCCAAAAGTGCGCCTCACTTGAATTATAAAAGGGAACCCATCATTTCTCTAATAATTTATTTGAGCCATCAATATCAATCATAAAATTCCCAAATACCGTATCAAATTCAATATAAATATTATAGAGGTGGTGGAATTTCCGAAATACCAACCCTTGGATTCTCAAGTAGAGATCAAGAGGAGTTATTTTAATGCAGATGTAATCACCTCAACCGATCACTTTCTTTCTAATTATTTTTAACCTCCAATATTTTATTTATGTTATTAATAAAATAATAAACTATGTATCATAAATATTCTGAAAATTTATTATGATTATGAGTGTAACTTAATTCACCACCATTCGACAAAATGATAAGTTAATGTATCGCTTATGCATACATAAGAACTACCGCCTCCATAAAGAGTGGAATTCATTTTTCTATCACTACATATACGGATGACTATATAAATGTAAATAATTAATACATAATATTTATATCATGACTAAAATTTTTTATATGGTGAAATCATGATCAAAGTATAAGGGCCAAAACTATCGAACCAAAACAGATATGCAAAAAGAATATTATATCACTTAGAGTATCAATTTTAATATTTATTTTTTAATAAAAGAGGGATAAAAGGTTATATTTAATACATATAAGTATTGATAAATTATATTAATTTTTTATAATTTACGTATAATAAATATATATTCATTATAAATGAGGTTCCAACATATATAAATGATGTTAGACATGAGGTAAGATATTTCATCTCCCTTTAATTTCTATGAGACACATGATATATTCACAAATTATTTCTATTATGTGATGTATATTATACCCATTAATGAAATTTATTTTTATTTTAATGAAATTTATGATGATTTAAAAAACCATATAATCTTCTCTCCTTCATGAGGATATTATTTAAAATTTCCGAATTACAAAGGGTTATTTTTCAAAATCTAATTGGTTATTAGGATTGTTTATGATTATGTTTCCAATGATGAAATATTATGAAATAATACTTAATAAAATAATTATTTTTATAATCCATAAGTTATTTATGGGAAATAAAATTTTTTCCATTCATTTTCCTTAACTTGTGTCTTCAAGAGACTGAATTTTGTTTAAATAAAATCGACAATATTTCTCTATTTGGTCAAAACCTTTTTTCAAAAATATCCATGATCTCCAAAAAAAAATTTAATAAATGTATTCACTATCCTAATATGAATTTTAATATTACTTTTTACCATTTTATTAAATTTTTTTAAATAAATCTACTGGTTGATTTTTGAGTGAGGTATATGTTTTCTTTTTACAAATATATTAAAGGGATGGTTTCTTTTATTTTATACATCATTAACGAAATTTACCAATGCCATGAAATCTCAATAATGTAAAAATTAAAATATATATTTCCAATGATATATTTAACAAAAATAATATTCTAATTTTTTTATAATATTAATTTTTTGATTTTTTTTATTCTGGAATGATTATTTTCCTCAGGAATGTTTTAATGATCATTTGATGGTATTTAAAATCTTCAAGTACGACAACCCTTGAATTTCCATATGATTTACTAGGGATATGATTCAAGGATACAATCTTTATTCTTTATCAGTATGATTTATTTTTATTGTGACAAGATACTTATGAAGCTCGTTCCTTTTCCAATGGTTATATTATGATTAAAAGATGAAATGTTTATGAAACCTTTTCTTTTACCCATGTTCTCCTATGATGAAATGTTTATGAAACTCATTTATTTTATTGTGTATTGATTGTATTATTTTATTTATAATATTATGGAAAAAATATTTATGATTTTAATTAGGTTACGGGTCTGATCCATATCTCCCTCTAAGGAATTGTCTATAGATATATATCCCATTAGATAAATAGGATTGGAATGGGGAGTGAACCATGGTTTGTGTTGTAATTTGGGAACTATGATTATCTTGGGAGTTATACATGACTACTATGATGGTTTTGGGAGTTAACTAAATCTACAATGATAGTGTTAAGTGCGAAACATGACTACTACTAGGGTTTCTGCAGTAAACCAAATCCACTATAATAGTCTTAGAAGTGAGACATGACTACTAAGAAAATTATTTTCTATGCTTGTGGTTTTTCCAGAAAAAATAATTTCTTATGTAAATTATAGAATATATTATATCATTTTATTTTATTCCATTATGTTTTGGGTCTTCTTAACTTCCTTTCTTGATCAAATGAATCAAGATTGTGACATTTGATACATAGGTTATGTAATTCAATTTTTGATTTCATGTTGTCATACCATTATGCTAATGTTATGGTAATTTGATCATTGATATCTCTATTTTCAAAACATACTGAGAATATGAGATCACATAATCTAATGTTTCATATCACTAGGATATGAATAATGGGTTTAGGAATTATATTGCTAATAAGGGAGATTGTATAATGAACATAATGGGGGACTCGATAAACTAGTTGTTTATGTTTCCATGATTCCAATGATACTAGACCTATATGATTCTATCATTGATCATTCTGATATGTAATGAATATTTTTCTAAAAATATGTAATATTTATTTTTCTAAAGTATGATTTCTATAGTTTGGGGATGATTTTCCATATCTTCCTAAAAAACCTATCAATAAAGGACTGAAAACTGAGACCATAATATGATGAATGGGACGTAACCCACAAAACATAATAAGATATAAAACTGAAAACTATATCAGAGTAATAATGATAAAAGAAATTATATTTAAAGTATAAAATATAAAATTTGAAAGCCTTTTCACCAACTTGGTGCCCCACCAAGCCATAAACCCGACACTCCCCAACTCTAACATGATCAACAAAATCCAAAACATCAATGGATTCCACTAGTGAAGTATGAAACTTTACCCATATATGTATCTTGGTAGATGATATATTTAAAAAAACAAAATCACCCATGAAATTCATTAGTATGTTGCCAAATATGTAATCCCTAGAAAATTACCAACACATTCCACAAGGAGAAGAAAAAATTATCACTTTATATATAAAACAATTGAGAAGGAAATAAATAATTGATATAAGATATAAACAACATCCATGGAAAACATTGAGTAAATATTAAAAAATCATGTATTATTTTTATAATAATCATTAAATTTTAACCCCCCCCCTCGCCCCACTCACACAATTAATTACACCATGAATCTCCCAATGATCATGAGTAGTGATCCATTATAACACCAATCAATCTCTAGGTGAACCATTTTCATATAGTTACCTACACAACATTATTATCTTCCATTTTTTCATGAATATATGTCAACACAATCATACCAATATACCCATTAAACCATGTATTTATTAATATCATTTTCAAGAATAAGAATTATTTGAAAAAACATATGCCAACATGTTCCAAAATAGTAGATTGGGATATGATCAACCTTCGTTGAGTTTATTTGGAATGAAATATAAATGATGATTCCATATATATCACATATTCCATCCATTCCTCTATTAAAACCCAATAACATCACATAAAATCCTATAATTCCAATAGAAACATGTTACAACATTGATTTATTGTTTTTTGTGAAATACTAAAAAAGATCAGAGATGCGAAGCAAAGAATGATATACAAACTTTTGATTTCTATTATTGAATACACAAAGATCCATTAGAATCAATTTTCGAATGTCTAAAATAATCATAAATGTCCTAGTTTAGGCCTAAAAGTTGAGAAAAATAAATCTATAAATTAATTTCAATTTACAACCACATGATTGGATAAAACTAGTTGGGCCCAACTATATTCACAAAATTAATATGCAATCATGCTTTGAATAACTGAGGGGTAATATACACCAAAATATATGTTGCCTCAATTTTATTTTATAGAGATAAAAGATCATTATGTGAATATGATACATGTTATGAATCACCTTAGGGATCCATATAGAGAAATAGACTAACTCTATGAATCATTTCAGTACATCTTCCTAGAGAAAACATCACATCGTGAATAGACTAGTCACAAAGTGAATTTTTCATGTAGCTAGTTTCCAATTCTATTTCCTTTTACTACTAAAAAATGTTCACCAAAAATACGCCAATTACTCTGAATGTAAAATAAGATACATTAAATGTTGGTTTACCTAAAACAAGTGTTTCTACACTTTTTCATGTATGTTGTTAATCTATCACAATAAAATATTGTTATAATCTATGTTCGTTAATAGCAATGGAAGAGTATATATTAATATAATATCATTATAAAAATGTATAATTACATTATTTATATTTTATTAAGGTGATTAATTAGTGTTAGGAAGATTTATAATAATAAGATAAATAACACGGATTTTTTACTTATAGATAAATAACATTCCCTCTTAGTGTGCTTGTTTTAAGTTGGTAGTTTAATAATAATATCTTATTACAAATTTTACGTAAATAAAAAATAGTTTCCATTTATAGAAAATAAATAATGAAATTAATAACATATATATCCCAAACCACTTCCCAAAATACTATTGAATTTTGTTAATGAAAAATAAAACATGTTACAAAAAGAGGTGGAAGTCCACACACTCACATATCTAGTATTTTCATTTTTTTATTGAATAGGAGGGGAATAGATAATGTTTATAAAATAAAATTATATAAAATTTCATTATGTTTTTATACTTATTTCAGTATATACATATGATTAGAATAGGTTTGGATAAGGTTAGATGATAATTGTAAATAAAGGATGTTAAAGATCAAGTAATACTTGCATTAGGAATTTTGATATTCTCGGGAAAAATCTTTTTTAAATGATGGACTTGTATCACATTATTGAGGAAATTGATGAAAAACATGCAAAGGGGGTGTATGAAAAGCGAAATTGGTAGTTATTTTTTAGTATTATAAACTACAGTTTTGGCATCAAATGGGTGGATGTGAGCTCATTTAATAGGAGAAAAAGTGGTTCAAATAATTAGAAAATAATTTTAGGCATGGGTTATGAATATAATTTCAATATATATTGGTGATATTGGATTTTAGATGTTGGTAAGACATTTTTTTATGAATTTATGTCATAATAGATGAACTATTAAAAGTCTTTTTCTAAATTGATTTATTAAAATTCAATCCACATTAGATTACCCATTTTAAAACTTATTAATTTTGATTCAATATTATTCAAGGTAATTAATTTATCAAAAAAATATATGATGTATCTTCTTAACATATTTCAAAATGAAGAATGTGAATCTTGGTTTTATATAAACTATTTCAATTTTTTAAATATGGGAAAATTATCATTAAAATTAAACCATATAATGCATTGAAGAACAATTTTTATATGTAAATATACATTTAATCATTTCTTGTTATTAATATTATTTAACATTTATAGAAAATTAAATTATTAATAATTTTTTATATATTGAAAAACATCAAATAAGAGTCTTAATTAAGAATAGAATCATTTAATAAAATATACATAATATTTTGAAGCAGATAATATTACTTAGGTTAATAGTATTTATATTGATAACCAAATTTTAGGCCTATAAATGAAAATAAAACCATTAAATTTATTAAAAATATTCACCTAATTTTATGCATTTGAATACATAAAATTGATAAAAATAAATTTTAATATAATTTAACATAATGCATAGAATAAAATTTAACAAACATGTATCTTCCAATCACTAAATAAATTTATCAATTACATAGTAACAAATATTGGACTAATTTTAACCAAGTTTATAATAAATATTATCAATAATTTCTATTCAAACAATTATTTATCCATATATAATCTTCATATCATTTGAAAATGTAATTTGTTTATAAAAATTTATTTTTTCACAAAAAATGATTTTATTTCTTATTTAGAATTTCAAATTTTACTTTATTGAGGAATTTTTATTGAAATTTGAAAAATTTTTTATTTCTACGTATATTTAATAATATGGATACTACTATTTTTACCTTCTAATTACAAAAAAACATATTTATAGTTATATAATATTCTACAGTTTTTTTTGGTTTGGTGTCAAATGTGAATAATGTTATTAAACAATTTATTCTATAAAGGTAAATATATAATTTAAAATCATAAGGTTCCGAATTCTCAATCATTAAAACAACTTCAACTTTTAAATTTATTTTCACGCACTAATAAAATTAGTTGAGTGTATATAAATTTTTTGCATGATTCGAGATATATTTTTTGTGTGCAGTGTCTACTATAACATATTATCTATGACTTTGAACAAAAACTTTTCCCTTCATTCTATTAACCAATTTCTTCATTTTTAACACACATCATTTTTCCCAATTCCCACCTATTCTATACATGATTTATTTTAAAATTACTTTTATATATTTCCCTTCATGTATCACTTCACATTATTAATAAATATGGAATTGAATCATTTTTCCTTCATTATCTGTTTGACTCAATATTTCATAAGACACCATCATTATATTCAATTGGATGTTTCTGGAATTCATATATGCTCATGTTGTAATTTAAAATTCTTGATAGTTTGTTTGGAATAATCACATGATTTCTCACTTTAGTTCTTATCTCATAACATTTATCATTAGAACAATATATGCATTGTATATGGTACACATCATTAATGTAATGCCTTATTGATTGAGCCATTAAAAAACTACATGAATTTAAAAGTAGCGATGACCAATTAAAAAATTAAGATAATTATTTTCATATTAAAAATTAAACCTAAAAATATCATAATCATGAAAATTATTATTTATAGGTGAAACCAAAACCACAATCGATTCAATCTATGTTCTATTTGGTTATATTCTCTAAAAATAATTATCCTAATTCCATAACATAAAAAATCATTCAAAATGGATTCTAAGGAGAACATGATTATCCTAAACAAGCCCCATTGGATTTCCTAGACAGGTATACATTCCTAGACCCACCCATATTACACCAGTTTAACGATTTAGTTGAAACTCAACCATAATTTTTTATGGTGATCACCCTTAGGTAAATGAATGACACAATTGTATCCATATGATAGTACCAATTCGGGATATAATTTCTAGGGGAACAACCAAATCTATAATTTAACAAAATGATATAATGATATCTTAAATTTATACTGATCCCATAGACATATCCTTATAGTTTTTACTGATGTTTTCATTATCTTAATACCTAAAAAATTATATATTAACTATAATATCCATAATTTTTATCTATAACATTGAAATTTTAAACTACTACTTATCAGCCCTTAATTATACCCAACTGAAATGCATGCTTCTAATCTTATCAAAACACAAATATAATAACAACTATGATACTGATGGCATTAAATCCTAAAAAGATTAATAGTTATGGAAGCTATAATACTGAATTTTTCCTACTACAGTGCCTATTACAATACTGCAACAGTACCCCATAAATATGTCTCTGCTCGGATTTGATCATAGGTCTCTTCGATGTACAAATCGAGTCCTCACCCACTATACTAATATTATTACACTTCCAACAACAAGATTAATTTTAAATTTATTACTGCAACATGTGTGTTTAAAATGTTAAAAAATGGATTTGATAATATGAATAAATGGGTCAAAATTATAAAAATAACATTCTTTTATTTTTGGGTACTATGTATAGTAATTTTAGTAATTTTATTATTAATATGATAAAAGGGTAAATCAGGTAATTAAGGGTAAAAAATATTACTAATTACCATAACTCTGGTCCTAATATCATTGGATAAGTTTGATTCTACCTAAATCATCCCATGTTTAAAATGGTTTGCTTCAGAAGCCACTTGGATGAGATTATGACATTTTATAAATTTTATATATAAAAGTTAAATAAGTCTCATTAAAATTTTAATAACTATTTAATTTTTAAGATAATGTCATACAAAAGCTAAATTAGGCTATAAAAAATTTAATGTAAAAATGTTTTTCTTTATCAAGGAAATTGTTTTTTATGAAATAATTAAATATCTTAAAGGATAATACAATGATAATGAAAAAATTATTTAATTAATAAAAAATAAAATAAATTATTTTAATTAAAATTATAATAACCATTAAAAATTTATAACTCTTGAAAAAATCGTATTTTTAAGATATATCACTACCGTAATCCCGAAAGGATCTAATTATTGACCATTTGAAGCCACATGGAAAAGATTTTGACACTTCTAATATTTTATTTAAAGTGATGTCAATGTTTTCACAATCATGTTATAATAAATATAACAATTTTAATATAGGATTTTCTAAAAAATATATTCATCTATAAATATTCCTCCAAAATCTAGAATAGTTATATTAATCATGGTTTTTTATTTTTTATTTTTACCCAACAAATAGATATAATAAATAATTACGCAAAACTGATGTAGTAATTATTTTATAAATGGAAATATCCAATTAATGTTATAAAAATATTAAAATATATATAATTTGGAAAAATTAAAATATCCACAGTATTTTCTAGATTACCTAGACACATTTGGGATATACCAACATATTTGGTTCTATGATAACATCCTATCTTTATATTTTTAATAATGTATGAAATTAATATTTTTAAAATCCATAGTATTGATATTTTATCAAAATAAAATTTTATTAAATGATTTAAAAATCATAAAAAAATTTAAAAATGTAAAATAATTGTTATATGGTCTAAAATATTTTAAATTATTTATTTATGGTATAATTTACATCACATAAGTAAATATTACACTCTTTTAATAATGAATAAATTTTCATCTTACATAAAATTAAAATGGAATAACTAAGGGTTAATTGAAATTATAAGGTTTAATTTGGTAGAAAACCTTTTATAAATTATAATGTATGATGTTATTACAACCTTTTATGATCTCATATTTAAAAATACGATATTTTAGAGGTTTTTGGATGTGTTTCGAATTTATTAAAAATTAATATTTTTCAACATTCTAATGCTGCCCCCCCCCACAATTATAGAAGGGAACATCCTCCCTCTTTTCATCAAAACAAAATGAACCTTGAAGCTCAAAAATACTTTGAAAGTTTACCTTATAAACTTCCATATTCATATTCTATAGGATTTTCTCTTCTCAAAAGACCAACCCTATTTCCTTCACGATGAGATCTATAAGGAGATCACTGATGGAAAAGAAATCGCCTCTACTAACTCTCTCTAGATCATTTCTTCTTATACATACTCTTTATTTTTTTACAATATAAATTAATAACTTCATTATCACCTATACAGTTATATTTTGTTATGGTTATGTAACAACCATATACCAGCTTATATCCATCCTGTAAAAAATGATATCACCACACGTGCATACGTGAGGCTTACCATATCCATGTTGCGGTGTAAAACATTTTTCTCCACCACTTTACATGGATGGGTATAATTATTTAAATAATAAATATATATTATTATTATAAGAATATTGTTTTATATTACAATATATATATCATCAACTTCAATAAAATTTCATAATTAAAGGAATGTAATAACCAGTCGTACGTACGTACAACCTACTCTCTCCATGACGAGATGCAATTCATTCTCCCTGATCTCATTTGAAAATGAATATATAAATTTATAGAATTAATATATATGATATATAATACATTATTTTCCTTATATAAATGATATAAAGTAAACCAATGAATAATAACAATGATTTATACGCAAAACTTTCTACAAATAAATATTTAAAGAATAGTACTAATGAAATATTGTTAAACATGTGATCCTATGATCGCATTTGATATCATATATATAAATATGGTTCTGGAATATTTTTTAACACCAATTAATATATTTTAAATTATGTTATTATGCATTTGAACAACCCAAACCTAAGGTAATGGATAATTTTTCAATCTCTTTATTATATAAGATTGTTTATACGTATGTATTTACTGATTTTTATTTATCATTTGTGTCCATGTTCTCTAAAAATATATTTATAAATTGTTTTACAATTCAAATATAGATTTTTGAAGTCATTATTACCCATTTTTTAAATTTTACTACATGTTTTTAAAGGAATATTTCATTCATTTTTGAAATGAGGTTCTTCATTGAATTTTCTGGATAAACTATGAGAAAAATGTTTCTTATCTTATACTATATGAATAGAATATAATACGTCCAAAAAATGATTTCCATGAAGATTCCATTACAATATTTAAATGTTATTTTTTATGAAATAATTTTCCTTTAAAATTAATAAATATTTTATGAAAAGAAAATGTTTTTTAAGAAGAAAGGATATTGTATCCTCAAGATTTATTTTTAAATGTTATATCAAAATTATTTTCCATCTATGATGAAATTAATTAATAATGATATGTTACATCTATACTATACCTATTATTCTTATAGTTTAATTATTTTTATGATTGAATTATATTTATGAAATCTATATATTTTTCATGTATAATGTTATAATGTAATGATATTTTTGATACCCATTTCAATCCCATGGGTTATATTATGAATAAATGATGGTTATGAAACCCATTTCATTCCACGGGTTATTATATTATTTATATTCTTAGTGAAAACATATGTATGTTTTTCATTATGTAATAGGTGTAAACTATATCTCCCACAAATTCATTTGGTATATATTTTTATCTCATGAGATAGATATGACTTGAAAAGGAAATAATCTCGGTTAATTAATATAGGGATGGAATGGAATGTAAACATGGTTCTATTATTCTAGGCTGTAATATAATGTTACCTTGGTTTAGTAATACAATGATGGAATGATTAGTGAACTCAGATCAGTAAATTATTATTTCCACTATGATGGTTTTGGCAATGAGCCTTGGCTAATATGGAAATGATTTTCTAGGATTTTGTATTCTGTAAAATTCCATGTTTAATTCCAATGTTATTTATTTATGGATTATGTTCCTTTTGGATTTATGATTTATAGTCATCTATGATTTATTCCATGACTCAATATTTTGATATATGTTATTCTTGGTTAGACTTTCATAAGTTATGTCCAGGTTTTTACAATAGAATGTTCATGCTCTATCTGCTATTTTCCTTGAAAACCATTATTGAGCATCTGAGGTCCCTGTTTTTATTTTTTCCCTTGGATATAAAGAATGGTTTTAGGTAGAAAACAGAAGGAAATATATTTATGGGAGATGTTGAAGATCATTCACCAAATTAGAATAATGTATTCCATGTTTCCCAAGGCACTTAAATAACACATTCATTGCGTGTCCATTTGAGTAATGTATTATGTATTCCATAAAAATAATGTAATGTCCTTGTAGGTCAAGAATGTGTAGTAAGTGTTGTGTTTTTATTCATTATTATCCCTTTTTTCATCCTTAAAATTTCATAAAATCTAAATAATATTTTTATTTATTTATAATGTTATACGTTGCATTCATAATTAATTTAGTTATTATTCATGGTAAAGAAGTTGGTGACATTCTGGTTTTGGTAATTTATAAAGAATGAATACCGCTATATTAATTAACAAGCTAAATAGTTTTTAAATTTCTAGAAAAAAATCATAGTTTACATATCAATATATAATATTATATTTCCTAATCTACCATCTATTGAAATTTATAATTTTTTCATCATTCTGGTAAAAATAACCCAATAAGAACACAGTCAAATATATGTATGAGTCTGGATATAGAGGAAATAATTTTATATAATATAAATATAAAAAAAGGTTATAATAAAATCATTAATATTCTATTATGGTGATGAATGAGGGGATGGAATTGTTATAAGAATAATCTAAATGAAAAGTAATTTTTCAATTATAAATAAATCATTAATCCTCATAGAATGTTTGTTTTAGGTGGTTTGTTTTATAGTTATACCTTGTTTATAATGTAACTTACAAAATTCCTAATTAATATTTGAAAATATTAATCTTGAATTTAAAAACATATATGTTCACTAAACCCATTTCTAGAAATATCCAAGAGATCTAGAGATGAAAAATTAAATGTGTTGTTCATGGAGCTGGAAATCTTCACACGCAAGAAAAATTTTCATTTTTTGGATTTAATGAGATGGTTTAGATAATGATTAAAACATAAATATATTAACAATTAAATATATTATTTTAAAAAACTTATATATATATCTATATATAGAATGGGTTTGGTGGTGGGTGGATGAAAAGGACAAACAAAGAAAGTTAAAGGGTATGTATAGAAGTATCATTGGGAAATGAAGGACATTAATTACTTTGTTGAGTGTAGAGGATAAAAAACATGGATAAGGGATATAGAAGATTAAAATTGGGTATTCTTTCATGGGAATTTTTATCTTGTGGTGTGGCTTGAAATGGGAGGAAATGAGTGTCTTTTATTAGTGAAAAAAGAGACAAATCTTTGGAGAAATTTTGTAGGTAAGGGTTAAGAATATAATTTCAAGAGAGTTAAGTGAAAAAATGATTGTGTTATCTTTCGGTATAAAATTTAAATCTCAACAAGTTTCTATAAACGGTTTATGTGTCAAATTTAGTTAGTAAACTTTGATCCTAATTATATTTCCTATTTTAATAATAATTAATCATGATTAAATATTAATTATGGTTATTTTTTATAACAAAAAATATAATGTCACAAATAATTAAAAAAATAATTTGATAAATACAATTTTGGGGTCTATTTAACCAAATAAAATTTCTAATCTTTGGAATATTACCATTTAAATTAAAACATATATTATGATAAAAATATAGTTTATAGAAAAATTGTTGCTTTTAACATTAAGTTCTCTTAATAATATCTAACATTTACTTATAATTAAATGAGTGTAACTTTATTGTTATATGTCACTACAAATAATTTTATAACATTAATTTAAAATAGGACCATTTAATTTAAAAAATAATAAATATTTAGAAATATAAAATTCACTGAAAAATAACCTTTTTTGTAGTAGCTAATATTTACCATTGTAACATAATTTTTACACTAAATATTAAATTTAACCCATTATATAATTTTAAAATTGTGATTTCAAACAATCAAATCATTTTATATGATTTAATTTCTAAATGTGATAAAAATTAATTTCAATATAAATAAGAATGATGCATAAAAAAATTTAAAGAAAGGAGAATATTCTAAAAGGAAAATAAATTTATTACATAAATATTAAAAATTAGTTTATGGATAATAAATTATTTTATTATATATATTATCAATATTTTCCTTTTAATTAATTATTTAACAAACATAGAGTATTTTTTATACCACGTGAAAATGAAAGTATTTATGAATGTATATTTTTATGCATACAATGATTTTATTTCTTATTTTGATTGACTAATGGAATATTATCAATTAATATGTATTAAAAAGGTTATTTAGTTTTATTTATATCGTTATTTCAAAATTTGATTTCCTATATATTTACCCACCAATTGAACGACTACATTTTATTGGTTATATAATGTTCTACGGTTTGTTTTGATTCAGTTTTTTCTGTGACACAATATATTGATCACACTGGGTTCTAAAAGAAAATATGTAATTTAAAATATTGAAATGTTATAGAAAAAATAATTAAACATAAAAAAGGAAAAAATATAGAGAAAAGGGATGTTGATAGAGTTCCCTAACCTAATGTTTTAATTCATTATGTCCTTTCACTTAACATTTAGAATTATCAAACTATATTTATTAATAAATTTATTTATAGCCTAATGTGACTATGTTTTTTATTTTTTAATGAAAATTAATATAATTTTAGATTCATTTAATTTAAATAATGAGTTTATATTCACTATCCAAATATTGTTCTTATATTATGTCTAAGGATTTATTAGTTTTTTGTAATTATGAGAGTTCTCTGGTTTTGTTCCTTATCACCGGAGATTTTTTAACATGTAATTATTGATTTTAAAAAAATTAATATAGTTCTTATTTTAAAAAATTATTCATAAATAAGAATAATTTATATAGTATAGGTTTTATTCTTGAATGGTTTGTTCATCTTGGAATTCTTTGCATCCATGATGATGTTACATGGTTTTATTTAAATTTTAGAGTATTAATCTATTATAGGGTAAGAATATATATATATATATTTTCATATTAATCATAGTTTTAACCAAATAATTTATCTTAAACCAACCACGATGGTTTTTGTGGAAAATAAAATTCATCGTTAATCGGGGCGGTGAACAGAACAAAGTATGAACAATGTTTTCATTTTAGAATCGACTGAGGGGACTGTAAAAAATTGATATTTCACCATAATAATAGAATATAAATACTTTTAGGAAACTATTTATACTTTCTAATTGTTGATTGAATTAATATAATGGATTTAGAAGATGAAATGAGTCAAAAGATACATAGTGTATAATTTTACCACTTCATTTGTGAGACTCATTATTGCTAACCCTAAAGGAACCATGGGTTGGTATTTTGGTTAGACCTGAAATATTTGCATCCAATTAGTATATTTTTTGAGACAAATTGGAAGATTTTGGTCTATCTCTAAGGCATAAAAGGTGTCAATAGAGAGGGTGGTGTTTATAAAGGGGTAGTGTGTTGTTTTTAATATAATATTCACTAGATCATTAATTTTTATCAAGACTACAAATAGAGATGAATATTGTTATTAACGTAGTAATTATTTCATTTAAATTAATTCTAATGGCTTCCTAAATCACCCATTTTTTAATAAATCATGTATTGAAATTATATTTTTTAAATTTTTTTGTATATTTCTATACTCTAATAAATCCACATTTTATAAAAACATAAAAAAAATTCCCTAAGATGCTTTTTATGTGATGATTCCAAAAATTTAATATGTTTCATAAATTTAATTTTATTTATATGTGAAAGATAATATTTTTATAAAATCTATATTTATTAAAAAATGTTTTTATGATACAATCAAATTTCAAACAGCTAGAAAAAATAACAATTATTTCAAAAAATTATATTATCATATTTACAACAATATATATATTTTTTGAGAAATAATTTGATTAATGTTATTTTTTTAAAACATTTAAACATATCATGAAATATTATTTTAACAATGATAAATCATGAATATCTATTCAAAAGTATCATTATAATTTTATTATGCCAACCTAAGATTTTATAATATTTAACACTAAATTAATTGTATTATGAAGAAAAATCATTACATAATTTCCTAAATATTATTTTACTATTCCACTAATGAGTTGAAATTTCCTAATGGTCATATTTTATATTCAAATAGTCATATTTTTATTCCAAATGTCTCATAAAAGTCTCATTTTAATTTTTATATAATGGTAAAATCCTTATGGACATATTTCCCTTTACAGAATATATATACTCCACCATTTCAGTACCTTATCATTAACTACTTTTCATATGTATTTATATGCTTCCATTAATAATGTACGTCATATTCCCAATACTTCTCATTTATTAACAGTCTTTAAGGAATGAGTGATATACATTGTTGAATTCTGGTTCGTGGAATTTAATTTAGAATGCTTATTATTCATTTTTTTAATCTCCATATACTATTAATAGATGGTATATACAACATTATTTCATGATTTTTAATGTTCCTATTAAATTTTATATCATTTATATATTCATATATTTCAAAACCAAAACTAAAATCCATAGTGAATCAGGTTTTATTTTCTAAAAATAGAGTAAATTATCAGGTCATTACATTCTTCTCCAATTAAAAAATTTCTCCCTAAATGTTAAATTTCATACATTACAACAGACTAAAGAGGGTATTTTTAATTCATAGCTATATCAGGTTATCAATTATCTTCACCATATTCACTATTCTACTAATGTACATTGGGTATGTGAGTAGTATTTGAGTGTAGATAATTATTTCAAATGTCTACGAGGGTAACTGGCTACTCATCATAAGAGATGTCATTATCCAAATATACAACCTATATATTTAGTAAATGTGAGGGATTTGGTATGTACTTTCTCAAGGGGGACATGTGAAACACATCATCATCTTGGGACATGTTTTTTGGGAGTGAAATATTGTATTCCCCATCTCTAATGCGATCTAGAATCTAAAAGGGGCCAATTTTCCTAGGACATATCTCCCCATTCTTCCCAAACATTATGAAAATCTTCTAGAGAGATATATAAAGGAATACTTTCTCAAAAAACTTAAACTCTAGGTCTCACTAAGGGTTATCATTATAACCATTCTAACAATATTCTACTAGTGTGATTTGTTACGTAATGGAAATGAAATTCTTTGAATATTTCCCCATGTTCAACTCTAAATATCTATTGTTATCCAACATCATCCCAATAAATTGGATTTCAGTATTTCTATTCTTATAGGGATTCAAAGTAATACATTTGAATACATTAGTCAATTATATTACTATGTTAGATATTGACTAAAGGAAGATGTTAATCTCAATATCATTTAATTCCCATTGGGAAATATCAAAAAATATCGTAAAGACTCTAGTTTTTTACTCGTATTGGTTATCAGTCTAAGGGTGAAAGGACAAATTGAATATCAAATCCATGTTCACAGAACGGTGGATATTTTCAATAAATTTTAGGTTAATTTCATATATCAATTAGATTTCATTGATATTGGTGTTCCATATAAGATAAAAAATTCTATAATATATATCCTTGTAAATTGATTAAGTGAATATTCCTCCAAAAATTATAATGAAATAAGTTTTCTTTATATATCAGTTTAGCATAACCCATATAAAATTATTCCCTTTGGTTTCCTTTGGAATTCCCATGATAAAAAACATAATTATTTTCTTTGAATTCCATAAAATTATAGATAATGGTTTCAACATCCAAAATTGATTTTTCTATTATATATTCACTATATGAAAAAACCAGAATCATTGATGTATATTCCACGATCTTTGATGCACACCAGTCATGGGGCGTGAACAAAAACAATTATTTTTTTTCCTAGGGTAGCACAGTGGTTAACTAGGGTCGTCTCTCTTGAAGAGACTTCTCAATGTAGTTCACTTAATTTATTCTAATTCACTTAAACTATATATTTTTTGTTTTTTAAAAATGAAAGTGATGAATTTTTTTTGGTTTTTTGATTTAAAAATATAAACAATCATGTAATACAAACAGAATGAGTTAAGAAGAAAGTATTTTCTTTTTGGGTTTAGTAATAGATTAAATCATTATTCTATTTTATATGTTGATTTTAGTTTGATAATACAAATATGAAATATCATGTTTGAATCACTACCCTTTTCCAAAATATTAATAGTTTGAGTTTCATGTCATTCGGGGTCATCACCTAATTGGGAACATTCTCCTCACCAAAGCATGATACTCAAATATACAACAAACAATAAGACAAACTTTATAGAAAATTCCTGAATATTTTGAACTCCCCCAAATACAAGTCTAGAGTTAGCTGCTCATTTATTAGTGTATGAGATTACTTGGTGTATTGGTTGTAGGAATATAGAGAGATTAAGTGAGAGAGAGAGAGAGAAAGAAAACAAGAAAAGTTGATGGAGAAGCACAGATTCATGGATTAATAAAACTAAAAATAAAATAAATTACAATTGAAAATTAAAATAAAAGAAAACTAAAATGAAAATAAAAATAAAAGAAGAAATTAGGGGGGTAATAGAGGAGCAGCAGTGGCCCATTCCCCAGTGGGATCCCTCCTTGGATTTGGGTGTCGAGCTGATGGATTGGAAGGAGGGGGGGCCTTCTTTTAGGGGCGGATTTTTGTCCCCCGAAAGGTTGCATGTTGTTGGACCCTTAAATATCCAATTAACACGTGGACTCCTTATTCAATGTTGTTTTTAAATGTGTTTTCAATTCACCCTCCAAATTTCAGTGCATTTGGACACCGGGTGAAGGGGTTATGAATTTTTCATTAAAGTATTATGTTTCTGGATGAAGCTTCTTAGAATGTTCCATCAAACGTATGTCATTCAATGGCCACCTTAATGACTTAAAACCTCTCTTAAATTTTTTGTAGAGATGTCCATATCTATTATCGTTTTATCCCAGGTAGAAACACATCATTTAGATGTATTTAGGCTGAGTTTGGGTTCCTTTACTGTGGTGGGGTCCACAGTGTCCGCCCAAAAAACATTCATATTTCAATGATTTTTAGGCCCTTTAGATGGATGAATCAGCTCCTTGTCAAGAAGAAAAAATTGTATGAAATATAATGAGGATTATAAGAAAATTAGATTCACTGACGTTGGAATTATATATTATAATAAATGGCAAAAATGCCCTCATGGTAACAATCTATCCAAAAATCCAAAAGTATACACTTTTCACAATTTTTCTCATTTTCATTATAAAATTAAAATTACCCATTATTTTAATAAAACATGTAAATACATGGGGTTTATCATTGAAAACGAGTAAAAAATATTCATTATTTGATAAAAAATATGCAAATAAATTTGCTCTGTCAAATACCCCCACACTTAAACCATGCTTGTCCTCAAGCATAAAATCTCAACATGGAAATCAGGGGACACCAATGTTACCAATATTCAAATTTCAATGAAATAAAATCAAACAATTTTCAATGTAAAATAAAACAATCAAAAATATTCCTAAAATATCAATTTAACTTCCCATTTTTCAAAAAACAAATAATTCACACATTTTACTTTCCCACTTTTAAAATTGATTGAACTTCTCTTATCATTCATTCAAGGTCCTTGATTCGTTTTTATTAAACATGTCAAGTTATGATTTACCACACTTTTTATTATTTTCTCCCATAACTCATGATACAATTCAAGTAGATTTATGCTCATATCAGGATAGCATACTCCTTATCCATAGGCTTGTAAATGAACTACTTTCTCCACTTTGTAAAGAAAAAAGACACATAAAATCCTGAGGACTTGCAATAAAGATTCAAATGACACTAAGGCTTTAAGGTTGATAAGATTTGATGCTTTAAATATTAAGTCTCAAGGAGGAGGATAATCTCTCAAGTAAAATGCATGATATCAAAAGTAAATGTGTAATGAAATTCTCCCCTACAAAGTAGCAACACCCACTTCCCAAAACTCAAAGAAAATGTTATGATCAAATTATGCATAATGAATGATTTTTGCACCAGCTTGAATATTATTTTTTGACTTTTGTAATTTTTTCCATTTTTCAAATTTTATGATTAGATCAAACTTCACATCCATAACCTAAAAATATATGATCAGAAGATCATCAGTCTGGAAAACGGTGATTTTTGGTTCTCCCAAATCACATCCCATTTTTTTATTTTTTCATCTTTTTTGTCTTTTTTGTCATTTTTTTAATTCAAGAGGGAATAACAATAGAGTATAATAAATTATTTCACAACCTTTTACAATTTCCACAATAATACTCACACACTTATTCCATACTATGTGTATCGTCCCATCCACCATGATTCTCTTTACCCCCACACTTTAACTTTAAAATATCATTCAAATACCAAGAGTATGGTAGGAATAGATAAAAATTTCTTGAAACATGGATCATCCCTAAAATGTTCACTCATGGTCTCTATGGGTTAAAAGAATAATTGATGTAAAGGTGGTATTTTAAGGAAAAGTTTATTTTCAAAAGATGCCTCAATCATTTTAAATGTGTTTTTGCATAGTCAGATCTATGACAAGTTTCAATATAATTTTTGGTCAGTTGCATGTCCCAAGATCACTCATGAAATGTGCTCAAGAATAAATAGGATGTACTTGTTCTATAAATCCTCTCGGGAATGAGAAATATAACATTATAAAATCACTCTTGGCATGAATAATAATTACAAATCAATTAACATAAATTTCATAAATTCAAAGCATGAAAGATGATATGGAATTTTCATTTACATGAATCAAATAATTCCTTCAAATCATGAGTCATTATTTCAATATCCTTTATTCATTTTAAAATTTAAATTATTAATTTAAATTATTTAATCATATAAACATTGAAATATGAAACATGGCATCAAAAGATTCCTAAGAAACTCATGTCTCCTAGATAAGTCGAGTAAAACATGATTTCAAGTGTGGGCATGCAGTTTTATCTTTAAAGCTCAAAACATGTTGTAGACTAAAATGGGGAGAGTTTAAAAGAAAAAACACTAAAATTTAACTTCCATTTACCATGAAAATTAGTCCTTCCACTTCACTATAGGGGGATTCCTTCCACATTATGAACCTATAAAAGAAAAAAAACTCAATTAAGCATAAGGAACATGTCATTTAAGCTCAAAAAAATATAGAATGGAGGGGTTGCATGATGCACTACATCTAGCAATATAAAAGAAATTGACGTCTAATAAACCTAAAAAGCAAGTAAAGATAAATCTTGTTATGATCCCCCAAGAGGGCCTAGAATTTTTACTGCCTCCGGAGGGTAATACCAACTGTTATCCAAAGTCAGATGGTGGATGAAGGTTCTTTGATTTGAACCACCACATCTGGATTTTCCCACCTTGTGCTTCATCATTCTGGGTGAGTAATGATACATGGATAGAGTAAATCAAATCCTCCCCCTTATCAATGAGGTATAGTTTGAATGGTGGGGGAAGAATGAAGTATGAATCATCCTACGTCTCAGTTTCTACTTATACAACCTCTTCTTCTTTGTCCAGTGGTTCCTCAAGGTATGCTGCATCCAAATAATAGGCAATGGGAAAGTCAAAGTGAAATTCTATTTTAATAAAATTAAAACAATAATAATTAACATAAAATTCATCCCCATCAAATTAAGTATCTTTTTTCAAGGTCTCCTCAAGGAAATACAATAGAATCTCTTCATGATCATCCTTCAATAAATATTCAACATATCTATGGAGCACCATATGTTCCTCCGTAGGTGCACATCTTGGTTCTTCTTTACCCTATAAGGAATAGCTGAGATTTTCTGATTTTTTATAATCAAAACCACAAGGAGTGATATAGAATTTAGATTCAATGAAATCAGAAGAGATAGAGTCAATGAATGGTTCAACTCCTTGAGTCAGTTTAGCTTCAATCTCTGCCTTAGTGGTACGTGCCTCTTGGAGTAGATTCTCTGAGGATAGAGGTAGGTAGTCGGTCTCCTCTATCATGACGTCAAATTCTTCCAAATGGGTGGTGTATTCCTTCGGTTGTGTTGGCTCTTCTTACTTTTATTTAATGGGTAGATCAGGTAGTTCCTCACATTTAATCAAAAAATCATCCAATCCTTCTTGATCTCCCACTTGTAGCTCAGTATGTAAGTCTTCCCCCTTTGCCACCTCCGGTTCTTGATCCTGCTCAGGGTTGGGTTTCTCCATTAATGCATGAACATAGTCAAATACCATTTTAGCTTTTCTCATCAGTTGTTCAATTCTTTCTCTATGTTCTTTCACATGATCCCTTTTAAAATCATCTTATGGTTTTTGTTGTTGTTGCACCTATGAGTAATTTCTCCATGCATAATAATATGAATTTGAATACATCATGAATTTTTTTTCTAGTTTTTTTTAAAATAATTTAAATATACCTAATATGTGAAAATAGAAAAAATAAATGAACTAATGATTGGATCCCCAGAAACAGCGCCAGTTTTGACGCATGCCTATCATGGGGCATGGACAAAACAATTATTTTTTCCCCAGTACAACACAGTGGATGACCAGGGTCGTCCCTCTTGAGGATCATTCTCAATGTAGTTCAATTAATTTATGCTAATTCACCTAAACTATATATTTTTTGTTGTATTATTTTTAAATGAATGAGTTGAAAATATTTTTTTGGTTTTTGATTTAAAAATATAAACAATCGTGCAATGAAAACCGAATGAGTTAATAAGAAAGTACATGATTTTAGGGTTTAGTATTGAATTCAATCATTATTCTCTTTTATTTGTTGATTTTAGTTTGATAATAAAAACATGAAATCTCATGTTTGAATAATTTCTGTTTTCCAAAATATAAATAGTTTGAGTTTCATGTACTTGGGGGTTGTCACCCAATCGGGGACATTTGTCTCACCAATGCATGATACTCAAATATACCACAAACAATAAAAAACATTAAAAAAATTCATAAATATATTGACCTCCCCCCAATCCAAGTCTTGAGTTAGCCTATTATTTCTAAGAGTTTGAGATTACTTGTTGGATTGGGTGTAGGAAGATAAAGAGATTGAGAGAGAAAGAGAAAGAAAAGAAGAAAAGTGGATGGAGAAACACATATGCATGGATTAATAAAACTAAAAATAAATTAAATTACAATTGAAAATGAAACTAAATGACAACTAAAATGAAAATAAAAATAAAAGAAGAAATGATGGGGAATAGAGGAGCAGCAGCAGACTGTGCCCTAGTGGGATCCCTCTTTGGCTTTGGGTGTCGAGCTGATGGATTGGAAAAAGGGGAGGGCCTCTATTTATAAGAAGATTTCTATCCCCCTAAATTGTTCATGTTATTGGACCCCTAAATGTCCAATTCACATGTGGACCCATTATTAAATGTTGTTAATAAATGGGTTGGCTGTTCACCCTCAAAATATCAGTGCATTAGGACACTGGATGAAGGAGTTTTGAATTTTTCATTGAAGGCTTATGTTTCTGGATGAAGCTTCCAGGAAGGTTCCTCCAAATGTATGTCGTTCAATAGCTGCATTAATGAATTCAAAACACTCCCCAATTTTTTTCACAGACATATATATCTATCCTCATGCTATCCGAGGTGGAAAAAAATCTTTGGATTTGTTTAGGCCGAGATTAAGTTCCGTTACTGTGGTGGGGTCCACACTGTCCACCTGGAAAATATTCAATCTTTAATGAATTTTTAGGCCCTATAGATTTCCTAATTAGATCCTGGTCCAGAAGACCAAATTGGATTAAATAATATCTGGATTTTAAAAAAATTATTCAATGAATTTGGAATTATATTTTTTACGAAATGACAAAAATACCCTCGTGGTAAAAATCTTCCCAAAAATACAGGATTATTCACTTTTCAAAATTTTGCTCTTTTTCATTCTAAAATTCAAAATACAATTATTTTAATAAAACCATTAAATAAATGGGGTTTATAATTGAAAAAAAATTAAAAAAATATTCATTATTTGATCAAAATTATGAATGTAAATTTGCTCTGTCAATCTTCTTCATACACATTTTCCCATTAATATGGCACTTAGAGATCTTAATTAAATTTCATAGTCCCTAGGCAAATGGATAATGTCGATCAATGAGCATCATTAAACAACTTCTTATTTATCTATGGATTAGATGGTTCATATAATCTATACCCAAATCCTATAACTCCTTCATCAATTATAAATTATAAGGATTTCCCTTTTAACATTGTTTTTTATTCTTATGTATTTTAATATCATCCCTTTGAGAATCCAATATATTCCCTAGAATGGATGGTTGAGTGATCATTTCAATTTGGTGGGAGGGTTTTCATTACATTATGACTTCCATGTCTTCTCATTGAATGTCTAAGAATATTACATCCTTCTCAATTATCATCATTAAAAATGTCATCTGGTCTTCTCTAATTAGATCATCTAGCAATTTATTCTCCCTCCATAGAGGGTAATAGATTAAGAAATCATAGGCCATGATCAGGTCAAACCATATTCATTGGTGCATATTAAGCTACTTTTATGTGAATATATATGTTATCCTCTTATGAACCATATATATATATCAAACTTCTCCACATTGAGATAATATTAAAAATATTCAATGTAAAATCATTGCTTCCAACTCTAGATCATGCATTAGATAGTTATTCTCATGGAAATTTAACTTCCTTGAGTAATATTATATTACTTTATCAATTTTCATCAGTACGAATCCCATGATATTCTTAGAATCATCGATATATACCATAAAATTTTCCCCTCTTTAGTGTATAGTGAGTACTCATGTAGTGAATTACCAATTTTTCAATTACCTAAAGATCTTTTTACATTGATTGGTTGAAAAAACATCACCACAATCAATGTTATCATACTTAGTGAGTTTGAAAGTCATGATATATTTTTCTAAAATCATCAAAAGTGCCTATCATGTCTAGGGAAACTAAAAATTCCAATTATAGATGTTGGTATGGTCCACTAATCTATCACATTTGATTTCAAAAAAATCAAAGATCCTTTTTTCTAGTGATAACATGACCCAATAATGATACATCCCCCATCCAAAACATACCTTTACTTTACATTTAATATAGATTATCTTTTCTAAATTTCTTTAGCATAGTAGTAAAATAATCCTCATGCCCCACCTTGAATTAAAGTATATTAGAATATAATCTATTAAGACCACAAAAAACATTTCATTTAATCTATAAAGATTATATTTATTAATTCCTTGTATATTTTTTAATAATTAGAGAGTCTGAAGAGAACCATAAGTAATCCATAATGTCGGTGCATTAATCAAAAGGAATTATGGTGAATATATCTCTTCCTGAGAAATATTTAGTGATATACCAAATGGGGGTCCCACATAGATACATATTTTATTCTATGTGTCTAATAATTGAATACATCAATATATTGTAGGGGATACCTCTTGTTATTCACGGTTTTTTGAGTTCACAAAAATCAATGAGATGGTGAATTGATCTATCATTCTTCATAATGAAGAGGACAAGTATTCCCTATATTGATGAACTTAGGAATATAAATACCTTTTCAATATTCCCTAATAACTACTTATATAATTCTTCCAATTTAGTGATTTCCATTCTATAAGGAGTCTTGTATATGAATAGTGATACATTTAAATATTAAATTGCGAAATTAGCATCTCCATCTACAGGAAGACCACGAAACTCTTCAAGGAAGACATCAGTTTTGTTACTCACAATGGGCTTATCTTCATGAATTATTATCACATTTTCACAAATAATTTTAGTTATATATCCTTACTCATAATGAAATAATATCCATACATGATAAGAGAATTCAAAAGGATATTCATTATCTAAATTTCACTATACAAAATTGGTTGATGATTGGTGATATCGATAATGATTTCCCACTACTGGTTTTTATTGTTACATTTACATAAGTAAAACTGATGAATTCCCAATATTACATAACAATTCAATAAATAAATTATGTCTATATTTTCTAAGAGGTCCAATCCACAACCATTAATTAGTGAGAATTTATATATTTGGAATGTAGTTATTTCAATGTTTTTTATTCCCATAGATGACTTAACCACCATATTTCATGGTGGTGTTTTAATGGTTATACTAAACATGCATGATTTAAAATAATTTAGAGAAAACAAATTAGAAAATATGTTCTCCATTATTAAATAAATGACTTTTATACTTTCCCACAATTCATATTTAGGGTCCAACTTTATATTAGTGATAGAATAAACCCTTCCATGCAGACATGTCCTTAGCTGTTGTTTTTTTATTTTCAATAATATAACATTTCATATTTTTGAAGAGGTAGGATTATTTATAATTTCCATATAAATTTCATGTTTTATTTTAATTGATTTTATTTTTGGTTTAAGGATCTATTGAGGAGTTTCTCGGTCCTATTTGTAGTCCAATATTCTAGGTTTTGAGGAATCAATAGGATGTGCACGATTAGTCGTAATCTTGTGGCTATAACCTGAATCCTAATAAGAGGAAGTATGTGGTTAGTTTCACCATACATAGGAGGATGCATTATTAAGGTAGGGGATATAGAGAAATTTTATATGGGATCAATATGGCTTTTTCATAGTCTATTAATCTGTAGTCCTACTCACACAGTTAGTGCCACATAAGTAGTGGTCCCTCACAGATGGAGCATGGTTTGGCTAGATTGTGTGGAAAAACAGTGTTACTCTTTAAAAGTTGGTAGAATGATGATTTTTACCCTACATTAAAAACTAAATCAACATTTATCATCCCTTTTGTAAAATCACTCCCCTATTCATGAAGCACTCCATCATATCCTCCAAGACATTTTGATAACACCTTAGCCTGAACATTGAATCAAGTGTCATTTTTCATGTTTGGTTTTTATCGGTAAGCTATTTAATCCTCCTCTATACTTTATTCTTTTATCTCACCATAGGGAATACTAAATTTTTTCCATCCAATATACCATATTTTTAGTGTATTGGTCTATTTTGTTGATTTTAAACATTCTATATTAAATCTGAGGATAATACCACATGAGGAGTCATCTAGAAAGATAAGGTATGTGGCCTAGTTATTTTCCACTAATGCCTCAATGTTTATATTAGGAATTATTGTGCTCCATTCTAGACCTCCCATGGGACTCCTCCTAAATATCAATTTAATTAAATAAAATGTTATCACATTTCATTGGGTCGATCTAGAAACCCAATAATTACCAACAAGGGATGATTAATCTGACATGATCTTTCCTATAGGGTTGATATTATTAAAGGCCTCGGGTCCTTCTGCATTAATATGAATTTCAAAAACAACTTAAGGATATTCTATTTGGACTTTAAAAATGAAGTTTAATTAAAATTTCAATAACATAGATGGATAACACACATATATATTCCATTGATTTTATTTTTTTATAGCTTGATTTATTCATATAATGTTAAAATGACAAATTTAAATAAGTGTATTGTCTAAGGGTGTGGGTTACACTCAAGCCAAGACCATTCTACATTCCTAAAAAGCATCATACAATGGATCTGATTAAGAATTTCATAGACAGTCTCATCAAGAATAAAAATGTATTAGTTCATAAGTGAATTACAACATGGTAGGAGTGATACATGTGTTCCTATAGAGAATATCTTTTATGAGATCACTAGGAGGATGACTTTACGTTATGCCACATGTGACACTCGTTTTCCATTGTGGAATAACATGGAGGATCATAAAGGACCATTATGTTAGGCCATGATTGACACCTAGGTTCCCTAAATGAAATTTTAAAGACAAATTCGGAGGTAAATTCCATTACACCATGTCTTGGGGAATTCCTAGGTTTCCATGAGGAATTCCATAGACAAGCCCATAGGTTGATGGGATCATTTCACATAGGGAGAGATATTTTGGTTTTATTTTTATATAATTACATGGATGGGAAATGGATTAAAATTAATTAAAATCAATTGACACTTCATCCAATTCAAATAACATACATGGATTTGGTCTATGATTTACATAATTGTCAGCCTAGTTATAATTATCTCATAATCACTTATTCCAAGATAATTTTGGAACCTGTTATAATTTTTTTTGGATTCCTTCAGTGTCCACCTTAGTCCTATATAATATTTCAAATATATATATATATATATATGAATTTATATGGTCATTATTTTAAATTGCATTTAAATAAATGCATACTTATACATACATATATATAAAGTGTGAAATCTATTCGATGAAATTTTGAATTAGTCCAAATCAGGTAGATTTGATCTGGTGTCACATAAAGATACTTAATATGTGTTGTTGACACCGAAATTTGGAGAAGGGCTACATCAGGTGGATAAAATAGCAATGAATGAATCTAGGACGTAATATAGGAGATTCTAGGGCATGGGAGGTAGGCGCGTGCATGATTGGGTAGATGCGCACAAGAGGGCGTCCAGCGAGCAAACCCTTGCACACCAGCTTTCCCTTACTCGCCAAAAGAACCATCCTCTAGGACTGGCTGTTCCCATCCCTGTTTTCATGACGAAGGCAATGTCGAATGGATGTTTGCGTGCTCGACCCCATTTTTGTGCCGAAGGCAATGTCGAACGTGAGTTTGTAGGCCCGTCCCAGTTTCTATACTGAAGGTGACGTCGAACAGGGCTTTGTGAGCCCAACCCTATTTCTGTGCACAAGGTGATGTCGAGTGGGAGTTTTCACGCCCGACCTCCTCTGCGTGCACGAGCCGACGACCAACTGGAGTTTGCACGCCAAGATCTTGGGAGCCACTCCGAAGACTCTGACTATAAAACGGACTGTATCCCTGCCATTCAGGGACAGTAACCAAAGACAAAATGACAGTCTACTGTATGAAAACCACATCTTCTGTGCCTACGCGAAAAATCCATGGCCTTCAGTTATAGGTTGTTGTGTGATAGATCCCCTATGGGTTACTTTTTATGGGCCCTCAGATCCTCGTGAATTTCATTTCTTCCCGAAGTTATTTTTGTGCAAGGGGCCCCATCTTGCGCACCATTTCTCCCTAAATCAGGTACCCTTGTGCGCAACCTATCCAACCTACAGGAAATCCATCTGTCTCACATGCAACTCGTTGGGCTAGTGCGCCACTGGTACAACTTTTGTGCAAACCATCTTTCTTGTTTGAAACCCCTCCATCTTGCGCGCCACCCGTACCTCTTATGTGAAACCTCTTTGTCTTTCTGGAAAACCTTGCATCTTGATAATGAACCTCCTATATTGACCCGGACCGTTCTCTTACGTGTTCTCTATGTGATGCCCAAACCTTCGGGCACCTTGTTCGAGACTCTCTTATGTGCAACACTCTTGCATCACGTTCTCTTTTCCTGTGTGGCCCCTCAGTTTTGAATGGAGCAATTTCAAAATCCCTTGGGTGATGCTTTCTGTTGAATTGCTTTGCCTCATGCTTCTTTGAATAGGCACACTAATGGATATTACTTCTTCGCATAGCCTTGATAATGCGGAACCCCCAATGGATCACTCCATAATACCCCCTCACCACATCATTTCCAATTCCTTCCTTCCCCCAAGGGCGTGAAGGTATCAATTATGTAAGTCCAAGGGATGCAGAGTGCACCCACCTCGTCCGAGCTGCAGGATGTTAAACTGCCAAGCGCCATCGTCCTCATCACATGAAATTAAACTATGACATCTCCCCATGCCTTGCATGCAGGGAAACCCACCTTGGACATTATCTGTGCCCATTGGTCTCCATGGGAGTGAAATCATTCCTCACATGGAATGAAATCCTCTTTATCGGAGTAGTGTTTGTCTGCGGGGGAAGGGCTACCACCCTAGTGTAAGCCCTATCCTCTCCTTCAAGAGGCATCACCCCTGATCCTCCTCTCTTCATGGGTGCCAAATCCCTCTCCTGCTGGGCTTTGTCACCCCCTAGGCCTCCACCCTGGAGTAAGTTCCAATATCCAAAATTTTGGGCTTCTAACCATGTGTAATCCCCTATTTCCTCTTTGGACCACTAACCACGTGTAAACCCCATCCCACTTCCCATGGACACAATTTTCGCGACAGGATCATTAGGTCTTTTCTTCCTCTTGTTTCTTACACCGAGAATAACTCATGTGGGCTTAGAGTAAGCATAAACTATTAAATCCTCTCTTGTCATCCTAGAATGTAAGCACCAAACCTTTGCGAACTACGTGGACTTCGTTCCTTGCCAAGGCATGGTACGTAGAAAGACTCTCTAAGTTTCAAGCCCACCATCTATTGGTCCCAACCATCCTCAAATCAATTCTCCCAAACCATCCAGAACTATGAGGTCTTTGATACTTTCTAAGGTAAGGTACGTAGGAAGCCTCCCCGAGGTTCAAACCCACCAACCATTGGTTCCGACCCCATTCACATACATTCTCCACACTCCTATCTGAACTATATGGATAGTGATCCTCCCAAAGGCAAGGTACGTAAGAAGCCTCCCAGGGGTTGAAGCCCACCATCTATTGGTCCTGACCATCCTCACATTGGTTTAGCAAACACCCCTTCTGAACTATGTGTTCTTTGATGCTTTCCAAGGTAAGATGCGTAAGAAGCCTCCCAGAGGCTCAATCCCAAAACCCATTGGTCCCAACCACATCAGTTGGTTCCCCACTCCTTCTGAACTACATGGAATTTGATCACTACCAAAGATGGGTGTGTAAGAAGCATCCACGAGGTTAAATCCCACCATCTATCTGGGCCCCAGGTCCTCCTTCACATTGGTTCACCCCATCCGGCATGACGTTAAATTTTGGTCCTCAATCAGAGGTAATCCATTGTTCCCCCAGTCAGTAATAATCCGTTGCACCCACCCAAACCACATGGACTTTGGTCCTTTCCAAGGCAAGGTACATAGGACACCTCCCCAAGGTTCAATCCCAACATCCATTGGACCCCATGTCCTCCTCCACATAGGTTTACTGACCCCCATCCCACTGGAACTATGTGGATTTGATCCTTGTCTCCTAGATAAGGTACGTAGGAATCCTCCCTGAGGTTCGACCTCGTCCAGCAGTAAAGCCATTGCGACCCCATCCAGTGGTAAGCTACTGCGACCCCATCTAGTGGTAATTCGTTGTGACCCCATCCAGCTATAATCCATTTTGATCCACCATCTGGCGTTAAGCCATTGAAATACCCAATCAGTGGTAAGCCGTCGTTAGATGAACTACGAGGACTTTGATTCCCTGTCACGGGGATACGTAGTAGGTCTCTTCGAGACTCAATCCCAACATCACCGTCATCATTAGGTCGAATCCATATCATTCTCCACCTACTTCATTAAACCCTCCATCATCCATCCTGATTCTTACCCGGTATGCCACATCCTGGTGGGATCATTCCACCTCATTCCTCATTCCCCTTAACAACAACCATGAAGCTAACCACATGTTGGCACCAACATCAGTGTTCCCTCCAGGGGTTGCACCCATATAATCCACTATAATCAGTCTTCTGATTAGTCTGATCTATCTCCGCTTGAATTTTAACATGTGACATACCCTGGTTTAAACATGCAAAGCTAGGGAAAACTCCAAATACATGCCTATGGAATAAAATTCCACACATTCGATGTGGGATTCCTCGGGCTTCTGTGCCCTCCAGAAGCCCTATAATAAGGGAAAGAAACCCATATACTCCAGTGTCCCAGCATCCAGGAATGCTAGTGATGTCCAATGTGACTACTCCCCTGATTGACGGTTCTTTCCCTGACTAGAACCCTTGGAATGTCCCGATAAAAGCCTTGTTATTAACTGGTGTCCATTAAGATGTGGCACAAGTAAGAGTTTCACAAAGAAAGTCTTCAATATATAAGGGAGACCCAGACTAGGGGATGAGTTCTGAGGAGGAATCAACAAAGGGAAGAACCGGCATCCCATCATTCTGTTTCGATCAATGAGAAAATGAACTAGAACAAGGAACAGATTCTACCCACCTTTGGAAAGCTAGAATGTTGGGCAACAAATAGTGACATCGTTTTGCAACAAGATGGACGTGTGCATCCCGAAGAAAGTGTCAGAAACAGAAATGGTGAACCCGATATGAATATCTTATCCTAAATATGGAGATTAGTACGAGACATCATTGGACTAGCATGTCATCGGATACAACTATCTGGAATCGTGTCCCACCAAGCAAATAGCGGGCTTGGCGTGAAACTCATGAGAAGTTGGGTCATTCAAAACGCTGGACATCCTAGTCTGTGACATTGTCAGCATGGATCCATCTTACAAGCCAGGGAAGACGGAATGACATTAGGGAACTGGTCATCAATTCCATTTTTTATTTCATCACTGATGAGTTAATATCCATGATTTCAGGAACCGAGCTACTGCACCCAGAACTTGACCACCGCCTGCCCACCGATGCTGGGGTAGGGGCAGTACTAGCGTGATAGTTTTGTGCGGTTCTACCTTTTATGTGATGCTCTCAACTTCCGTGACTGCTGGGAGCCCGTACCCCATCTCTCCCCCAGAGTTCATCCAGTGAAGGGTGATCAATGACCTCATACACCGGTACGAGGTGGAGGGAATTATCCCGACTCGGGATATGGCCCGCCTAGATCTAGAGGCATCTGTGCATTGTCATCATCGCCACCCATGAGGGCCACACAGGGATTCAATGGTCCCCACTCGGACTTATATCCATTTTGGGAGCCTCTCCCTAAGACTCCTTGATGACTCCCTTCCCTATGCCGATGAGGTAGGCGATATTCGGGTTAGCCCAGTTAGGATCCCATTCCAAGGGCTCCCAACAAGGGATCCCACTAGGCTGCATCAGCGCCGTCACCCAGTCTTACTGGCTGAGGAGCAGGTAAGCCATATACCTTCACCACAGGCTCCAGTCCACCTTACCCGACGCCAGTGTCGAGCACAACATGAAGAGGATGCCCACCAAGGGGTGTCAATGTTAGCGGCTACTTTGTCTGGAGCCACCGCTGACGTATATGTTTAACTCCATGTGTATTATGAGCAGATAAATTCATACACCTGACATGGATCGAGGCCCTAACCACCCCATGGGAAGACTGGGTCGACTCTCTTGGTCGCCACCATAGGCAGTGTCCACTGCGAACTGACCCGCAGCGATGCCACCCAGTAAGAAGGTCCTCCCCGTACCGCTACCATGGAGAACGCGAGCCTTACCAACTTCCATGATCGGTATGGAGGTCTTCCCCTTTCCACCTCCAATCCAAATGAGGTTCCTCCCTATGGTGGTGATGCTCAGTACGGAAGTCTCTCATGTTCCGACAGCACCGGATATGGAGTCATTCCTCCCGCCATAGACTATTGGTATGGGGACATTGCACATACGGTCGCTCTCCAACATGGGAACCCTCCCCATGCGCTCTTAGTAGATGGTTAAGGTCCTCCTCACCTCAACAATAATATGGGTGACGGTCGTCTTCACTTTAGCAGTGCCCAGCACGGAGGTCCAACCTGTGTTCAGCTCGACCAGTATGTGGATCATCCTCATACTGATGTCACCAGGGGAAACAAGCATGGAGGTCCCCCCCTATGCTTCTACCGGTTCTAGTGGAGGTCTTACCTTCTCCAATGCTACCCACGATGGTCCTCCCCATGTCCCCTTTGATATCTTTCCTGGTGCTCCTCACACCCAGGCTTACTCAGATGGAAACCCTCTCCGCCCCAACACCAGTATGGCCGAAGGAACTCCTCGTGTTAGAAATCTACCCTATCTTGAAGAGCCATCTAGGGCACGAAGGTGGGTCATCACCACCATAAGAATAATTATGGGAAGGTATGGACAGATATAAAACTTGTCTACTTCTTAGACTCCAAATCAAAGTATGACTCAGCGCAGGAACCCTCTCCTTACTCCTCCGAGTCAAGGGTTCGGGAAGGAACGAGGCGCATCAGCCTAGTACTCCCAGAATGTGAGGTCCATCGGATTCCTACCTCCCTCCATAGGTATATCTAGGAGGAAGAAAATTTGGAAACCCCGAAAGTTACGTTTTTTCAATCACCACCATTATCACCAGAATCCCTCTCTACCTCGACTAGAGATCACAGAGAGCTATTCTAGGGACCAATGGAGAGAGATAAACAGTGCGGCCCATCGCCAGTAGCCACAGCCCCTATGCAAGGAACTGCAGTCATCAGCCCATCCTACCATGATGTGGTTCCTTAGTCGCTACACTCTTTGGAGGACAGCCTGAGATGTTGAGGCTTTTCAGTTCGCTCGTCGTACTCTCCACAAGCCAGCCTACCATCCCAGCACTCTGCTTTGGTACCTCAACTAGTTCCTCATCCGCCTATGGTTTATTAGTGGGATAATGAAGGGCCAGACTGTGAATGCAAGATAATGATATTGTGGAATATCCTCATAGCAGACCACATCCCTGAGATGTTTTGGCCCGTGGTAGTGCCGAATTTCTACACACCAGAATCTCTCACCATAGAGGAAGTAGAGTGTTTCTATCAAACCCTCTTGGAAACGCACTTCCGCATTAATCACCATTGAGTTTCTTATCTAAGTATCTAACTGCATTTTGAATACATTGGTGAGCAAGTCGTATAGTTGATTTTGTCGCACTCCATGTGTCCTGGTTCCCTAAGTCACCAGGACGCCAAATGGCCCTCCAAAAACAATGCGTTTAGAGTTTCAAGGTACTCCACAAGAATGTCCAGAAGGCTTCCCCCAACCTGCATATCCGTCACTGGGGGAAATATGATGCCCTCTTCTTCAGTCCTATCTGATGGCCACCCGACATGCCAGGAGACATTGAGAACATTTCCCCATGTTGAGTCACAGTCAACATGGCCACCCTATTGGAAGAGGAAAATGAGCTGGAGCTTCTGGATGGGGAACTCCCCTATGAAGGCATGCTAGAGTTGCTGGATCCCTCAGGGAGGGTTACATATCAATAGAGGATCCTGCTGGGTCTCCCTATGCCCACCGAGGCATTAGTCCTTAGCAGAAATCACGATAAGGGTAAAGAGAATCTAGGAGCCTCCAAAACCTCCAACTTGTCTGGATCAGTGCAGAAGATGGAGGAAGACCCTAAAAAGCTGCACTGCATCATCAACTTGCCAAATAGAAGAAGGTGGTTAATGACCTCCTCACTTAACCCACTATAGAGAGATGTCTAGACTACGGTAATCTTATTCCATGGAAGTAGGGGTAGGAACAACTTCCCTTAGGCATGCTACCTCCATATTACCCTGATCATCATGCACCTATGGACAGGGTTGAAGCCGTAACATATGGTAAGAGGGTGCAGTATGTCTTTTCAAAACCTTTGAAACAGAGCGACAATCCAATGGACCCATCTTGGGTTCCCCCAGCTACCCCAAGGGTCGTGAAACTAGTAGCACCATGAGCTGCTGGGACTGCTTACCATGTTTAAGAACCTGCCAACACACCTGTGGTTAGGGATCCATGTCAAGACATGGACCCCCGCCCCGATGATCCAATGGCTGAAATAATTTCCCACCTTGAGGTGTTGGAAATGCGATAGGTGGCACTCCCACTTGATATTTAGCCATATCCGGTGAGGGTGGATGATATGACAACATCCCTATGTTATGGGAATGCCACATTTTCCCCATTCAACGGGACAGGGGTCCCGCCATAGCCCCTGACCCACTTTACCTCAATGTGTGGCCTCGTGTTTGGAACTCTATCATTGCAAGAAGCCGCCAAACTCTGGTGTTTTGTGGAGACGTTGGAAGGCCCTATGTTTGTGTGGTACGACCAGCTCCCCATTGGATTAGTGACCGGATGGGAGGACCTACGTAGGAAATTCCTCTACTAGTGCAGCACCACCATGTGGAAAATGAGTATCGTAGACCTCTTCATGTGCATGTAGAGGCCTGATGAGTGTGTCTCTGAATTTGTCGCCCTGTGGAATGGACTCACATTTTCCCTCGACATGCCATTGACTCAGTAGAAATTGATGACGATGTTCATAGGAAATGTCAAGAAGGAGATGGTCCCCTCTCTGATCACCCATTACTATCCCGTGGGATTTTGAGACTTCTCTGATAGGACCCAGTTCCTAGAGGAAGCCTTACAGTAGGCTAAGCAGGCACATCTGTTGCATCCTACAATCCCTACGAGAAGGGTCGTCGGGGCCAAGCCCACTGTAGTGGCCCAAATAGAGGCCACTAGGAAATTATCATTTTTTCCAGTGGAGTAGCCTCCACATCCTCAAAGAGGATCGCCACCATAGGAACAACCTCTAGCCCAGTAGAAGCTTCCTCAAAATTAGTAAGTGCCCCCCTCACAATACGCCTCCACCTCCTAGGTAAGATAATCGATTTCCACCTTCTTGACAGGCTCCTCCAACCCCCTGTCAAGGTCAGGCTCCAAGGGACCCCATTCTAGATAGGGGAAGCCAGACATACTCATTCAATGAGACACAAGTCCCTGATTACTTCCACAGTGCATTGGAATAAGTGATTGTGCATTTTCTTGAGAGTAGAAGATCGGAAGAGACAAACCTTACTAATCACCATAATTATTGCCCCTATCACGAAATACAGGGGAACACTCTCAATAAGTGCTATGTGCTCAAATATTGGCTCCAATATGAGGTCGACAACCACATAGTCAGGCTGGGCCTAGCCCCGGAAAAGTTAGCATGCGTCTTTGTGAGGCCAGATAGCAGCAGTGATAGTGAAGGCGAGTGGCATCAGGTTTCCAGTCATGGATACCAGAAGTATGATGATTGGATGGCTCATAAAACAGTCGCCCTTGCCCATCATGTCATCCAGGCATGCTTGAATTGGTCAGAGCCTTCAGAAGCTGCATCCACCACTTCTGCATCGTCGTCTCAACGGACCGCTTCCCAGAAGAGAAAACACCGACGACGCAAGGGAATGCAATGTCCCCCACCGATGCCATCATCATCCTGCACACTCATCGACTTCTTGCCCGTGGAGATGGATATCCCTCCTAGAATCCATCTAGTAGTGGATGACTCTTTAAGTGATTGTCAAGGGTATTCCTCGGTTAACACCGTAGAGCTGGTAAATCCCTAAATTATTCCTAACGATGAGGAGTGCTAAGTGAATCCTCCCCACGTCGCCAGTAGTCACCAACATCGATAGATCCAGGGCTATATGGGCCATCAGAGTGACTCGCTCAGTAGTTCTAGCCATGTTGTTCATGCTACCAAAAAAAGAAAACATTCTCAGTGTATATCTCAACATAGGAAACCTTCTCCCCTGGTGGCATCAGGCTCACCTTAAACATCGTTCATATTGTTTTATCTGGAAGAGCCACCTCAACCTTGCCACAACCAGCCACGCCCTGCTGCATGTCAGTCCCAGACGTCTGGCCCTAATCCGATAGCCCCTCTATAGGCCTCAACCAGTGGGCAGCAGGATGTTTCCAAAACCAGTCAGCCGCCGATCCAGACAGCAGGGCCCACCATACCTCATGTCATAAAGAGACCTCCTACAACCATAAGTTCACATAGCATGGATATATGATGTTATTACACATCTCTCACATATCCCAGAAACACTCCCCATCCTTGATGCCCTTATCTTGTCATCAGATATGTATTAGGCCCTCACTGAGGCTTCAAGAAGCCCCCTCAAGTTTGAGATGGAAGTAGCAGCCGCATAAGCTTTTCAAGCTAAAGTGGTCAAGAATACTGAATTTCATTCCATTAACTCGTTCTCCGGAGAAGATGAAGGATCCCCCATATAGGGGAACATTCTCCCACTGTACATCACCGACCAATTCAATGGCATGGAGGTTCACCGTTGTCTTATTAACACAAGATAGGGAATTTATCTAATCCTGACTCAGACACTGCGAAAGTTGGGATTGTCTAAAGATGACCTGAGTCCCTCTAACCTATGAATCCATGGTTACGATAAGACGGAATAGACATCGGTTGGTAAGATCCGCTTGAAGACCCAGTTTGGTGGCCTGGTTTCCATCACCGAATTTATGGTACTCTCCCAGGACACCGCCTACAATATGTTGATGGGAAGTCCATGGCTCCACCTGCAAGCAGCGGTTCCCTCATAATATCACTAGTGCCTCAAGTACTCCCTTAATGGTCGAGTGGGAATGCTTCAAGGTGACGCATCTCCATTTGCTTCTTGTGAGGCCCTCTATATGGATGTCAAATACTACAAGGTCTAGGACAAGAAGATTTAGACCGATGAGGTCGAGCATTCCATGGTTGCGACCAACCCATGGATAGATTTAAATGATTCCTACGTCTTTCCAATCCACTGATTGGAGACCACAACCCTGGACATGGGACAATTCTTTGTTATGTATGGGACGAGGGTAAATACATTCCCATGTCTAAGTGATGGCAGAAAATCACCTCATACTCCTATAAAAATCAGGCTCAGGTTATCCCAGAGCCACCTACCCACATAAGGTATCTGGATGTCCCCCCACTGCAACGATAATATTTCATAATTTCTTGCTCCATTGGTATGGAATTAAATAGATCAATACAACATGACGTTATTGCTTCAATATCATCAAGCATGGCCCCTTGGGCCGATGGCCCGATGGGATCAGATCAACAGCCTTCATCGCTATGGTTTTGGTAGCATAGGGGTCCTCCGAGGCGGTGTCCATTGCTGCTCAGGTAGGTACTAGCCTCCCACCGTGATCCTCCAACTCAGAAGCGACTCCTCCCACTAAGGATTCCCCCATCTACTTGTGAGGAAGAGGGTTTATAGGATGCTCCCCCTGCCTTTAATAGGGTTTCTCTGCCATAATCGACGAGTTGGTACAGTTGAACCTCGGTAGTGAGGCAGACCCAAGACCCACATTGATCAGTGCCTCTATGCCACTCGAGGAGCAACAGTAGTACATAGACTTCCTAAAACAACACCTTGATGTATTCACCTAGAGTTATGAAAATATTCCAGGACTATATCCTCTGGTATCCATCCACCGCCTCGGTCTCCCTGCAAATCGTCGTGGGTTCAAGTATCCTCCAAGAAAGATGAACCCTTCTCACTGTGCCTGGGTAGAGGCAGAAGTTGATAAGCTCATCAGATCCAATTTTGTTAAGGAGGTCCAGTACCCCAAATGGCTGACAAATATTGTGCCAGTCAGGAAGAAGAACAAATAGATCAGAGTCTTCATCGGCTTCTGGGATCTCAATCGTCACCATCTGAAGGATGTTTTCCCCTTCCTGTGACATAGTTGTTGATTGAATCTACATATGGATTCCAAGACCTCTCCTTCATGGATGGGTACTCCGGGTACAACCAGATCCAAATAGCCCCTGAGGAAGAGGAGTTCATAGCCTTCAGGGCACCATAAGGTACTTTATGTCACCATGACATGCCCTTCGGTTTAATGGATGAAGGTTCCACCTACCAGCGGGCTATGCATATCATATTTAAGTCGATCCTTAGAATTTTGGTGGAATTCTATGTGTATGATCTTGTGGTCAAATCTTTCCAGTGTCATGACCATATCAAAGACCTTGAGAAAGTGTTCAACTTCTTGTGTTCCCATCACCTAAAGATAAACCCATTGATGTGTACCTTTGGGGTCTCCTCAGGAATATTTCTCTGCATTATTATCAGATACATGGGCATTGAGATCGACCCAGAGAAGATCAAGGCCATTAGCCATATGTATCCTCTACGCAACACTTAGGAGCTTTGAGGTTTCCCAGGCCACTTTTCCTACATACTATGATTCATCGCGAACCTCGCTGGAATGTGTAAGCATTTTTCTCTGCTCATAAAGAATGGAACTGCTTACAAATGGGACAAAGAGTTTCAGATTCCTTTGGAGGACATCATTATGTATCTTCTCCATCGTCCGATCTTAATTCCACCCATATCTATAAATCCATTAGTAAATTATGTGACCACCCTGGAATTATCTCTCGGCACCCTTCTCTCATAGAAGAACAATGAGGGGATGGAGAATAGCCTTTACTACCTCAGTCGTATGCTCCTCGAAACAGAGAGAAAATACTATCCCTTCGAAAAGAGAATCCTTGTGCTGGTATTCACAGTATTGAAATTGTGACCTTACATGCAGAACCACGAGGTGCATCTGGTATATTGTGTAGACCCACTGATGTATATTCTGAACAATCCCATGTTGATTGGTCATCGCACTCGGTGGGCGGTGATTCTCCAGAAGATTGATATCAGGTTTGTCCCTCGGAAAGCTATTAAAGGGAAAGAATTGGAAGAGTTCTTTGCTTCCCGTATTTCCCCTGCTGACCAGTCCTTGGATCTCGATTTCCCTAATGAGGAGATCCTCTCAGTGGACCAACCCATGTTATGCTGGAAGATGCACTTTGATGGTGTTTTCTGAAGCCCCACCGGCAGGAGGCTCGATGATTCCAGGCTCAATAGGGTAGGCTTGGGTACGATACATATTACCCCAGTACAAGCCATTCTGTCATACTCATTCCTACCATCATAAGTTTTCACCAAAAATGAAGCAGAGTATCAGGCTCTCATCACTGGCCTCGATTGGGCCCTTGAGATTGATGTGCCCCATTAGCATGTGAAAGGGGATTCTGAACTAGTCATAAAGTAGATCAATGGTGACTATATTTTCAGTAATCCAGAGCCTGTACCATTGTTGGAGCGCACTCTCAAGCTAATGGCTTAGTGCCCATCTCAGCATAAAGTTACTCATGTCCCTCGATCTCAAAACGATCAAGCTAATGCCCTGGCCAGCCTGGCTGCATCACTTGTAGAACCCGAGCACAACAATCTAATTATCCATGTGGCACATCAGAGATTCATTACTCTTGTCTCCCCAGATGATGACAATGACCTACAGGTGATCCATCTTACCATCGGATCCTCCACATTAGGACCCACAGATACAGTGGTTGAAGTGACTTCTAACTAGAGATCCCCCATTGTCGAATATCACAAAAATGGTTACATCCCGACTGATCTAGCCAAGCGCGAGTGAATCCGACACTACACAATATATTTTACCCTCCATGATGGTCCCGGTCATGATCAGATCCTCTAAAATTGCGGGTTTGATGGTATTATTTTATGTTACATCAAAGGAGTCATGATTTTTCAGGTTATTCAAGCGGTTCATACTAGTTCCTACAACACCCACCAGACTGGGCTGAAGCTATCTCATAGGGTCCAGAGACTAGGGTAGTTTTTTACCTCCATGATCCATGATTGCATCGAGTTCTCCAAGAGATTACATGTGTTCCAAATTCATGAAAACTTTTTCCCTCAGCTGCCAAAGCCTCTCTAATCCACCATGTACTCTTGACCATTTGCGGTATGGGGACTTAATGTTGTGGGACCATATCCACCGGCGACAGCTTGCCAGTGCAGATTCATCCTGATGGCTACGGATTTCTTCTCTAAGTGGGTGGAGGCAGTTCCACTCAAGGAGTTTAAGGCCCACTATATCATAGAATTTGTGAGTTCCAACATCATCTACCAATTTGGAGTTCCTCAAGACATCCTCCCTGATAGTGGCACGAACTTCCCAAAAGTTGAGCTGAAGAAGTTGTACGCTAAGTACAACATCCATTCTAACCATACCTCCTACTATCATTCTCAAGAAAATGGACATATCGAGGAATTCAATAAAACCCTCTCTAACATTTTGTAGAAAATGATTGGTCAGAATATGAAGAGTTGGCCAGAAAAGATCCCCATTTCCCTCTGTGCTTATCGAAAAATGACTTTTAATTCAACCAAGGTAACCCCATATTCCCTGTTGTGTGGAACTGAGGCCGTTCTACCCATCGAGATTTAGTTTCCATCATTACGCACATCGGTCTATGACTAGAAGGTGCTAGATAGGGTAGCTAAAATCTGTCTGGCTGAATTGGAAGCACTTGATGAGATTAGGCTTTGTTCCCTGCACTATCTGGAAAGGCCTCAAAATATGATAGATAGAGCCTCCAATAATAAGGTTCACCTCTTCTCTTTCCTTCAAGGTCATTTGGTATTAGACCTCATGACACCAATGATACCGGGTAGGAAACCACCCAATTTGGAGCCCAAATGGGAAGGACCTTTCGTTGTTCTCATTGTTTACCCTAATGGTGCATACTCATTGGTAACCATGGATGGTGAGCATATAACCCCTCCCACTAATTCCAAGTTCCCCATGAAATAGTTTTCCTGAGTCAGTGGGTCCGACATAACCCTAAATAGTTTGGTCCCATAGGACACTAAACTGCCCAGTCCTACATGACATTAAACATTAATACATCATGCCTGACGTTAAATTGTATGTCATCATGTAAGATGTTAAACTTCACCCTTAGAACTACATGTGTCATGATTCCCATCTTCCTAGGATACGTTTGACTGCTCAAACATTTCGTCTTGAGTCCCGCCCTCAAACTCTTTTTTTGACTATTCCCCCTAGGGGTAGACTTCTTGGAGGATCCTCACACAATGTGGTGAATACTTATTTGGCCCCACTCATGTCAAGATTATGATTAACACACCATATGCTCCTTCCTCATTCATCTAGTCTCCCACATCTTCACCACATGACATTAAACTATATGTCCTTTATGAACTATGTACATCTTGATTCCCATCCTCATCGGATATATATGAAGGCTCGGACATTTTATCTCTTGGCCCAGACCAATCTTCAAAATTCCCCCTCGGGTTGGGACACATTGTATGGTGTAGTATTTTTCCCCAATTCACGTCGAACTCATCTCAATCCCACCATATGTCCCACTCCCCAGTGATGTTCATCACTTTCATTTCCCTGCTTGACATTAAAATGCAGGGGCATAGCTATGCTTCACCCACTCCTTTCACTAGGACTCCATCATCATTCACATCCAAAAGGACCCCCGACTGGCATGGATGCTCAGCCTAAGGGCTCTCCTACCAATTCAGGCCAACGCCCTCTAGAATGTTGAGGAAAAATTGATATAAGTCCCATGTTGTGAATATGGTCAATGGTCGATGCTCATTTGTGTTCCCATTTTAGGTCACACTATAAGGATGTTGCGTTTAGAACATGGTCACTGGCTATCCTTTGTCATTGTCACCACCCCTGTAGATCCCAAACATTGAGTGTAGTGGTTCATCCTTCCCACTATATATTTGAGTTGTGATTCCCTTCGGGCGATGCCCACTACCATACCATTATATAATAAAGAAAGCCGAATCCGGCTCCTTGGTTCCCACACCAAGCACTGGTCACGTGGGATTAGGAGATGTTATTAGGCAGTAACTGAACAAGAGGTCATGTCGCTACAGTTGGTCGGGATGCCCAGCCTCAGGTCTTTCAGCCCTTTTGATCCCCTATCCCATGTTCTCATTTAGGATTGTGTGGTGCGGTACAGACTCTTGTCCTCATTCACGTCGGGCTATTTCGCCAAGACACACATATCCCCTTGAGATATCCCTTCCTTCATTTATCATCTGTTCTGTGAGAAAAGGCCCTGCCATGCTCGGTATGGCCCATCATTTGGGTTGTTGTCCCCTCTATATCCAGGGGGCCCCAAATGGCATGGATTCTTAGCCCAAGGTCTCTCCAACTGTTACGAGCTGACGTCCTCAAGGATTGTGAGTAAAAATTTGATACAAGACCCATGTTGTGAATACGGTCAGTGGTTGACGCTAAATTGATTTCCCTCTTCTGGTCACATAAGGGTGGATACTATGTTTCCATCCTAGTTGACATTTTTCCTCTAACACCATTGCCACTTTGTGGTCTTCCATAGGCACGATGATTCTCCCTTTCTATCCCATGCATATGACATTAATCTAGGCATATACGGTCAGATTTCTAGGACCCTAAACTAAGATAACCTCCATCCAAACTACAAGACGTTAAACTATTAGTTTCCCATGGAATTCTGTCCATGGCCCTTCCTCAAGCCCCTTGGCCTTCTTGGGCCCCTGGCCCAAGTTCTCACTTAGGGTTTTATAGTGTGGTGTAGGATTATTTCCTCATTCATGTTGTGTTACTCGTCGTTCCATACACATCCCTAGATGAGATAACTTACCCATTTCTTTGTCCTCACTACAAGACATTAAACTACAAACTGTCCATGGCATTCTGTCCATGGCCCAGCCTCAGGCCCCATTGCCTTTTTGGTCCCCTGGCCCAAGTTCTCACCTAGGGTTTTATGGTGTGGTGTAGGACTATGTACTCATTCATGTTGGGTAAATCGTTGTTCCATACATGCCGCATGTTGGGGTATCTTTCCCTTATTAGCATCACCCTTTCCACTAGAACTACGTGTGGCTTGATTCCCATCCTAATGGGACATGTAGGACCACCTGATCATTTAGACTTTGGGTCTAGCCCCATCTCTTAGAAACATCCATATTATTTTTGGAACCTTGGCCCACATTATTCCAGAAGAGGGGTATACAATGAGGTATGGGCAAGTGTCCCCATTCAAATTGGGTTTATAACAACCATGCTGCATACCCCTATCTTCTATGCGGACTTCGATCCCTTTCCCTGCTTTCATCTCATTGAGTCGGCTTCCCCTATGTCGGTTCCCTCTTCCCTCTTTGGTGATTCACTAATTGGACCATGCGTACTCTAGTCTAGAGCCTCAAGTGTCAGAATCTACCTAGACATGTTTTCACCAATTTTTCAGGCTTCATGATCCTCTTCATTTGGGATTCCATAATCTTTCTCTCCCGAAGGGACCCCCAAATGGCATGGATGCTAGGCCTAAGGGCTCTCCTACCATTACGGGCCATCATCCTTCATGGTTTCGGACAATAAATCAGTACAAGTCCCATGTTACGAATATGGTCAGCGGTCGACGCTCATTTGTTTTTTCCCATTTTAGGCTATCGTGATATGGATGTTATGCTTCGAGTACGGTCAGTAGTTATCCTCCACTATCACTCCATCCCCTTCAAGCCTTGAATGTTGGTTAAATTATTCACATTATTTTCCACCCCATCATATCCAAATGGAATTTTGAAGCTCCTAAAACTATCTCTCAGTGCGCATTTTCATGTTAGAAGGACAAAAGTCGTGGTAAAGGCATCATTCGGGGCTCTGCAATGACTTCCCTTTGGCAGGAATTTCAGGTATTGAAAAAAAAGATCTTCTTCCCTTGTTTCCCACATTAAGTTTGACTCACGTGGTCTAAGGTATCGAGTTTAGGTCTGCACTTAGGTTGAAGGATTCCACTCCTCTATGGTCCGCACTCTAAGACCTTAAAATAAGATCTCCTTCAGAGCTACATAATACTTGATTCACATTTCCATGGGATACGTAGGAATACCTAGACATCTCATCTTCTGGTCTAGCTCGAGTTCCACTAATTTAACTCTTATGTCCTGCCTTCTCGGCTCTATCTCTTGTGGGACTGTGTGGAGTGGTGTGGGATTATGTCTTCATTCATGTCATATTTTCATTACCCACACTATGTATGCACTGTTTTAAGATTTATCCCCCCTACATTCAATTCCACATGACATTAAACTATATTTTATCCCACATTACATTAAAAGGCACTTTCAAGAACTACGTGTGGCCTGATTCACATTCTCATGGGATATGTAGGAACACCCAGACATCTCGTCTTCAGGTCTATCTTAATTGGGAGCTAGTTTCTCTGGCCCTTTATCCTGTAATCTTTCTTGGCCCCTTGGCCTAAGGTTTCCTCCTCGTAATCGCACACAGTATGATGTGGACCTTTTCCTCATTCACATCGGGTATGCTTTATCATGCTATGTGCATCCCCATTGGAACCTCATATCTCTTGTATATGTCTGAGCCATATGACTTTAAACTATGATGCTTAGTCCCACATGACTTTAAAATGTTGTGTCTATCCTACACGATGTTAAAAATTCTTGGTTGGTCCCATCACATGACCCTAAATTGTGACATAATCGTCCTGGCTGCACGACGTAAAACGACACTACACCGTGATATCCTCACTCGAGGGGGCATCATGTTTGGTATCGGTCACACACCATATCATTTTTCAATGCTAGAATGCAGCTTGATTCATGTGGGGTACCTATATTTTCTATCCTAGGTCCATAACTTAAAAAACACACATTCATCATAAAGGAAAAACAAGATCTATCAAATACCACTTCTTCCGGTGTAAGGGCCAGACCCGCAGAACCTCATTATCTCTGACCCTGGTGTCCTACCATGTCTCTTATAGAAGTACGTATAGGTTTATTCCCATCCCCGTGGGATGTGTAGTAATGCCAAGACACATTTTCTTCAGATCCATCCCCAGTAATCCAAAATCTTTTCCCCCCTCTTTTTGTCCCTTGGGATGAACACTTTTAAGAACATGTGGGGTGGAGACTACATTATGGGATTTTTTCCTCATTCATGATGGGTTTCAAAAAGGCGGCACTATATACCTCCAATGTCTCTTCCCCACATGGTCTGATCTCTATGACCATAAATGAATATCTCCCTATGGGAACTACGCTTTGGGTTTGGCCACTTCGCCACCCTGCGCACAACCCATTAAATCAATCTCCCCTTATTGGCTCATCCTCTGACCATTTAGATGGAAGTGTGAAACCTCAAGACAATTGTCCTTGGGGGGAAGGGACTTGACTCCCTCTATTTGATACATGTTATAGTCGTATTCAGAAGTGTTTTGATAAAGATTCCAAAGTGTGGAGTTCTCATGGGGACATTCCCCCCGTTCCATGTCCAAGCATTGTGAGCCCTTCATTTGGATCCTCGTCCTCTTCCCTATCTGAAGGGACCCCCTTTGAGGCCTGGTCTCATGCCACACTAGCATACCTACTGTCCTGGGCCAACGTCCCTAAAGACCTCAAATGGTATTTGTGACAGGTCCCGTGTTTTGAACATGGTCAGTGGTCGACCCTCAATTGTATTTCCCCATTCCAAGCTAACACGATATGTATATTGTGTTTTGAACATGGTCAACAGCTATCCCCTATCATCACACCACCATCATTATGGTCTAGATCTCGAGCATCATGATTCACATATTTCAACATTCTTCTGTTAAAGTGGAATTTCAACATACTCATCTTTACTCTTCTGCACATCTAGGTGCATTATATAGGTGGGTCATCATCATTGGGATGTCCTTCACCTAGTGTCACATCACCCCTGACATGTGACATCCTATGCTAGGAAATTCCAATCACTACTCATTGTTTCCCACATTGATCATGACTCGTGTGGGATTAGGAGTACTAGTGTGATGTTTACTAGCACAACCATGCCACACATGCCTTTCATCATCCTATATGATGTTAAATTGTGCCTCAGAACTACGTAATACTTGATTATTATCCTAATGGGGTACGTAGGAATGTCCAGGAACCATGCCTTGGGCTGAGCCATTTTTTCACTTTTGGTCCCTTGACCTGAAGAACAACCTCCGAGGATATGTGGTGTGGTTCAGACTCCTTATATCCTCATTCACGCTGGGTTTATAGATACTGCACCACATACTCCCTTCCGGGGATCACCCCTTCTAATATTTTTCCTACCGCGTGACGTTAAACTGCATGATTCCTTATGTCCTTGATGCATGACACTAAATCGTGGTTCTACCCTGAACATGTTCAGGATACCCCATGTTAGTCATGGGATACACCATATCTCTTTCCAATGAGGTCCTTCTCAGAGGTATTCATGATCCATGATCAGATGGATACACCCACCTAATGTTCCTTCGTAACGGTGGTGTGATTTAAAGATCATTGGAATCCATTCGAACAACCTATCACTCCAACTCCACGCTTTGCGTGCCCTTCATTCAAACCCTCATCCTTTTTAACATCTGAAAGAACCCCCTAGCTGTTGGGATGCTCGGCCTATGGCTCACCTACTATCATGGGCTAGTGTTTCCAAAGGCTAATGGATGACAATTCGAGTCAGGCTCCATGTTTCAAACATGGTCAGTGGTCGGAACTCATTTGTTATTCCAATTCAAGGCTAACACAATAAGGATATTGTGTTTCAAACACAGTCAATAGTCATCCTTTATGGTCATGTCACCAATAAAGTGTTCCAAATCTAGGGTATCAGGATTCACACATTCCACTCCCCTATTTCTAGGTTAATTCTATCACCCCTGGAGTTACCCCCCTTATGTTATATAGCACAAAGAAAGTGCATCACGTTTATTGTTCTGAGGTTCTCATCCTCCAATCGGGCCTCTCCCATTTCTTCCCAGAAATCTATGCTGGTAGTTGAAAACTCGAGAGCCCAAAGCTTAGTTATAATTCCTGCATTAAAATGATGTAATAGTGTGATCATCCCTCATTTCTCACATCAGGCATGACCCATGTGAGCTTAGGAATGAATTTCTATTTATTTCATGATTGTGGTTGAAATTAATTGAACCAAACCAACTAGTAAATAGATCCATTCATACATGTAGTTCAGAACAAGAGGCTGTAAAAAGAAATGTGTTTATGATTTCGACCCAAATGGGGACCTTAAGAATCAGCATCTTGGATAAATCACTCTAGCGTCGCTACCTTTTGGCTTGTGGCCTCCTGGATTGCCTCCCGCCCCATGAGAACCTTCTCTTCATCAGCGGCTGCAGGGCACTGTTCGGTGACCCTAGCCTATGCTTGCGCCTGTACAGTTTTGAGTACAATCATTTGGTGACCCGCATCCACTATTTCCCTTGGGCGTCTTCTAGCTGGGCCCTCAATGTCTCAATAATCTCAGAACATTTTCCAACGAATACCTCCTTTTCTTTTAATCGTTCTTAAAGGTGTCAGACAACTTCTTCCGCCTTCAAGAATTCTTGGGTACTCCTTAACTCTTTCTGACACCGGGAAATATCGAATCGTCGGACGCTCTCACGTAGCTTCATGGCCATGTAGTCATGAACTGTCAAATGAAGAAGTTGAGCATCCACCCCTCCAGTAGAGAGAAAGCATTGCCGGGTTTGGAGCGATCCCATCCATCTTAACCATTCCATATGAGGGTGAATGAGAAATCTCTTGATACACTTCCACCCTTTACGCCACATCATAAGGGTCTCATCGGCCACCTTCGAATCAGAATCATCAATCTTCTTAGGTTCTGCATGCCGATATTGGGGGAAAGCAATGAGGAGTTCATAAATAGGATCTTCTTCGGGATCCTCCACCTCGTCAGTGACTTCTCTCTCATTGGAATAGGGTTCCAACCCAGCGGCATTACCATCTCTCGTTGCGATCTTCGGCTCTCTGGGTACCGGGGTAGGTTCGCCTGGAATGGTTTCTTCTGTAATGGTCGATGCAGCCACTACCCATCACGCTCCTGCAGATGTCCCGAACTCGATGGTTTGTCATGCCTCCAACTTTTTGATAACAACATCAGGAATTAGTATCATTAATAGATAAATTATCTAGAAAAGAGGGAAAGCCAATGAGAAATGAATTAATGGAGCCAATTGCAGCGGTGTCCAATGCATGTGTCATGACGGGGGCCCCTGAAACAGGATAGCCTTCAATGCTTGTCATCTCAATTTCTGATTTCATGTCCTCTTGGACAATGGGGATGGTAGGGGATCTTTTTCAGGCTCATTATCACCTAAACTAGCTGAAATCGGTGACTCGCTATGCCTGGTCCAGAGGACAGGACCCTGAGGTTGATCCAAAGTCTCCATAGGTGTACCTACGCCCCCAGTGGGGAAGGATTCCTAGGGACCCTCGCCCATGTGTTCCTGAATAGGATTGGGTTTGGTTGAAGGATTGAGACTATGAAAAGATGAAGGCTGATATAAGTTTTAAACTATACCTCATGCTACTCTAATAGTTCTTCATCAGAGCCAACGATTTCTCCACTCTCCTGGGAACTCTGCTGGTGAGTGGGAGATTCTGAAGGCCCCTCACCACCAAGACTATCAAATTGGTCCTCTTATTCCAATCCATCTTCTTCATTGTCTACCTCTTCATCATCATATTCTTCTTCTTCTTCATCTTCATCCTCCTCTACACTTTAATCCTTGGATGGAAGCCTTTCTGGGTCATTCTCTTGGCCAAAAATTACGTTCACCAGGAGATGCAGTTCCTCATACCACCCCCACTGGCATGTGTACATCTCCATGGCTGTCTGGTATGCATATCAGTGATTAAATTAAACTCTATAAAATATCCAGATGCATCCTACGTCTAGTAGATCGAGTCTGGTGTGTATCAACCTCCACTATAACTCTTCGGTGGATATGGATTGTCGCAGTGTTCTCCAAGAAGACCATAGAGAAGGGAAGATGGAATTGACTGATAGTGTCTGGAGGTACCTCAGTTCCTTTCTTGGGGTTTCCTGGGTCGGACCCTCGAGGACGTGCATGAGACCACCCTTCCTCGGAGGGTAGAGGCACATTCTCGGTCTGCGCTGCCCCTACCGATGAAGTACCAGACCGCACCACACTAGATCCCTGACACGTTCTTTGCCTCACTTCCCCCGTGACACCTTGTCTACCTTCTTGCTCTTCTGGCTCCGCACTGGATTCCTTGATCTGTCGAATGTATTTCCAAAGAATCACCTCAGGGTAAGTTCTCATCTAGTGTTCAGCATACTCTGTTGATAGTCTAGAAAAGACATCAGTGGGGGGAAGAGTGATGATTTCACCCAGGCCTGTTGTCATGAACATAAGCCACAACTGGTGGAGAATATAGGGATTTTTCTCTTCCTGAACCTCTGTATATACATTCTTGGGAATCCATTGCATTCACCCGAACTGCCTGGAGAACCTGGTCGGCGCATAGGGTTTGTATAAGATTTTTCAATCAATTCTGGCCACCAGCATGCTGGCCCGAATTTCTGTGGGTACTCCCTCTACTCTAGTGGACTCCGCCCATCATCTACCATTTGGGTGACTGGGGGTTGGAATGGGGGGATGTCGAAGTGAGTGTGACTGCTGATCTTGATCTTGATTCTATAATCCCTGAGCGTCAATGGGCAGATCCTAGTTATGTTCAAGAGGGATGGACACATAACTTTACCTAGGCAGATGGCATTTGGGATGTTATACCCACCACAGTGGGCTGTGACCCAACCGTGGAGGATCTGGAATGGACTGCATATCCTCCTGGGCGTACTTCCGCTCGAAATGTGCCCTAGAATACTCTATAGCCTAACCAACACTAGTACCCCTAGGTTAACCTTGTTATTTTCCTCCATAATCACGACCATCACTAGCATCCTAGAGCAGACTCCCATCCTCGTTTCCCTCATAGGTTACAACCATCCACTCATGAACATTGTGATAAACCCAACATATCGCACATTCGGTTTGCAAACATCATTGATGCCAATGCCCCCACGATTGATATTCTCCTGTCTCCAAAATCATCCAATATGATCCTTCTTTTCCCCACTAATATGTGTTCGGGCATTGATTCCCTCGGTCGGGCATCTTCAAGGCCATGTCCTAGGTCAGGAAGAGACTAAACCACCCAGAATAGGTTATGTCCTTCAGGATATATTTTATTCTGAGTTCCTTTTTATACTTCTCTAGTAGGTGCCATGACAGGATTGGGGGGCGGGTCCTATCTCCCTAGACATTCTCTCTTGGAAGGAACTCATCCTACTGATACCCATCAAGGGGATTCCCCCAATATAGTGGACATACCAACGACAGATTCCCACCTACCCATGATGTAGGTGAAAAGTGTTGGTAACAGGTAACTAGAGACCGAATAGCTCTGCTACCAAGTCATGTTGTCGGAAAAAGTGGAATTGAGACATCCAAACAGCCTCCAAAATCCCAATGGCCCATAGCTCCAACCTGAATTCCTTACATGTCTGACGTACCATGTACAGTCGTTCCCATTCATTGGTAAAGTTTCCCCCCAGATCTGAAATCCCACTCATGCCAGCCCTTTATCTCATCAGTAATGCTGCTTCTGATTATACTTGCACTAATAGTGGGAGATTCCTTGGAAACATGATCACTTTGCATAACCATCCTAGTCATTAGATTTAGGACATTTATGGTTGTGTTCTATGTTTCCCTGGTAGGATGGCAATTGTTGGTAACGTGGAATTATGGAATACTATAGTCACACATCACCCATGACCGTTGTGTTTCCCTGTTAAAACTGGGCATCAACACCTCTTCAAGATGACCAAAGTTCCATTGCAGCAGGCTACCGCTCAGGATGTAATCCTATTGAGCTTGTGTAATCTTGCTAAAAAGAATTTGGTTATTAGACACAACCCTCTTCACAAGAATAATCTGAGGGTTTGCAATCATTTGGGTTCTTCTTGCAGCAGTGACAATGTCCCTCTCAGTGTTGGTCTATTGAGCAACCATTTATAAAATTTCGAAGGGATCAGCGTGAAAGATGGATGATTCGGTGTGCAAAAGAAGCGGTGGTGCGAAATAAGGTCGATGCGTATGGAATAAAATTCCGATGGCACGCAAAACATGGAGTCAGTCACAGAGTCTTATGCGGGGATCAGTACTATTTTCGTGGGCGATAGAAAAAAATCCTTTCACGTGGAAAAAGTCAAAGTAGGGTCTTGGGGGGCCCTCGTCCTATTTATAAAGCTCTAATGCGTCTTCCTCATGCACGCAACACTCTTGCGTGTGCAAAATGTGTTTTTTCATGCCTTCGAAGATGTTTTTTCTATTTTTCAGAGTACCCTCAAAATATGACCATCGGGTTCCCGTTCGGCTCTGATTCTAAGGGGGGGGGGCATTTGTCGATGCCGAAATTTGGAGGAGGGATGCATCGGGTGTATAAAAGAGTAATTAATGATTCAGGGACATAAAAGAGGAGATTCTAGGGCCCGAGAGGCTGGTGCGTGCATGATTGGGGAGATGTGTGCAAGATGACATCGACACTCAAATGCTTGCATGCTGGCCTTCACTTCTATGCCCAAAGTACCATCCTCTATGACTGGCTGCACCAAGCCCCATTTCCATGCCGAAGACGATGTCAAACAAGAATTTTTTCACCCAACCCTGTTTCCACTCCGAAGGTGACATCGAACGGGAGTTTTCATGCCGGTCCCAATTTCTACACCAAAGGCAATGTCGAACGGGGCTTTGCGTGCCCATCCCCATTTCCTCGCACAAGGCAACGTCGATTGGGTGTTTGCGCACCCCGCATCCTCTACATGCACAAGCCGAAGATCAACAAGAGATTGCGCACTCGGCTCTTGCACACCACTCTGAGGCCTCCAGAAATTAAATAGACTGTATCCCCTCCCATCAGGGATGGTAACTGAAGACGAAGCGACGCTCTAGAGTACGAAAACCCCATCTTTCGCGACCATGTGAAAAACCCATGGCCTTCAGTTATTGGTTTTTGTGCGATAGGTCCTCCAGGGGAACCTTCGTATGGGCCCTCTGATCCTCATGAATTTTGTTTCCTCCTGAAGTTATTTAAGCACAAGGGGTCCCATCTTGCATTCTAGTTACCCCTACATCAGGCGCTCTTGTGCACAACCTGTCCAACCTACGCACAAACCGTCCATCCCGCGCACAACACCTCGGGCTTGTGCACCTCCGGTCTAACATGCACGCAAACCATTCTTCTTGTGTTCATCTCCTCCATCTGGAACTCCAACCGTACCTCTTGCGCGCAACCTCTTTGTCTTGCGTGCAAACCTTGCATCTTGAGCGCATACCATCTATCTTGCCCTGACCCTTTCTCTTACACGCACCCCATCTGCAGTCGTCACCTTGAGGAACCTTGTTCGAGCCTCTCTTATGTGCAACACACTTGTGTCACACGTTCTTTTCCCGTGTGGCCCCTCAGGTTTTCCAGGAGCAATTTCAAAATCCCTTGGGCGATACTTTTAGTTCCGTTTCTTTTCCACATGCTTCTTTATATAGGAATGCTAATGGCTATTGCTTCTTCACATAGCCATGAAAATGTGGTCCTACCTGATGGAGCATTTCATAACACCCCCTCACCATGACATTACAAATTCCTTCCATCCCCAACGGGGGGAGGTATCGGTTATGTATGTCCTAGGGGTGTGGAGAGCACCCACCACCTATGAGTTGCAGGATGTTAAACTGCCAAGAGCCATCGTCCTCAGCACATGACATTAAACTGTGACCTTGCCTCATGCCTTGCACGTAGGGCGCCCCACCATGGATGTTCTTTGTGCCCACTGGTCTCCATGGGAGTGAAATGATTCCTCACATGGAATGGAATCCTCTTTATTAGAGTGGCGTTCATCTGTGGGGAAAGGGAAACCACCCTGGTGTAAGCCCCTAGCCTTTCCTGCAAGAGGCAGCACCCCTACCCATCCTCTATTCTTGGGTGCGAAATCCCTCTCCCACTGGGCTTTGTCACCACCAGGGCCTCCACCCTATAGGAGGTCCCAATATCCATCTCTTTGGGTTTCTAACCACACGTAATCCACTATTTCCTCTTTGGGTTGCTAACTATGTTTATTCCCCATCCAAATTCCCAGGGATGCTGCTTTCACGATGTGATAATTTGGTCTTTGTTGCCTCTTGTTTCTCACACTGAGCATGACTCACAAGGGCTTAGAGTAAGCATCAACCATGTCATCCTTTCTGGGCAGCCTAGAGTGTAAGCCCCAAACCTTCCCAAACTATGTGGACATTGATCCTTCCCAAGGTAAGGTACGTAAGAAGTCTCTCCGAGGTTCAAGCCCACCATCTATTAGTCCTGACCATCCTCACGTTGGTTCACCCAAACCAACCTGAACTATGAGGACTTTGATCATTGCCAATGAAAGGTACGTATGAAGCCTCCCCAAGGTTCAATCCCAGCAACCGTTGGTTCCAACCCCCTTCAGTTCAACTCTCCACACTCCTATCTGAACTACATGGACTTTCTTCCTTGCCAAGGCAAGGTATGTAGGAATCCTCCTTGAGGTTCATGTCCACCATCTATTGGTCCCAACCATCCTCACGTCGGTTCACCAAACACCCCTTTTGAACTATGTATTCTTTGATCCTGGACAAGGAAATGTATGTTGGATGCCTCCCTGAGGTTTAATCCCGACACCCATTGGTCCTGAACACTTCACATCGGTTCACCCACTCCTTCTTAACTACATAGACATTGATCCCTGCCATGGTAGGGTGCATAGGAAGCCTCCATGAGGTTCATCCCCACCATCAATCTGGGATCCAGGTCCTCCTTCACGTCGATTCACCCCTGTCCTACATGATGTTAAACTACGGACCTCAATCAGTGGTAAGTCATTGTTCCCCCTATCAGTGGTAAGCCGTTGCACCCACCTGAACTACATGGACATTGATCCTTACCAATGCAAGGTACATAAGACACCCCCCTCAGGTTCAATCCCAACAACCATTGGACCCCAGGTCCTCCTCCATGTCGGTTCACTAACCCCCATTCCATAGGAACTATATGGGTTTGATCATTGTCTCTAAGATAAGGTACGTAAGAATCCTCTCTGAGGTTCGACCTCGTCTAGCGGTAAGCCGTTGCGACCCCATCCAAGGGTAAGTTGTTCTGACCCCATTCAGCGGTAAGCCGTTGTGACCCTATCCAGTGGTTAGTCATTGCGATTCACCATCCAGTGGTAAGCCTTTGAAATCCCCAATGGGCGGTTATCCATCGTCAGATGAACTATGAGGACTTTGATTCCCTGCCACATGGATACGTAGGAGGTCTCTTTGAGACTCATGCCCAACATCACTGTCATCATCAGGTTGACTCCATCTCATTCTCTAACTACTTCATTAAAACCTCCATCATTCATCCTGATTCTTACCCAGGACGCCACATCCCGGTGGGATCATGCCACCACATTCCCCATTCCCCTTAACCACAACTAGGAAGGTGACCACACATTGGACCTAACATAAGTGTTCCCTCCAGGGTGGACATGATTGAGCATTTGTTCCAAACTATGTTTGGTTACTATTGAGTGAAACACATCTTGGATGTTACAGGTTGAATAATAGAGGTTTCTCCCTTTCTTATTAAAATTTCTTTTATTATATAGGAGACTTGGAATGTGTTGGAATTTGGTAATGATCTCGTTCTAGGGAGTATAAAACCCATGTATATGTTAAATCAAAAAAAATACCTAGGATGGGACATTTCTGTTAGGGTTTTATCCTAATATTGTTTAATTAATTTCACCATTGGATGATGCACATGATTTTTCGAATAATTATTATAATTATCCAGGATTTTCCTTTCTTCCCTTAGCCTGGTAAGGGAAGGGGATATTGATCATGAATGATAGTAAGAACCTAAGGATTCACATTTCAGTCTTATTTAATGTAATATTTATATTATTTCATGCAATTAATGCTACATATTGTTGGTTGATTGTCTGTTATATTTCAAAACGTACTATGGTTTATTTTAAGAATAGAATAATTTGATCAATTAATGTTTATGCATCAACATAATTGGTAATAGCCAATATAGATTGATGATGGAACCATAATTGAAAAATTAGTATGTGTTTGAGCCATGAACCACTATTCACATTTCCTAAAATGTAATTTTATTTTGATTACATAAATTCTAATTGAAAATAATTAAGTAAGTACTTCTATAAATGGGTAATGGTGATTCATCTAATGAGATCATTTTATATAACATGTTTTATCATCAGATGTAAGGTTTAGGTCACAGGAACATGATGTGCCAATTATAACTTATAAGTATTATCAATTTATTAAATGATAACGGTGATCCATCTAACTAGAATAAGATACATATTTAAATATAAATGATTATGAACAGAAATGAATTTAAATTATTAAATACAGAAGGATCTGTTAAATGGAGATTCCAATTTCAATGAAAATGGTGGTCGTCTCTATACATTGAAATTTATACTTCGTATACAATGACTAATACTTTGTAATGTGGCCAATTAACCATGTATTAGCCATAGTAGTTGGATGTAGTGTGTTTCTCTTGTGATAATAGATAATCTTATATGTCACCTACAGCTTTCATTAGGAGTAGGAAAATGGGTTCAATATTATATAAGAAGTCTATGTTCCTTTAATTTTATATAATATAGATACTAATTCAATTATAAGTTTCTATTAAGAGGAAAGTGTTTGCAATTGTATATATATTCCATCATGACACCCTCAGGTTGTATTCCTAGAAGGTGGTGATTACCGTTCTCTAGAGATGGTGGGACTTAAGCCACATATATTACCTCCAAATGTGCATCTAGGTAAAACACTAATTTTTCCTAATCAAGGTGATAATGTTTAGTTTTCTTAAGGTTTAATATGACTTGTATAGTTTATATAGGGATCCATTAGTCATACCCCCATAATAGAAGAGCATACGTTGGAGTTACAAAAGTAGAACGCTCCTACCTTTTCGGGAGAAAGAGGCCCTTATAATATTGAAACACGGATATAGGTTATGTTATCCACCATCAAAAATTTACCAATGCCACCAGAGATGAGGGATAATATCATATCTCATATGTATCATGATTGTACAATGTGTTGGATGAATATGATTAGTCGGGTAGTTTGTTAATCAGATATGTTCTGGTGGGAATTCCAAAATGAATTACTTTGATCACATATTTCCAGATATGATATGAGAAGACTACCCTAGGAATATTATACACCTATAATATGGTGATATTTCTATGATGGAATATTTATCTTGGTTCAATGAACATCAATGTGTTACATTTACATATGTTGGTGATGTGTTAATGACAGAGAGACAATTTGAGGATGGTATTGGGTATTTCATATCATCCTAGGTGAAACCTGTTTGATTTAATACAGTTTTACAAAGAGTGAACTAGGATGTTGTCAAAAAGGGGAAACTCGGGGAAGATGAATTTTTTTCCTAGGGTATTTCAACAGTAATATATGTATGTAGTTCATCTAGATGTTTGAAATTTATCTTTGAGGCTACTCATGGGGAGATCGGTAGATAGATAGAACACATAAACAGTGATGTGTTGTATCATCTATGTGGTAGGATGGTCCATAAGAATACCTAATATAATGAGGAAAAATTTTAGTGACATATTCCCACAATATGGGACACCAACACCATTTTAATAACTTTATATCCAATGAATAGTGATAAAGGATCACACAAAATCCACATTTGGGGTTAGGATTATTAGCTCCACATCATGTAGGGAGATGAAGTACCATCATGAAATAAGGACAAAGAGGTAGATATTGATTTTGAAACCAATCATATGAGATGCTACACTAGTATATAGCGTCATATCATATAATTCATGTAGTACCACATGGTCTCATATTAGGGTATTTTCTAAAAGTATAACCTATTCTAGAGTAATAGAGGTCTAGGACATCTAAAGTTTGAGGTAATGGTTTTGTAGAATATACTCTTTTGTCTATATTATTTAATACCAGTTGTTCTAATTTTTTCATATCTATGGAAATTTTGTAATGAATGTGCCTAGATACAGATTATTTTCTTGGTTTATTGATTCTCGTTGAACCAATGGAGATCCATTACAAGAGTATACACTAATGTATGAAATTCCTCATGATACATGTGGTTATCATTTTATAAGGAACCTATTTTTCATCCAGATAATGGTATTACACATCATACTTTGGATTGGATGATTAGTATCACATAATGATCATGATGATTTATATCACCTAAGGGTTTCTTTTAGTCACCCATGGTTAGTACCTTTATTCATAATAGGGAATGAGATTTCTTGTAAAGTCAATATGGGATGGATCCTCATTCCCTATGTAGAGAGATAGCCCAAATTTATAGTCTTTTTATGAGCCGTTATGAATTGTGATGTATATATTTCCGTACTATAGTGGATCATTTTTAGGATGGTATCCCCAATTAATTTTATGGGAATCCTCTTATGAGAGAGGTGGAGATCACTATTGAGTATATGTACGAAGCAATACGAGTTTCCATTCCCCCTTATAGGATGGCACTACAATGTTTTAGGAACTCATAAAGTGACTAGAGAATATGGATTATAATGGTTTTATATGACCCAATACATCACCTTGATGTTCAGTCATTCTTTTCCCCATGAAACTGGAAAAAAACTATTGGTTTTCATGGATTACCATCAATTGAATCCGCTCATGGTTAAGTAATGGTACTCACTACCTTATATAGATTAAATTTTTTATCATCTATGGGGAGATATGGTTTTCTAAATGAATTACTTGAGTTTGGAATACCATCATATATGAGTTACACCTTCATATATATCATGAACACCATTCAATTGAAGATATGGCTAGTAAGAGTATTTGGTCATGCTGTTCAAAATAACAAAATCCCTTATAGTCTATATGGTTCTTGTGAATTGCTTTTTTAACTCGTATCAAGATTCATTTTTTGTAGTCATCATAGATGACATATTTTTGTATTCTCATACTCAATATGATCATGAAAAACATTCTGTGGTCACACAAAATATACTGAGAGAGTACCATTTATATGATATGTTCCCCAAATTCCACTTTTTGATTGACAATGCTCACTTATTGGGTGAAATTATCTAAGAGTAAATAGTATATGTTGACCTATAAATTTTAAGAGTTTCAATTTTCACGTAGTATCACAAGATATCCTTTAATATAACGGTTTTCCTAGGGTTGGATGTGTTTTTTTATTATATACAGTAACTTTCATGCATTATAGTGACTTATGAGATTGAATAAAAAAGGTGTCATGTTACTATTTTGTGATCCCTATGAAATAGCCATTTAGGAGTTTGAAGGATGATTATCTTCAACATCGGTCATGAATCTTCATACACAAATTCGAATCTATATAATTTTATATGATGCATTATGTATTGGTATTTGGGACGTCCTAATATAGGATTATTGAGTTGGGGCATAAGTTTCTCATTATATGAGGCCTCAAAAGAGAAATTTACCTATTCATTACCTTGAATTATCCATTACGATCCATACCCTATATTTTTTTAGCAAATATTCACTGGGTGATTGGTTTTTGGTGTATACCAACTGAAAAAATCCTCAAATACATCTTCAAATTGTGTGGTATAAATATCCTACGTAGAAGGTGTGTTGAATATTTATGGTCCTTCAAATTTTAGAATTATTATATTCGTAGGAAATGCAATGAAATGGTTGGTTCTATGATTAGGATTCCCTATAAACATGTTACTCAAGAGTCGAAAACCGAAGGGTTGTTGATGGTATTGTTTTCTAAGTCTCACATAGAGGACTAGAAGCATTATAATAAGTCTATTCATGTAGAATTTGTGATGAACTCATAATTTATAAATAGAGTAATGATGAGGAAACTCACTAATCTAGAGGGATTGGTTATATGTGAGATATGTTTAGGTGAGGAGAGAACACATGGATTGGATTTTGATGGGGATGAGATCATATTCATTAAAGGATGCGTATGGGTTCATACCAATGTGTGTGAATAATTTATGTGAGTGTATGATGAATCTACTTATGAAGTACATCCTGGACTCAGTAATATGTATCATGTATCACTCCAATAGTATTAGTGGTCAATGATGAATAGAGAGATATTTGGTTTTGTTACTGAGTGTTCCACTTGTCAGTATGTGATGGAATAACACTAGCGACCAGTAGGTCCTCTACAAATATTTCTGAATCTGGATTAGAAGTATGATAATTTCACTATGGGTTTTGTAATAGATTTATCAAGGAAATATTGAGGGAGTTGTCATAACCCATTCCGTAGGGCTCGTTCTGTGACTACCCGAAGCTCGCCTTCCATAGGCTAGGGGTTGGCGACTAGTACCAAAAAGAAGTATCCCTAAAATAGGATTTCATTTCCTTTAAACCTATAAAAACACACAAATTATAACACAATAGGGGGAAACCACTCAGACTAGAATGCAACAAAAGAAACATTAAAGTAAAATACTATAGTAATGAGTACTGAAAGTAAGGGCACCAGAATACAAGCCCAACTAGAAAATTACATGTACAACAAAAAAGAACAAAACAACTGAAAGGTGAAAAGTATCTCCTAGATCATCCACCGTGGATCCAACCTAAAGGGTAGGTATAGATCTCGACCATAGTAATCCACATCCTCCTGTATCCTCTGCATCACATCACGCTGAATGTCCACCTCCAAGCACCATCCAATCCTAGCTCCCTTAGCCTCGATCAATGTTTTACATCGTCTGCCGAAGACACAATAAGGTGCTGGTGAAGCCCATGAAAGGGTGAGTATAACGATACTCAGTAGGGACCCTGAGATGCCAAAGGTCTCATAGAGTTCCATAAATAAAAACCACAGGGCATGAAGCCAAAGTACACAACACAAGTTAGCTCACACTAGGTATCACTTTAGGTCAAGGATAAAAGGGTTTTCATATCATCGAACTCCTCGGCTTCAAGAGAACTCCTTCCTTATCGAGTAGAGTGGGAATGCTGGGTCACATAGAGCCACTTCCCACTAACTTTCAACTACTATGGTACCTAGCCCTGATGTGTACCATGGTCTTTCTGGGTCACACAGAACCCCTTCCCACAGTGGGCATGCTGGGTCACAGAGAGTCGCTTCCCACCTTGGATGAACTAAGGTGTTCCTCCTGTCGAGCATCGTGGGTTTGTCGGGTCACACTGAGACGCTCCCTCCATGGGACTGTTGGGTCAAATAGAGCCACTTCCCACTGGGAAAATCGTTTATCAGTCTTTAGTTCTTAGCCAACCGTAGGGTTCCATACATTTTATTCTTGGAAGAACTTCTCCTCAAGCCACTTGATGCATCTTGATATCCATGGAAGTCGCCATAAGGTGTATTCTAGGGTAGTAACCGTAGCATTTTCATTCACAAAATATGAACTCCTCACCTACTGGAGAACTCTTCTATCGAGTATAGTGGGCCTGTCGGGTCACATAGAGCCTCTTCCCACTAACCTTGAACTGTTTTGGTACTCATACCTAATGGGTACCATGGGAATGTCGGGTCCCACAGAGCCGCTTCCCACCATGGACCTATTGGGTCACACAAAGCCTCTTCACACTGGGTCATCGTCAAGCAGTCTGCAGGTCTCAGCCAGCTACAGGGTTCTGTACATAGCATGCTTAGGAGAATTACTCCTCAAGCCATCAGTTATATTACAACTAGTAAAAATTATCACAAAGAAACAACCTGTCATTTCGCCATGTCATAAGGATTCAAACTCAACAGACAATGAGTCAATCGGATGCACGGTCTGTGTGTTATTGGGTTTTCTGTGTTAAGGGACCGGTTGGATTCGGGTGCGATCCAACCCATCCGTCAACCAAATGTCTCAAAAAAACTCATGGAGTAAATCAAAAGGGTTGTCTTTCTCCAAGGATCCCAATTCCATAAATGCTTCAACAAACGGACATCCAGTTATCAAGATAAGGCCCTTTTTGTGTACCTTGGTAGTATTGGGTCCAGGTCCAGTCCGCCTCATTTGGACCGACCCGACCTAGGTCGGCATGGGACAAAACTGGTTGACCTGACCCAACTCGTGTCAACTCGGCCCGACCTGGCTGGGCTACGGGTGAGGCCACTATGCCACTGGTTGGCCCGTTGAGTAGCTGGTCGGTCCACTGGACCGATCCGGTAGTGCCACCCGCCTGGCATTGTGGGCCGCCAGGGATACCCATACATGACACACCCAGGAAGGGATGACATGGCGTGGATCCACATCAGCAGGTCAACCTGCAGGGGTTAACTCCAACATGGTGCCATGGAGAACTTCAGGTCCTTCATGTTGTGACTGAAGTTCATGGATTTGTCGATGGGTGCACCGCTAGCGCGCTCCCCATCCACCGTCTTTCGGTCGATTCAATGGCCCCATGCTCTTGCCGTGGCCAACAAGAGCTATGGCCTAGATACTGCGTGGGTGCACTGCCGAGGGCGGACCCCTCCTCCCCTCTGTCAGCTCCATCACAGCTAGCCATGGTGCCGACCAACCTCTCCTTTGGTCACTGCAGCTGACAAGCAATGGCCCTCCTTGTTCATCAGAAGCACGCGATATCATGTCGTGCCTCCTCCACGGTCAGTCGGTGCTAGCTGCTCCGATGACTGCTGCAGCTTTGTGCAGCTGCCTCCTCTTCTGGCGTGCATTGACATGCTATCCACCACGTAGCTGATTGGTGTCATCGTGTTGTCAGTATTCTATGGAGGCACAAGGATGTAACACATATAGTGGAGGGTTTGGTCCGGGTTCGTTAGGCCCGCGCCCTTAGAATTAGATAATAAGACAATGGGGTTATGTGTTTAATAACAATTGAATTAAACAACCAGATAATCCCCAAAATATTCCCAGCAACAACCTCCCGCAAAGGAGAATGAATCACAGGTCAACTCATTAGTCGGTTGACCCACATTCTTCATATTATTCAATAATTGGGAAAAGAAAATCAATTAAAAGCATAAACGAATAAACCCCTACCTCAGATTTTTTAATAAATGACATCACTTGAAGGTGCGTCTATGTTCTTCGTTCCCGCAACAGGCAGCCTACTGTTAGGGTTAGTGTCCTGAGAACCAACTATATATACTTTGATTACTTGAATGTACACTTATTATATATTTTTTATTGTTCTACATGACTATAATATAATAATGTTCTGGAATATTTTTTGCATTAATGAGGTCATGAAGATCCTCCGTATGATGAGAACCTTGAAATACTATAACAATATTCTTAAATAAATTTCTATAGTTGGATAACATATTATGATAGGACACATGGTATACATACCATCATCTGTGAGTAATCATAAGAGGATGACACTCTCACTCATGGATTTCGGACTTGGTAATATCCAAGATGGGAGATTATGAGAAAAGACCTGCTAGTAGCAATTCTACATGACTTGGTGTCATCGGAAATTTCTATCCATGAGTGTGTGTAATGGTCCTTTGATTGGAAGATTATCACTAAATCTTGTCATGATTTTCACACATATATTTGTTGACGAAAACCATCACGAAGACATTTGGCAAGAAGTAGGGTGTGTTGGGTGTGTCACGAATGACCTGTTGTTAATGGATAAGTCGAGGAAGGATTTCTCCCTTCCATATTTATGGAAGTACATATCTTGGGCCCTTTGATTGAAATATAACTGTCACCCAAATTCTGTGGCCATGGTGTCACGATGTATTTATTTTTGGAAGATAATGAATGACGGATCAGGTATATAGGTTTATGAAACATCCATGAAACCTTCTGGATGAAATATTGAGACAATGGGATTAAATTTCAAGGTAATTGTTCATATGAAGTAACACGTCAATGAGGCATAAACTTCTTTCTCTTGGGTGCCTTGACCCGTTTCTAGACAGAGCCCGCCTAATGCCAATGATAAAGTGGCATAGAGGGTAACACACTAAGTGTATCCAAGTATCTCAATTTGAATAAAGATTATTCCTATATGTGGTTTAATTATTATTCAAGGACGCATAAATTGTTTTAATGTTGGAGGATGAATAAATTGAAAACAAGATATACATGCCATGTACATTGAATGTACACGCCAAGTAGTTTTCAATGAAAAATGAGTACATGTTGTGTATTAATGATTACACGCTGTGTAGTTTTTCTAGTTAGGATTTAGAAAAAATAATATCATTTTATTAAATGATATTTATAATAATCAGTGTGGGCACATGTCAGGGAATTAATGATTCGACATGGGGTTTTTAATAAGAGTTAATGAAATAAACAAAACACG